>JAWNOC010000046.1:23923913-24577899 GCA_035046325.1 Drosophila niveifrons
ATTTTGTACTAAATTAAGCAAAGCACAAGTTAAATCAGCCTTTTCTCTAAATTTGTGCAAATGTTTATCCGCCCAACACCCAACACTCTCTCTCTCTCTCTCTCTCGCTCTCGACTTGATGCCCTTGGGCATCGTTCTAACTTCTCTTTCTCTTTTTGTGTGTGTGTGTGTGTTTTTTTTTATTTTTGGGCAGTTGCCTCTTCGTTAACCACATTTGGCTTTTCTGTGGGTGGGAAGAGAAACATTGTGTGCTCTTTACTGCAGGGTCTAGGCTTTGTCTTAATCAGCTACAAGTCGTAAAAGCGAGGCGAAAAAGATGACAATAAATACTCATACGCAGCGTTGCCCGCATAGTGTTCGTTGCAATTGTAAGTGCGGAGAATTAAGCAATAATTGGAATTAAAGACTTATCGACAACTAGCGATGTACTAACCACAGATTATCTGAATAATTTTTGTGACCACAAGCTAACCACTGGCACCAACAATAGCTCTGCTTGTTTTCAATTTCCCTATATCAGTGGTCACTCGGCCTACTTCCACCCAAAGACACACACACATTTAGTTGTGTGTGTGCGTTGGTTGGTTTGCATTTAATTAACGCCTCACAGAGGCTGGACTCGCTTGGCTGCTTGCTCCCTAGTGTTGTCGTCGAGTCCTGTTGCTGGCGCAATTACAGGAAAGTGGCTTTTGATTTCCGCCTTGCGAGCTCCGTTAACCACACCGTCTTGAGCACTTCACTCGACTCTCGACGAGGGGTCCAGTTGTTGTCCAGGAGTCCAGCGCTCTGGAGTACTTATTGCTTATTCACTCAGCGTTCATTCACAGTCCAACTCCATTGTAATTCCTGTGCATTGTACTTTGTCTATTGCCATTTACTTTCTGCTCCCTGAATCTCTCTTCCTCTCTTCAAAGTTTCTTTCTATTTTCTACTTTGCTCCTATCCTTTTAAACAGCTTCAATTTCGTAGTTTATTCGCGGGTAATTGCTGTGTGCTCTGCAACACTGTAAACGGATGCCAAATGAGGGGCGGGAAATAATGAAGGGGGCGACTCGTAGATACTGTATACAACTTACTTATTTGTATGTTTTTCCGCTCATGTTTTTCTCACGGTATGCCTATACCCGGCATCTGCAGTAAAAAAAGGTATCACAACGTTTTAGCAAAATAAGTTTACTAAAAAGTGGTGAACACATAGGTGTTAAATTAATTAAAAATAAACTTTATTTCTTTACTTTTTTTTTAAATTCATTGTAAAATTATGATTGTACATTAATGGAGTTTACGCATCAATTCCCATTTACGCTTTTTTTTTAATACCAGATCACCCATAACATCGTTCACTTTACTGGTGAGCTATCTTTTTGATTAAATTGGGAGCCGGGCATCTCATAGTAGAGCACTTTAAAATGTGGATTTCTTTCTTGTTTTTATTCGCTTAATTTTTTCCTCTAAATCCTTTGGGAGTTGTCGAACGGTGGCAAGCAGACAGAGGGCACAGTGATCCAGCACTGACACTGCCCGTCCAGCCAGTCCCTGTAATTGCTTGTCCAACAAATTAATGCGATTATTTTTACGTGGCGAAAATAATCCGTCTGTAAGCTCATTTGACAATTTCACGCGCATTCGCAGCGCAATGCGATTCGCTAGCGAGTTCATTCGTAGGCACGAGTTGGGGTTACCGATGTCCCTCAATGTCCCCTTGTCCTAGCCCCACTTCCCTTTTCAGTGCTGTCAGCTCGCATCGAAAGCAACATTTAATTTACTTTAAAATGCTCTTTGATTCTCGCATCACTTAATTAAGTATGAGCCTGTTAGAGAACGTTCTATTTACCCGACCATTAAATAAAACTGGTTGGTAAGAAGCATACAATTTATTAATCACAATTTTTGCGTCATTTTACCCCTTAACAAATAGTTACACGAAGCTTTTGGCGATTGCGGAAAATTTACTAGATTGGGGCGGAGGATATGCAAATATTGACTTTGACTAACTCGCTGATTCACATACTCATAAGAACCGCTATTCATATTCACATTTACATTCACATTCGCGTGCAATCCTTTTGAGCCTAGACAAACATCCTGAGGTGGCCAATGAAAGGAATTAACGCTGAATGAACTCACGTGTCTCTCAGTCTCCAAGTCTCGCAAATGTCTCGATGTCTCGGTGTTTGCAGTTCCGCTTAGACCCAACCCCAAAGTGTCCTTTGAGCTGCACACAGTTGAAATGTGCTTTGGCAAGCGTGTCAGACGTTTTTCGCTATTAATTTGTATAAAAGCAAACATCAGAGCCAAGAGTACGGAAATTCGTGATGATGTGACTGATAGACGGAGTGTCAGAGAGCCATGGATACGCAGACAGACTTGTCGACGGATAATGATTGAAGCAAACCAATCCCTTGTACGAAATCAAACACCCGAGGACATCTAATACCCGTATATTCGTATCTTATTCTTTGCCTCTCTCATTCAGGATATTCGTGTGTGCACATACATAATTGACGTTGAGTTTGGATTCACTTTAATCTTGCCAGAGATTTGTTTTACTTCTTGCTCCCAAATCCGGCCTGGCTCACCGAGAGAGAGTTGCTCGTCGCATTTGGTCATAAATCATTTACATTTGCATTTACATTTATGTCGAATACTTCAAACTTCAGGGCTACAACTCAAAGAGCTTAGCCGTCTACTTTGGTATTTCTTACTCCTTAGGGTCTGAGCTGCATTACTTACTCGCATCGTTTATGTATTGTAGAGTTCTCTCTCTCCCAATATTTTACACTGTCCTCTACGCATCCGGCGTGCCAGCCGAAAAGATGTGTATTTGACGAAGTCATATAAATCAAAGAGGAGACACGCACTCTTTATTCATTAATAACATAAATGCTGCCATGACTTTTCTCGTCAACTGGCAATGCGAGCAATCTTCTTCCACTCGAATCTCGAGTCTCGACTCTCATTTGATTTGTCTTGTGGGTTCCGTTTGAATTCACTAGCGGTTTTTGATCAACGTCATCATTCCTCGTTTGGATGATTAATTGAATGAAATTCAATATTCACAATTGAATTGAAAGCCTCATTCTTTCTCTCTCTCTCTCTTCTCCCTCACTCAGATGCAGATGGCAGCTGGCAGTTGGCAGCTGGCAGCTGGCTGTTGACTGCTGCTTCTCAGAGTCAGCATTGTCCTGAATCCGATTAACTTCATCTCACATCGCCCATGTCTCATCCTGCGACCACTTTGATTATTGTTGTTGGCTGCTGCTGCTGCTCACTTGCCTGTGACTGACTGCGCGACGAGTGCGAAAGGATTTAAAAACTCGAAATATTTTTAACAGACATCCGGCGGAAATGTGTTCGTTACCCCCAAAATGTATGCTCGCAAAAAGGCACTTTCTACGAAACTTTTGAGTTACACAACAAAACACAACACGATAAAGCCATATTCAGCTCAGCCTCCGTGCGTGGGCTTTGCAGTCTTGTCTTGGGGGTGATTCGATTGGATTAATTTCTCGACCGAATGAGCTTTTGTTCACTCACAAAGTTGGCAAAACAATTGGTAAATCAATTTACTTGCAACTGATGTGTTCATTCGGCTCCGCAAACTTCATTTCATGGCTAATGCGAATGTCTATCAACATGTGGCATACCTCGTAAGAGCAACAACAACAACAACAACGCAAGCATCTTGTGTGGCAGATAAATGTTAAACACTTAAATCTCTTGCCCATTAATGTTGGGATCACATTTTAAATTTTTACTCGCACTTTCACCATTTTTAATGCAGCCATAAATAATACTCGAGGGTTACGCATACGCAGTGTGGGACAGCAGCCAAATGATTGGCAATTCGGTAATGATTGCTTCATTGAATTCCGATGGAAACGTGGCAAGCGCAACAGTACTCAGGATAGAGCAAACATTTGCATGCACAATAAATCAAAACGATGCAATAACTTTTTCGATTATACATACGAATCGTATATGTATTTAAACAGCGCTCAGCCAGATGGAAAACCATTGGGCCAAAGCGCTGTAAAAATTGCTCAAACAACTTGTTAGCCCCGTCTCGATGGGACCGCAAAGCGTTGTCCTACTCCATGTTCCATGTTCCGGCTCATGTGATTTTCAAATCGATCGAATTAAACTAACTTGCGAGTTGGCTTTGCTCCTTTGTGTGGTTGGAATCTGTTTTAAATTTAGAAGGATGATAAGTTTATGTGGTGGACTAGGTGAGGCTAAGAGCCAGACCAGAATCACGCTCGCAAATCAGTTTCCGGCTTGCCTTCTCTCTCTGCTTTTTCCTACTTCTCGCCTTCATCCCCAATGCGATTCGAGTTCTCTTCTCAGTTTTTGCGCAAAGTCGTAAAATTACAACTGCGCCACTTTTGGCTTTTACGGCCCCATAAATCGAAACAAAAGTGTCGTTTAGCAATCGAAAGTGCAGACAAAAAGAAAAGAAACCTGAGCGACAGACGGACAGACAGACAGACACACAGAGCAGGAAATTTGAGGCAATCTCAATGCACGTCGAGTGATGGCAGTTAAATGGCGAGTGTCAGAATTTCAGGCTCCGGGCGCACAATTATTTCACTAAAGAGAAAAAATGCACTTGCCCATTATAACTTCCGAGCTGGCCAACGGACAACGGACGCTCGGAAGTTGCAATCACAGTGCTACATTTCAGATCATGGTCGAGTGTCGCATAATTTAATTAAGCTCGAAGCCAGAGCCGGAGCGGGAGCCAAAGCCAAAGCCAAACCGCACCACACCTACGGGCAACCCAACCCCAATTGGTTTAAACACCCGCAGCCAGTCCACAAGCTATTGCCTATAGCTCAAAAAACCCACAGGGTTGGAATTGGGGTTTCGGTCACAGTGGCAGCAACACTTAATTACTTTTGATACGTGACAATTTAATCCTTTGGCACAGCCTAACCGAAAATCGATGCCAACTCCACTGTGCGTCCTTTGAAACATACCCATTAGTTCTTAGTGCAGTCGAGCCAATATTTCGCTCGCTCTTTTTCAATGAACTACTCGTAATTGGTAGCCAAATAAATTCGTATCGAGTTCCAATTGAAATTCGATTAAAAAAATGTATTTACTTTTTACGAAAGGCATCCTCTGATGTGGTTTATTGACTCTGTTCTGTTCTATCCCTTTTAGATGCGGCCTTAATTCGATTATGCTGGATAATGTCAGTAATTAAGCAATTAATTTAATTGTCAATAAACTTGAATGTGTTTAATATTAAGCGATTCACTTGACTCACTGGTCATATACCCTATAAAAAGTGTCTGGTCCAAACCGCATTTATCGTGTATTCACACTTCAAGTGAGTGCCCCAGGAGGTGGCATCTCTGCCCCTCCCCCTTCCCACACTTCTCTGTCCCATGACCAGCGAGATTCACAATGACGAAGGTCGTCTCTCTTTAGATTGCCGGGCCTTTTCGTTTAATCACTGTGCTATTATTAATCATTCAATTGTATTCCCAAGGCAATTATGTTAATGCACAGCACATTTTTAATTAACCGAAACACACACACTCTCACACACAGACACATTATAAAACCACATTGGCAGAGTCAGTGTGGCTTAATGTATTTATGGCTGACTGAGGTGATGGAGGGACAAGAACAGGCAGCCTCTGGCATATGGTCTCCACTTTCTGGTCTTCCCCCATTTTGAGGTTGGTGAATTAGGTGCTCGAGAGTCCATTGTTCTAGTTCGACTTTCACACATGTTGACATAATGGCATCAAAAAAATGATGCCGACAATGAAATAAAATTCGCAAAAAAAAGGTTTAATTGAAATGGAAAATGAAAAACCACTCATTGCAAATTTACACTTAGTATTAAATGCAATTTGTATTTGGAATTGACGAATTCAATAAACAATTTTCATAATATCGAGGAGGGTGCAGGGGGCCAGGGGGGAGGGGGGCGTGGCACACGCTTCCAGTATTCAAATGTGGAAATGACTTTAAGCGAATTTCTCATAAAAGCGCAAAACTTTTCACATAAAAGGTGAAGGCCACAACGCACTTAAGCACACACATATACATACACATACATTGCCGCCCACATGGAATATGGGGAATACACATACATTTACATATTTGTGGCAACATAATTGTCTGCGTGACGTGGCTTCTCGAAGCGTGGACCGAGAGTTTCCGAAGACTTGCCAAGCCCGTGTCCTTGTCAAGATATGCCAGAGGTCCTTGCAACGCCTTTCCACAGAGCCGAGCTCAGTAAGTAAATTTTCAAATGCAAATGAATTCGCTTGTCAAATTAATTCCATCCTCGCACTCGCTCTCGTACTTCCACTCACTTTGTTTTTTGCTTTCTAACTACTCTGTTTTTGCGAGTGTAATTATGCGAAGTCCTGAAGTCCCCGCATGTTCTTTTGTGTCCGTTGCCAGCTGCACAGCTGGGCTATGGCACAGCTCATTGCATCATTACGTATAGAAGAGCGTTTTAAATTGATTCACAAAAATAATTGTTTATTTTGTAATTGCAGGCAGATAATTGAAACTTTAAACTCTGCAAAAATGTATCCAACGCTGACACATTTGGCATGCCAATTAATTATTTCACTCGATTTGCTTCTAATTTTCCACATCGAAACAGCGAGCGAACCACAAATTATGCAAATATTAATATTATTTAAGCTACTCCCCAAGTCTCTCCCTTTCTCTCTCTCTCTCTCACTGATGATGCGAATCAAAGTTCACAACTTTTCACCCCAAACCAAACTTGTACCGGGTACATGTATGCAAAATACTTTGGCATCCAAATTGAAGGAGACACAGGTGCAAAAGTTGTTGCAGACGAGATGTTGATGTGGCAACAGAGAGAGAGAGAGAGAGAGAGGAAGTCGATGCTCTGGTTGTTCAACTTATAGGGACAATCGATTTTCGATTATCGCTTAGAACGTTGCAAGGAGCTGCAATTGAAAACAACATGTAAATACGGAACAAGACCCAAACAGGAACAGAGGAGAACAACAACAAACTGAACGAGAAATCACGCTTGGACAAGCAAGCTACATTTCTTTGGCTGCTCTGTCGAGATAAAGGTAACTAGGAGGAGGGGACTACCTTTCCTCACCCACTCCCCACTCTCTCCTCTCGTTACTTACTGGTTGTAAGCTGATAAGTGCAACACTTGCAAAATGCACGGAAGAACAACGATTGAATGCATTCGATACATTTATTTATGCGTGTAAGTTGACCCGTCTATGCAAATAGCACACAATTTATAAATTCGCATTCCTAATGCATTTTCAATGTGTATTCAGGGGCATGCAACACAGCATCGATGACAGCATTGATATTGGTTGCAGATACTGATGTTGCCACAGAGGTTGCCGCAGGTTGACAATTGGCCAAGGATCAGAAAACGTTTGCATTCCATTCTCGACCATTGAAAAGTATAAACAGGCAAATTTTAGCTAACATCGCACGTGACTCGAATAAAAATGTGCCTAAGGGGAAAAACTCTTAGCTACTCGAGCGCATTAATACTCTTGACAATAAGTGGGTCATATTGTTAGATCAAGAGTTAATAAGTATAATACTACATTCAAAAATATATCAAGCAAAGCAAATAACACTTGTAGTACGTCAATATGCTCTCGGCTGTTGACTCTAATTAAAATTACGTATACGAGGTTGGGAGATTGGGAGATGCCTATGAGATCCGCTATGAGTAGCGGATATAAAAACAGTTTT
This sequence comes from Drosophila niveifrons, assembly GCA_035046325.1. NCBI lineage: Eukaryota > Metazoa > Arthropoda > Insecta > Diptera > Drosophilidae > Drosophila > Drosophila niveifrons. Next base: position 23,931,651 of record JAWNOC010000046.1, read on the forward strand.
AAAATGTCCAATGCACAGTTTGAGAATGCATTGGAAAAAAAACTGGGGTAGAATGCGTACTTAGAGTTGGATGGAATGCACATATTGAATAAATTATTGTTATGCCATGCTTATGGCGAACACAATGCATCAGAAAGCTGAAGGAAAAAGAGGCAAGTTCTTCTTCTGTGGCAGCTTTATTTAGCGCTGTTTGAAACTCACAAGCGATGCCATTGTCGCTGTGGCCTGCATTTTAATTGCACTTCTTGGGGGCTGCGAGGACACTTGCGCCATTTTAATGAGACAAAGTCGGTAAGTACAGCAGCAGCAGAGCGAAAGGCAGCCTTTAGACGGGCTTTGACTTTGGTCCTGGCCTGACTCGTGGTCTGCATGCGTCAGTTGGGCATCTGCAAGTCTGTCATGAGCACGCCTTGTGACCTGTTTGTGTCAAATGCAAATAGACTCTGCTCTAAGTTCTGGTATCCTTTTTGCATTTTCAATGCACCAGCGACATCAAATCCAATGACGATGACGATGACGATGATGAGCAGCGACCTACGCACTTTGTGCGTGCAACATCGACTACTCAATGATGATGCGCCATGGCTTGTGACGCTGATAAATTCATACAAACGCATCAAGTAGAAGTGCCAAAATCAATTTTTGGCGGCCAGTCTCAATTGATGGAGAGTCGATCATTCGAACTAGAGCATTCAAAATGACTTTGCTTCGTTATGCATTGTTTTTGCATGTACAAAATTCAACAGGCATTCACATAGTTGTTGTCTATCCGCATTTAATCATTTCATTATTATTGCATTCGGATGTGGCTGCAGCTTTTGAGCTCAAACAAGATGTTTCCAAATGACTCAATTAATCATTCACAACAGACTCATTTGCATATGGCGCATAATGTGCATTATTCAACTATCAACCGACACACACACACATGAATGGCAAACAATACTCTGACTTTACTCGTTCGAAAAGGATTAATTACGTTTAGGCATTCAGTCGAGTGTAAGTCTCCAGCATAGTTTGATGCCATAATGAAGACGAATACGCAGCAGGAGCTGCTTCCTCCTCCGCCTGGACACTGACTGATAGTCATCGATGGAGTCGGAGAATGACGCTGCGAATGAGCAGCAGCAACATGAGATGGCGTTATGAACATGAGATTGCTTGGCGCCACCGCAAAATTAATAGACATTGAAGTCAGACCCCGCCTCAAAATTGAGTCGCATGCCGCATAAATTTGGCATAATTCGAAGCTGCTGCTGCCTGCGAAATAAACTAATTTGTTATAGAAATCAAGTTGACATTCAGCAGGCCATAACGATGTCATATCCAATATGAAATCAGTTATGTTTGGCTGAACAATAATAGGCCCCAACTACACAATCGCCTGACCATATAGACAATATAGTAATTGGCAAGCCAGCACAATGATCCATAAAAAGAAGCGACTGCGTTGTACTCTTCAAGTCGGAGAAAGTGAAGGAAAGTGGACGCAGTAAAAAAGGAATATTATACATTAAGTATACCCTTTGTCAGCCTTTGTTGTGGCGACACACAATCTTAAAAGAAACAGAATGCGGGATGCGGGATGCGGGGGAATTAAATGGCCAATGTCACTGCCACGATACTCGTAAAAACGGCATAAGAAATACGAAAGTCAACTAAAAACGAGCGGTTAAGCGAATCGGAAGCGACCGTCTCATCATTATGAGAGAAAATTGTTTTTCAAAACGTAAATCGAGGACAAAATGACCAACTGCCCGAGGCTCGATGTGAACGCAACAATGGCCCAAAAATGTGATAGACAAACAGGCCCGAAACAAGCGCTTGGCGAACCCAAAGAGCGCAAAGGGAAAGGGAGGGATATAATCGTATTTATTTTTGGTCTTTTGGGTTCCAAATGCACTCGACTGAAAAATATCCTTTAAACTTGTTTTGGTCGCATGCGCCAGAGAGGATAAACATGGAAATAACTTTGAACTTTCATTAGATCGAAGTTTCAGTTTCAGTTTAATAATCGCAACCATTCGAGTATTTTTTTGATTCGCAGTCGCATCTGCAGATGCGCTAAATTATTCATACAGGTTTTTCATTAATTTCCCAAGGTGTTTGTCATTGAACGACTACACGGCAAATGTCCTTAATGCGGAGGGAGAGAGTGAGGTGCTTAAATTTAACATTCGAACGGCAAAACGCCAAAATTCCATTGCCCCCTTGGAACTAATTTGCGAGCGAGGCGCACGAACTGCATTCATTGCGACAGTTTACAGAATGCGACATTTTTATTCATTTAATCGCCTTAACATTCACCTCAACTCAACTCAATTCAATGTCACATTCTAAGGATGTTTCCAGCTGTTTCGCCGCTCGCTCGCACACTGACACTCAAATTACACTGGCAACAAAAACTGTTAATCTATAAAAATGTAAATATTTTGTAATTCGAATTTAAGTTTTGGTTTAAATAAGACTTCAAATTGTTTTATAAATAGCGAGTCTGTTTCTAAGGAGTCATTTATTTTATTTGCTTATATATTAGTATATTTAATATTCAGCATTTCTCTCAGTGTATAGTGTGAAATGCTGAAGAGCTGCCGTCTTGTCTCACGCTGAAAATTGAAAAGGCAAAGCAAAGCGATTTCATTAAAGCTTTTGAAATATTAAAGCACATTCAATCGGCCTGTGGGCGTGTGTACAGCTGTGTGTGTGTGTGTGTGTGTGTTGAATATGGGCATTTGCGACAACTGTGGTACTAGTATTACCCCCTCCTCTTGTCCTCCTCCTTCTCCTCCTCATCCTCTCATCACCCTCTCTTATGCACACCTTTAACGAACTCGAGCGCACGTCAGTTGGAGGTGATGTTTGTTGTTGTTTGTCTGTTTCTTTGTTTGTCCTCCTTGTGTTTCAATGTGTATGCAAGAGTAAGTGTGTGTGTGTGGGTGTGTGTGTAAGTGTGTGGGTGTGTGTGCGTGCGTGCGCGTATGGCAGGCAGCAGGCACATCCTTGTTACCTTCCTTGTTATTTCATTCGTTTTGTTCGTTGTCGCTGGAGCCATCTTTTATTTCATTTTGTCTCTTAAGTGTCAGAGCATGAAACGGACAATATAATTTACATTCTGTATGCAAGTGTGGCAGTTTCTCCTCCTCTTACTCACACACACACACACACACACGCTGCTGATGTGTTATCCTGGGCCGCAGCGCCATTGCATTCGGAAATGCCAAATTTACAATAAAAACCAAAAAGTTTGAATAAGTAATTTCTGCCAAGGAGTCGCAAGCAAGTCGCGAACAAGACCAAATGAATTCCTGAAGATGTCCGTCTTTCTGTCTTTCAGTTTCTCTGTCTCTCTGTCTGTCTGTCTGTCTTACGTCGACTTCATTCAGTTTATGGAAAGAGCTGAAGTCTGTGAATAATTCATTTAAATCATTATTTATTATAATTTCATATTAAGCACATGCACCAGAGCCCAACGAAACTTTATTGCACTTCAGCTTCCATTCCGAAGCGGGAACAAGATGGATAGCTCGAAAGGAAGACAGCTTTTAAAGTGCTTGAATTGAAATGGCCAATCGAATAGTTGAATACCCAAATTTCATACAATAAGTAAGAAAGCTTCAGTTGAGTGTGCTCGACTGTGAAATATCCGCATACTACAAAATATACAAGGCCATTTTAGGTATATTAATGGAATACTAAATTCAAAATATATCATAAAGTGGCAAATATTCCAAAGCAACTAAGGACCCCATAATAAGTATGCGTTATTACACTGCGTGGCGGAAAGGGTGTGGCAAAAATTTGAAACAAACTTGAACATAACAAATGCTGATGAGAAAATTATAGCTTTATCTCTTAAAATCTATGGGATCGAGAGTTTCATACGGTCAAACAGATACTGATCAAGAATATTTGTATAGTATAGTAGTGTCAGAGGTGCACCTATCCTGGAGACACAAAGTTATAATACCCTTCTACCCTATGAGAAGCGGGTATAAAAATTGTATGCAATATTTACAGTATTTATTTGTTGCCAACGCTCTACGATTTCTTTTCCTCTTAACTAGTGTTCACATCTATGCAAGTGTGGAAAGCACAGAGCAACTCATTTGTATTTTGATATAAACATTTTTATTTTGATGAAGTTTCTTATGTTTAACATTTCCACAAAACATGAGACAATTAAATGCTAAAATTCAATTATTGTCTTTGTGTCCTCTTCATTGGAACTTAAATTTTCAAGATAGCTGAAATAGGAATTAAAAAAAAAGCAAATCGTTGCACACTATTTAAGTAGGAAACAGTTTCATCGACTTGTCTTCAACATTATTAAATTGCAAAGTCAGCGAATGAAAGTAATTTTAATCGCTGGAGACTTATTGAGAGTCAGCTAAATATTTGAATTCCTTTGGCATGGCCACAAATGAGCAAATGAGTGATGGCAACTCGAACGTTTGATATCAAATATTTAGTCGTTGGTCAGCGAATGTCATTTGGCATTTTCCGAGCAACGAGTTGGGCCTCGAGTTTTGAGTTTCATTGATTCCCTGCTTGGTTTTGGGTTGAACAGAGAATGATTTCGACAGTGTCAATATTATGTGTGTATGGGTGTGTGTGTGTGTAATTGTAATTGTATAAGTGCAGGACAACAACAACATGTTGTAATGGAAAGCAAACACGCTTGACGGCTGCAACATAGCCGCAGCAAGTGCAACATCAACTTGCTGCAAAACACAAAACAAAAACACTAACAGGCAATCAGGCAAACAACAAAACAAACCATCTGCATAGACGACGACGGCGCGACGTCCACTTCTCACTTCCCATTTGCCATTTCCACGTTGAACCTCCCACATTGGAGTTGGCAACAACCAACAACTAACAAACACTGCAAGCTGCTGCCCGGAGTCATGTACAGAAGGCAGGCCAAAACAAAGGACTCGCCTCCGGGCAACTGATGTGGCTCAACCGCGACCACGACCACGACGACCAAGACCGCAGTTCTTTTTGCGGGAAAATCGACAATGGCAACGCGACATGAAATTGCAAAAGGAAAGAAGCCAAGCGAGAGAGTAAGAGAGAGAGAGAGAGAGAGAGAGTCAGAGAAAACAGTGCTGAAAGTCTTGATTCAAAAATTGTTGTTTGCTGTTATTAGTTTCTCAGCCTGGAGACGGTTTTAATTAACGGCGCCAATGCACTGAGTGTTAAACAGTTGAGTGAGCAGCTGCCAAAGCTTCTCTCGAACTCGAACTGCTGTCGACCAAATCCTTTACGCCTCCTCGAATTCTTGTGCAATTAGTGCGGCCATCGCACCAGCAAGGATAAGATAACCCCAAAAGTTTCATCTGATAAGTCAAAAACAATCCAACCGCAGAAATTGCCGATGAATCCAGTTTGGGGCACAGTTTCCCTATCCCTATCCCTATCAAGCAAATTGAAATGCCACACGATCCAATCCAATTCCATTTTACCAGGAATAAATAAGCATTCAATTCATTACTCTATCAAACAATCATGTTTCCAGAAAACTTTCGCATAATTAAAAGAAATTGAGAAATTTCCATTGATTTAGAATGCGCACAGTTGGCTGCAAATCATAAAAATGTATTCACAATAGTTTCCTGTACAATATGAAAAACTTTAAAACTTGCTTTGGCGAAACATTAAAAATGAGTTTACTTTTGCATTTAAATGAAAAATGTTTTGCCTGTGAAAAAGTTTGCTTAGTTTAAAAGAAGCTCCAATTTAAAAGTTAAACTTCAAGTTAGAAGACACTTTCTCTTCCTCTCCCTTCCTCTCTCGTCTCTCTGTGCCCGCAAAACCTCATTTCACTGCTTCATTCTCTCGTTAACAGCGTCAAGGCCACAATCGGATGGAAAACTCGCTTTTTTATGAGGGCTACGATTATTCCCGCATTTCATATTTATGTTTGCAAACATACTCTCAAACTCAAGCGTGAGGACGAGTGGCCACTAATGTCTCTGGAATCTGAAGACGCTTTGTCAAGTGTTTACATTTAATTCCTTTAAATGTACAACATGTTTACTTAAAACAACAGCCACTTCTTCCTATATACCAAAGTTTTAGCACTCGTATTTGCTCAACCATAAGCACTTCACATCCTTTTGAGCTTCATACTCGCTCTATACTCGTTCTTTTTCTCGATAAAATGGTATCTCATCTTGAGTTGCTGCAACAACAAACTTGTTCTAATACCAATATTTATGCTAGCAAATTGTAATCTGATAATCTTAATTCAATATTTATAATAAATAGAAGCAAACATTGCTTAATTACTCCCTTTTAAATATTGGCGCCTTGATTCTTGATTGAGCTTCAATAGTTAGTAGCCTTACAACACTATGCCCATATTTCTACCTCCCAGCAGATGGCGCCACATAAATCAGGGCTAGTTGCAAATTATGAGTTCTAATAGTCACCTCACTAAATGCTAATTTGTGTTGAGTTTCTGCATTTGTACGACTTCTGTTAACTCAATTATCTTTTATTTCAACATAATAGAACTAAAGAAAACCTTTCTATTTCCAACAAAACACATTCTTCACAAATCCTTGCGCATGCGCATATATTTGCACACAAGCATCCCCTACCGAGTTTTGACAGCTAACTGGCGTCATCTTGTGAGAGAACCGTTTTTGCTCAACATGTTTAGCAACTGTTGACATTGCCTGAACGGCCAGCTAAGACACACACCTATTGAGCTCTCACGCAATAACTAGTTTCCGAAAAAGTCGCTAGAGGGCGCAGTTCATAAATTTAAACACTTCATTAAGTGTTGTTATTCTAAGCATGATTCAGTATTCAACAAAAATGCGATATATTTCTTATGTACATAAATAAATCTCGATTAAAACTAGATGTGATTAAAGAACTCAGACAGAGACCTATAGACCATTTCTGGCCATGGTGTCCGTTATCCACTGCACGTACTGCGCCACATTGGTATAAAGACCCGGCAGGCTGATCTGCCCACAGGATATGACGCCCATGCTGACAATGCCAAACTCCACCATGCGCAGCTTGTACATATCCAAGTAGAGAGCAGGCGCCTGCAGTGGGCCACCAGAGTCGCCTTTGCAGGAGTCCTGCAAATCGCCGCCGCCAACGCAGAGTTGGGAATCGGGCACTTCTCGACGATAAGCTCTTGAGCAAGCTGAGCGTGGCTGGATGGGCACATTGGCCTGCAGCAGCACATCCGAAGAGGAGCCGTTCTCTGTGGTGCCCCAGCCTGTAACGAAGTAGTCGGAGAGCGTCTCCGCCTGCTGCTTCAGCTCATCAGTGATGGGCAAGCAGATGGGCTTGATGTGTTCTACAAGCAGAGGGAACTAGATAATGATGATACACTTTAAAAGGGATGTGGCTGCCACTTACTCTGGAAAGTGACTGTGACGTTCAGACGGAGCAGCGCAATGTCGTTGATGTTGGTCTTCGAATCATACTTCTCATGTAGCAGGATCTTCTCTATGCCCAGATCATTCACTGGTGGCGCACACTTCTCCTTGCGTCCCTGCTGCCGGCAATCCCTCTCCGTAGAGATGCGATGCTCGCCCAAGCGAATCTCGTAGCTTTAAATGGAGTTAATTAATTGCAGATCTATAGTAATGGAAGATTTACTTACAGCTGATCCTGGTAACCATAAACACAATGAGCGGCAGTCAGAATGTAACCTAAAAGAAATAATTAGATTCACGATCGTGAATGGTGAATGAACTTACGGTTCGAGATAAGCGTGCCGCCGCATAGGAAGCGAGATTGTCCCAAGCTCTGATAGCGCAGAAGCGCCATCCACGGTCGGGAGGAGAGCTGCACCTCGTAGCCATTGGCCACACGCTGGTTGAGTATTGTGCCGCAGCTAAAGTCGTTCGCTTTGAACAGCTCCATGACCTTGGAGTTGTGCTGGATCTGGTTGTTGGCACAGCAAAAGTGACGCTACAAAGGTGGGAAATACACAATTAGCAATCACACATTTTTATATCCAATTATGCATCGGGTATTCACCACATTGTCTATCTCGCCGCAGGCCGCCTTCTGTAGATAGCTGGCGTACTCCGGGGAGACCCGCTCCCCTGACTTCTGGGCAGTCAAAAGCTGCTGCTCAATGTCGGAGCAGGAGGAGAACGGCAAGCACTGGCCAGGCTGTCCATTTGGTGTATTACACTCATCTGCGTAGGCTAAATAAACGTCAATGTAATCAATAAATATACGAAGCGAGAATAGAACAACAAACGAGTCATAGGAAGGTTTCTAGACTCACCAGCTAGACTCGGGCCAGTTAAATAGGCGGCGACGACGACGAGGGTGATGAACGTGGCGAGGAAACAGCGACGAGGCATCTTCAAGATTGACTGAAGCCCGGCTTGGCGACTATCTCAACTGGAGCTCCAAGCGCTACTGCGCGCGAAGCGCTCCCAACACTCACTTTATACTCACTCTCAGTCTAGATCAAAAGTGAAACTCAGCTGAGACTGAGATTCGATTTCCAATTCGCCTTCTCATTCTCTGCTCATCTCTCTCGCGGTGTTACCGCCTCGTAAAGTGGCTGGAAACATGTTCGAGCTTGTCTCTCGAGTGTTTGACTTTCTTTGAAGGCAATTAATTCAAGTGCGAACGCTCATAATCAATACTCAGATATCAATAATTATTTCAATCATCTTGTTTTTAAGCGGAATCAAAGCTTCACTAATAAATCCATCAGCAAAGCTCGTTCTATATTTGCATATTGTCTCTCATCTTCAGTGGGTGCTCTCCAAAGAACTATCTAATAGATTCAGTTCAGCCAGACATGAATAAGAATTTGCTCTACTACAATCACAGAAAACATTACACATATTACGTATACGTCATGTGCTATTTATTTTATTAAAGAACACACTTAAGTACCGCAATGCAGATAAGATAAGCCAACATTCGCTAGCTTAAGCCGAGACGCTCTGAGTAATAAATAGCGCTCTCCCGCTCTCTCTGTCTGAAGGGTTGAGCTGGAATTTAAATGCTCCACAATCAATGCATAAATACAATAGAATTAAATGTTTATATTTTTGTTTATTTAATGTTTATTTTATAACAATTCGGTTAAACCCACATTTGCTTTTCGTCATCCATGTGCATATTACTCATACGTCATGTTTGCCATTGCTTAGATACCAACAAGAAATTGATTCTGTTTATATTTATCGTATTTTGTATACGAAACTCAAGAGTGTACAAAATAATAAATAAATTTGGGAAATTCTGAAACTCGTGCTTATCATTTTCCATTAAACTGATCGATCCACGTCCATTCAGCTGTCGCTTGGGACCGCGGGGTGCAAAGGCAACACATTTCAACATTTCTTTATATATTTTATTGTTTATCGCACCTCAAATCTTGTCAATTATACAATTGCGTATTCATCTACATATGTCACATTTATGTGTCTCTGGCATTTGCTAGCACAAATGGTAAATTAAAATTGACTTTTGCGAGAATAAATTACAAAAACAAGGCTATTAAATGGCTATTTAATAAATATCAGACATGGATCAACAACAAACATAATATAATTACTATAGTCATATATACATACTGATACATAGGCATATGTATGTGTATACACGCTACATGTGAATTAAATTAAAACTTTTCGCTTAAGTTTAGTTTTTAGTTAAAAGTTAAGTTTACGAATTAATGATTAAGGTCAACGGCTGCTCTTGGATATTGTGTTTCATTTAAGGATGGGGCAGAAACTCACCGTTCTGCTGTCTATATATTTGCCAATGGTTATATGCGGTCGGTGTGGGTTGGATAATTTAAAGGAGTTCTTCGTTTTCTATATGACAACGAAAGGGAAATATAATAATAGCAATAGATCAATATCAATCAATTGTTGAACTTAAAATTGTACTTTAGAGCATAAGAGAATAAAAAGCAAGTTCACTTTTGATCAGGCAAGTGCCGCGCGCTCAGTGCCGCATTTCGATTTGTCAGTTAGCAATAGTAAAATACAATTGGATAGATTAAGCTAGAGCGAGAATGTTAAAGCGATAGACAGAGAGGTAGATAGATAGATAGATAGGGGAAATTTCATACCAGCAAGCCAATTTAACTTAGTTTACATTCAACAAAAGGAAAAACCAATAACAAAGCCATAAGTATAGTAAATTTATGATGGGAGTAGTTGAGAGTCGATAGAGATGGAATAGATCGCAACACCGTCGCGTTTCGTCGCGTAACAATTAACAACTATTTAATACATATAAAACATTATTATATACATATACATATATAATACTAGTTGAAGATATCGAGAATACGTCGAAGTATTTTGCCGCACACGCCGCATTTTGCTATCACACAACATTACAACATCCAGCTCCGACTGATGACTAACGCTTGAGATTCATTTTTAGTCATCAATTAGAATTGGGGAAAGCCCATAGAGCCTCTTTCGTAGTCATTGCTCGGCCTGATCTTGAACTTGACAATACGAGTAGATAGCGATAGATAAACAGATAACATGCAACGGACGAACGTGGTGCGGCGCAACGAATCGATCGATAATAAACAACATGTATGTAGATAGTGTGAGCCGTTGCAGAAGTAGCAGAATTCGCTAGGCCTATGCTTGATTAGTGAGTTGTGCTGATGGTGAATCGATAGTAGTAGCAGTAGTAGTAGTAGTAGTAGTTTTTTGGTGGTGGTTGGAGGAGCACGAAGAGTGGGTTAGAATGCAAAACAAATGTGCCATCAACCGATCATTCAACAGAAGTGAGTGAATCAATTATTTAATTGCGGCAATTAGCGGACTCTCGGCACCTAGAAACGAGAAATAGAAAGAGAAAAGAGTTAATCACTTTTTTTTCCATAGAGTTTAGTGGGCACTAAATCACGAGTCTTTATGTAGGGCATGCGGGGCCAGGCCCACGTCACAGGCATCGACGTCTCATAGTTGAAGTTGTACAGCTGATCCTCCAGCCACTTGCGCTTGTCCTGTGGCTCAGGGTAAGTGGAAGCCAGTCCTAAGGAAGCACGCAGTTATTAATTAATTAAAACCAAACAAAATTGATGCTCTTAATTACCCTTATCGTATGCACACTTGGTCACGCCAATGGCGATGTTCATGGAGACGTCGCGAATGCTCGACAGAGGAGGATACAGCGAGCCACGCTCGATGTCCGTGGGCTCCACAAAGTTGGCCAGTTCCTGGGCGGCAATTAGGAACATGTCGTCGGGTATGTGGTGGGTGCCAGTGCAGATGACGCCCAGTCCGACACCGGGGAAAATGTAGGCATTGTTGCCCTGACCGGGATAGTAGGTCTTGTCGCCCACGGTGACCGGTGGGAAAGGCGAGCCAGACGAGAAGATGACGCGGGCCTACCAAAAAAGGTAAGCGTCACTAAATAAAGATCAATTTGAATAGTGAAACAACTCACATCTGTGTTTTGATAAGCCTCCTCGGCAGTGCACTCAGCCTTGCTAGTGGGATTTGAGAGAGCAAAGACGATGGGCCTCTCGTTGTTGTCTGCCATAGTGCGCAGGATCTTGGGCGTAAAGAGTCCGGCACAGGCCGAAGCGCCAATGAGCACCTGAGAGATCAGACATAGATTAACGACAATTCAATTACTGATTGCAAGTTGACATTTAACTTACGCTGGGCTTGACGGTGCTCACAATCTGCTCCAGATCCTGCATGGGCTCAATGTCCTTGGCATAGTTCACCTTGTGGCCATCCAGGTTGCCGACCTTGCGCGACTTGGTCAGCAGACCGTCGATATCCACCATGAATATCCGGCTGTACGCCTCCTCAATGGGCACGCATTCGGCAACCATACCCTTGACCACGAGATCAGCAATGCCAATGGCTGCCTCGCCGGCGCCAGCGAAGAGGAAAGTGTAATCCTTGAAGGACTTACCCGTGATGCGCTTGGAGGCGTATAGACCGGCAACAGCCACAGCAGCTGTGCCCTGAATATCATCGTTAAAGGTGCAGTATGTATTGCGGTACTTGTCTAGGAATCTAAATGCATTGTGGTTGCCAAAGTCCTCGAACTGGATGAGCGTGTTCTGGCCATAGCGCTTGACAACTGCCTCCATGAACTCATCGATGAAGTCGTCGTACTCGCGTCCCACGACGCGCTTCTGTCGTAGACCGACGTACAGCGGATCCTCGAGCAGATCAATGTTATTGGTGCCCACGTCCACCACAATGGGCAGGCACTGATGTGGCTTAATGCCAGCCAGAGCCGTGTACAGCGCCAACTTGCCAACAGGAATGCCCATGCCGCAGGCGCCCAAGTCGCCGAGACCCAGGATGCGTTCGCCGTCCGTCACGCAAATGGCGCGCACATTTGGCTCGGGCCAGTTCTTCATGACATCGAAAATGTGGCCACGATCGTTGAAGGTGACAAAGAGACCGTGGGGACGTCTGTAGATCAGGCCGAAGCGCTGACAGGCGAGGCCGACGGTTGGCGTGTAGACAATGGGCATCAGATCTTCGATGTTCTCGGAGAGAAAGCGGAAGAAGAGTCGCTCGTTGCGATCGTGCAGATCACTCAGATATAGATACTTGTTAAGTGGTTCCGTGTAGCGGTTCACCGCAATCTTGCACAGTTGCAGCTGCTCCTCCTGCGTCTTAAAACGCGCTGGCTGCAGTCCATGGATGCCCAGCACCTGACGCTCCTCGAGCGTAAAGGCCAAGCCCTAAGCAAAGAGATTGATGAATAATTTGCAAATTGATGTGAAGCAAGTGCCACTCACCTTATTCAGGCGCGGATCGCGAATGTGATCGATGCCGCGAACCTGAGAGGGGCAGATGATGTCGCCGACAACCTCATGATAGTTGCGAGCATCGCACAGCGGTGTCAGAGCTGATGTTGCTGGGGTTGTAGTCGTCACTGCTGCAGTTCCACTGCGACACAATTTGCCGAGACTGCCACACAAGCTGCAACAGATAAACAGAGAATTACAATTACTATAGCGGCAATTGAATTGATGTTCGCTGCATGACAACGTCGAGTATCCAACGTATTCAAGTATCAAAGTCAAGTCCAAGGCCAGTGTCAGCTGCTTTTTTGTTTATCACAACGCGCAGCGAACAGCAGGTTGTGGAATAGGGGAGAAGATGACGAAATGGGGATTACTAAGGAACTAGGGGGCCCGCTCTACTAAGCCGCAGCCGCATTGTTTACTATGGAGGCGCGATAAGATTCCGAATTTGAATCAAATTGCGACAACGATGATGCCAATTTGAAGCAGAATGACGACAAGATGTGATGATGTTGTTTTTTTTCCGCATAATTAATGCTAATTGCGTTTCCCTTGTGACTAATTTCTGTTAACACTTTCATTGATAGAAATGCTACCTATCAACATCAACATCGACACAGACATCGCCATCGCCATCAAACGGGATTATGGACTCATAAACATACCTAAGGTATCAAACTCGTTAGTGACGTGCGCCCCACGCGCTCGTGACGTGCCAAACCCGCCCAACTATCCAACAGTCCATCGGTCTATATGCGATGTGTGCAAACACTTCTGGTTGCTAATTATCGGGGGAGTGGAAGCATGGGCATAGCTCATGAACGGGTGGAAGTGGGTATCATTATCACCATTCGTCATTTTGTTACTATTTGTAAAAGCAAGCGCCAGAAGTGCTCACATGAGCACAAAGTGCTTAACTACAACTGTTCCGCATATGCCACACGAATACTCATACTCATTGAATGTAAAAGGGGAATACGATTGGATGTAGAAATGCGGCATCGAAATTCATTTTCATAGTATATTACAATACTATTAACTGTCGTTGGAAATAAAAAATAAACTAATTTAAAAAGTTTTTTTTAACCAAATTGTTAGTACAACCGTTAAATATTCTAAGAATTGATAAATATGATTAAAAATTCAATTCTAGTAGAAATTAAGCTTTTAAAACATCATCGCACTGTCAATCAACCGGTTGCCAAGTGATTAGCTATTTCGCATATACAACAATAATACTCTGAGAATGTTCCTAGGGGATGTACGTACATACATACCTATAAAGGTGTACATATCTAATCACATACACAAATGCAAATGCGAGTGCGAGTCATAAATAATTGCGTATCTGGTTAAGCATGTTTACACGGCAAACACTTGGCATGATATAATTCTCCCGAGCATGTTGTGTAAATATCACACAAATATGATATAACATTAAGTATTTGTACTTTTCCAATCATAAATAAATCTTTGCACTTGAAAGATTGCAATATTGCATTGAAAAACATATTTATAAGCGCATTTTTGGCTAAAGGCGAATATATAATATCAATCTATCAAGGTTTCCGCATAAACGCCATCACACCAACATAGCCACTATACTATATATGTACATATGTAATTACGCCGACTATTATGACATCACGATATCATATCGTGAACAAAGTTCTGTGTAACGGCTAATTAGGCGACGCTGCCGTATACACACACATGACCAGTGCTACCTCTTTAGCAATATTGTGGCTAAAAATAACCACTTTAAGAGCTTGCAAATTTAAGTTGATTATTGCACTAATATAAATAGTTTCATAAAGATAAAACTATAGGAGCTTGTACTTAAGAAAGATATACCGAAAATATATAAGCAAAATAGTTGTTTAAGTTAACTATACCGAGATGTTTATAGAATGGATTCGTAGCGAGAAGGTAATTTGCCATTAATATTCCTAGCCTCAGAACATTTTTTTTTAATATTCGAAAAGGTTCTATACATAAAACTTGTAACACTGTAGGTTAAAAAACTTAGTATTAGATTATTACATATAATTTAATGATATTTAGAAAAAAAGTAAATTTTTCCATTAATCAACATATATATTTTTTATCAACTTTTAGCCATTTCAAGCCATTTAGCTGTTTTTGTATCCAAAGTTCTATTAGCGTCGCACATATGACTACATAATAGCATATCTAAGCGTGTGTGTGTGTATGTATGGGTATGCGTAACTCGTAAAGCTTTTGCTAAAAAGAAGTCAATGTACTCAACTCAGCAGATGTGTTATGGCTAGAAGAGTAGATTTTGGAATATACGAATTAGCATAAGAAGAAAAGAGAGAGAGAGAAAGAAAGCAATGGCGAGGGCGAACGCAAGAAGCTGCAAAGAGCAAAAACTTTTGAACTTGGCAACGAAAATGAAAAATGAAACATTTACAAAAGAACAACAAGAACTCAATCAACAAAATAATAGCGCAACTTTTCTGTTTTGTTAATGCACACACAAATTTTAATTTTAGAATTTGGCATAGAAAAAGTTGAGTTCTAGATGCGAAAATACACCAACACACACACACACGCAGAAACACACACAAACGAAAGCAGACGGTGTCCATGTCCATGAACATGAAGGTGTCTTGCTCAGAGTCAAGTGAAAAGCGTTGGCGTTGAAGCAAATACAAATAGGAATAGTATATATGTATATAGATATATAGGTATGTGTGCGACTATTGTTTATGTATTGATTTTTCAGCTGTTTTTGTTTAGTTTTCATTTTCATTTAAATGCCCATTGCTTGTGCCAATAAGCAATAATGCGGACTTGCGCTTATGCAAGCAATGAAGGAAAAACGTCAATCAAAGTCAAAGTAGGAAGAAGTAGTGTGCAAAACGAGGAAGAAGACGAAGAAGCAGCTGTTGCAGAGGAACAAGCGATAACCAGAAAAGTTAGGTCAATGCCAAAACATGTGCGAATCGGCCCCTCTCACACACATGCGAATTAAAGGACTGCGAATGTATGTGTGTAGTACTAGCGAAAACGAAAGCTGCGCTGCGCAGAACGAGTGGGAAAAGAACAGGTAGAGAGGATACATGGGTGGGGGAAAGGGACGCCTGCCTTGGCGCACACTCGTCTGCCGCCAAAGAAAAAACGAATGACTAGGTCACTGGCAAAACAGCTGGGATGCCCCGATAGGCAATTGAAATTGCATAATCCACAATCCAACAATTCGCATTTCTCTCACACGTCCGAAAATAGTTGCAAGCGTAAGCACAATTCCTTTAGCAACTTGATGCCAGCCAAGGGATTTTTTCATCACCCCATTTTTGCTTACCTGGGTCTTGAAAACATTTTCGCTTGTGTTCTTTTTTTTTAATTGCTTTTGATGTGTTAACTTTATTGTTGTGTTTGTGTTTAACACTTATTACTAAGATTTAATACTTTTCGTTACGTTCGTTCGGCGTTGTTCCCATACGAAATACACGACAATAACGACCAAACACCCTTAATATTGCCCCAGTAAACAAAAGCGAGTATTGAACGCGCGGTGCGAAAAAAAAACCACGCGAAGCTGTCGGCGAATGATGAACGAATGCCGAATGCCCAAAACCGAACTAACTCGATAGACGAAAACTTGCGCGGCTGTGATTGAAACTTGTATGTGTGACCACACATCTCATTGAAAATATACTCATTTACATTACAATATATACCGCTTACTACATTATAAATCAAATTGAATTCATAAAATGCGTACGAAAATACAGTTTGTCAAAAAATTTAATTGTAATTACGTTGGAGACTATTTTCTGTTCAATACATTTCTTTTCAACAAAACCAATTCGAATAAAAGCTTACGACAGCAAAAGCATGTGGCAGTTATTAAAATCTGTGTTGGTAAACGCACGTAGCTATAAGCGTTGCCAGACCCAACATTTTAAAAGCACTGGATACATCACATTGACTTTAAATATTTATTCAAGTGCATGTTTAATTTTTCTACATCCCGTATACTACAGTTACAATTGTGAATAATAAATAATGAATAACAACCAAATGATGCGATCTATTAGCTACGTAACTCTGCATGGAAACGCTGTTTTCGCCCAATTCCAAATTGATGCCAGTATTTTTAGGAGCCGTGGATTCAAATGTGTATAGGGCGCGAAATCCATTGGCCACAAATCGGTCATTCGAATGGAATGTAACACGGAAGAATCGTCTGTCAGAGCGCACTTCAAAATCAGGCAATTTGCCGCAATGTCGGCTGTACTTCCGATCCGTGCTCATGAAATTGGAGAATTCCACATAGTCACTGGCCGTTTGATGATCGCAGCTAAGAAATTAAAGAGTTGCTCTATTACTATTCGTAAAATAAAGTTTACAAACCTACGTGCCAATTCCTTCGACGTCAAAGAATGTAAATCGCAGAACTATGCGTTCATCGGCACCGTAGAATAAATAATTGCAAACAACATTCTCCAGATAGTATCCGGGGAAGTTGGGAGAGTGAAATAAGCCGGTAATTCGATCACTGCTGTTGTACACAAAGGTGCACTCGTTTGCTTGCTGAACGCCCGATGTTATGCCAAAGTCTGATACAAGATTTATAGGATTTTAAATTATTTGAATACAAATTTAAGTATCGATAGCTATAATGAATAACTACTCAAACGATATCGATACATTATTTGAAAGGTGTTTGAATTAAATCATTCGTGGAAAAAAAGCAAGTGTGGTATATGTTTTTACTTACTTGTAAGGAACTTGTACTCTGCACGAAATCCGTAGTACTGTACTTTATTCGTCATCTTAGGCGGATATTTGCCCACAAACTGCAGCTGCAGTCGTTGGTCGCTGGACATTAGTGGCTTGGGCAAAAAAGCGCCGCAGAAGAGTTCTTGGGTATCGTATTTACCACGCACTTCCGTCAGAAGATGCAGTGCGTCCTGCTCCACACAGCGAGTGGAATTCTCATTTTCAGTTGGTATGTTGAAATCATGAAATCGAATTTGAATACGTTCTGGTTGCTGCGCTTCAAATTCGTAACGACATTGCACGACAACCGATGAATCGATACCTTTGCCTATCGATGTACCGATAAACGAACCCAACAGCTGATTAGTCTCAAACATGCCCGATTTGTTGACGCGCGAATCAAAAACATGTTTGCAGTGCTCTGTTAATAGAATGGAATAAAAGTGAGCTCATATTAATTAAATGATTCAATCGCTGATCGCGAGACGTGTGAGGCACATTCGAATAATTTGGAGCAGAACAATGAGCAGCAAACGTGGAACACAAAAGCAGCAGAATGACGACAACAAACTGGACACGTTCAGACATGTCTGTGATGAAATTGCAGCCGAGTCAAGTTACCTTTGCAAAGTAGAGAAACTAGAGCAGTTCTTCAAGCGTGGCACCAGTGGGAAAGGCTTTGTTGGAGACACGCTACAATGGGTGCAGTTCCTTATTCCAGGAGCCGCACAACGCGTCTACAATCTGCAGAACAAGGCGCTGATTAAATTGTTTGCCAGGATTCTACATGTGGATCAGCAGGACTTGCAGATGGATCTGGAGCAAGGTAAGGGGGAGGGATAGCACATAGCTATAGCGAGACTAAACAAATCCTTTTGTCAGATGGCGATATTTCCGAGACTCTGCGTAAGCATTTCGCCACTTCGCGTAAGATGAAGCCACAAACAGAGAGCAAACTCTATTTGCATGAAGTGGATAATCTTCTGGCGGAACTAGAGAAGCGTACCAAGGAGGACGAACAAGCGGAGGTGCTGCGGGATCTGTGCAAGCAGGCTACAGACTTGGATCTGCGCACCTTCATCCGCCTGATCAAGCAGGATCTGCGCATCAATGCGCGTGCCCGGCACATCCTGGACGCTTTTGGACCTCAAGCCTACCCGGCCTATCAGTCATCCCGCGATCTCACAGCCATCGTCAACACCTTTGCTAGTAAAGCAACGACAGCGACAAAGAAAGCCAAGTCTGCGAGTGGCATTCAGGTGATGACGCCAGTGTCTCCAATGCTGGCCAATGCCTGCAAGTCCGTGGAGGAGGCGTTTAAGAAGAATCCTTCGGGATTGTACAGCGAAATAAAGTACGACGGCGAGAGAGTGCAGATTCATAAGCAGGGCGCCGAGTTCAAATTCTTCAGTCGCAACCTAAAGCCAGTTATGGATCACAAGATCAAACAGCTTAAAGATTACATACCACGCGCCTTTCCCGGTGCCGATGACATGATCCTAGACTCAGAGATCATTCTGGTAGACACCGAAACGGGCGCCTTGCTGCCTTTTGGCACTCTGGGTGCCCACAAGAAGCACACGTTTGCCAATGCCTCAGTGTGCCTCTTTGTGTTCGACTGCCTGCTCTACGATGGCGATGATCTTACTCAGTTGTAAGTGCGAAACACACAAATTATATTTTTAGGCATATTATATAAAATGGAAATATGCATCTTCTACCTCACAGCTTGTATGTTTAGAATAAGGATTAATTTAGAATTTGCCCACATTCCCTTAAGCATGTTTTAAATATTACATTCTCCTTATTCTCTTCCTAGATCATTCTGCAAACGTCGCGAGATTCTCGAGCAAAACATTCAACCTATTCAATCGCATGTCCAGCTATCGGAGTCACAGTTTCTCAAGACCAAACAGGAGTTGGCTTTAATGACAGCCAAGGTGCTGCAGGCCAACCTGGAAGGCGTCGTGCTCAAGAGTCCGTCTGGCACCTATCAACCGGGCAAGCGCAACTGGCTCAAAGTGAAGAAAGATTATCTTTTTGGCGGAAAGATGGCAGATACAGCTGACTTGGTTGTGCTGGGCGCCTGGTATGGCTCTGGGAAAAAGGGCGGCGTGTTAAGCATCTTTCTCATGGGTTGCTACGATGCCCGGGACAAGCTCTGGAAGACTGTCACCAAGGTTCACTCTGGCCTCGATGATGCAACCAATGATGAAATACACGAATCGCTGATAAAGCTAACGGATCGAGCGGATTCTAGCAAAATTCCCACTTGGCTCCATTGCAAGAAGGCTTTGATTCCCGATGTGCTGGCCAAGACGCCGGAAAAGATGCCCGTCTGGGAGATCACGGGCGCCGAGTTTACGCAGTCAGAGGCACACACAGCTGGCGGCATCTCAATTCGCTTTCCACGCATCACTCGATTGCGCAGCGACAAGACAGCGAAGGAGGCCAATGATCTGGAGCATCTGGAAAAGCTATATGCCGCCTCCAAGCAGAATGTCAACGTGGATTTGCTGCTCGCTAACTGTGATCAAAGCGACCAAGATGAATTGAAGACGAAATTGAAGCTGGAGAAGACGCC
Organism: Drosophila niveifrons; assembly: GCA_035046325.1. Classification (NCBI taxonomy): domain Eukaryota; kingdom Metazoa; phylum Arthropoda; class Insecta; order Diptera; family Drosophilidae; genus Drosophila; species Drosophila niveifrons. The sequence continues at coordinate 23,951,750 of JAWNOC010000046.1, forward strand.
GCAAAAGGCCAAACCAAGCAGCGTGGCTCAGTCGAGTAGCAGAAAGAAAAAGTCACCAATGAATGAATCCAAGGCACCATCGACTAGTCACAGCTCGCAAAAGAAGCCTAAGCTTGAAGATCCAGTGTCAGCATCTCAAGCAAAGCTCAAAAATTTCTTCAGACCCAAAGAAGCAGCTGCAGCTGTGAAGAAGGAGATGTCAGAGGAAACAAACGTTGGCAAGGGCGAGAAAAGCAATTTATTCAGTGGTCTTATTGCTCATTTTGTGGCTGATGCCGCAGAATCCAATCAAATGGATGAATTTGTGCGTCACGGTGGAACATTAACCACTGAAGCAGAGAAGGCAGCATTGGCATTTCATGACGACAGCAAGGACATCGATTTGCCGCAATTAAGGTGCGTGTATAAATTATTAAGTTAGGAAATTTTAAGTAATGTTAGTTTCAACTCTACAGGCCTCTCTACCGTCGTAGCTGTCGACATCTCAGCATCAAGTGGATGCATGCTTCGCTGAAAGCCAAAACGCTTCAGCCGTATCCCCTCTACGCCTTGCAGTTGAAGTTCCAGTCTGTACAATAATTGTACATTTATTGTAAATGATTATTTAACTATTCATTTAATTTGATATGCTTACTTGGAATATCTAATTATATTGTAAATAATATTGGCAATTGATTGCAGTGATAATTTACATATTTTGCATCAAATTTATATACAATTAATATTTTACTTCTCTTAAAATGGCTTTTGGCAATTATTACAACTTTATGTTCGGTTGAAATAGTTGATTTAAATTGTTAAATAAAATATTGATATTCTGAGCTATTGAGAATATTATTATTAATATTTTAGTTATTTAAATTAGCTGTTTAATATTTATTTAATTATTGTTTGTTAATTTGTATACGTATTTCGTTAAATATATGCATGTGTTTGTGTAAGTAATCTTCTAATCACATTCAAACATCAAACACACACACACACACTAAGCAATCTACGATCTGTCAGTGTGTGCATTTTGTTTGTTTTCGATGGCTTATGAAATAAATAAATCGCAAAGCTCGTGGGAACAAAAAGCTGAGACGATAAAAAGCTCTCCGAAAGCTTGTCGGTTTAACATAAAAAATAAAGCGAGCGTGACAAGTTCAAGTTTTACACAGTTCGATTTCTGCTTGTGCAGTTTGCATTGTTTGTCGCTTTTTTATATTAACTAATAATGTTGCTAGAATTTCTGGCCCTCTTCGTTATTACTTTGTTGCTAGTCTATCGCTGGTCAACAGCCAGCTTTGATTTCTTCAAGCATCAAGGAATTCCCTACAATAAACCCTATCCACTTGTGGGCAGCAATGGAAAAATTATCTTCGGGAAACAATCGAACTTTAATCTGATCATTGATTTGTACAACGAGGGCAAGGGCAAGTAAGTATCACCTACCCTATAAATATTTATCAAGTGTAAAGTAACACTACTATAAAATCGTTTGTAACTTAATGGAAATATGATATTTACAGCGATTTAAAAAATTGCGATGTGTACTTAGTGCAGTTCGTGTGTTAACTAATAGAATTCTCACTTTTCACAGGGTCTTTGGCATCTTTGAGCAAATGTCGCCCGTGTTAATGATTCGCGATCCGGAACTTATCAAGCAAATAACCGTGAAGGATTTCGATCATTTCATTAACCATCGCAGCTTCTTTGGCACCGATGGAGAAGCACCCCATGACATAGATCACCTTTTCTTCAGCTCACTGTTCACCATGCGTGATGCACGCTGGAGGGACATGAGAAGCACTCTGTCACCCGCTTTCACGGGCAGCAAAATGCGTCATATGTTCCAGTTAATGAATGTGGTGGCCAAGGAGGCGGTGGAATACCTTAAGCGTGATCCATTGCCCGAGGCAGGCCTGGAGCTGGACATGAAGGATTACTCTATGCGATTCACCAACGATGTGATTGCCTCGACGGCCTTTGGTCTTGAAGTGAACTCCTTCAAGGATCGGGAGAATTCCTTCTATATTATGGGCAAGAACCTGACAACCTTCACTTTCCTGCAAGGCTTAAAGTTCGTGATATTCAGAACTGCACACTCGATGTTTAAGGTAATCATTGCGAATCTTTCTGCACTCTGATATGAATGTCGAACTTTTTCTAGCTGCTGAAGTTGCCGCTCTTTGATAGGATAAGCTCTAAATACTTGATGGACATTGTTTTGGATACTATGAAATACCGCAAAAAACACAATATTGTGCGTCCAGACATGATTCACCTGCTGATGGAGTCGCGAGGCATGATTCCCTCCGAGAAATCCAATGTAAACACGGATCACGAGTGGGATGACTATGAACTGGCTGCCCAATGCTTTGTATTCTTTTTTGCGGGCTTGGAGATGTCCTCCAAGCTCATGTGCTTCGCTGGCCAGGAGCTAATGGAAAACGTTGATGTGCAAGAGAAATTGTATGCTGAGATTGCCGAAATCGACAGCCAGTTAGAGGGCGGTCAGGTGACCTATGATGCTCTTATGGGCATGAAGTACTTGGATCAGGTGGTGAACGAGGTGCTCCGAAAGTGGCCGCCATCTCTGTCCGTCGACCGTGAGTGCAACAAAGACATTGCCTATGAGTTCGATAGTCAAACTATTAGGATCAAAAAGGGCGACTGCGTCTTCCTGCCTAACTGTGCCCTCCACTACGATCCCAAGTACTTTGAGAATCCTACAAAATTCGACCCGGAGCGCTTCAGCGATGAAAACAAACATAAGATCAATCCCTTCGCATACTTTCCCTTTGGTCTGGGCAAACGAAGCTGCATTGGTGAGTTGGCAATAGTAAGTTTTATTGGCGCATATCTAATTCACTAATCTTTATCCGTAGGATCGCGATATGCTCTGCTTAAGGCCAAGGCCCTCATCTACTACATGCTGCGGGACTTCCGTATTGAGCCTGCTGCTAAAAGCACCATTCCCTTGGATCTAATGTCCGCCGGCTTGCAGGTGAAGCCCAAGAACGGATTTTGGATTCAGCTTGTTCTGCGTGACTAACTTGAGACTGAGAGTAACGAATTCAGTATTATGCAAACTTAAATATGATTTATTGACTGATCTATGACTCTGATACCTGAGAGAATTGTACTGCATTTAAACCCGCATAGCTTTATTGTGATATAGTTCTTTGACTGATTATTAAATATTATACGTATATATATTATATTATATTACGTTCAGTAGCTTAAGGTGTTTGCATTTCATCTGCCTATGCATTTTGCAATTAGCAGGTTAATTAATTATATGTGCATTACAATAGAAGTGAAAACTCATAAAGTTTTCCTGGTGTCAAACAGTCATTTGTCACACACAGTATAATTTCAAGTACGTAATTGCTTGCAGTCAGGGCAAAGTTTTGGTTCTACCTTATAAACATCAGTGTCAATTAAATAAAACAAAATGGTAATGCGCTTGCTATAAATACGGTTGGCAGGTTCTTGGCTGCTTTTAGTCAAGACGCGACTGTATTTCAAGTCGTTCATTCTCGAAATTGTCATTATTGAACTGTGGAACAATTGATCGAGTGTGGGTGTGTGAACAAGGATACGATTCGATATGACCTCTGCAATACAATCATTCTACAAGGACAAGACCATTCTGATTACAGGTGGCAGTGGATTTTTGGGAAAAGGTTGAGCAAGGATTCAATACGAAATGATTTTAATTTTAGTTATTGGGTGGACAAGACTATTTCTTTGGAATTAGTCCACGAAAGTGATTAGTGATTACTTTCTGAGTGCATATATTGCTTAATATGTATATGAAACCACAATTCACTTAAAAGACCTTTGTTTTATTATTGAAGTATTTTTGGAAAAATTTCGAATTAGAATTTCGCGGATATACAATACTTATTAACAAAAATACTCTATTTCGTAGTGACCATAGAGAAGCTGCTCCGCTCGACGGAATTGAAACGGATCTATGTGTTGATCAGGCCAATGAAGGGTCAAGAGGTGCAGGACCGCATTGCAGGTTGGAAGGATGACGTTGTAAGTTTAATATCTATGTAATATAAAGGGCAATAGAAGCTAAACATTTATCAAAGTTATTTAGTGCTCTACTTGAATCCAAGCCTGATGCTATGAAGAAACTGGTGCCCATAGCGGGAGACGTCGCTGCACAAGATATGGGCATCAGTCTGTCGGATAGGGATATTCTCATTAAGGAGGTCCAAGTTGTGTTCCATGGAGCAGCAACTACTCGCTTTACGGTGCCACTGCACGTCGCTTTGGACACCAACACTCGGCCAACTCGGGCATTGTTACAGTTGGCCAGGGAAATGAGTCGCCTGGAGGCTTTTATTCATGTTTCCACGGCTTACTGCAACTGCATTAGCTTTCACATCGAGGAACGCTATTACCCTGAGCACTTGAAGTGTACTGCCGATCAGGCATTGAGTCTGCGAGAGGTTTTGGGAGATAAGCTAACAAGTGAAGCTGAACCCGTCCTGATGGACAAATTTCCCAACACTTACACGTTTACTAAAGCGCTGTCAGAGCAGATTATCGAGAAGGAGTCGGACGATCTGCCCGTGGCTATCTTTCGGCCGGGTATCGGTAAGTGATTTTTTAATGTGCAATCTTCCTAGTTAGCGAATTTGATTTGTATTTAACTTTTTCTTAATTATGTTTACTTTATTAGACCCTTCACTTTAAAAAAAAGTCTAAAAGAGTTAAGTTTGCCTGGTGATTAATTAAAGTGAATGCTCTATTATTATAAAAATTTGACTATTGCATTCTCAGAAATATGTTTATTAAATATAAAAAAGAAATGTATGTAACAGTTGCATATCCGACCCATTAAAGTACATATTCAGCGTCAACCATGCAACCAGCGTCGACCAACCCATGTCCGAACATTTCCTGAACATTTTGTTGCGATCAGATAAAAATTGTCGATGTTATTAAGAAAATACTTCTATGGCTTTGGCTGACAATCTGGTATATTCGGCACTCTATAGTATATATTGAGTGTAATAGCATATCAGTGTACCTAATAAACCATTAGGTATATTTTTAAGTATTTTTGTTGTATAATATTTTGGTATATTTTGATAACGGGTATCTCGAATGAAAAAAATTTGCTGATTTTTTCACTTCTTATTTTAGGCTCGTACATGATATTTCTCGTACATATATTTGTTTATTAAATAATTGAACAACACATTATTAGGAAAACCAATCAGGCCAAATAAGGGCCCTCTCTAGTAATTTATTTAACATATCAATATTATATATAAAAGTACTATTAATTATTAATTCGACTTTACGACTATTCAGTTCTTAACACCTACAAGGAGCCTGTTGAGGGTTGGATACCGGGTATGCAAGGTCCCACACTGTTGCACTGCACTGTTGCAAAGGGTCTTGTGCGTATCTCAATACTAAACACTGATAAAATCGCCAATGTCGTGCCCGTCGACTACTGCGTCAACATGATGCTTGCTCTTGGCTGGCACACGGCAGCAGAGGCCGTTGGTCAAAAGAAGAAGAATGCGATTGCGATTGGTGTTCAACCCCCGTCACCGCCACCGCCACCGCCCATCTATAACTACGTGTCCAGTGAAAACAATGCACTGAAGTGGGGCGAGTACATGGATAGCTGTTTGGCTCCTGCGAATGAATTTCCGATGGAGGGGATGATGTGGTTTCCCTCCTTATACTGCATCTCAAATACTTGGGTGTTCCGACTGCTCGCCTTCTTTTATCATTATCTGCCCGCTTTCTTTGTGGACCACCTCGTTTTGCGATTCAGGGGCCAGAAGCCGTATATCGCTAAGCTGTACGGGAAGATTCACAAGCAAATCGAGGTTTTGTCATATTTCTCCAACAATACGTGGACTTTTAGGTCGGACAATGCAAATGAACTGTGGAGCATCATGTCATCAGCGGATCGAGAGATATTCATGTTCGACATGGCATCCTTGAACTGGAAGGATTACTTGTACAAAACCACAGCTGGCATTCGAGTTTATTTGGCCAAGGAACCAATCACCCCAGAATCTATAACACGAGGTCGCAAGGCTCGAGATCGGTAAGCAAGAGGCAAATTTATCTCGATGACATAATATTAATTTGATTGTCACAGCTTCTTCATTTTACATCATCTGCTGCAGTACAGCATTTTAATGTTGATCGCCTTCGTGTTGTGGAAGCTACTTCGTTGCCTGCTTAATTTCTAGTTCACTTTTAGTCACTCTTTTTGATATGGAATAATAAACATTTACCAACACTTCAGCTGAATTTCGTATACTTAATATTCGCATTGATTCTTTGCTTGTGTGAGTGCTTGCAGTGTGGGCAAAGTCTTTGCTCTGGCTAGAGTGAGTGTGATTTGAACAATACGGTATAGTTAATCGTTTGCTATAAATACGGTGGTCAGGTTTTTGCTTGCTTTTAGTCCAGCAGTTAGTTAAGACGCGGCTGTCGTTGCAGTCGTTTGTTCTCGGAATTTTCATTTGTGAACTGTGAAATAATTGATCGAGTGTGGGTGTGTGAACAAGGATACGATTCGTTATGACCTCAGCAATACAATCATTCTACAAAAACAAGACCATTCTTATTACGGGTGGCAGTGGATTTTTGGGAAAAGGTATAGCAATTTAATAAAAGGATTCTATACTTAAGATGTGATTTAAATTTGAATTCTTGGATGAAAGTTTTATGGAAGATATGATATCTAGTTTTTTAATTTTATTATGTTATGTATATTGAAAGAGTGAACAATGCATTTGAAAGACCTTTATTATTTGTTGATTTTGTTTTGAATTTCAAATTTCGTGCTGCATACAACAAATGCAAACGAGTTTACGTTCAGCCATAGTTCATTTCATCTCTACGGACATTAAAATTTAATTGATTACTCAGTAACTGATGATAAACTTGTAGAGTGAAATGCACCAAGCTAAAGAAAGTATCGATCATTAAGGGAATATTTGTATTTTTTAATTAAGTTCTTTGCACTTTAAAAATGTATTTATTAAAATAATTGATGCGCAAAAAAGCGACAAATAAATTGGATGGCAAATTATATTCTTTAGAATATATTGATATTGATGGTATCCATATTGAGATTTCGACGAATTGCTATACTTGATACTTTGCTAAGTATATGTACTAAATAAGTATACGGTGCGTATACGTCATACTCTTAGCATGTAGCTATTTTGGGCAATGCTCAAACGCAACTTGCGACAAATCAACGAAATGCAAACGAGAAGTAAATATTATAATATAAATTAAATCTTATGCATAATTATTAAATACTCGGCATGCTCTTTTGAGCTATTTTCATTTTCATTTGAAATGTTGATCTCAACAAATTAATAGTCCAAATTGGGACTAATTGCCTCAGACTGCGGAAGAGCTGAATGCCAAAAATGGCATCAAACAAGATTCACTTTTTAAGCCTGACCAAATGGGGAGCAGTAGTAGTTGCCGAATATGTAAATGCACGTGACTGAATAGTGTACAAATAGAAGTTGAGGTAATAATCTACTCTATCTCGCAGTGACCATTGAGAAGCTCCTCCGCTCGACGGAAGTGGAGCGGATCTATGTGTTGATCAGGCCAAAGAAGGGTCAAGAGGTGCAAGAACGCATTGCAGGTTGGAAGGATGACGTTGTAAGTTTAATATCTATGTGATATAAAGTACAATAGAAGCTAAATATTTGTGGCAGATCTTTAGCGTTCTGCTCGAATCAAAGCCTGATGCTTTGAAGAAACTGGTGCCCATAGCAGGAGACATCGTTGAATTGGATATGGGCATTAGCCAGGCGGACAAGGAACTCCTCACAAGGGAGGTCCAAGTGGTGTTTCATGGAGCAGCAACTACTCGCTTTACGGAGCCACTTCACGTGGCTTTGGACTCCAACACTCGGCCAACTCGGACATTATTACAGTTGGCCAAGCAAATGAGTCGCCTGGAGGCTTTCATTTATGTTTCCACGGCCTACTGCAACTGCATTAGCTTTCACATCGAGGAACGCTATTACCCTGAGCACTTAAAGTGTACTGCCGATCAGGCATTGAGCCTGCGAGAGGTTTTGGGAGATAAGTTAACAGATGAAGCTGCACCCGTCCTGATGGACAAGTTTCCCAACACTTACACGTTTACTAAAGCGCTGTCAGAGCAGATTATCGAGAAGGAGTCGGGCGATCTGCCCGTGGTTATCTTTCGGCCGGGTATCGGTAAGTAATCTATTAGTTTTCCAATCTTAATATCATTTGCATTTAATTCCACTTTAATCTCCCCACAAAGCATTTTAATATTTGTATATTTACTAAATTTCTGACTTTTCCAGTTGTGAGCACCTACAAGGAACCAATTGTGGGATGGATGTCGAGTCCGGTTGGTTGCACTATGTTGCTCTACGCTGTTGCAATAGGTGCTGTGCGCACCGCAATGGTAGACATTTATAGTAACGCCAACATCGTGCCCGTCGACTACTGCGTCAACCTGATGCTGGCTCTTGGCTGGCACACGGCAACAGAGTCCGCGGTTCGGAAGAAGAATGCCATTGCTGCCCCCCCACCACCCATCTACAATCATGCGCCCAGTGAAAGCAATAAGCTGATCTGGGGCGAATACAAGGATAACACGGCGGCTCTTGGGGATGATTTTCCGCTGGAGGGAATTAAGTGGTTTCCCTTCTTGCACTGCACGACAAACCCTTCGGTGTTCCGGCTGCTCGCCTTCTTTTATCATTATCTGCCCGCCTTCTTTGTGGACCTCATCTTGCAATTCAGGGGACAGAAGCCGCAAGTCGTTAAGCTGTACAAGAAAATCCATTCGCAGATGGAGGTGGTGACACAATTCTGCATCAAAAACTGGAGTTTTAGGACGGACAACGTCGACCAGCTGTGGAGCATCATGTCACCAGCAGATCGGAATGTATTCGAGTTCGACATGGCATCGATGAACTGGAAAGATTTCTTCTACAAGTCCACAGGCGGCATGCGAGCCTATATAGCGAAGGAAGCAAACACTCCGGAATCTATAAAGCGGGGTCGCACTGTTAGAGCGCGGTGAGTAATGACCGAAATTTTTCTCGCTGACATAATATTAATTTGATGGTTACAGCTTTTTCATTCTACATCGCCTGCTGCAGTGCATCATTTGTCTGTTTGCCGGTTTGCTGCTGTGGAAGCTGCTGCGTTTTGTGCTTAATTTCTAGTTGGCTTCTAGTCACAGTCTTTGTAATGGAATAATAAACATTTAACAACACTTTAGTTGCAACTCACTGCCTGTGCTGGTGGAGAGTCTTGCGCAGCACAAGGACGACGTAGCCTGCCAAATGGCCACCAAGAAAGGCACTAAAAACACCGAGGAGCGTAACATTTGTGAACGCGTCGCCAACTGGCAATCAACTAAGCAATACAAGAGCAACTCGACTAAAGACAGTCGACTCACACATAATTCGCTCTCTCAGTCCCTTCGTCCTTGATTGGTCACATCCGCTGTTTGCCTTCCTTTTCAGACTTCCCCCAGACGGAAGCTGTCAATTCGCGGCGCAGAAGTTTGCCGCCATTTGCTGACGATTAGCATAATTCGATTGGGTCGATCGATTGGGATTGTCTCGCTATCTGTATCTACCATAAGGCTAATTTATGGGGCGCCAACTTACGATTCGAGCGTCCCTTCACATTCTGCGTATCCTGCAAAATGTTTTCCTTAGCGGGCGCTGAAAGCGGCGGCTTCAAGGCGACACTGGCTGCCTCCAAAACGGGCGCCACCAAACGCTGCTCGTCGGCCACAAATTTGTACTTGCCACGAAATCCTTTTGCAGTGCGATTTGAGCTGGCATTGAACTCCAGCAGCAGGTCAGGTCCGCTGCTAAGGATGCGACGTGTGGGGCAAGGCGAGCACAGCACATCGATGACGGCATTCATGTGAGCCGACTCCGCATCGAAGATGGTCACTGCATCCAACTGGCAGCCACCATGTGCCACCGGCGGCAGCTGCAGCTCCTCGAAGTGCAGCTCGACGCGGCTGTCGGGTCTGCCAATGAATTTGTAGGCGCACTTGATGTGTGCTGGATAGTGGGCGGGGAAGCGGGGCGAGTGGAAGTGGCCCTGACCCAGCTGGCCATCTGCTGAGGTGCTGGCAAAGAAATAATAATCGCAGAAGCTGTGCGGCACCAGGCGACCCTCAGTTTTGAAGGATTCTAGAGAGAGTTTGTAAATTGGTTTCGTAAGTTGGGCAAAAAAGGAAGAAGAAGTTGGATTAGACTTACCTTGCTTGAGGAACCGATAGCTGGCTGTTAGATTCAATGGCCAGTTGGTCAACTTGGCCGGTGGCTGTTGAAAACTTAAGCGCAGTCCCAGCAGCCTCCCGGCGCTATAAATAGGCGTAGCATTGCGATCGCTGTGCTGGCACCAAGTGTAAGACGCCAGCGTCGAGTTCTCGATGACGGGCTCCCGAAGATACGGAAAGACCTCGACGGTGTCCAAGCAGCTGTCACCAAAAAAAAAATATATATATACAGCATACGCATTGAGATAGACAGAGAGAGAATGAAATGGCCGAAAGACAAAATGGCCGAATCACAATTCTAATGATGTCGAAAATTTATTGGCCGATACATTTGGGGCTGGTCGCTTGGCCGCCTCGTTGGTCAGCCTATAAATAGTCTGGTGCCCCTCTTCCTCTCCCTCTCCCTCTACCCGTCTTCAGAGCAAACAAGGAGAATCGCATTGCTTTGGTGCTTGGTTCTTCATCATTTATTTTGATAAAAGTCTAACAAAAGTTGGCGTTAAGGTTAACAAAATTCGAATGCAAATACGCACATGAAAACAAGCAGGAGTGTCTAATAAATTTGTGAATTTAAATCACTTTGTATGTAGGCGAAGCTGATTACCATTTAAATGTATTTCTAAAAGAAATATGCGGTTAGAACCTGATTAAGAGGTATCACCAAATATGATAGCAATTGTATTAGGAAGACAAACAGACAGGTAAAAAATTAATAACAATCTGAAACAGGAAATATGATGAGTAGGCGAATTAAAAGCGAAAAGCTAATAGACAACACAAGGAAAGATGAAGACACCTCGCGAAGTTAGGATAACTGCCAACTAAAGTAATTGAGCTAATCGATAAGTAGGGCTCTAAAAACTATTGCAATAGAAACTTGACAAAGATTCGCTTTAGGCTTGAGTTGCTTGCTGGTTGCTTCCTTTTCACTTGCTCTAGGGATTCTTGCGTTTACGCATTCCCCCAAGCATGCGACAGAAGGCGGGATAATCGATCATGGGAGGTTCCTCCAGTGTCTTGGGCTTGGCCATGGGAGCATGGCTGAGCGCCTCCTTTGCCTCGCTGTCAGTCATTTTGTCACCATAGTTAACGAGTTCCTCGAAGATTCTATTTGGTAAAAATGACAACAGTTGAAATCGCATTCGCGGAGGAGCTCAAGCAATGCACACACTTTCTCTCATCGATCTTGCCCGTGCCGTGATCATCCCACTTGCTCCAGGCTTCGAGTAGCACATCCTCCGGATCGAGTTCCTGGGTGCGACGACACATCAGCTGCACAAATGCCTCATAGTCGAGGGGCTCCTGGGCCTCCTGCATCATCTGCTCGAGGAGCTGCTCGTTGGGTTCGTTGCCCAAAGCCATGTACGTGAACCGCAGGTCATCTTTCGAGATCAGTCCATCGCAGTCCGTGTCGAAGAGTGTGAAGACCTTTTCAATGAAGACCTTTCAAGATGTCACCGCTTCAAGAGCAAGCACGCACACCAAACTTACTTCCTTCAGCTCCGCCAGCTTGGCAATGTCCAAATCCTGTGCCGATACTTGATCGTCTGCGCTCATTTGCTCCGGAAGTTTGTAGTATCCCGTGCTCTCTGGCAATTTGAGCCGAGGATTGAAGATTTCATTGATCACTGCCATGGCTTCCGACTCCGTTTCCGGCTGCGTCGAAGGCTGCGACGTGTGCGATGCTTTCCTGGCTGAACTGGCACGACGACGCCGCTTGAGTCGTATAGAGAGAGAGACGAGTGGGTTACTTTAAGCTGAAGTGCAGCTGAAGATGCTGCTTTGCACTCACGCGTTCCAGATCCTCCAACGACACCGTAGGATCCATAGACATTTTGTAAGGGATGCACTGAATCAAACACTGGACTATTCACTTTGTTACGAGTATTCACCAGCGGAAGGCACAAACACTTTTCACAACTGCGGCCAACGTTGTGGCACAACGCTCTGCCTAAGCTCCACTGAAACCAGCGGCGCCTTTGGCCAACAATTTTATTGACAAATCGATTTTGATTTCTTTGCATTTGCGTTGCTTTTTTTGCGCTGCTTATTTTAAAATTGTAGAATTGCTGCACATTTCGCATAAATTGACACAAATTTGCAAATTTGCGGGCGCGTCTTCCATTGATATAAATAGCCCCAAACGGACCCCCCAACAAAAAAGCCGAGAGTCGACCATCTTTGGCCTTCACGAGGTATTTTAATTACATTCGCATTGCAGTCGCACGATTTCGATTTCCTCGATTTCCACGATTTCCTCGACGGATTTTGACGGCTGTCGCGGCAGCTGCTGCCAACCTGCTGCAGATCCAGATCTGCGTTCGATTTGAAATTCAGATACGGACTACGGCGATTAGAATCGTACGCAGCCCACGCAGCAGTAGCAAGTGGCAGAAGCATGTTGCACTTCGAGACCGGAAGCGTTGCTACTCACCCGGGGCGCAGTTGCAGCTGCTGCAAATGGAAGGCGACCAGCTCGTCGCTTGTGCCGCCAATGAAGATCATCAGGCAGTTGTTTTTCGCGCCCACCGTGTGGCTGGCATTAATGGCAAGGTTGCCCCACTGTGAGGCATTCCGCTCGTTGGCATGCATGCAGGAGCAATCTACGGCGGATTACGTTACGTTTTTGTTCGCACTTGGAGTTCATCTGCTTACCCAAAAAGAGCTGCGCCTGCTTGTTGTTGACCACTTGCTGTTGGCCATGGCTCAACTTTGTTGTTGACCAGCTGCTCAACAGGAACACGATGGGAAACCAAACGGCCGCCATCTCCAGCGGCCAAACTTAAACTGCGCGGCAATCTGATGAGCTCACAAGTATCGCGATGTTTTGCCACATATTCCTGCCAAGCCCCTACACCCCTTCACCCCAATGTCTCCTTGGCTCTTGCTTAGTGTGTGCTTTAAAAATAGCCAGGTGCCACCCCATGAAGGGACTCGGCTTCTGGCCATATAAAAAGCATCCTTTTTTCGTGTCAGTAAATTAAGTTGAGGTTTTTATGAAGCTGCCAGTTACCCAACACTCTTCTGTCTTTTCTCTGTCCCCGTTTTGTTTTTTTTTTTTGCCACCATAGATGTCGCCATCATCATCCGTTAGTTTCGTTGGTCAACGCCCAAGCCTGAGGCAGCAACAATGGGGCACAAGCTGTGACTTTGGCAAGCTATTTTTAAGTGGATTTCATCTGTCTACTGACACAGGTGAAAGGGGATGAGGACTTGACTAGTTATCACCATCGAATCGTTGCTGACAGCTCAATTTAGTTAGACCGAAAATATCTCTATCAACTAATCAATTTTCGAGTGGCATCAAATACCCTAAGGGTAAACACAAATATTTATTGAATACCACATTAATGTTTACAATGTTTAAATGTTTTCAGTTTTTTAAATATTTACGAAGGAAATTTCAGAATTTCTATAATAATATAATAATAACAAATATAATTTACTTGTTTAAATTGGGGGTAATTAACATATAACAACATAATATCAATAAAGAAATACAATCAACACTCGAATTGTTTTTGATAGCGATAGCCATTTATTAAAGAAAACACAAAACAAATGTTCATCATACAACTTCAGGTGCTGGGAGCCGAGAGATTCATCTTGGCCTTGAACATGTCGGCCAGCAGAATGGCCTTGCTTCCATTCAGTTCCTCGTAGTCGTAGGGCGTCATGTGCTCCTTGCAGCGTTCCAGCCAGGCACGAACATGCTTGTAGGGTTTCAGCTCAAGGCCAAAGGCCTCCAACTGTGAAACTGTGACCAACAAAGTCAGATCAGCAATGGTGAAGTGATCCGCGGCAGCAAATTCGCGACCTTCCAAAATGGCATTCAACCAGCCGACAGCTTCAGTTAGCCTGGCTCGCTTGCCCTCGTCGAGAGGAGCGCCAATGAACATGGTTGGGAACTGCCGAAGAAGAAGAATCACTAAGTAATTCGATTATACTGGATATATCTGTACTTACATAGTAGTCGGTAAGGCGCTGGTATAAAGTGCCCAAGTCAAACTGAAGTCGCTGATCGACCAAGGCGCGAACTCGAATGTCGGTTGGATAGAGCTCATCACTTTTGCCATAGGCCGCCACCAAGTACGAGAGAATAGCGCGACTGCAAATCAAGAATTAGTTGAGAGGCAGGGAAGATTATTCATCACTATGTCACCTCTCCCAGAGGACGAGACCTTCGTCGTTCATGGTGGGCAGACAGTGTTGCGGGTTCATGGCCACAAAGTCCGGCTTAAGCTGCTCTCCCTCCAGAATGTTGACGATCTTCAGCTCGAACTCCAGTCCGAGCATCTTCGCCAGCAACAGAATGCTCCGGCAGGGAGGACTCGGGGGAAGATAGTAGAGAACAGGCGCGGTCATCTTGCCCCCGCTAACAAGAAGACAATAGACAAACTCGGTTACAATGCGTTCGGTTGGTTGGTTCATCAGTTATTGTGCAACTAAAGAGGCCACGAACTTGGCTTTGGCTTGGGAAATTAATCAGTCATCGTGTGTGGAAATGGAGAAAATCAATGCATCGATTTTACATGACTTATTCAAGCTAATTGTAACCAAAATTACAATGTAGTTTGCTTTAAACGAACAGCCTAGTGCCTCATATCAGATGTGAATAATCGTGATTAATACATGTACATTTCCCTTGCCCAATTCTGTCACGTTTTTCTGCACAGACTAGTTTGTTGTTTGCAGTTACACGCTTGATTTGAGCTTATTGAATCAATTAATTATGAATCAATTATATGAATCAATTAAAAGAAATACTGCGCGCTAATATCTAAATAAAACGAATAATACTACTGAAATTAAAGTTTACTTCAATGTGCAATTTTCCAGGGTATCTGTTAGTTGTCAATACTGCAATCACTGCCTCACAGGCTGTCACTAATTGCAAGCATTTTGCCTTACTTATTTATCCATTATTAATATGGGAATGCGCCACCCTTTCCCCCTTCACACCATATCTCCCAAGAGCAGCAGAAAAAGGGGCATACTCACACAATTCTATGCACCAGCTTGTGTTGCACAACGGCCACGGAGTCGATGTCTATGCAGTTCCCCAGTGTGCCTGCGAATGTCGAGCTCAACTGTCGCCTCGGCGGAGCAAAGCGCCAAGCTTCTTCCAGCAGTTTGTTAGACCGTTTGTCCTCGAGTGGTGCGACACCTCGTTATCGTTATCTGGATTCTCGTCCTGCTCTTGATGCTGCTGCTGCTGCGATGATATAATCTCGTTGTTAACTTGTCAGCGCAACTGTCCGTCGTTGTATCCGCTGCCAGTTTGAGTTTTTAGAACATGTCATCAATGATTGGGCCCCACTGGCTTGGCTTGGCACCCTTCGTCCTGTGTTGTCCTGGCTTGGCTTGGCTTGGCTTCGGTTGGCGCTTTCATTTGGTTTCATTTTCGTTAACGTTTTCGTTTTGTTTTGCTATTTTCGTTTAGTTTTCATGGCGAACGTTACCTGGACAACCAAAAGCGTCGCGTCGTGTCGTGTCTGTACTCTTCTGGTCGCCTCGTCTGATGTGTGTTCACCTGTGTTGTGTTGTGTGGGAGTTGTGGGCGCTGGAGGGGCGCGGGTGTTGCGGGGGTGCCTTTGAAACTCGGTCAGCAATTCACGTTCGTGTTTTTTGTGTCTAAAATTAAGTCACTACATAATTTGTTGTAGCTACGTGTTTTATTTGTTATTGATTGCCCGAAAACCCCTTTCAGTCGAGTGCCCACTTTACAATCGGGTGGGGAATAGGAGTCTAGAAAGAGACACGCTATTGCAGTCAGAAGTGACTATCGGCCTAGCACTCTTTTTCGGACGACAGTGTTGTAAACAATTACCATGGTCACTTGCCTAGTTCTAGGTACCTGTGTGGCAATTGCTTGAGCAGGTAAACAGACTGCGACAATGACAAAAATTATGGGAAATGCAAAGACATTAAGAAGGGAATTCCTGGAAAATTTCACACTAATTGCAAAAGGGACAGACGAATCTGCAAGGACATCGACAAACTGCAAAATGGGCGCAGACGATGCCGTTGCATGCTGAGCCTATAAAGCAGGACTGCATCACATTCTCTGGACTCAGTCTTCAGTCTTCGCGTGAAGTGAATCAACCAAGTTAATTCTCAAGATGAAAAATATAAATCTGTGCAATGTGTTCTTTTTGCTCGTGTTGTGCTGCAAGGGAAACGCGTTGCCTGCAGTGGAGACGGCAATTGTGGCAAGTGGAGTAAATAATATTGAGGAGTCGGACAAGTTGCCCGACTCCAACGTGGAGCAGATTAACACAGCTGCCTCCCAAGATGCGGGCTTGATTGAAGGCAATGCTACTAGCCAAGCAACAACTTCTGAATCAGAGGCGGTAGATCCGACATTGGTAAGTTACGGTAAAGTGAGTCTAAAACAGATCTCTAAACGAATAATCTTTCATCTCTAGACGGGCGACAATGAAGTCAGCGCTAGTAACAATGAACCCGTGTCTATCTACGCCAGTGGACTCATCACTCCCGAGGCCTTTCAGCAGTATCTAAATCAGTACGGCGGTGCGGCTGGTCTAGCTCCTCTGGGAACAGCCTATCCCGCTCCTATAGCTGGTCCACCTGGTCTCTATCCTTTCCCCGGTCCCATTGTGGTGCAGACTGGCTACGAGGGCTTCTTGGTGCCGGCTTCTACTGCTGGCAGCTCCAACTCCGAAAGTGCTGCTGATGCGACCACAACTGTGGCCTTGACTCCCGTTGCCGCACCATCCGCCTCGCCCACCTTGAACCCGCTGATGGCCTTCGCTTCCAGGCTATTGCCTACCATTCTGATGTCCACGCTCTTCCGCATTGCCGCCGTTGTGCTTTCCGCTGTGGGAGTAATCCTCTTTGGTGGAGCGATCACAAACGCTCTCTGCCGCCTCACGCCCATCTGCGACATTTCGGGCAAGGCTGTCACCTATTTTCGCACTGGCGGAGCACAGAATGTGGGTCGCATGCTAGCCGAAGAAATCACACCGGAACGTGTCCGTAGAACTGCCGAGTTTGTTCGTGGTGCCATCGAAAAGTATCGCCAGCTGCAGAAGCTCGTCGATCCCGATTCTTCTACCTAAAATTGTACCTTAAAAGTATTGAATTCTTTCGGCCCAAGTCTCCCTCCTAATTCCAATATGCTGAACAACGTGATGACTTTTGTATGTTAGTTGTAATTAAAATAATTGCCTGTAACGAAATACAAATATACTTTTAATTGTACCCGCTGTGTTTTGACTCATAGATGGCACTGCAATCGTGTCAAAGCAAGCAATCAGCATGACGAGGCATTTTACTCATTAGGAGAACCGCCCATGAGTCAATGCTGCCCCAAGCAGAGTTCTGTTTGTTGTACTATAATTATCAGCTTCAAGTGGCCGAAATACTTGAAGCATATAAAATCGACCGAGTACAACGAACAAACCAACCACCCAAAATGCTGATGAAATAAAATAATACTTGAAGCAAATAAAATCGACGAAGTACAACGAACAAACTTAATGCTGATGAGCTAAACAAATGTCATATGTAATAATTGTAATGTTTGGGCTTTTAAGTTAGATAACATTTATTTACTTTTAACAAACAACAATGAGAATTCTGAAACTTTGATAATTACAAATTTACTTAGAGGGAAACTTAGCTTCAAACCATTTCTTGGTTTCCAAGACACCCTCCCAGTTCTCATCCCAGCCGGGAGTCACAGTCTGGGCATTCTCGTACCACTTCTCGACATTGGGATAGTCACTGAGCTGGAAGCCCGTGACTGTAAAGGTCGACACTGTGGCCAAGAGTGAAATGTCAGCGATGGTCAGCTGACTGCCAGCCATGTAGTCCTGACCCTCCAAGAAAGTGTTGAGGAAGCCAAAGGCGTCCTGAATCTTCTTGTATGCCTCCGGATCAGCTGGCTTATTGTACATCAATTGGGGATAGTAATAGTCTGCAAAGGACTTGTACAATGTACCCATGTCGAAGTACAGACGCTGATTAATCACAGCCTGCTGCTCAGGATCCTTGGGATACAGCGAATCGTCTTTGCCGTACTTCTCCACCAAGTAGACGAGGATGGCACGCGACTCCCACAAGACGAAGCCATCGTCCACGATGGTGGGAATAGTATGTTGGGGATTGATCTTCACGAACTCTGGTTTCAGGTGTTCACCCTCCATGAGATTGAGGACTTTCTTGTTGAGCTCCACGCCCAAGGCCTTGGCCGTCATAATAACTGCGCGACAAGGCGCCGAACCAGCCAAATAATAAAAGTCCATGTCTGATAAATTTATTGCTTACTTTGTTGTTTCCCACAAGAACTCTGAGAGCAAACTGAGTGTTGAGCGAGCGGAACGTGCTCTTTATATACACGAAAGCTCTTTGGATATTCTGACTCACATGTTTGACAATTACCTGTGATTATATACGTGTATTCGTATGATATTTTATTCATTTAATTCCGTTTGTCATTGTTAGTCTTAGTTTCTCTAGTGCTTATGCTGCAAACATGGCTGCGAATAGCTGTGAGATACCCTAACATTTATTCTGATTTATTTAAAAACATAAAGAATGCCGAAGAATGCAAATATTTTCGCATGCATATGTATATAAACGTTAGATGGCGCTAGTGTGCGGTTTTGAAATTATTAGTATTAATAACCAGCTTAATTGGCGGTGAATGGAATCAGGCATCTAAACATGAAAAATTACTTTACTTTACTCATATATCAGCATTTCCAATTAAAAGTATCTTGTCGATGCAAATACTGAAAGCTGAAATCAATACGTTAACCAGTGTACCTATAAACCTTTATGCCCTTCTCATAATTAAGGGGCATACTCTTAGATTATAATATGAATCAACATAGTTATCTATGTTTAACGCACGACCACGGTACTATCTTGAATTTATAATCAGGTTTATATATAAAAGTTCGACACGCGAGCTTATGCCCGCTTTTCCCACAGGTGCTCGCCTTTCTTTGCCACGTCATATTTATTGCCCCCAGTATCAATAGATTGATAATTCATCGAGGGAGTCTTTTACCTATCACTTGAACTTGGTTGATAAGTTTAATCTAACCATAAGTAAGACCAAGAGATGGCACACTCTAAGATAATTTGAAGAATAGAAATGTATTGATTTTACTGACACGGTTTTAACTTTTACTTCTCTTAAATAAATATACTAAATAAGAATAATTAAATTTTAGGTAATACTTTAATTATTTCAATTTGAAATTGGCAAGCGCCTCCTGCATGCTTTCCCAGGTCTCGGCAAATCCAGGAATAACCTTCTTTGCATTTGCGTACCACTTGTCCACATTGGGATATTCGCTGATCTTGAATCCCAAAGCCTCGAAAGTAGACACAGAGGCCAACAAGGATATATCAGCAACGGTTAGCTTATCACCTGCCGCATAAAGTTGACCCTCCAAGAAAGTATTGAAAAAGCTGAAGGCTTCCTCGCATTTCTTGAATTTCTCGGGATCAGCGGGCTGCTTGAGGAGATATTGAACAACGTAATAGTCGGCGAATGCCTTCATCAGAACACCGCTGTCAAAGTACAGTCGCTGATTGACCACCGCCTGCTTCTGCAGATCCTTGGGGAAAAGAGAGTCGTCCTTGCCGAACTTCTGGGCCAGATAGACGAGGATGGCACGCGATTCCCACAAGGCGAAGCCATTGTCCACGATGGTGGGAATGGTATGTTGGGGATTGATCTTCACGAACTCGGGTTTCAGGTGCTCTCCCTCCGGAAGGTTTAAGAGCTTCTTGTTGAGTTCGATTCCCAGAGTCTTGGCTGCCATAAGGATAGCGCGGCAGGGTGCTGAAGCAGGAGCGTAGTAAAAGTCCATTTTGCAATAACTTGTTGTTTAACTTTTAAGGTAAGAGCGATGACTGAATTTGGAAGAGAACGTTCCGCTTTTTTATAGCAGCCACTGCTGAATATTTATTGTTTGTCATTATTAGTTGCAAGCTCTCTTCGTTGTTTGACGCACAGCTAAGAGCTTATAGCTTTATCTATTTGCGGTATCTTGGACACTCTTATTCATTTGTCACTATTTACTCAGTACTTTTTTTAGTAATATAAGCAAATCGATATTGTGAATTAATGACTATAAAAACCATGATTATAAAGCTTTGCTAGAGTGATAAGAGCTGGTCCTCTTATAGCAAGTTTAACATAAAAGAGACGTGCCCCTCTCTTACCCAATGGACATACTCTTAGACAATTATATGAATCAACAAAGTTATCTATGCTTATCGAACAGCCTTGGTACTATCTTGAAAATCCAGATTTTTATACAGTGACTTTTCAACGGGTGCTCTCCTTATCTCCCTTTTCAGTGCAATTTGGTTGTGAAGATTTGTCAAACTTTGCTGAGATTAGCCAAGCTAAGAGATTGATATTTTTGAATTAAGCAAAATGAAAATAAAACGCTCCAGTGTTTAAAACGTTTAAACTCTTACTGCGCATATTGCCCAACCTGAGAGATTTTGTAGAATACAACAATAAATATTCATTTTGTTTAGACATTTTTAATTGAATAATAAAAACTCAGAACTCTCTTAAATAAATACAATGAATATACAAATTTTGATTATACGTTAAAGTTTAAAATCTTATTTCGACTGTTTGAAAATTGCGATTGCCTGCTGCAAGCTTTCCCAATTCTCCGTCCAACCGGAAACAACCTTCTGGGCATTTGCGTACCATTTGGCCACGTTGGGATACTCGCTGATCTTGAACTCCACAGCCTCGAAAGTGGACACGGAAGCCAACAAGGATATATCAGCGATGGTTAGCTTATCACCAGCTACATAGAGCTGACCCTCCAAGAAAGTGTTGAGGAAGGCAAAGGCCTCCTCGACCTTCTTGTATTTCTCGGGATCTGCGGGCTGCTTCAGGCGAAGTTGAGGATAGTAATAGTCGGAGAAGCTCTTCATCAGAACACCGCTGTCGAAGTACAGGCGCTGATTGACCACTGCCTGCTTCTGCAGATCCTTGGGGTACAGCGAATCGTCCTTGCCGTACTTCTGGGCCAGATAAACGAGAATAGCACGCGATTCCCACAGAGTGAAGCCATTGTCTACAATGGTTGGCACCGTGTGCTGGGGATTGATCTTCACGAACTCTGGTTTTAGCTGTTCTCCTTCAAGGAGATTCAATTGCTTCTTGTTGAGCTCGATCCCCAGAGTCTTGGCTGCCATAAGGACAGCTCGGCAGGGTCCAGAGGGTGGTGCGTAGTAGAAGTCCATTTTGAAATACTTGTTGCTTCACTTTTAAGGTAAGAGCTTTGACTGTGTTTAAGAGAGAATGCCGGCCGCTTTTTATAGACGCCGCTTGCGAGCATTTTTTGTTTGTCATTATTAGTTGCTAATTCTCTTCGCGTGATTGACGCACTGCTAAGAGCTTATTTGTTTGTTTGTCTATACGTGCAATCTTTGACACTCTTACTCTTACCGTCCCATTCATTCATTACTATTTACTATATCTGTGCTTTTTATTAATAAGATAAGCAATATTGATTTGTAAATATACTACTCTTGAAATGCGCGATAACAGAGCTATTCCAGAGTGATAACAGCTGTTAACTTATCGCTATAATTAAACATCATAATCAGGTTCATAATCGCTATGCGAAAAGATTGTTTAAATGCCTTTAAATAGAACACCGAGGGTAGTTTGAATGATCTTATGATACGTACAATAAATTAAAAATATGAGTAGCACTTATTAAAATTACATTAGGATCATATCTCTAAATTTGAATGTTAGGCAAATATTCATTGGGTACTTCTCTAGTTAATGAACTACGGAATTTAATATACGGTTTTGTCTTTAAACCAACAACTAGAAATCGACTATAGATACTCTTGATAAATATGAGGACTGAAAAAATTGATCAACTTTTCAAGACGCTCTAAACTGTATCTTACAGTGGAGTAATTTTTTACACGCCATATGAATGTAATCGCAAACTGTGCTTTTTCTAAATTGTTTTCAAAGTGTTTTGTGATTTCCATATTATATAACAGAACACAGTTTTAGTATATAATACTATTTATTTCTTCATAAAATAATATATCAAATATTAATTATTAATTATATATCTTAACGGTGTACTTGGAGTTTACTTCATTTGTGCTGCCTCCAAGCGCCTTGTGTATTCCTTGGCAGCCTCAACGTTCTCCTCCCAGCCTGGCGCCTCCTTCTGAACACTGTTGTACCACTTCAGAACGTTGGGATAGCTATCGATCTTGAAGTTGACAGCCAAGTAGGTTGTCACAGTAACGAGGATGGCAATGTCGGCAACTGTGAAGTGATCGCCAGCAACGTACTTTTCACCTTCCAAGAAAGTGTTCAGGAACTCAAAGGCAGCCTCGACCTTCTTGAATTTCTCGGGATCAGCGGGAGCCTCATCACGGAAAATGGGGTAGTAATATTCGCCGAAAGCTTGAGTTAGAACACCCAAATCAAAGTGAAGACGCTGGTTGACCACGGCCTGCTTCTGAGGATCCTTGGGGAAAAGAGAGTCGTCCTTGCCGTACTTCTCAGCCAGATAGACCATGATGGCACGCGACTCCCATACTGAGAAGCCATTGTCCACGAGAGTGGGAACTGTATGCTGAGGATTGATCTTCAGATACTCTGGCTTCAGTTGCTCCTTCTCGTAAGTGTTCACTACGATTTTGTTGGGCGTGACGCCGACTGCGGCGGCGGTCATAACGACAGCGCGGCTGGGCGATGCGAAGGGCAAATAATACAGGTCCATGTCTTTTTCTCGCGAACAGTAAATGACTACTAAAATTGCCCTGACAATTGAAAAGCTTTTATAGATGTGGCTGCCGATCTGCGTTGCTCTTTCTTCACTCTCTTTTAGTCGCCTGGGGGGCTCACGCACACACCAACACAAGCGTATCTTTGGTATGTATGAGTGTGTTCTGGCAATCGAACGATTTATTACAGTACAACAAACACATCTCTAGGCAAGCCGGCAATCAAGCCCACTTGAGTATACATATGCAGTCATAAACTCTCCATAATGTGTTTATTCAATTATAAATATGTGCTAGTATGTGTCAATATACGAGTATGCACGTAATAAATAATAAATGCCGGTTGCCGGCACAAACTGTTCAAATTGTTTTCTGAAATTCGTTCGTATAATAAACACCAGTGGTTATCTAGAATACTCACATACACATGCTGGAGAACAAACAAATGTGTGTGCACATATAATATAAACTCTGCTGATATGATGCAAAAAAATGTTTTGCAAAAACAAGCTCTTTTATCGCTATATAAAACATAGTACATACATATCAAGATATACATTCATAAGTACATACAATGCTACGCTTGGTAAGTCAACGAAACTTGATTAACTTTTATAGCGGCTGTTAAAAATATCCACATACAAACGAAAATAATTAATTATTTCGTACAATTAGCTTTTTTTGCGTTAGAACAATAGAATAAACAAATACATACAAATGTGAACTGTGAAAAAATACACATACACACAAAAATTGCATGCTCCAGCTGCCTCTCCATTAAAGCATCTTTGTGCACACACGACAAACATACAAATATTTGCTGAAATATTTAAGTTTGTAGGTGTGTATGTAGTATATACATATGCACAATGTATACAAACAGCCATTTGCGAGTATATTTCTGCGCTATACAGTGTACACACAAATAGACTGTCCAAATAATTTGCTCTCGCTCTCTTCGTTGTATCTCTTCGCTAAAGTCTCTTTGAAGATCAAAGCTCTTCTAAAGTGACGTATGCTCAGCTCTTCTAATGTGACGTATACGTAAGAAAAGTATGAAAACTGCTAAACTGGTTTTGAAGCTAGCTTAGCTTTTATTATTTGGTAAACGCCTTGACCTTTCTCTATACCATATGAATGCTCTTCGTCAGAGAATTGTGCGTGAAACCCCAAAGCGTTGAGACGCTGCGTGTCTTTTGTTTATGTTTTTCGTTTCGCTGAACTACAAAAAATAAAAACTATGTATGTTTGATGAGTAATACTTTATAGTCGACACCGGCTTAAGCGGCTTGTGGTCTGTGGGAATCACAAACTTGAGCTTTGAATGTTCGAGAAGCATTTATTGCTAATTGCCGGCTAGCCAAGTTGCATGTGTATGTGTGAAATGAACTTTAGTAAGGCTCTCTTATGTTGACGCATAAAGTTTGTTATTTTCGTATTCATATAGCGTTTGCGGCATTTCTGACGTGTACAAACAAAATGTATGAGTGTGCGTATGCTACACTTGTTTACTATTGGGCTTTTTTATGCAATGTCATGCTGAGAATAAAGTTTGTCGTTGCGAAACTAATAAATCGGGCCAGCCTATAGTGTTCACATGGAAATCCCGTCGAATGTTCTGGTACTGTCTTGTGAAATTCTATGCTCCCAATGCTCGTAATGACTTGCTTAAATTGCCTATTGATTGTTTATTACATTGGATCCGTTATCCATCTACTAAATAATCAACAATTCTGTTAATATTTACCTTTCGATTGTACATAGTGCCCTTTGACCACGATGTGTTAATTTAGCCACAATGGTCATTAGGATAATGGCAGGATAATTTAACATACACACGCAACCAACATCCCAATCGTATTTACTCTGCAGACAACGCACCTGAGCTGGATCGTATATGTATATCTTGCTCAACTTATCGCTACGTTTTTCTGGATACAAGTAGAGTTGCAATTCAAAAGTGTAATTTTTGTAGGACAAGATTCACTACAATGTCCGCCAGGACAATTATTTGTTCTCGTCCTTGAAATACAGTTATGTACGGAAATTATTTTTTGGCGTGACTATGTATGTATGTTTATTACTTTTTGGACGCACTGTAGATGAGTGTGTTTTCTAAGCTAAGCCAAGGTATGATTAATATAACCTTCTTTGGCGACATTCCATTGTGGTTCGATATAACTTATACAACTTATTTAGATGTCATCTGGATATACACTTTACATAGGCCAGTGCTATTAATTGTTCTGTCGAAGAGGGCGTAGGCAGCTTTTAGACTTAGAGACCCATTGTTGTGTAGCATTCAAGGTCACACTGTACTAATGCGACTTTCAAGGTACTTTTCCATCTCCTCGCTCGTAATTACCTACTGAATGTTTGAATACATAGTACGTATGTGTATGTATGTAAATAGTTCGTTCTGATTCACACACAACTGGTTTCGATTAATTTTAAAACCTAATCTGTGTTTGGAATGCTGCCCCAACAAAAGCTTTGGGCAGCTGCGCGAGAATTCAAACAATTTGTACAATAGAAATAAACAAAATTGTTTATAATGTATAGTTGTAATTTCATGCCGATTCGTATGTGTATAGAATGCATAACTATGTCTATATACAAGTGTGTATAAGGGAATTGAAAATAAAATTGCCCACAGGCAACACTCAGAAATATTGTAGCCAAACAAAAATGTGAATAAATTAGCAAACAAAAAAGAGGAGACAAAAATCAACTGAGCGAAGAGAGTGGCAAAATAACTCTCCAAAATAGAGGCAATCCGTAATCAAGAGTAACTAGTTTATTAGAAAGTTGCCGGCTGTGAAAACTGATTTTTCATTTGGGGGCAGAAGTGAAGGGTATGCTGCAAGTTGCAATATAATTCATAATATTCGGCTATGCCACATCGACATCGGCCACTATTTACATATTATGTACATACATAGATAGCTGTATAATAGCCCAAGCCCACATACATACATAGTACATACAAATACGTGCAAGCGGAGCAAAAAAAGCGGACACAAAAACAACGCCAAACACGCGAAATCAACTCTCTCGCTCTCGCCTGTTCGTGATATCAACATGCTTACGCACACACATGCATGACTGACCCCCCTGCGAGCTGCCTTGTTTGTCGTACTTTTGGCACTAACATGGCGGTTGCTCACTCGTGAGTCGCGACTCGCGTCGCGCGATTTGATAGCAAGCGAGTCAGCAACATCGCGACCGGCGTCTATAAAAGCCGAACCTCTCTCCAGAGACGGACAGTATTGCTTGATACTTGGTACAGTGCGCCGCGTCTTAACTACAATTCCAAATGTAAGTGTTTCATGTGTATCTATTGAATTTGTGTTGTTTTCTTTGTGTATGAAAAAGAACTTGTTGCGCCAAAGACAAAAAATAAGAGAGCAAATATGAACTCAAGTGTGCAATAAAAAGGGAAAAATCCCAAATGACATCATCATTTCCAAGTGCAAAGGATTTAATATTGAATTCTTTTTGTGATTCTGTTATTATAGTAAATATGGCTGACTTCTACTATCTGCCCGGCTCCTCGCCCTGCCGCTCCGTCATCATGACAGCCAAGGCTGTTGGTGTTGAGCTCAACAAGAAGCTGCTTAACTTGCAGGCCGGCGAGCACCTGAAGCCCGAGTTCTTGAAGATCAACCCCCAGCATACTATTCCCACCTTGGTGGACAACGGTTTCGCCCTGTGGGAATCGCGCGCTATCCTCGTATACCTGGTGGAGAAGTACGGCAAGACCGACTCACTGTACCCCAAGTGCCCCAAGAAGCGCGCCCTGATCAACCAGCGTCTGTACTTCGACATGGGCACTCTGTACCAGAGCTTTGCCAACTACTACTATCCCCAGGTCTTCGCTAAGGCCCCTGCTGATCCAGAGGCCTTCAAGAAGATCGAGGCTGCCTTCGACTTCCTGAACACCTTCCTCGAGGGTCAGGAGTATGCTGCTGGCGACTCGCTTACCGTTGCCGATATTGCTCTGGTTGCCTCTGTTTCCACCTTTGAGGTGGCTGGCTTCGAGATCAGCAAGTACGCCAATGTGAACAAGTGGTACGAGAATGCCAAGAAGGTCACTCCCGGCTGGGATGAGAACTGGGCCGGCTGCCTGGAGTTCAAGAAATATTTCGAATAAGCTATATGATATTTATTTCCCATTTTTATACATTAATTTATTCTTTACCGTTGTGTGCTAATTTGCTAGATGCAAATCAAAATCCTCTAATATAAAAAAAATGTATTCATTTTTATTGAATACAACTCAATATTCGAATTTCTGTGTTAATTAAAATTCTAATTGGTGGGTGTGAGAAACCGGTTACCGGCAACGTCTTGCTAATATATTTTTCAGCTGCATTTAGAACTTTTCTGTGTGTAGACTTGTTTGTCTTGCATCTATGTGTGTATCTCTCTCTTGCTGTGGCTATCTCGCTCTTTTGTTTGCCGAAAGAGTTGTTTTGACAACATTTGCCGGCTGCTGTCGAAAGCTCTAGAAAAAAAGGCGAAAAATGTGTGGAGACATACATATGTACATACTTAAGTAGAAATGTTTTTGCTTGTGTGTCAGTTTGTGTACAGTTTGAGAAATTGTAGAATTTGTTTTGTCAATTTATCCGCACAGCTGCAAAATACGTCATTCTATTTCTGATGCAAATGAAAGAGTATTTGTTTCTTTTGAGTGCAATTTGAGATTTGTATGTGTGTGTGTAAATGTATAAATTGCGTCTCTTTGTGAAATTACACTAATTTGCCGGCAGTTGTATTCGACTGCTCAAAGCATAAAGTCTACAGCAGCAGAAGCGTTTTCTTATTCAGTTGCCATAAGCGAACGGTGTAAGACGGAAGCTCTCGAAAACAAACGGAAAGTAAGTGGAAAGTTTCGAAGCGCATAAGGCAAATTTATTATTCTTATCATTTGTATAGCATGTTGGACTTTTACTATATGCTCTACTCGGCACCCTGTCGCTCAATTCTAATGACCGCCAAGGCTTTGGGCATTGAGCTAAACAAAAAGCAGGTGGATCTTGATGCTGGAGATCACTTGAAACCCGAGTTCGTCAAGATTAATCCACAGCACACGATTCCCACCCTGGTTGATGGAGAATTTGCGCTGTGGGAGTCACGTGCCATATTGTTTGTTTGTCTAGTTATCTTATCGAAAGAGTCAACGACATACGATGTTCAATCTTATCAGTTCAGTGCAATATGGGTCATTTCTATAGGTAGTGGGGGGTTGATAAGTCGCCGTGTATTTCCTAGCACGTACCGGATAACACTGATAATGATAGTGGAAACAAACAATTTTTGTTTTCGTTTTAAAAATAATGTTACCAAGCACTTGAAGTAGTCATCGACAGGTATTACTCGTGTTAATCTCAATCTACATTTAAAATTGAATTTTCTTCTAGCTTCTTCTACTTAAAGCCAATTTCCAATCCAGCGAAAATCAATTTGAAAAGTGTTGTTGTGAAATGAAAGCAATCAGAAGATGTTGTCTTTTGATAAAGCTGAAGTCAATTAGACTTTAATCATTTCGAAGAAGTAAAAAATTATCAACCGCTCACTCAGTCAGCATTAAGAGGCAGTTATTTTATATTGCGAAATGAAAGAGAATCAGAGAAGGTTGTTTTGATGAAGCGGATCTTTGAATTATTAAGTTCATTTTAATTTGCATTTGTGTTAGCTTATCAATCATTTTTTCCCCGTCGTGAAATGAAAAAGAAATGACCAGCAAAATTTTGCTTTGATAAAGCCTAATTTACAAATATTAAGATAATCTCAAATTGCTTTTAACTTTCCAGTCATATTTAGATATCTTAAATTATTGATATATGAATTCTTCTTCCGTTGCGAAATGAAAGAGAAACGACCAGAACATGTTGATTTCTTATCGCTAAATATAGAATGATTAAGTTGATCAATTATCACTTGAGCATTCCATCATTTTTTGGAGCTATAAACCTGTCTGTAACCAAAGAGACCTGTTCAGTTGCTCGCAGCGCTTTGTTAGAAAAAGTCTTCAGTGAAAAGTCTTAAACATTAAAAAACAAAGGTAGATAATAGCATTTTTTTCCATTGGATTTATTGAATGTTATGTCATCGAATGAAAGTGACTATCTTGAAATGAATGTGTCGTTGTCTGTGTGTGTTTGACTGTCTGATTGGTTGGTTGCCTTTGTATTCATTTAGACAGCTTTCGATGGCATTGAATTAATATATTATTTGAAATACGCCTTAGCTACAGCCGCTACAGCCATGGACTTCTATTATCGACCCGGATCTTCGCCCTGCCGAGCGGTCATCATGACAGCCAAGGCGATTGGCGTTGAGTTTGATAAGTCAATTGTGATCAACACACGAGCTGGCGAACAGTTTAAGCCCGAGTACCTGAAGATTAATCCACAGCATACGATTCCCACTCTTGTGGACCATAAAGAGAGTCTTTCTCTATGGGAATCGCGTGCTATATTGGTCTATCTAGTGGAGAAGTACGCCAAGAATGATGCTCTATATCCGAAGGATGTCAACAAGCAGGCTTTGATTAACCAGCGACTCTACTTTGACATGGGCACGCTCTACAAGAGCTTTGCGGATTACTATTACCCACAGATCTTCCAGAAGCAGCCAGCCAACGAGGAGAACTTCAAGAAGATCGAAGCTGCCTTCGACTTGTTCAACACTTTCCTGCAGGATCAGAGCTTTGCTGCAGGCGAGAGTCTTACTGTGGCAGACATCTCACTCTTGGCCACCGTGTCCTCTTTCGACGTGGCCGGCTTCGATTTGAAGCGCTATTCTAATGTGTCCAAGTGGTACGAACAGTGCAAGCTGATCACTCCTGGCTGGGATGTTAACTGGGCGGGGTGCTTGGAGTTCCGCAAATACTTTGATAACTAAGCAACAATCATAGCCGTAAGCAAATAATCAAAATATGTGGAAAATAAAGATTATTTTCAAAGTTCTAAAGTTAAATATGTGTTATCTCTTAACGTTATAAAGAAAGCTTGATTTATTGCACTTGGTTTGTGATTCTTAAGTAGTATAAAGAGAGGAGCTACAAACTAGAGATTGCACTTGGTTAACTTAAGCACTAAAATAAGGAGTTGGATTTGCTAAACTCGAGCGGACGTCGAAAGGATTGCTCGAGATTGTGAAGTCGCTGCTCCAAATCGTTCATCGAGTTGCGTAGAGCGTGTCCTCGAGGACGCAGCGAGATCTGCGGCGAGTGCTGCATAAGGTCGTCCTTTACCCCGGAGAAGGAGTGACGAACGCAGGAGCGTTTCTCGAACTTGGTGTTCTGATAGTGCGGATGCTGTCGATGCTCGCAGTTGCCACTGCGACAATTGTGGGCCACCAACGGTTCGTCCGTCTTGAGGGAGTCCTCATAGGTATCACTTTGTGGAATTGTAGTCAACTTTAGTTATAATAGATGGGAGTAGATGGGGAAGAAATAGGTCTACCTGCTGTCTGTGTTGGGATGCTGACGCAGTTCCAGGTGCGCCTTGGCGTGACGGGGACAGAGCAGCTCCCCATTGTTGCCAGTCCGTTTCGGATTTTGGCTGTGGAAGGAGTCGGGCGAGGTTTCATAGAGTTCGCGGCTGCTGAGGAACTCCACGCCTGAGTCCTGGCCCGTTGAATGCAGCGAGAACAGGGAAGTTTCGTAGTTGTTGCTGCAATTGAAAGTGTGTTAAAATTGCATATTTAGACAAAAAATAGTGTATTCGAAAAGAGAAACTATTTCAAGATACATTTAGCATTTTACAAAAGTAATTATTTTGTATAGGAATCTCATCCATAAGCTAACTTCGCTCTATTCAGAGCAACTACAAAATAATTGACTCATTTAATTTGTGCATTCAAATATATGGCTAACACATTGACCCACTTGTCGGTGAATTAGGCATTATTTAATCGCGGAAATACGAAAAACATTCTACTCACAGATTGTTCACTGGCTGGCAGGAGTTGTACTTGAGCACAAATGGAGCATTGCCCTCGGCGGCTGCTGTGGCTGCAGCGGCGGCAGCAGCTGCCTTGGCAATGGACTTGGGCAGGGGCACATCGATGTATTCTCGCTGCTGCCTAGGATTAGAATGGCAATAGTAATGGAACCTGTTTCTCTCTCTCTTGCTGGCTTTGCTTACTCGTTGAGGTACTGATGATGCTGCTGCTGCGTGACCAGCGCCTGCTGCTGATGGTGATGGTGCAACTGCTGTTCCAGTTTCTCGGTGGCAGTTGCCGTCGATTGGGTTTGTGCCGAGGAGCAAACCGATTCGGGCATAAAGGCCGATGTGGGTCTCTGGTTCTGGTTCTGGTTCATGTTGCTGCTTCCCTTGCTGCAGCGCTGCGTGTGTCGCTGCTGACGATGACGTCGCTGCTGAGAGCGCGACTGATTGATCCCGGCTATGGTGTAAGTCAGACCGGCATCCGAGGCGGCAAAGTCGCGTTGAGACCAAAGCTGGCTGCAAATATAGACAAGCAGAAGAGACACTTAAACACAGTCACTCACATTGCCATCAAACTCGTCACTCGCATTCACATTCGCATTCGCATTCGTCTTCATCTTCACATTCGCATTTGAGTTGTCGTTAGAACTGAGACGTCGCTTAATTGTCAGCTTATTTGGCTGCTGTTTTTTCATTGTTGTTGTTACTGATGTTTGCCGTTGTTGCTGTTGTTTTTGTAGCTGATGTTCTTGTTGGTATTTTTTACAGTTAGAAATTAATCCGACAGGTGGAGAGCAGCGGCAATGGCCAGACTACGACAAGACCTCTCAAGAACTGTCCAGCAACCAACCAACAACAAGAGCAACAACAACAACAACAACTGGCTTTTCATCTTGGCTTAATGATTTATTACTTAGATGGCCTTAAAGACTAAATGTATCTTTGCTTAACACAAATGCATCCATTAGGGGACTCTCAAGTGAGCTCCTCGCAGTCTTTTGCAGTCTTCCCTTCAATTTCTCCCACTTTTCATTACCGTTTTTGACGCAGACATAGGTAACAACAGGCAGCAATAACAGCTCCAAGGCAGATCAACACCAGCAACACCAGAGTCACGTACTCCAAACCGCCCATGAAGTGGGAGACTGAGGCGTGCGTGGGTCGCGGAGGTTCTCCAAACTCGGCCAACTCGATGATGCGGGGCATCGTCTTGGATCCATCCAAATGTTGCAGCTGCTGCTGCTGCAACTGCAATGCATCCAGCTGCAGCCCAGCCAAGGATCTGTGAACAATAATAAGTTAGAGAGACACATTCATCACTCGGATGACAGTTTGGTGTCGTCAGAAACTTACTCTTGCAGCTGCTCCATCTCCATGATGGCATTGGTATGTGGGTCAACTGCATAGATGTAGGCATTGGTGCTGTTCGGAAGACAAAAAAAACATTTAATTAAAAGAATGAAGTGCAATTTTTGCGGGTCAACAACAAGTGGTTAGGTGAATCTTACGCGGCTTCGAGTGCTCCTGAGTTGGGTTCCAGCAATCGCACCCTCACATCCTTGGCAATTGCGGAGCTGAGAGCATCCATGAGGCTGTCAATGCGACGTTCTACGTCCACAGGCTTGCCAGCGACCACGAGACGCACCTGCTTGGACTCATCGATGATGTAGACAAAGACATTGACGATCCCACTGCGTCCGTCGTCAGCTCCCGAGCGATCGGTGGCTTTCACATCAAAGCCATAAATACGCTCATCATGCGGCAGATCTCCAAGCAGTCGAATATTACCCGTCAGATCGTCGATTCCAAACAATTTCGTCGGCTCGTTTAGGAGCCGATAGCGTATCTCCGCATTGAGACCTTCATCCGCATCTGAAGCTGTTACTCGGGTCACGTGGTAGTCAAAGGTGGCACTGCGGGGAAGCACTGCAACAATCGGCTGCCCATTGCCTTGAAACTTGGGAGCGTTGTCGTTCTCGTCGGCAATGCGAACCAGAATGCGACATTCGCTGGGTGATAGACCCTCGACACGCTCATCGACTACGGGATAGGCGACCTTGGCATAGTTTCGGGCCTCGCGACTTAGGCGATCGGCACGAACCCTCAGCTGGTAACGGGAAATGTGTTCACGGTCAAAGGGTTTCAGGGCATACAGCAGCATGTTCTTGGCATCGTACTCGAATGGAGGATGGGCATCGGACTCGTCGAGACCCTCCTCCAGCCACAAGGACCAACGATAGTTTTCAGCATTCAAACCTGCTGTCAGATTTAAGCGCATAACCTCGATAGGCGCCTCGTTATTCTCGGTCAGCTGAACATCGTAGTAAGGATGCTGGAACACCGTCACATTTATGGGAATCTCTGGCTTAGGTGGAGGAGTGGGATCAGTAACAGCCTGACCCTGTAGATTGATGAGCACTATGGCTGTGGCTGAGAGAGCTGGACTGCCCAGATCGGAGGCAATCACAGACACATTCAAGTGCTCGTAGTCATTGTAGCCTCTGATGTTGGACACCGTGGTGATGGTGCCATCTCGGGAGTCAATCTGGAAGACGGGCGCATGCAATTCCTGATGCAAAATAGAGTACAAAACGAGGCCATTGCCGTTGCCCACGTAATCCTTGTCGATGGCGTTGACTTGTTTTACAAACATTCCAGGCAATGTGCTCCTGTCCAGATAAGCTTTATAGACGGGCACCATCATGGTGCGATCGGGCAGATCCGCGATGTATTTGGCCGCCTTAGTCATGTCGTCGTAACCAATGAACTCGGGACGATTGTCGTTGATGTCCAGAACATTCACCTCCACATCCACGCTGCTCGATAGACGCTGCAGTGGCTCCGCATTGTCGCTGGCAATGACCTGAAAGTTGTACTTGGCTCTCAGCTCGCGATCGAGTTGTCCGTTGATCTTGAGGACTCCCGAGGTGGGTTTTACGATGAAGGGTAAGTCAGGATCGTTCAAGCTGTATGTGATATTGGCATTTTCACCATAGTCCATGTCAATGGCCAGCACTTGGCCAAGCACGCTGTCCTTGTAGTCGCCCTCGGCGGTGTCAAAGCTATACCACGACTTCTTGAAGGCGGGTACGTGATTGTTCACATCGATGACTGTGAACCGCATGCAGGTGGTGTCCTTGAGACCATCAATGTCTGTGACACTGAGATTCAGCCAGATCTCGTTGTTAGCCGCTAGCGGATAGTTAACAGTAAGCTCTCCGCTCAGCTTGTCGATGGCAAAATGCCGCACGGACTGCAGCTTGATCATGGGCATGCCTGGAGTGCGTTCCACCTGCTCTCCGAGCACCTCATAGTGCAGCTGGGCATTCTTGCCGAAGTCCTCGTCGCTGGCACTCAACTGCAGCAACTTGGTGCCCACTGGAGTGTCCTCGTAGACCGCGAACATCGGACATTTTACCGTTGTGGCTCTGGCGATGCGACGGCGGGATTTGGCTCGACCTACAACACCAACTCCGGCGCCGACTCCAGGTGCAAGTCCTGTGCCAATACCCTTGTCTCTGTCCATGTGTAGTCGCGGTGAGCCGGGGATGTGATATGGGGGTGGAGCCAACATCATGCTGGCAGCTGCAGCAGGAGGCAGCGACATGCCATTCGAACTCTCTACAAAGTATATCTCCATATCCGTGTTGTACTCGCGAATCTCCAGGCGAGAGTCCTTGAATACCGAGATGCGTTCGAAGATGGGCCCATTATCGTTGACATCGGCCACAAGGATTGTGAGATGGGCATAGCCCGTGAGTCCGCCACTGTCGACGGCCACGATCTTCATGTTGTAGAGCTGTTGCTTCTCCCGATCTAAGCCTCTTTTCCCCACATAGCTGATGCGGAAGTAAGGCCCAGAGCTAAGCTTGAAATTGGTTTGCATGAAGCTGGTGTGGAGTTCCTGGTACTTGAACTCATCGTTCCACTGATCGGTAAGGTTAAAGATGTTGAAAGCTCCGGTGTTAGAAATCAACTTGTGCTGGCTTCCATTACCTACAGAGGAGGCATTTATGTACTCGATGCTGAACTGGTCACTGTAGTCGCCCTGCAGCTGCACTCGAAACTCGGCATTAGCTCCCTCATCTGCATCATTGATTTGGATAGCTTGATTCATAGACAGCTCGGTGCCTACAGCGCAGTTCTCGTTGATCAAGCCGACGTATGTGAGGGCATTGAATTTGGGCGCATTGTCGTTGACATCATCCACCTTAATGTTGACCTGATAGATGCCAGCTCCACTCACCAGCCCCGTGCTGTACTCCACAATCACAGTCAGCTCGTAGCTTGCCTGCTGCTCTCGATCGAGTCCAGTTAGTGTTAAGAGTGTGCCGTCTTCTGTGATCGTTATCTTGTTGACCACCTCTTGCTGATTGGCTATTATATAGCGCAGTTTCAGATTTGAATCGCCAGCCAAGCGACGAGGAAGTCTTCGCTTCGATTTCGAGTTGCGACTTCTATTGCGACTACGAAAGCGACTTCCTGAGGTGAGATTACTGCTGGAATTACTTGTAGTTGAGCTTCCCACAGCTGTGGTGAGTTCACGGAATGTGCCCAGCTCATTGTTGGCCACATTGAGAGCATTCTTGTAGAGCAGCTGCCCAATTATGCCGCCCACAAGATTCTCCTCCACATGGAAGTTAATGATGTTCATGTTGATCTCCCTACAAAGTGTATGAATTAATTACATTTAAAGATGCTTTTCTTTAAAACTTATTTTCTTGCAACTCACTCTATGACAGGACGGAGCGGAACTTTCTCTGGTTCTGGTTTGTTGACAATGTGTATAGTGAGATTCGTGATAAGAACTCCCTCATCGCTGAGCTCCGATGAGGCAACTGTTGTGGGTAGCGGCGGAGAGCTCCTAGATACGATCAGCGGCTGCGAAGAGTTGGCAAATAGCTGGAAAATAAAATAGATATTATGTTAAAATCAATGAAACTCCGTATACAAATATTCGTTCTACTCACATAATTGGCCACTGCTTCAAAGTTGTAGATCTGCCGCTTGAACTCGGACAGTTCCCGGATGACAGTGATAATGCCGGAGCGCTCCTCGATGGCAAAAGGCACACCCTCGGAGTAAGTGTGCAAGAGATCGTACATGATTTCATCCTCGCCATCGTAGATCAAAGTGGTGCGCACTTGACCCACCGATGTACCCAACGGAGTATTCGCGCCCACCCAAAATTCATAAGGAGCGCCCACAAAGTCAATGGCCTGGTCATCGATGGTGGCATATACTTCAATGGTGATCACAGCCAATGAAAAGCGACGCTCCGAAGGATTCAAGGGCTGATCACTGGCCTCCACGAAGACGGCAATGCGACCACGTCGAAGAGGCCCAGCCACATAGATGGTGCCATTCTTATTGTCCAATCGAAAGGGAATATAACCACTGCCCTTGGGTCGCTGCAGTTCATAGAGCACTTGCCCATTGGGACCTTCATCGGGATCATGAGCAGCTACGCGACCAATCTTGGTGCCCACAGCTGCTGTGATGGGCACCTTGAACTCGTAAAGATTGCCGTGATCAAACTTGGGATTGTTATCGTTGCTGTCAAGTAGCGTAATCTCCACTATGACCATGCTGGGACCAGGTTTCTTTAGGTGCTTATTGTCCAAGTAGGAGGGATTGCGCTCCAAGGCCTCCACTTTCAGCTGAATGGATCGACGTTGCTCACGATCGAGTAATCGATCATCGCGCACTGTGATCCAACCAGTCCGGGAGTCAATGCGGAACGCACCAGCTGCAGTTTTGTTCTCCACAAGATTGTAGAAGAACTCTGCATTCTCGCCTTGGTCGCGATCGATGGCGTTCACCTGCAGGACACTGAATCCCGTGGGTAGATTCTCCACAATGGAAATATTGTAAAAGTCCGCCTCAAACTCGGGCACATTGTCATTAAGATCAAGCACCTCAACTTCGATGCTAAGAAACAAATTAATATTTATAAGAGATAAGATTGATCTCCTTTTAAGAGTACTCACCGCGCCAGAGCCTTCTTGAGCGGATTGTCCTTTTGTCTAGCCTCCAGTTGGACTACAAAGGTATTACCAGGCAGACTTTCTTCCTCCAGATCAATTTCCTTCTGGAGATACATGACTCCATTGTGGCCATTCACTCGAAACAATTGACGCTCGTTGCCCGAGATGATGTCGTAGATGAGGGTCGCATTTAGCGAGTCCTGGTCAAATGCCATTATGGGAGGAGCAAAGTAAAGAGGAATACGAATGGCGACGCCTGTCATAGGAAAGAATTCATTGATCCTGGTGCGATAGACTCCTTCGGTGAACTTGGGCGGCAGATCATCCACATCCCGCACATTGATTGTGATAGTAGTGTTGGCCTGATTGGCAGGCGTGCCTCGATCCCAGACAAAGATCGGCAACTTGAACTGCCTGATGCCATTGTCAAAGTCCAGTTCCCGCTTAAGTATAAGCAGTGGACGATGGGGACTCTTTAAGGCAAAGTAGGGTCTGCCATCGGCTGAAAGTTGCTCTGGAACCGTGGACATGCTGAAGTGCACCTCCGAATTGGGAGTGTTGGGCTTGTCCCTATCGAAGGCTTGGACTCCATCGAATATGATGCTCTCAACAGAAGTATTTTCATCCACATCGATGACATAGGGCACGTTAAGAAACTCGGGTGCATTGTCGTTAACATCCTCGATATAGACTGTGATAGAGAGGTAGCTTCCCTATTGCAAAAAGTAAAGAAAATAAAAAATTACAAGATAAAAATCAATGAAGAGGTGATTATGTGAATATTTTCTTAATTTCTAAAACAGTAAAGCAAAAACAGCAGAGATCTTTTGATAAAGCTTATTCGATTATGAAAAATAAATGCTTAAATTATATAGTGAGACGCCTTTTTATATAATTTTAATTATTTTTATAAAATAATACATAAATCTCTGAAACTTACTTCTTCTAGTTTCTCGTGTTTGCCTGCGCAGAGTATGCGAAACTTGAGCAGATTCCTGGGCACATCGCGGTCCACAAGACGCTCCAGGGAGCGAGCCAGGGAAATCACCAAAGTTGTGGCATTGTGCTCGGTGAGGTTAAAGTATTTATGATCCCCGCTGGCATCGGCGCCTTTGAGGGCCACGCTGGAACGTGGATAGGCCTGCAGGCGTAGAATTTCCTTGCCCACTTGGGCATCTTCGCGGAGTCGAATAAAGCGCACACCTTCACTTTCGGAGGCAACGCCATCTAGTGAGTGGAAGGCGCAACTGCCAGAGGTGGCTAAAGTGGAGCAGTTGCAATTTTAAGATGCAAGATTTACAATTAGATAGAGCCGAAAAAATAAAACGTTGACAACTTATATTGAGTATGGGTATAGAAGTGCTGAGGAGGAGGAGGAGGAGGAGAGAAACGAGGTTGTGTTTTTCTCTCTCAATGGCTTGGCATGCTAATTGTGCCTGGGCTGAGAACCAAAAACGGAAACCGAAACGCGCAGCAACAATTGGATATCTCCATAAGGCGACGTGCGAAGCGAATAGCTCTGTTTGCAATTGTTTGAGGAACTTGCAGCAGCAACTAGCCAAAAACTTTCTACGTTTGTCGCGTGGCTGGGCTGCAGTTGCCGCCCAACACGCTGCGCGTTTTTTCACGAGCAGTTGAATGCAGTTGCAACACTTTTCCACATTCAGCTGTCGCCCATCATCCTCAGCAGCCATCAAGCGCCTCCTCAACTGTCTCAAGTGGCGCCGCAATCAGCGAATTATTTCTGCGTTGCGGTTCCCACCCTCATGACATAATTAACCATTTTTTTCAGTACTCGTATTCGTACTTGCAACCTGTCAGCGTTGCAACCAAATCTTGACTGACTAACTGACTGACTGACTGACTGACTGACTTACTTAGTGCCTTACTAGCGAACCGAGCTGACTTTCTGACATTTTTTCGGAACATCTAGTACACGACGAGAAACTATCATTTCAAGATTTGTCTTTTGTCATTGTTGTTGCTGTTTTGTTGTTGTTGTTGCTGCTGCTGATGTCGTTGTTATTATTATTATTGTTGTTTGGAGTGAAATCTTCACAGTCTTCGTTGGGCACCTTGTTTTTCTTGGGCTTTACGTGTTTATTGTTAGTCTTATTTCATTATTATTTCGCTGCCTCTGCTGTTGTTGTCTTTTAGTTTAGTTTATTGCATTGCGAGTTGCAGTTTCTATTTACTTGCAGTTTCTAGCTCGCTGCGGTGTGAACTCGAAGACGAACACAAAACCAACTTGGATCTGACGGAAATGCGGATTTGTGGATAAGCCAAGCAGAGGAAGAATTGCGATGTTTTGAAGCGAGAATAATTATGCATTTCGATGGCAGCTTGAGATAGATTTGTATCTTGCAGATACTGCTTCCACATGCGCATTCTGACAGAGTTGACTTTTTCACCTGTAACTTTTCTGTCTTTTCTACCAAAAATGCGCAGCAATTAACTCGGCTTAACTTTCGCCCATGTCAACCTTGCCCCAAGCAAAAGTTTTCGAATATTTCTCAATCCATCAATTTTGAATTAATTTTTTCCCCCTCTGGTTATGAATTTGTCAATCAAGTTGAAGCGTTTAACTAAATTGTCTTTGATCCAATGATTTATAATTTAAATGTGTCAAGCTCATTGCACACACAGCTCATAATTAAAGTTGGAGTTGGAGTTGGCTTTGGGTTCAAGCGGCCAGCATAAAGTGCTTTTTATTTATTCCGAGTAAGACACAAAACATTCAAGAGAAATTATGTTTTAATTAGAACATTGCGGCACTCTTATGCGTTCAACGAGCTCTCACGTAATTCCTGTTTCTTCATGTTGGGTGACTTCTTTTTTTTGTTTTTTATTTGCGAGACATTCCCAGCGTCGAGTGAAGGTGCGTGGAAGGTGGGAAAGGAGCTGGGAGCTGCTTGTTGATTGCTGAAATGGGGCAACAAGTTTTGGCACTGCCGTAGAAGGAGCGAGTGCATGCGAATGTGTGCCACAAGTTGCATCAACAGCAGCAAGTGGTAACTGGCAATTGGGACACTGCACTTCCTCGAGCCGCGCGGTTAACGTTTATCTTCGGCTTGGCAGACATACATATGTAAATGGGGTTATTTAACGGTGCGGCACAACAACGAGATAAACAAGTCAACGACAAATCACAGACAAAACGCAAACAAACACATCGCAAACACAATCACAATCACAACGACGTCAAGCTGCATTGACAAATCGACTCAATTGGACAACTCTCTAATACAGAGCACAATACACACTTATGTATGTATGTATAACAAGGCCATAACGAGATTTGGCCAATCACACAAAAACTTGCCTTGCACTGATCTCGTTTGAGCCCACACGGAAATCAAGAGGCAGACGCACCAGGCATCAAGTATACGCAATGTTGTCACACGAGACATGACAGAAATATCCTTAATATACTTAAGTTTTGCGACGCGACAGTTTCAACTGATATTCAAAGCACACATCGCGACCAAGAAGCAAACAAACGCAACAAAAACGAGCGACGATCGAGCGACAACCGACAACCGACAACGCAAACACCTCACGACCAACTGAATGATGTTGCTGCCGTGCTGCAAGCTCAGCGTGGCCAAGCATAGACCAGACCTAGGTGATGCGACTAGTTTTGCAGACAACAACCACTGAACTGGCAGCGACAACAAGTGCAACAAGTGGCAGGAAAGTGCAACAATTGTTTTTGTTGGCAGAACAGCAACTGCAACTTGCAACTTGGCAGAGGGAGTGGGAGTTGGAGTGAAAGAGGAGCTGATAAAGTCTGGGTCAGCAAAGTCGCGGTCAGACTTCAGATTTTGGGATGCGGTTTCAGTCGTGATCAGCTGATGGATCTCTTGGCCATGAAGCTGTGTCGCCAACAACCGTTGAAGCATTGTTTGCATTTGAAATTCAAAGATTTTGAACAGCAATCGAAATGCGTTTTGAATGAAAAGAAAAGAAACGGAATACGAGGAAAGAAAAGAAATGGAAGAAAGGCAAAGCAAAGCAAAGCATAGCAAAGAAATGAAGGAAGACGCAGCCCAGCAACAATAACATTAGACTTGGCTGCTTTGTAATAATAAAAACAATAAACAGCCAAACTTATTACCATAAGCATAAACACGCAGACAAACTGAAGAAGCGAGGAGAAGCGCAAGGTGCGCTTGATGAGTTGACTTGAGTTGAGTTGAGTTTAGTGCGGAGCAGTGAAAAGCCAGTCGACAGCAGCGGAGTTGGCCATTAACACGCCCCATTCTCAGTAGCAAGCAAGGCAGGCGGGCAGTTGGTTAGCAGTTGGCAGTTGGGGAAGAGCGGGAAGAAGACGCAACAAACAAAACAAATTGCAGAGAGTGGAAAATCGTAATGCGATAAGCTGGCTTCGACATCGACATGGACTTGGCACCCCTGCGGCTAGAATGCATAAACTTGGCC
The DNA here is from genome assembly GCA_035046325.1 of Drosophila niveifrons. Lineage (NCBI taxonomy): Eukaryota > Metazoa > Arthropoda > Insecta > Diptera > Drosophilidae > Drosophila > Drosophila niveifrons. Next base: position 23,993,212 of record JAWNOC010000046.1, read on the forward strand.
AACACAAAGCCAAGTCGAAGCTGCAGTCAATGGCAATGCAAAGGCGTATTAACGGTGCTGATAGAAGCTGAAGATGCGCTCAAAGAATGCAACAACGAACGGGCCGCAACAACAAAAGTGAGCTCGAAAGCAAGTTGCAACAACAAAGCAGCCAGAAGCGCAGTCAATGTGGTTAATAGCCTTTGCATAACAGCAACGAGGGGCAGCCAGGGATGCCATTGGGGAATTGACGCGTGCGAAGGCGCGAAGTACTCGAACCTACGTCAATATACGAGGGTTGCCACAGCACTTTGCCAGTGAAAGCAGGAAGAAGACTGCACTTAATTTAGGTATGCAAATCTGTGTCTTACTGCAGCGCAATATTGGATTACGAGCAACACGGTTGCTTGCTGAAATCCCCTATGGCCAATTGGTTATTGCCACAACCAGCTGCCATTAAATTGGCATGGTTTGTTGCCCAGAAATACTGCATTAAACTATGAAATGTTGAACACATTTGTACAGGATTTATGACAGATTTATTGCTGGCTTAATCAAGCCGATACTCTATAGAAATTTCGATAAACACGTTTCATCTTTTTTTTTTTAACTTTGTTTTTATTTGATTTTCGGTAACTTTCCTATCCAGTTTACAAGCATTTCACCCAAAAAGAAGCAACAAATTTAAAGACCAATTTCAACTGCCAATTGCTGACGATTAGGAATGCAAACGAACCATAGATGGCGCCAGCTGCTGCTGGTGCGTGTCTGTGCTAAGCACAAGCACACATCAAGCAGAGCTTTTTGCAGCTGTTCAGCGCTTCATATGCTCCAAGGTAAACTGCAAGATGATGACGATGAAGTTCGCTGCATATGAAACGAGAAAGAGCCAAAAGCCGTTGTCCAGATTGAAGAGGCCCAGTACGGAGAACTTTACTGTGTCCAGGGGCCAGAACAGCAAGGGAGTTGGCTGCACAGCCTACCGATAAAATGGTGAAATACCAATTATGAAATACAGTAAACTTCAATGAGTAATCAATGATTAACAAAATACTTAAAGATATTGATGTAAAGTCAATTAGAGAAATGACTTATGAAATAATAATTTTAAGAATAAAATATTAAATATTTTATGTGAATCTTCCTTAAGTTTTTTTTATATACTAGATATATTATATGGGTAAATGAGGATATTAAATGCTTACGAACAAAGCATTAAAAATGCGAATAGTATATATAGTATTTATAAAATTTATATAGTATATGTAATATACTGCATTTTAAATAAATATAGTATTTAAAGTTTGTTATATTTTTAATTTTAAATATTTTACAGCAATGATAGATTTAATGCTTTTTAAATTGATATAGTACATATAGTATAATATTTAGATATAAGTTGACAGCTCACCTCCTCCAGGTTCAGTTCTGGCGGGGAATAGCTCAGCTCGAGGCAGCAGCTGCGAAGTCGCCGATGGCGAAGCTGGCAGAGATGCGTGGCCAGGATGACGGCGTAGAGCTGGACGGCGACTATAGCACAGTAGTTGGAGATGGTCAGAGGGATGCCGTGCTGCTCCACAAAGTAGAACATGTAGGCATACATGTTGGCCAGAATGTTGATGAAGTTCCCAATCACGAGCAGAAACATTCCGAGCTGAAATACGCCAACAAAGTCGTCGCAAACCCGCAGCAAACGTTGCTCGGCACGAAGGAGACGAGAATGCTGGGATTTTTCTAGGTACAGCTGTTGCCACTGCAGCTCCAGTTGCTCCATGCTGGCCAGAATGAGCAGCAGCCCGGCAAAGATGCCATTGCCGAAGACACTGCTCATGTGTTGCACGTACAGTTGCAACCCGTAAGCGAGCAGTTGCAACCAGGGCAGATGAGCTGCATTCTGTCGCAGAAAAGGTTCGTTGCAGAGCAGCTCGTAAAGCGACAGCAACAACTTGCCCCACAGCAGCAGAGTTGCACGGCGGCTGAGTCGAACGTTTGCCTGCAATCTGGCCAGACCATTGATCAACTGCATCAGGCGTCGGCGTTGCCAGAGGTGGGCGCCCAGCATGGCCAGCGAAATGGCCAAGTCACCAGCCAAGGTGGCCAGTGCGATGCGTCTGAAGAGCGGCGAAGGCTTCACATTGGTGGCGTCGTAGAGTGCCACACTCTGTTGCAGCAACAGCGGCGAAAGCGCCAACAGTGCAAGCCACTTCATCGTGGCCAGCGAGGTGACCAGGCGTCGTGGGCGTGCGCCACGCCCACTAATATAGCTGAGCGGAGCGAGCGCCAGCAGCTGCCACAGGCGTAGCAGCAGCAGCAGACCCAGTGCCCCAAAGTGTGGCAAGTGTGGCATGTTCAATGAAACTGGGCTCGAACTCTACTTGCACCACAGCTTAAACTGCAGTTGTGACTATCATTCAGCAATCTAAGTGTAGTTATGTCAGCGAGGGTTGCTTGAGGAATGTTTCGAAGAAATTCGAAATAAATAATATGCTTCTGTCACTCAAGCTACTTTTTAAAGTTGTCGCTATCTGACACTAATCAAACTACAGTTATGCGAGAGCTATTTGAGAACTATCTCAAAAGAAAAGATGTCAAAGTTTCTGATGAAAGTAAAATGAAAAATTCAGTACTAGATTTTTGTTTGTTATGTACAAATTTATCTTTAATGAATATGTATGCTCTTTGCCAATGTTTGAAAACTTAACGTTTACAAATAAAATGCCTAATTTCAGCGGTTTTTCTCCTAGTGTAGATGTAAACAACAAAGTGAAGTCTCTTCAGTGAACACTTCGAGCAACCCTCGGCTGGCCATAACTTTAGCTGGCGCGACTCACTATCGGCTCCCAAAGGCTTTAGAGCAATTGTGATAAGTGTGCCGAAGCACAACACAACTATTGATAGATACACAATTACAGATACAGATACAGATACGAGTTTGTATATACTTAGATACAGATACAGATACAAATGGCAAACAATATTATTAACACAAATCGTTTTTTTTTTCTTCTATTAATTTTCACTGTCTCTCCTGCTTCTTCTCACTCTCTCTCTCCCTCTTTCTTGCTCACTCACTCTCTTGGGGGCTGACTCAGAAGTTCTTTCTTTATGTCTTTGGCTTAACACGCAAGTAGAATGTCTTGGTGAGCGTGGACATAAAGTTGGGCATCTCCTTCATCTGGTTGAGCGCCTCGTTCTTCGTGTTCGACTGATACTCGTAGGCAACCTTTCGATTAACTGCTGTCAGCAGACGCAGCAGTTCCATGCCCTCGGGTTCCTTGGCCTCATTGTTGGCAGCTAGATCCAAAACCCTGCACAAGCTCTGGATGAACCAGGAGCCATCGTCCACATTGCGGAACGAGAAGAATTCTGCAAGGCAAATCGGACAATAGGAAACAGACTGGGTCATTTTTTCGACGTCGTCAACTTACTGTCAAAGGTGGAGTAGAAGACGAGCATGTCTGCCGTGCTGGGAATCGCATAGGTCACTGGTTGAACGACGGGCGGAGCAGGTGGACCCAGATCCCTGGTCATCACCGAGAAGGTGGTGAACTCCACGGCCTTCTCCAGGTTCTCGCCGCGACATGCTTGAATGAAGAAGAGTTTCGGTTTGTTCACCAGTGATTTGCAGCTGTCCCCCAGAAAGGGATTCCACAGACGCTCCACGGGATAAGACATGTCCTGGGAAGATGACGAATAAATAAACGACTAATGAAAGTACTCGCAGTGTGTATTTACCTTGGCATAGACCTTGCCCTCTGAGCCGTGTGACATAACTACCAGGGCGAAGCAATCGTTTTGACTGTGATCCTCAGTAGCCACTGCAAGCGAAGAAGAAGATTAGACTGATTCCAAAGACTAACTAAAAACTTTCACTCACCTTTCTTGAGCAAGTCGTTGATCTCGGCAAAGGTCAGATCGTCGTAGGAACGTACATCGAATCCGAAGCCGAGCAGCGATAGCTTCATGTCATCGCGATCCCGTTCGGTGCCCACGCGCTGCTTTTGCCCCCGGACGTCCTTGTGGTTGAGGATGATGGCAACTCCGGTGTGGGGGCAGTTCTCGTAGGTGTCATCTGTGGTGGGCCGCGAGATGATGATGCGTTTCAGGTCCAACTCGGAGGTTGGCGTCTTGGCGTGTAGCGTTGCATCGGCCTTGTCTTTCTTGTGCTTGTTCTTGGAACCAAAGAGCGAGAGGTCTGTCTCATCCATGTCCGCGGTGCTAACCAATCCAACTGTGACTAATCGCGCTCTCTTTTCTTTATTTTCCAAATGGCCAAAGCTCCAAAGCACAGCCAGCAATCAGCCGCTGCTGCTCTTATCTAATCAATGCAGTGCGTTTTCGTTATTAGTTTTGGGCCTTCAATCGGTTTACACTCTCAGTGTCTCTCCCATTCTCCCGCTCTCTCACACACTCTCTCCCATTCTCTCTCTAACGGTTAAGCACCCCTTCTCTTGCGCAAGCCTAACCGTTGATTAGCCAGTTGCAAGGGAAGTCATATTTATTGCCGGCAATTGGAAGCTAATAAAATGAGTTTTGTTGTTTCACAAGACAATTTGATTTAGACACCGACTCACGCCCACTCTCCTCAAATCTCCTACTCTTCAGTCTGGCGTTGCGCTGTGGAAATTACAAACATCCGCCAGGATTGTCAGCAACGTCCTTCGCCAAAGCTATTAATGCGTTTTCTATAATTTGCAATACGCAAAAAGGGCGAAATGTGGCAAAGCCATCGCAAAGCAAAGCGAAGCAAAGCAAAAGTCACAGCCCGCCAAAACTTTGCAACGCAATTCAAATTTTACACGCACACAAAGCAACGGAAACCGGAAATGAGTATGGCACCCAATGGGAGTTGCCCCAAAGTGTCTCGCCTGACAGGCTACGACTATCACTATGCAGCCTTGCAACTGTTCTCGGTATGCAGTGTACCCACTTTGCGCACTGTTCCCACTTTGCTATGGGTGAGCACTGTTCAAAAGAGAGCGCTTTGCGTGGGCGCCAAAGAGAGCGCCAGTGTGGCCGGTAAGAGAGCGCGTGTAAGAAACGCGTGGCAAATGAAACATTGTTGCAGGCATAACATGAGCGCAACTATTCCGGCTAATAAATTAAGTTGGATGCTGGCAGTGTTATGGAATGCTTTGATTAAATGAAATCTATTTAAAATGTTTAAAATAGAATATATACTAATTATAGCTGCAAATTCTGCGCGAAATTGATTTTAATTATTTATGTAGTATTTTCAGCGCACATAAAGCTTTTGTTGCCTCCACTTTTCACAAGTTCCTTTATCACAAATGATTAATTACTTGCCAAAATGTTGACTTATTAATTGTGCATTCAACGCGCTTCAGTGCACCGTGCTTTCTTTTCAAGAACCCGCGACCACGACCGCAGAGCAGACAAAATCAAACGTCAGTCGATTCCGATTACGATTGCATGGCAGAGAACGGTCCAAATCAGCAGCATCAGCGTCAGCTTCAGGCAAGAAGAGAACATAAACACAGCACCAATAGCAGCCACAACTTGCGCACAGTAGAACAATGTTGTGCAGCTGTGGAACAAAACGGAAACGCATTTCAATATAAGGTAATATTGAAGAAATTATTATTTTTAATAGTCAAAGAATAAAAGTAAAATAGTAATCAAATTGCAAACAAATAATCGTTATCGTTGCTTTTGCATTTACTACCACCACGTTGGCGATATGCACACCACTGTGCGACGACAGCAGCGCAAGCAGCAGCGCAACAGCAGCAACAACTTGGTTTCATTTCCAGTTTTCAGTTGCGCGACGACTTGCACTGCGAGCGGACGTGTTGAAAACGGTTCGGATGTGAAGTGATTGCCGGAGACGGAGACATAGAAAACTCAACGAACGTCGAATTATTTGAGTGCGTGAGTGTGTGTGCGAGTAGTGTACAAGTGTTCGCGTATCGCGATTAATTCGCCTGCAGCACCCGTTACGACCAAGTATTTAAGTATTTTGCATTGCGATTGGAATTGGTGCCGTTAACAGCGCGCGCGGTCCTTGTTTTCATTGAGTGTTGTTGTTGCTTTTTGATTAAAAGGCCCAACCCCCCTTCCAGCGTTCCTTTGAAAGTCGCGTAAGAATAACAGCAAAAGAAAAAAGGAAAGCAAACCAAAAACAAAGCTGTAGCAACAACAACAAAAACAACAGTCGAAGAAGTGTTACCTCTCTGTCTGTCTGTGAGCCAAGTGATAGCTAAAAATTGTTGATGCTTGCGGTATTTTGGAAATTAAATTATGTTAAGTGCATAAATCAGCCCCAAAACCAATAACAACAAAAGGAGCAGAAGAAAAAGTGAAGTGAAACACCAAGGTGTAAAAGCCAGAGAAGTAAAAGAGTTGAAGTTCAAAAAGAAGCAGAAGCTGAAACCAACAACTACAAGAACAACAACATCAACAAAAAAACGGAACAACTGGAACTTCACACAAGCTTGCATACATATGTAAGTACTTGCAAGCATAGTCATGTTTGCACATAATGAGGAGATGTGTTGTTGTTGTTGTTGGAGTGCAAGTGAGAGTGAGTGAGCTAGAGTATGTGTGTGTGTGTGAGAGTGTGCTTTGTATGCAGAACGTGAATAACAACAACAAATTAGGGTGGTGGGTTGAGCGAATGACAAAGAGAAGCGGTGAGCCTCGTTTGCTAAACGAAATTCAAATCAAAAGCATCGCCAAAGCAACAAAATGGGATAAAAAGAGAAACGAATAGCTCACTTTTGGGCGAATAGGCGAAAAGCAAAAAAGTGAAACGAATGCGAGAACATTGAAATTCTAACAACGTGACACTCGCAGTCACAGTCACAGTTCGTGGCCAAGCAAGTCTAAAGCTTGGCCAGTGTGACCAGCTGCTTCATTGATATCCACTTGCAGCTCTTGCTTCCCCTACACTTCGCTCTTCTTTTCCATACACTTCCTGCAAATTGAGTTGAGAGTGAAAATCTAATGAACCCCATGAAGCATGCCTCTTAAATTACTGCGAACGCACCTTGCTCAACAAATATTTAACATACTTTATGACAGGCCCCAGCTGACCAGAAGCATCCCAGAAGTATCCTAAGCAGGCAGCAGGCTAAACAGGTGGGCGGGACGGGGCAGGCGCAAGAGGCTTGTCCCAAAGGCGAACAGGTTAGGTGTAAAGTCAGCAGTCAGGCGGCTGTCTAGCAGAAATATTTATTTATGTTGAATGTGGCAAGTGGCAAGTGGATGGAGGGCATATAGAATGATGTTGAACGTTGAATGTTGCCTGTTGTTGGCGCAAAGGTTGCGCTTTTTGCCACACCGACGACGACCCTTTTATGTTCCCTGGGGCCAATTGGTCCGACAGCCGGATTTGCTTTTTTGACGTTATTCTTTTTATGAACTTTATGTTTTTATTAAAAATGCAAGCTTTTGCTGCCTTGATAACAGTCTCAGGTGTAGTGGGGGAGTTGAAAATTGGGGCTATGGGTTACTTTGGGGACTGCTTTGATGTTGTGGCCCTCACCCTGACGTCAGATTCTAGATCCCCGGATTCCCAGATTTCTCGATCTGCCGATGCGGGCGGTAGGCAAACAGGCATTAATTGTAAGTGTAAATGGCGTGAAATGGTTGAATAAATGAATGAATGAATGAATGCTCAGCAGCGGCTTCAAAACGAGTGTGCGAGTATGAATGAAAGTCAAGTAGAAGCGACAGCCGCAACTGCCTCATCTGCCTCCACTAGAAATTGCGCTAAGTGGAAGCAGCAGCATCAGCAGCAGCGGCAGCGACAGCGACAATTTTGATGAACTTAACAAAACACTTGACAGCAATACTGCTGACAGAATAAGGGAGTGGGAAGAGCCGGGTGAGTGCGTGGGGCTGTAGGGAAGTGAAGAAGAGAGTATCCGAAAGTGCACAGAGTCCATGCAATGAACGAAATTATGACGCTAAATTGAACACGAAACGGCCATCGAGCCAAAGAGCAGCTCGAAACCATGAACCATTGAATAGAAGGGGGCTTCATCTACAAAAACCATCTATCCCCCCATCACTCCCTTCGCGCATTTAACGCGCGAATGAACCAGCGACAGCAGCAGTAGCAACAGCATCAGTTAAAGGGGGTTGCTGGTCAGTCGTTTCCTCAGCTCTGGAGTTGGGTTTGGGGCAGCAACGAAAGCCATTGTTGCGGGTGTTGATAACAGAAGCAGCGGCAGCATTAACATTAGCAACATCCACAGTTGGAATAGTCGCCACAGTAGCAGCAGCCGCATCGGTAGCAGCAACAGCCGCTGGCAAAGAGTCGAGTCGCGTCGAGTTGAGCATAACAATAAAAGTCATAATAATAATAGTCATAGAAATACGGAAATGATTTCTGGGTAGCCGGGGCATAAAGGGGTTTAGCTTCACACGGCACCGAATAGAGCTGAGCACAGGTTTAGGATGAGGGATGAGAGCTACTAGTAGCAGGTTGCCACCGCAAAAGCGGAAGGTGAAAATTAAGAAATTAGCGTTCAGCGCAGGCAGCCAGAATGGGGTACATTTGGGAGCTGGGAGCTCTGAAATGGGAGCTGGGAGAAGCTCGCAAATTGCCAGCCCCCGCTCACTTTAACTTAATTATATAATTTGCTACATAGGGCTGAAGGAAAGAGCGAGATAAAAATAGCACTATAGACACTAAGAGAGTGGAATAGGGCATTAAAAGGAGATAGAGAAAGAGAGAGAGAGAGAGAGGAATGGAGAGAGAGAGAGATAGGTAGAGAGCTTGGTGGGTTTTTGCTGCGCATTGCAAATTAAATGAGCTGAATGCATTTAAGGCTTAACAGCCGCCACCGGCGGTTGCCGCAAATCAGCCCGAGCCCAAACCCAAAGCAACGGCTTAGTTTGCCACACGGCGGCAGAGACACTGCTGTCTTGCCAGTAGGTGACTCAGCAGACCAGACCAGAGTAGGCAAGCTGGCAGGGAGTTTACAAGTCAGGAGCTGGCAAAAGAAGCACTGCGATTACTCCTATATGTAATCCTCAAACCACAAAGCAATTATGCAGCACCACAGAGAGACAGACGACTACAACTACGACGACGACGACGATGTCGAGCTGAGTTGAGTTGAGGCAGCATATACAAGGCGACATCTTGTCACTCGCTGAAAAATTGCACTGGTACTGCGACCGCAGTGAAGGGGCAACGATAAGTTGCGACATGTTGGCTGGCAGTAAATTACTTAAAGGCCAGGCCAAAATAGAGAATTGCGAATAAAGCGGTTTTAAATTTGCCAGCAAGTTGCAGACATCGCTGCCTCTTGCTGATTACCTGCTGTGGTCAGTTTAGTGTGGAAGATTACGTGGGATTATGGCATAAACCGAACTTGTTATTCTAACGAATGAATCATCAGCTACAGAAGATACAATCCCTTGTTCTCTTATTCTCTAATGCGTTTCGTTTGTCCTTTGTTAAACTTGAGTTTACTCCAAGCTGCAATTGATGAGCTAGTTGCCAGTTCTCGACTCAAACAGACCACAAGACCACAGTCTCGCCCTGGCCACTTATCTGGCCCCCCCGCGCTCTGTCGAAGCTTCAGTTGAGTCTGTTTACTTTGCTTGCGCTTTTGCAGTGTGCCCCATTCTGTGGCACAGACACACACATGCTATGCTTTCCAGTGGCCACCCGAGTCCTGTGCCAGGCTGTGTGGCTGGTCTTCAATTTGCGCCTAAGCTACGCAGTCTGAGTGAAAGCAATTGCCGTTCACTTGGTGCTTGGTGATGCGGCATGCTGCTGCGGCAAGTCTCTGTGCCTTTCTGCTGCTCGATGACCTTTTGGCGGGATTAACATTTGTTGCGCCGGCAGGTCAGTCGACTGGACTTGTCTCATTCATAAAAACGCACGCAATTCAACTTCAGCCTCAGCTGTTGCTGTTCTCGTCGTTGCCTGTGTGTGTCGGGTGACCACTCCAAGTGCAAGGTTGCATGTCTCGCCGCTGACGCCACAGCCACAGCCGACGTCGAAGCCGATGCCGACGCCGACGCTTGTGGTTGCAAGTTTTATGTAGTTTGCGCCATGCTGTTAGTCTTTCTGCTCCCCACTTGCCGCGTCTTTTGCCCCCTGCTGGATAGTTGAGCTTTTGTGCAGTTAAGTGCTTAGTTGCGTGTAACTTTACACTGTTTAACAAACTCGCTTACCGCACGGCGGGGGTGTGGCCACCTTTGACTAAGTGTTGCACTATGCCTCCTCGTGTGTGTGTTGCAGGTGCAAATACCGACTAGACCGAGCCAAGCAAACTCAGCCAGGATAATGTGCTCAAACAACACTCCGTCCTCAGTCTGCCGCGCTCACTGACTGACTTGACTGCTTTTATTACTGTTTAACTGGCTTCCGCAAACTTAGTTAAGCTCCACATGTATGTGTGTGTATATATATGTATGTATATGCGTGTGTGTGTGTGTATGTGCATGGCAAATTGTTGCTGACAGGTGAACAGTTAATAGTCATTTGTTTAGCTGCAGATCTGCTTAGGATAAAAAGATTAATTAGGGCGAATACAGATGTGAATCAGTGGTAAATAAGACTAGCTAAATAAAACAAGGATAATTAGTGATTCCCTAGCTTAACAAATGGTTGATATCGCAAAATTAAACAAATAAAACAATAACAATAATAAATGAAGTTAAGTATACGACATGATGGATTAAATTATTCGAAGAGAAGTTTAATCAAGACTCAACTTAACAAGTGAACGACATGTGTTCTGTATGGTGAATGCATCTCAGATGATAGCTTTATGCTCATCTGTTCCTTTTTTGAGCTGTTACTGAATAGTTAACTATGTATTTGAGTATGCAGCATATGACAGCACTAACATATATGAATGTTGTGTGTTATTATTTACATACTTGTGCATTTTTTTCCATCGTTGTGCTAATGGTAAAGTTTTTTTTTCCTAAACTAGAGGCGAACGTAAGGAAAAAAGTAAAAATGTGCTGCTGAAACTTGTTGTGGCTGCAGTTGCTGACGCTGCTGTTGATGCTGTTGATGCTGTCGATGCTTTAGATGTTTTTGCTGCTGTTTCTGCTGCTGCTGCTGTTGATGCAATTCTTTGCATCAGCAACAAAGAAAACACTCACACTCACATATAGCTGCCGAGGCATACTATGTTGTGCTTGCTCTTGCCTGAAATGAGCAGCATGTGGGGTCAGTGAGGGAGAGAGGGAGAGCAGCGGACAAGTTGCTGTTGCTGGTAAACAAAAGCAAACATTGCGTGCCAAAATTCCGGAAATTTTTAAAAGTCACAACATGTGTAAGCTGGATTTTACACTCACACAAAAGAAAAAGAAAAAGAAAAAAGAAAAAGAGACGGAAACGGGATGCAAGTAGGTGCTCTGTGGGAGCTGGACTTTTGTTGGCAGTCTCCCTTGGCGAAGGCGACGTCGTCGCCATGTTTTGAGTCTTAAGTGCTAAATTGAAATTCCGAAATTAAGTAATTTCCCCCAAGGGCAAGTTCTTGAAGCGGGGGCATGAAGTGGGCGTGGCGACAGTGTTGTAAAACAGCGCACATAAAACTACAATGACGACTACGATGAACACATTTACAACTACAACTACGACAAGAACAAGAACAACTTTCGACAAGAATGAATAGCACTAATAGTATGTATGAAGCTGGCTCATAAAAACCCTAGAAAGTGGCAGCAGCAGCAGCGACGCACCGCAAACAGCGCAGCCACCGCATCCACAACATCTTCGAGCAGCCGCAGCAAAACAAGCTGTAAAAATTATAAGGAAATGGCAAGAACATAAACAACAGCAACACCAACAACAGCAATGGCAACAGAAGCCACAGTATGTTAGACATGGTGGGGATTGGCCGGGCACACGTGCAGCACATCATTTACCCATAAACCAATGTGGTTGCAAAAATGTTATAGTCCTTTTAACTAAGAGAGATAGACAGCAGGAAAGATTATCATATGAATAGATGATATTTATGACGGGGTTAGATGTCTTCTTTCCAGATAATTTTTCCAAGTTATATACTTTAGACTGTTCCCAAGAGAGGAAAATAAAGCAATGGTTATTGTGCTTCGATAACACTGCGAATGATATCGGGAAAAGAGTTTATTTAGCATTTACTCATAACTCAATATGGTCGTGCAGATTATCATAAGAATAGAAAAGAATTTATCAAAGTTTTACTTAAGCTGTTGATAATAGATCGCAGATACTTTTCTCCTTGGTGAGCTGTGAATGATATTCAAAAAGGAGTTTGCTCTTCTCTCGATTCGAACATAAACTTTGCCCTTCCTTTCGGCTTTGGCCAATGCTTTTTCAATTTCGGCGATGAAGCAGCAAGAAATTCTGAGGCATTTTCGGGGCATTGGGCGAGAATTGGCGTTTTCACACAGCCTTCCTTTGGCAGCATCCCCTGTCTTGCGGGCTCGGGGGTTGGGTTGGGTTGGCAGTAATAGTTCTGGGGCGAGTCTGGCAGGCAGGCAAAAGAAAAACTTAAACACTGCTTGCATTTTTCATATGACACGACAACTATTTATTACCCCCAACATTGCCCCTCAAGGAGCCAAGGATTGTCGACTTCGTAGCCCGAAGATGTCGAGCGTCGTCTGCTGCTGTTGTTGCTCCTGTTGTTGTTGTGCTTTTGTAGTGGCAACAATAAAGTTGGCTAGAGATGCGATGTGACCGGTGGTTGAGGCTGAGGCGTCGTCGACTGCTCCCGGGTTGGGCTGCCTCCGGTTGTTGATGATGATGAAGAATGCGCATGTGTTACTAACGGCCCGATTATTTTTATTGTTTATTTGCTTTGATTTTGGCCTCGTGTTTTGTGTGCTGTTTCTTTCATGTTTTCATTTTCCTTCCACCAGCTGCCTAGTCCATCCAAGTGTGAGTGAGTGGGTGTGTGCGTGTGTGTGTGTGTATGTATTGCTTTGCGCATTTGTGCGTAACGAATAAATTTAGCAAAATAAATAAGGACAATAATCCTTTTGAATGCATTGCAATTGAGCTTTTTACAGCCATTGGCTGCCCTTTAGTTTGGGTTTGGTTTGCTTTCTGCTCCACAAACAAATACTCACACACACACACATACAAAGGGAGAGCGATATAGGGAATGAAAGAGAGAAAGAGAGGAAGACCGTACGTGCAGCACTTAACTCAACATTGTGCCCAGTTAGAAGAGCCTGGCTCTTAGGCGGGATTCAATTGCCCAGTGGACCTCGTCTGGCTAATGCCATTTCTATTTTCCTTGATTTGCATTTCAATTCGAAATCAAATTTTTCAATTGCCAGCTGGACACACACTCCCATCTACTTGCCCGAGTTGTAGAGTGTGTGCGTGTGAGAGTGTGTATACTAAGTAGCGTTGCTAACACACACTCAGACACACACTCACACTCGTTCACTCGCTCTCTCATGACCGAGAACATAATTGAATTTGTGCGCACAAAAATTCATAGCATACTTTTCAACGCCATCCTCCCTTTGGGGTTGGGGATGTTTAGGGGGTGCTTGGGGGATGCTCGGGATCGCATGTAATTGACAAAAGCTGCGCTGCGCCAAGCTGTTGAAATTTCGAAATCAATTTATTTATATTGAGTTAGCATCAAAAGCATTAACCTTTTGCTTCCTACGTCATTTATACGAATTTCCAGTTGCAATGTCAGCGGAAAGCAAAAGCAAAAGCAAAAGCTGAAGCTCATCCAGACTTTTCACTGGTTAAATGACTGACTGAGTGTTGGTCTGTCTGGCAGTCAGTCAGTCAGTCAGTGAGGCAGTCCGACTCGCTCTTATTTGTTAAATTAAAAGCTTGAATGCCCTCCAGTTGTTGTTGCTGTTGTTATTGCTGCTGTCCGTCGTTATTGGCATTATTGGCTTCACAGCGCACAAGACTTTCAATTAGTTTTATTAGGGTGTACCAAACATTCCATTGACTTGCACCCGATCCACTCCTCCACCTTCGTCTGCCGCTGCTGCTGCTACTGCTGCTCATTGTTGTTGCTTGGCTTGGTTTGGCTGACTTTTTTTTTTACGAAATTGGCCTTTTGACTTTTATGCTCAATTTCTGTATTGCGGTTTGCGGTGGCGGTGGCGGTGATGCAGAGTGCCGTGCTCGCTTGCCGTACGATTGTTTTCGAGCGCGTTTTATGAGCGATTCTCTGACTTATTGTTCTGTCTTGTGGTTGCCGCATGATTGCGCAATGCTCGGCTTTGCCGTAATCCAGAATGATGTACTCATATTAATGCTCTTTGAATTAAGATATATAATAGTTTCCTCTTCTTTTTATTTGTTTTTTTGTTTTCAAAGAGCAGAGGTCATTGGTAAAGATATGAGCCAGCAATTATTATGAAAGAAAGTGGAAGTATTCGTAATTGTTTGAAAGCTTCGTTCTGTTGCGTCGTCACAGCAACTCATTCAATGGAATATATTCACTTTTTATATCCACACTTAAACGTCATATTCCTCCGAGGAAAATCCTTCCCTTAAGGCCTTGTGCGAAAAGTATTGTTTTGATGCTACAGAATAATTCAACTTAACGGCATTTATATTGTCTGTTGGACCTCGACTCGACTCGAGTGTTAAGTGCTGAGTGGTGAGAGGAGGCACGAGCGAGCATCTGCTACAATGTTTCACCCAATTCAAGTGAAGGCTGCAAATGTTTTTGACACGCCAGTTCTGTCGGTCAAATACTTTCAGTGGCCCTCAATGGCCGTTGTGCCTTTCATCACACGGTGTTGTTGAGTTGAGTTGAGTTGCTGGGCTACAGAAAAAGTTTTGTGAACAAGTTGCGATGGTCTGAAGTCATCATCCAGGCATGTCGAGGTACGTCGAGTACTTGTTGTGGGCCGCTAAACACGGCTGGCTGAACTTAAAACGAAGTTAGCGCTCAGTCCCCACTCAGCCACCAAGGCAGGGATGTCGTCCTGGCAACCTACTTCTCGTGCCTCTCGTGCAACTTGTAACCTGCTTCTTCATTATTGAAAATGTGTCGACGGGGTCCAGTTGCCATAATTCAAGCATGGCCAATGCGGCAAACGCCTGAACCGATTTGTGAGAAACTTTTACTCGTCCGACAATAAACTTTTTTCACTTTTTCACTTTTTTACTTCTTCACTTTTTCACTTTTCTCATTTCTCCCTCTCTCTTTTTTTTTGCTCTCTGTGTTTTGTTGCAGTGCCAAAGAGCTCGAGAACTAAATAAGTTGCAATGTGAAGAGCGGCTCTCGGCTTTAGAACAAGTGAAAATCGCGAGGAAACCAAAAACTGAAATCGAAAAACAACAAGTAAAAAGTAAAAAGTGCTGAGAAACTTGTCGAGGAGCCTCGAAGGAAGCCCAGAAGCATCTGCTGTGACGATTGACAAGACAGAAACAAAAGCAAAATCCGAGGAAGACGAAAAGGAAGTGAAGGTGGAACTGGAAGTGGAAGTGGATGAGGCAACAGCCAAAGCCACAACGACGGCAAGTGGCAAGAGTTTGACAAGTGGCACAAGTGCCACAACTGGCAGCACCCCAAAAGTACGCAGCTAGTTTTTCTAACCTCCCCAGCTGCTCTCCCCTGGTTCATCTTCAGCTGACAGTCCATGGCCGCGTAGCTTTTGTATGCGGCTCACATGCCATGGCCAGGCAACATCCACAGTAACATCAACATCAACAACAACAGCATCAGCAAAGGCAATAAGAAGAAGCCAAGTGGGTGGAGCGTCAACGCGAAGAAGAACAATAGCAACATTTCAGGCGCTATGTGCTGGCCAAATACCGCAACGGAACGTCGCCAGCAAACGAAATAGAGCATCGACAAGGACGCGCCAAGCACTCACCGAGCAATTGGCCAAAAAGGAGCAGCTGTGTTGCAGTGCCACACATGTGTTGTTACTTTGCTGCCACAAGGACGTCCTTAAGCGCAGACCCCGCAGCATCAACAGCAGCATTCGAAATAGACGCAGTTGAAGCGTCAGCAACGTCAGCCGCATCAGCGGGAGCAGGAAGATCCAGCGCATTAGCCTAAAAGGAAAAGAAGCCGAGGGCGAAGGCGAAAGCGAGTAGAGTAAAGTCTTCAGTCGCAGCATGCGCAAACACAAAGTGCCGCCCAGCGGCCACCCGAGTTGCAGTCCAAATCCGAGTCCAAGGACAATAACAATGGCATCTGGAGACAACGAGACAAACACAGCGACACCCACGACGACATCTACAGCGTCGTCATCCACAGCATCCACAGTTGAAATGGAGCAACAACGCATGCTGCTTGGCCATGCCACCGATGCAGATGCTGCCAGCACAGCAACAGCAACAACAACAGCAACTACAACTGCAGCTACAACTAGTCGCCTTGCAGCGCCCTCGACAGCCAGCTGTCAGCAGCGATCGGCGCCACGAGCAAGTGCAGCCAGTTGCAAGGAGCGGCCGCGCTACACACTCCAGCTCATGTCCTTGCTGCACATCGCCTGCTACGTGCTCTGTCTGTGCGCCTTCAGCTTTGCCCTGTACGCGAATGTGCGACAGACGCGCCTCGAGCAGCGGTTGCAGCGATTGCAGCAGCTGGACGCACGCATCGTTGAGTTGGAGCTGCGCCTAGAGCAACAACAACTCATCCACTGGCCTGCAGAGCAGGCCCAGATCATCGCCAATCCCAAAAGCAACGAGAACGCATCCTCTGACCATTTGGCGCTCCATGTGCGCCGCGAGCTGCATCGCCTGCGTCGCGATGTTTCCCACCTGCAACTGACACGACGCCAGCAACGCCGACAGGCAGCGGAGGCAGCTGCAGCTGCTGCTTCGGTAGGTGGACAAGGAGGAAGCCCAGGAGCAGGTGCAGGTGGCAATGGAGAGTGTCAGTGCCTGGCAGGTGAGTCGCTTAAACAATCTAAAGCATCGAGTAAACGAACTCGTAAACAAATATGTCTAACACATGAAATCTAGTTAGCGAGGGTCGCTCGCTTACTTTTGGAAATTAAGATTGAAAAGAGTACTGAAGTTGAAATCATAATAGTTATTATTTTAGAATGGTTATATTGAAAAGTAAAACTTTAATTTAACTTTGAATTAATTAAAATTTATGTTACTTGAAGTGCCATTCATTCATGTTCATTCCTTAGAGCAGGATCTGTATTGAACAAGAAACCTTTCTTTAAGTTCTGCTATTAACTGTAGTGCTCTCTTAATACAAAATTTGGATGCTGCCCTCGGTGGTGGGTGCTGTTTATTGGCAATGCTTGTCGATTTGATGGCTTACGCGTTGGTCGGCAACCGCCTTCATTTGTGGTTTGCGGCCAGGCCATGGTTTGATGGCGAATCGGCCGGACCTGTCAGCCACACACACACACACTCACACACACACATTCACACACACATATTCGCACGTGTACACGCAGGGAAGTCAACAAGTCGTTGAGGTTGTGGGCAGGCGTGAAGCAATTTAATTATTTGCGTCTGGATAAATTTATGGCAGTTTAGAGATTTCATTAATTGGAAGCTTTTTTTGCCTCACACAACATACGATAAAGAGAAAGAGAGGGGAGAGATAGGAGAGGAGTGAGTTCTTGCCCCCACTGAGTTTTGTGTATGCAATTTGTCTGAGCTTCTGGCAGCCGCCTTTCGCCGGCTTTCCGCTTTCAGCATCCAGCTTCTAGCTTCCAGCAGTTTGCAGCTTATTTCGCTGGCTGTCTCGTTTGGCATTGCCAAACTTTGATTACTCGGGGATTAGGCATGTCCTTTGAGTACCCGACTACCCAAGTACCACAGCAGGCAGCAGGCGATGGCTGCCAGTTTGCCTTGCGGTTTGCATAAATTTTGCTTAAAATACTTTTTAAAAACTTTTGCGACACACTCGCACACACACACACTCGCCATCCGCTATCGCAATCAACCTCTTGCCTGACCTGACCTTTGCTTATGGGATTTTTCCAGGACATGCACAACTTTGTCGTAGTCAAGGCGAGTCGCTTCGCGTCGCCTCTCGTTGAGTCCTTTGTGCGCTTGGCGCATTAACGCAATTTGTCTTGACATTCGCACAATTAACTCATCCACTCGAGTGCCGCTAAGCTGCCGGCAAACTTCTCAGCTAATCCGGGCCACGTATGGACCATCAACAGCGGGATCATAGATACCGAGAGTCGCCTCGCCTCGGCGCTGTGCAGTGCGTTGGCCCTCTGGCAAATGACGCATACGCAACGTGGTCCATGGCCAGTCAGTTGTTGCTGGTGGCAACTAAATGCTCAGCGCAATTATTTAACAACTTGGCCAATTCGCAGTGATCCCCCCCGCATTCCTTCTCGCCCATCCCTATCCCTATCGCGCTGTTCGCTTAGAGAGATACGACAGAAAAGTTTTCTAATCGATGCGCACGCAGGTCGAAAGTTTGCAGCTCGCCCAGTGCAACGGTCGGAGTTTCTTTTCAAAGTCATTGCAAATAAATAAATTTTGTAGTCCTCTTCAGCTCCCGACGGCATTGATAAGCGCGTGCCAGAGAAAGGGAATATGAGAATTTGAGAGAATGGGAGTGAGTGAGAGAGCCTCCTGAGCAGCAAGACAGCCTTTTCACAACTCTGAGCCGAGCACAATAAATCAAAGCCACTGGGCAGAGGAGAAGAGCAGACGTTCATACTTAGTTTGTATCTCCGAGAGTGTGTCTGGGGCATAGTCGCCATCTCTCGATCTACTCGTCTGCTCAACCTGCTGCTGAGTCTGCATATGCAAGGCAAGGCAGAGACAGTTCGCTTATCCGGTTCCTGTTCCTGAAGTTCGTGCCAAGGACATTGCAGTGCAGCCAAAAGGACGTCTGACTTTGAATTTAGCTCTGGGTGTGGGTTTAGCTTGACGTTGCCCAAGGTACAGCCAACAAGAGTTAAGTCGATTAGTATGGTCTTGTTGCTGCCTTTCATTCAGTTCTGCTGTTGGCAATTGATAAAACTGCTCGTACTAGCAGAGTATTTGTCGCATGGCATGCAGAAAGGAGAATGCAGAGTCAGGTCAAGTCGAGCAATGCAATGCGATAGATAAAGCGAAGAAAGATAATCGGATGCACAGTGGAAACGGAAATGGAAATGGAATTGAAAGTGGACACTCTAGAGCATTATTAACTCAGAGCAGGTTGAGCATTTAAAATGCTGTGGGATGCACGCTTAGTCCCACTGTGCTCCCCTATGCCGACTCTTGTCAGACTGCAAATGACATTTGGCCACTTCTCATTCATTCACTGCTCATCGCTCCCCCATCACCATCATCTCATCTCTGGTGCAGCTCTCGGCTCTCGAACCTTGATGTCTGTGTGGACGATGGACGATGGCGTAGAGGTCTAGCTCTCTAATACTGACCATACGATCTGGACTAGACTGGGACTGGGACTGGGTTAGCGGCAACAGTCCCTCAATTTATCATAGCCAAGCGCAAAATCCACTTTACCAACAACAGCAACAGCAACAGCAATAGCAGAGTAGCAACGACAACCACTGGACAACGTTTGACGGGCTCAACGGGCATCGTTGGCTGCGTGTGACATTTTGCAAGCCAAAATATGTAGAACATGCCACAGAGAGAGAGCAACAAACAGACACACGACAGTCACACAGTCATAGCCGGAGCCAGAGCCTCACACACTCACGCTTAGAATGTCACACTCACATGGGAACCGTTAGAGAAAATGGCATATGAACTATGGAAATTCCCAATTAGGTTTTAATGCGTACAAGTGCTTTTTATTCAGTGCAATTTCTCACAGAGAACGAACGAACCGAAGCCGAAGCTGAAGCCATTGCCAACCAGGAATACTCACAGAGTAAACACATTCAGCTCACGTGCTAAGCTTCCCCCTTCAGCTCGCCGCTCCAGCCACAAAGAAGTGCCTTAGTATCTTTTTTTTCACAGCTGCTGCTGTTGTTTCTGTTGCTTCGGCTTTGACTCTGGCTGCGAATACTATTTTTACCAGTCATAAATTTCAATCACGTTGTCAGGATAACACCGAGTGGATAGACTCATATGTCTCTTGGCTTCTTTCTCTCTCTCTCTCTCTCTGTCTCCACATCTCCATTTCCATCTCTTCAGTTTTTGCTTTCTATGCCTCTCTTCTCCTGCTTTCTCTGCATATGTTGCTGTGGCCATCAGGTACTAGGACTAACCACCCTCTTCGCTTGCTACTTCACCCTGTACCGTTGACCCTTGACCCACGTTGCTTGCTCCTTGTTGCTTCCACAGTGCGGTTTAAGGGCGTGCCAAAGCAGAAAGAACAGCAGACTCTCCCTTTCTCCCTCCTGGTGCAGCTCCCTCTGCTCCTTCTGCTTTGCCCAATGTTTGTGGCACTTTGAGCGTGCCCACAGACGCTTGTGTTTTTTGGCCTCAACTGAAACTGGAACCCAAAACCAAACCGATTGCCTCCAGACTGAGCCACACCTCACTTTGGCTTGGTTTGGCTCGGCATATCGATTGTCGCTACACATCAATTGATTTCCTTTTCGTTTTCAATTTGGCATGCTTCCCCCACATATTTCTCTTCCTCTTTTGCTGGGCATTTTGTTTATGGGACTTACGGAGTTGTTTGTTCTGTTCTCTGGCTATTACTGCTGTCCTGGACTGGACTCGAGTCGAGTCGAGTTGAGTCGAGTCGAGAGGACTGTAAGGTTGTTTGGGCTATCAGTTGTGACTTTGCGTGACTTCTGGCTTACCTGAATGTCCAAACACGCCTTGATTACCATTTAAATGCCGCGCTAATAGGCCAATAAACCAGTCGACAGCCGACACTGAGCAGCCAACAGCCAACAGACGACAACAACATTAATATTAACAGCAACAAATAACAAACATATAACAATAAGAAAAGCAATAGCAAGCAGCAGAAGAAGCCAGAGCAGGAGCAGGAGCAAATTATTAATTAGTGAAACGAAATTAATGCGCAACTGTCGACATTATTTGTGTTCCCCAACCAGGAGAGCGCGTCTCCCACACACGACGTGGCTTCGGATGCCACATTTGTTGACAAATTTATTTATTTGCCATGCGGCATGCGGCATGCTGCCTCCTTCTCTTCACCTCTTCATTCTTTTTGCCGCTTTTAGCCCTTGTATTTTGTTTTATTTGCGGTTCCAGCTGCTCATCGCCTGCAGCGGCTGCCGTCAGAATTCCACGATGGATAAAAAATGCTATTAAAAATAACCCAAGAGCGTGTCGCAGACTCGCCGAATCGGAGAGACAAGCAAACTGATGAAAAATGCAGCAAAAAAATAACGCCGCGGCATACTATCAGAGGGAGAATCTGAAATGAAATGAATTCATTGGCAGCATAAAATAAATGAATTACCAGCAAAAATTTCATAAATTTTATTTAATTCTCATTCCGATTGCAGTGCGTGTTCGCTGCTTACAGTTTCTCTTCTCTCTTCTGTCTCTATTTATTTTGAACACATTTTTTTTTTCGACAAGAGTCTGATGCCAGGTGAGAACACTATTAAAATTTAAATAACAAACTGCGCTCATCGCACTTTTGCAGTAATTGCCATCATAAATGGGAGTTCGCTGAGCTATATTACTTTGCCAATTGGCATTCGTCAAGCGCAGTTCAAGTTCAACCAAGAAATAAAATCATTTCTATCTTTGTATCTAAACTGATTCTGAATCTGTATGTATCTCTATCTTTCTCTCTCTCTTGATGTGTGTGCAGCTGCGACCGGATCTGCAACTGTCTGGGATGTTTGGTTAGTTTATTAGCCACATATGCACGGATTTCTTTTTCTTTTTCGGTTGTCGCTATTCGGGGTTTTTGGTTACGCTTGTCTCTGGGCTTGGCTTCGGCAATAGCTTGGATGGTGCGGTTTTTGTGGTTGTTCGTGGTCGTTGCGTCTTATTGCCTGTTCCTGGAAATTGAGGCGCGTTGGCTGCTGCTGCTGCGTAAATATTTCAGCGCCAAACTGAAATTTATTCGACTTTTGCGGCTTGTTTCGAGCTGCCACTGCGACATTTGACAAGCATGGTAACTCGCCTGGCCAACTCAGCCAGCGATACAGTTCCAATTGCCTGACGATGGCGCTACGAGTGTGGCGAGTGAGGGGGGAGAGGAGAACAGTGCGGCGTGCAATGCCTATAAACAGATTTCATTTTTATACTTTTACGTGATTTTCAGCGACAATTCAGCGAGTAGAGCGACATCGCCGTTGAGCGACGCACATGCTCCAATTTCGTGCCATGCTCACGTACACTCAGACGGCATCCAATAGCAGCTCCGCATCGACTGCGGCAACGCCATCAGCAGCGACAGCGACAGCGGCAGCGACTGCGGCTGCTTTATGATTTATTGCCTTGACACTGCGTGCTCTCTGCACACCACGCCCCTTACGCCGCGGCGCCTCCCCGTTGTCCGCCCCAAAGCCATTCTATACCCTCCCCTCCCCACCCCTCGCAGCCTTTGGTGTTGCTGCTGTTGGACGGCGTGTCGTTTATTTTTGCCATCGCATTGTTTGTTTGACTGACACACACAAAACTACTCGTCGTCTGCCAGGATTTGTCGTCATTTTGTTGCTATTGCTGCTGCTGCTGCTGTGGCAGACGCTTCTCGAGGGATTTACCAACGCTAGTGCAACGCGTGGCAGACACTCGCCCTGTCCATCTGTCCGTCTGTTTGTCTCTTCGTCTGTCTACATTTAGCGATAAATACAAGTTTTATGATGGATAATAAATGGCTTCATTCGCGTTGACAAATAGTCTGGTTTTGTTTTCATTTGTTTTTCCTGCTGCTTCCATCCATGTCTAGTCTTCGCCTTTGTTTATGCCTTTCCCCAGAAGGCCAGCAGAAGTAGGGAACTGTGGGCTTCCGCCTGGCGGCATTCCGTCACTGCTATTGTTCCTCGGGGTGCTTCCTGGGTGACCAGATAAAGATGATGTATTACCGAGGCGTCAGCCTGAATCGCCGCGCCAAGTGGGTGGATTATGTTTTCAGGTAGGATTAGCAATTACGTTTATAAATAGAAATACTTGCAATTTATCATCGGCTTTTGGTTCGCGACAATCTGTGCATTAAATCGCCAGAAAGTTCATTGCAAAAAGCGTTAAACAGCAAAGCGGGGAGAATGAACCAGGGAGGCAGCCCGTTATCCCCATTGATGGGGGCTAACGTGAATTTTATTGCGTCATTTGAAATTTGAAATCTGAAATTCGAAATTTGAATATGCCACCCAAATCATAGACATTGTTGCCCATAGTCTATGGTCCATGGTCCATGCTCTGTGGCCTAGGCTGCTGTGATGTTTTGGTGGTGTGGCCTGATGTGGCCACTCCCCGCCAGAGGCTGGCGCTTTTATGGCAAAATAATAATAATGTTTTTAGCCTTTTATGCTGCATAATTTTCCCAGAGATAGAGACAGACACAGACACAGACACTGGCACACAGTCGAGAGCTGTGGCCTCAGATATTCATTTTCAATTTTCGACTATTTATGCAAATTAACCGTAAATATGCATAAAAGTTAAAAATGTCATCATTTTTTTTATACTCGCAATCCATAAAAGCGCGAAAATATCACTCATACGCCCCGTTGCGACTACCCAACCCAACCCAACCCAACTCGACACCGCACAGCACGGCTCATTAGGCTACAAAATCACAGATTTCTACTGCGACATGATTCGTCTGTCTCTTCGTCCGCTATCCGCTGTCTGGCTTTGTTTTTTATGTTTCAATCAATGAGAAATGAAAATGAAAATCAAAACCTCCCATCAATGTCACGGGGTTGACTCGTCTGCAACGCTCGCTTGGTCATTTCAAGTGTTTTACAATCTGGTAACATAATCTGCCTGTAATGAGCTAGCGAAGAAGAACTCAGACTTAGACTCAGCCTTTGATTTCTTCTCCTTTTGCAGCAGAGCGAAAGTCAACAAACGCAGGCAAAAGCCAAATCTACAGTCAAAGCCAAATCAATCTTCAACGTTGTTTCCCATATCAATTTCATGAATTTCTTACTCAAACATGTTCCCTAAAAAAGAGATGGAGAGGTACGGGGAAGGTAGACAGAGACATCAGCATTCTTATAAATCACAATCGATCATTGTCGAAAAAATACATAATAATCGTTAAGAAAAATATATAAAAAAAAAAAAATAACACGCATAGAAATAATCAGTTAAAATCAGAAAATCGCTGGAGAAACACGAGTACCGACTATGACTATGAATGAGTGTGTGCTAACACAATTGGCTGGCTGCTGTGTCGCTCTTTTGCCTCACTCTGTGGGGACCCAGTTGGTGCCTGGGTTTGCTCGTAATTAAATTTGGTTTTTTACATCTTTTTCCCAGAAAATTCAATAAAATGCTGAGCAGCTCGAGCATCGTATCGACCCTGAAAGGGAAGTTGGCCCATTCCCTTCCCTTCTTTCTTCTTCAGCTGCCACTGTGCGTGGTGCAGTTAACAGTGGTGCAATGCACCAATAATCGAGCATGTAAACGAAATTGTGGATGGAGATGACACCGATGGAAGAGGGAATCGGGGAGGGGAGGGCGAACTAGTTTGCTTTAATGTTGAAATATTATGCGCAGTGTGTAATATAAAACTTATCGAATCGGGGATTCTACAATTATTGTATATTTACTCTTCTTTTGTGTTTACGGCAATGAAGCGATAAGATTACATTTCTCGATGCTGAAATTGCACGGTTAGATGAATTTTGGACTTGACAAAATGTTTAGAGCTACCCATTGATTAGACATGGAAATTCGAGTCGAGTCGTCTTAGTCATGAGTTGAACTGGATTATCAGTAGTGGAGGGAGGACGACAATAGTCAACACCTAGTGATTCGCCCAATTTCCCGCCGTTTAGTCATAGCAAATATCACGCGTGTTTTAGTGACATAAAAAAGAGTTTTTCCCATCAGCTTTTCATGTCACCCTTTCAAAAGGTTGTCAACCACAAATGCAATAAAGAACAGCATACAAAAAACAAAAAGTGATGTGGAAAGGGAAACGCGTCATAAAGTGCTGCCTGGAATTACCTGCCTTTGTTGTGGCTGTCTGATTCATCAGGTTGAGTGTGAGCACTCGCAGCTCATACTCCAGTTCTTCTCCTGGCCGTCCTTTGCTTCGTGCTAAAACTCAATCAAAATTGTCGCCGTTTGTCAATGACGGACCCACATCTATCAGTTTACAGTCTGTGTACTCGGCTTGCAGCCCTTGTTCTCCCTCTGGCTGCTCTTTAGACGCGCCTCTGGCGTGCAATTAAGTTGCGCTTTGCTTTGTGGGTTTTTCCTCCATTTTTGCGGGACACGCCTTGTTGGTTCTGCCACTGCCATTGCCATTGCCTCCACCTTAGGCATTTGCATTTGCATTTGGCGAAACGCATTGTCAGACATGCGACATCGTTAGATGACAGCTACGGCCACGACTCCACGATAGACTCCATTCCATAGACTTCTCTGTCTCCGACTCCGTCTCTTTCTCTTACTCAGTTTGAGTAGGGGCACAATTGGAGCGCCAAAGCGTTGCTTAAATCTAATCAAAATGCGAATGTGTCGCCGTTGATGTCGCGTTTTGTTGTTCAACTTGTTGTAGTAGTCGTTGTAGTTGTCGCCTCTTTACCAGCCATTTTAGCAGCCGCTGCTATTGCTGTTGCGGTTGTCGCCTGTCTTTCGCACTCTGCCATCGCTCTATGGAGCGTTCGTGTTCGCAGGCCGTAGATTGAAGACCGTAGGCCGATCACTCGCCATTCAAATTACCAGCAACCACAACACATCAGCAACGGCAGCAGCAGCAGCAACTAGAGAGACATGTTTTTCAAGTGCTTTTCAATGGCATGCAACACCTTTTGACATGTTCGTTGTAGCTGCTGCCGTTTCCAGTTTGGACTCTTATTATTCCCTAGCTGACGAAGGTATCATCAATCTCTCAATCGCTGCAGCTATGCCTGAGATCTCGTTAACGATGCAGCCAATCAATTGATTCATGCCATGGCTGCTTCTATCTTTAATTTCACGCAACAAAACTATTAATCAAAGGGTCAGTAAATAAATGGTTAGTGTATAAAGAGTTCGGTATGAGACGCGAGGGCTTAGAGTCTGGTTTTCATAGACTCCGTCTCCGCTTAACTCTTACTCTGCCGTTGCCTCTTGCGGTTGCTTTGTTACGACCAGGCTGACACTGAGTTCGACTGCGACAGTCTGGCAGTCGAGGTAGTCTGATAGTCTGCTAGTTTGTGGCTTTTGTCACACTCATCTTCGTCGCCGTTTGTCACGTCAATTTCATTGGAATTGCATTTTGGCAAGAGACTGCAACGCCAACAACTCACGGCAACAGAGCAGAGGGAACGCATGCGCTGTCAGCTGCCCCCTCATTGCCCCTTCGCTGTTCTCTCTATGTATTTCGTTGCAGTGACCAGTTTGTCAAGTTGTTGCAAGCGCAGCTTACAAATTTAATCATCTTTAAGCGACAACGTCAACTTCCCTCGATCCCCTCTGCGCTGTCTTTGCTTTGCTGTTGACTTCTCTATGCTCCACTTGCTGGATACTTTGTTGTCATTGCCCCCTCTCCCATCCGCATTTCTCTCTTCCCATTCTCATTCATAACTACGCAGCTCTTTTGATTCGAGTTGCGAGTTGCGAGTAGTTCACATTTTGTATGCAAGACATCGCTGCATTCTGGAGCAGCTCAGCACAGTGGGCCGAAAACGTATTACGTCTATGCAAAGTGCGTTGTCCGTTGAAGGTGTGTGTGTATGTGTGTGTGTTGTGTGTGATTCGTGCTGGAAATTAAACATTTGCATTTGCTGCTTCTCCTCCTCTCACAGCTCCACTCACTTAACACCTCCTCTCACAAGCACTCATGTGTGGCGCTTGCTTGATCTGGTTGTTGTTGTAGTCTTCATATTTATTTATATTTGGCCTTTTAGCATCTTCCAAGTGTCTTACACTCCATGCATACACACACAGACATCGCATCGCATAAACAGGGCAGCATTTACATAGTTAAACATATTAAGCATCAGAAATGCATTTCCAAGTTGCACTTAGGCGCAAGTGAAATGCTTGCGTAAACAATAACAACAACAGCAATAACAAACAGCAACAGCAGAGAAGTAATAGGCGATGAAGCGGCCACAAAGAACAACAATCCCCAAACTATTTAATATGGCCCACTGTGCACAGTGCAGCGGCAGCCATCGATGGGATGGCAATGTTTATAAGCTTCGACTGCTGGACCAATGCCAA
The DNA here is from genome assembly GCA_035046325.1 of Drosophila niveifrons. Taxonomy (NCBI): domain Eukaryota; kingdom Metazoa; phylum Arthropoda; class Insecta; order Diptera; family Drosophilidae; genus Drosophila; species Drosophila niveifrons. The sequence continues at coordinate 24,020,342 of JAWNOC010000046.1, forward strand.
AGTGTTGTCAATTAAAGTCAATACTACAACAAGGGACAACAACGTAACAATTATAGACATAACGTTCTGGCAACTCGAGGGTCGTTGCTTTATCAACAACGAGAACGCGGCGGATGGGAAACGCAGCCCGCATCTCTAGAACCTGTAGAGAATCACATTTATTATGTTTAACAAACCCAAATGGCGTCAACGTTCTGACACCTTCAACTTGCACTTCATACCGAGTTCAAGATACAGACTCAGATTGAGTTCGAGATACAAATACGAGTATGTATCTTTTTTTATGGCGCTTGGAGTTCTCTCCCAGCTGTGGGATGCAGCTTAAAGTTGTCACTACAAATTGGTTATGCTAGAAATGGGTATCAGTATTTCAGGGTTTTAGACTTGGGTTCTCTTGGTTGCTTGATTAAGCGCCATAAATCTTCAGGGTCATATATATATTTGTAAGTAGACTAAAAAAGGGTCGCACCATGTGTTCCACTGTTCCACACACTCGCGCAGTCTAAGAAATCTCTTTCAGCGTTTTGTTTAACAAAATGCGTGCGAGATATTCCTATTTGTTAGAGATTCCACGATGCAAACAGACAGAGACAGAGGGCAACGTCTTGCTTTTGTATCTGTATCTAGGCTATTGTATCTGAGAGCTGCGTTCTTCACAGCCTCAGTCTAAGAGTCACATTTAACACTTTATATAATTTATTGTAATTTCGTTGCTGCTATTCACTACTCACAGTCTCTCGGTATGGGCAGCTGTTAACAAAACGGTTTCCACATAAAACTCACACCTATTCCACTCACCGCCTAGCATAGCAGATAGATACATTCGACTGCAGTCTGCAGCTCAGCTAGCGGAGTATCTGAGCCATCTACTATACTCATATACTTGTATGACTGTGAAGTCGTCAAACCCACTCAAAATTCACATAATTTGCTCGCTCGCTTTGGACAGCAACAAGTTGCAGCATGCAGCGTAGTGTTGGTTCATGCGTCTGCTAATTGTGATTAGGAAATGAGCGATACAAATTGAAGAAAACCCAGAACTCGAGCTTACTAATTTTAAATCAAATATTTACTCTGATTGAAATCAGTTAATGAACCAGTAGGCAGCAGAGTGACGGCCAAAATTAAGTGTCACATCGCAGTCAGCACCCTAAATGCTCATCAATAATAATCCCCGGTGTAAACATAGTCCTCTGCACCTCTTTGACATTGTATCACCCTTCGTTAATTGCCGTTTGTTGCATAAAGCATAAGGGCATGCTCTTTTACTGCCTCAGCCTTAAACCCTCTGCCACATCCCTTTTAATCGTCGCTCTCTCTCTCTCTCTCGGTCTGCTGGCAGTTATTACGGACTCTTTTCGATATCTTTTGTGCAGCGCCAACTTTGTTTACATTCCTGTTAACCCGCCACACACACACACACACACACTCGCATCCTCGTCATCAACTTCTGGATGTGGGATTTAGGATTCTGCTCTCGGGACCTGGGACTTGGGAGTCGGGCCTACCTTTTTTTTTGATGTGCCATTTTTCTCGTTTCCCTTGCGAGGCCTTTGTTGACGCTCTTTGCGTGTCAACGGGCTTAAGCCGGGAGACGTCTATGCAGCCACAGCAATAGTAATAGCAACAGCATCAGCCTCCGCATTCGCAACTGCCTAGACCATCACTTCCTGCCCAGTCGCCTCACCTCACCCCGCCAGCAGCTAGCCTACCGCATCGCCTACCATTGCAATCGCCTGTCTGCCGCCTTGTTGTACTCCTTTGTGTGCGATTTCAGTATCTTCATCGCCTTCAGCTTGTTCTGCTGCTTGCAAAACTCGTTTGCATATTGTCATAATTTCTGCATGCACACACATGCTCACACACACATTTACACACACACACAGACATGGTGCACAAAGGCTGCGCTGCCTCTTTGCCGGTTTTGTTTAAACAGCTCAGTTTGAGTTCAGCTCAGCAGAGCTTAGCCCATCGCTTGCCTTTTGTGTGCCACAGCAACACCAAAACTACATTCGCAGTCGCAGTCGCAGTCGCAGTCGCAGTCGCAGTCGTTGCCTAGTTGTTATTGCCACGGCAGCGGCGACTGCCATTTGTGGCAAATGTAGCATGTTTTATTGTTATTTTGCATTTATTGCATTTATTGTATTTTTAAGCTGCATTGTTGCCAGCCATAAGCCGCCCGCCTCTCGCATGTAAACGTTTACTTTTCTCTCTATTGTTGTGTGTATCGGGTATATCGATGAGGTCGTTCAGCTTGTTACCCAAAGATACTTGCACATAATTGCACTGTTCTTTCCTTCCTCTCTCTCTCTCTATCTCTCTCTCTCTCTCTCTCTTTGCTTTGAGCACACGACAACATCTTGGCCATTTACTTAACGGAATGCAGGCAGCCGTTGCATTTGGTCGGTAATTTGCCATTTGCATTTCCCCGTTGTTGATTATCCATTAGCGCGCTCAGGCGAACATCGAGTGGCTCTTAAGCGTTTCACTCTTTGAGCAGGGATCTGTGTGTGACACCGAGGTGTCAGTTGGCCAACAGACTGACGAGAGACAAGAGGCGAGTCTAATGCAGTTCTCGTCGCGATTTCACTGGCTTTGGTCTGACATAAAAAGTGTAATTAGGCGTACATCCGTTTGCTTCGCCTGTGATGAGTCATGCATCAATATGCGCAGACTTAGATACGAGACAAAGTATTGTGTTTTGCATGCTCCAACAGATGGCGCATCAAGACAATGTGCAACGTGCTGTTGCAGCTTCCTGTTGTCAGCAGCTTCGGTTGAAAGGGGCCAACTGGGGTCGCAACTGCAACTGCGACGGCGACTGCGACTTGTTTAGTCTTGTTAATTAGCAAGTTTCGCCAACTGCTAAAAAGTTTGGACATTGTTTGTTGATTAGCGAGCGCCAGGGGCGGGAATGACCAACTCTCTAATTAAAGGTACCACGCAACAACAACAGACAAACAAACAAATTTTCCAACCGCCCACCGTGTTGCGCTCTGGGGCAACATGTTGTATAGTATGTGTATGTGTGTGTGTGTGTGTGTGTGTGTGTGTGGCATGCAGCGAGTGGAGTTCCGTTGCAGCAGCAAAAACTTTTTCAACCATCATCGAACAAGTGTGCAGCGCATCGCACTCAACACACTGAAGCACACTTGCTGCAAAAAACTCGAAGAATTTAATTCTAAATTTAATAATTTATTGAGAAATTATAAAAGCCACATTCTTCTTTCCCCTTCCCCCACTCCAATTCCCTTGTTGCTTTGGCCGTTTCGCTTTGCTTTGATGTATGGCTAACGTATTGACCTTTCGCATAAAAGATTCAAGCTAAAAGCGAGAGACGAGAAGCGATTGATTGATATGGTCATCGCAGGGTCACGAGTTCCAAGAATTTAATAAATTCTCCGATCGATGCATGGGCGTGGCGTTATATATATACGTATATATATATATATGGTATAAAAGAACGCCCAGCAAATTGTGTATAATCTCTAACCCCCGGTTTCAGTTTTAGCAAGGGAATAATTGCAATACCGTTAAAAGAGTAAACGCCAAAAAACTGAAAGCCACCAAATACACAAAAAAGTTTACCCAAAAAAGGCAAACAACAAATTTGTTGACTGCTTTGCAAAAATTGCGCGCGGTTTGAACTTACTCGGTGCACAGAGAAAAAAACGGCCAAAAAACCCAACAAAAATATTTGCTTAACAGCGCAGCAGTAACAACAACAAAGGGAATGAGAAGCGTGGGGAGGGGGGCTAGGGGACAACAACAAGAGGGACAACCACATGGCTGCTAAAAATTGAAAACTAGTTAAATATTCGCGGTAACCTAAAGTAGTCAACGTACTCGTACTCGCTTCGTACTCAGAGGTAGAAAGTAGAACTCCAAAACAGTTTGTTTCGTTTCGTTCGCTTTTTATTTCTTTTTATTGATTTGCTGTTCAATTTGCTTGCAGCTTGTTGTCAGGGGTTGTCCTTATTGTCGTTGTTGTTGTTGTTGCAAATGTAACCCAGAAATGGCAGCCGGGCAGGCAGGCAACAACAAAAGAAACAGAACGTAACCATAAATAACGAAAACGTAGCTTACAACAACAGAAAAATCAACTAAAACGAAAAAAATACAATATATATATTTAAAATGCTCATAGTCGACAAAGGGATACCCTAAAAATTGTATAACCAAGTGCTGTGGATATGGCAATTAAATTTGTAGTTTCTCTTAATCTCTCTAATTATGGATGGATGAAAATATGAAATTAGTCTTGGCATTTATGGTTGGTAAACTTGTTCTCTTTATGTTGAGTCGTCGGTCAAAGTGCGGAAGCTTCAAAATGGCAACTTGTCTGCCGTTTCTATTTGGAGAGACGCAGAGAGATGAGAGGGGGAACAGCTTACTGCTGCGCCTGCAGGTTTTATTTGGGACCTAACCAAAAACTTTCTGCTCAGCAGCAGACAGAGAAATTGGACAGCTATCGCAGCTAGACAAACATAAAGAAAGCAACACAAACACCAACAACAACAATGGCAGCCAACGGCAGTGGCAACAATGTAACACAAATTGTTGAAAATGCTACAGCCATGCCACACTCTGCACAGTAGTAGTAAGAAGGGAGCGAGGTGTCTATCTTTTTTTTAATTAATTGCCAAGAAGCGAAGCACACAAAAAACGAGCCCGGCCAGGCCAAACACTTGTGGCCAGCCTACGAAGGATGCAGGGCGAGCCGGCAAACCGGAAGGAAGTCAGAAAGATTGTTCACAAAAGCCTGAACACACTCACACACGTGCATATATCATGGAATTGTGTGTGTGTGTGTGTGTGTGTGTGAAAGTGTTGCTTGGCAGTTTGTAGCATACTTTTGTGCGCGCTGCTGTTTATGCGACTCGTAAGTTGCTCGTTGTTGTCGTCGTCGTCGCTACAGATGTTGTTGTTGTTTTCTCACTTCCTTGCTGATTGCCGGCAACATATTTCGCAAATTGCTGTCAAAGTGTTAAGGAAGTTGACTTGCTTTGCCCTCCTCGGTAGCCCTTGCTTCGCTTGTATTCCCCTGACAGGACTGCAGCAATAAACCGAGTGTCTATGGGTGAGTGAGTGCGAGTGAGGACGTCTCTAATTGCAGGCACGACAACAAGAAGAACTGCCTCGAAGATGAATTGCTAATGGCTTTCTATTTTTTGTTTTTTTTTTTATTTTGTGAGTGCCTGAGCAGCGAGAGCGGCAATAATAATAATAATAATCATGAGACGTAGTCTGAGCCCAGTTTTCAGTGGCCCGTTACAGAGTTTCAAGTGTCAAGCAGTCAGGCAGGTCACAAAAGAACCCGTTAAGATGCATGATAGGCTACTTTGAATGATGGGCACTCGATGAATGCTGATGAAGATGGAGAAGCAGATGAAGATGAAGATGGAGATGAATATGAGAGGCGCCCGTCGTGTACAAGTTTTCAATTTCAATTGTGTATTCAGTTTCACACTAAGGGACCATTTCTGAGCTCACTACCTGGGAGAGCAGAGGAAACTCAATTAGTTGCAAATGCGACTGGCACTGGGAGTAGACAGCAAGGCAGTCAAATAGACAGTCAGACAGTTAGACATTCAGAGGCAGAGAAAGGGAAAACAACAAACATTTTTCAATTAGCAAGGGCGAAGGTAGTCAAGAGACTTCGAGGACGATTTGAAACGGGATCACAAGATAGAGAGGGTGAACTGCAAAGACGAGCGTCAAGTTGCGGCCATGGACATGCAATTAACAGCATCACGTGACCTGCAACCGAAAGCAACGTCTGGTGGCATGAAAAATGAAGCAAGCACTGCAGCGACTCCACCTCTGTCTTCGTCTTCGTCTTCGTCTCCATCTCCCAGTTCCCTGTTTCGCCCTCTTGGGCTGGTTCAATCACGGACTCAGTCAATTGACTTTTGGGTTTGCCGTCAATGGCATCATTAATTTAGCCTGCCCAAAATCCGGAATCTGGAATTCGAATTGAAAGCGACTTTGTTGAGTTTGCCGCTGCTTCTACTTCTACTTTTGCTCTGCGGTTTGCGTTTGCATGGCCAGCCAAATGAAAATAATAAAAACGTAATTAACGCCCAGGCCATAGAAGTTAGGCATTGGACGGGGAGGAGCATGGTCCTCCTAGTTGTTGTTTTGAACTTTGCTTGGCTTATTTCTTATACAATTAAGTGGCCCCTGCGAGTTGCCGCCCCCTTATCGCCCTTGCCCTCTGCCTTTTGCCTTTGCCCTTTGGCCACTGTTGAAATCCTACTCAACTTTGTCTATGCCTGTCATGAATCTCATTGAGAGGCGTTTGTAGGCGTATCCGCTTCTTGTTGTTGTGTTGTGCTTTCCCTGCCGCTTATCTGATTATGCGGCCCGGCTCCCAGGATGGCGGCCTTGGTCTCAGTAAACCTGGCCAGAACCAGAGACAGGGCTGAGCCTCGGCATGTCGCGGATGACACGTCGATGGCATGGCCCCATGGGGAGCTAGAAAGTTTAATTACCACTCGCTGTAATCACTGTGTGTGTGTGTGTGTGTGTGTGTGCGATACTGTGTGTGTATTTGCGTGTACATAAAAATATATACAACGTGGCGAGTTACGGTCGTGGAATTCCGAAAAGAAAACATTGTAATTTTGTGGGCTGGGCTGAGCTGTTGAGCAGACTGTTGAATGCGCTGCACGTAGCGCAAATTAGTTTGCATATTGATGGCACAGCTTGTAAATCTATTATTGAGATTATGCATGTAAATGTTGTCAACAAAACTGTGAATACCCTAGACAAGATTAAAGAGGGTATTACAGGTTCTTAGGTTACATAACTGAAACATTTATAAATTCAGCTTCGAATATGCCGTTTTCGGTAGCGTGCAGGGCATCAGATGAACAACAGAAAACACGTTGAAATTATTTTGCAACATCCCGAATGGCAAACAACAAATACTCATACTGATGCTTTCATAGGAGGCCAGCTTTCATTGTTGTTGCGTGGACAACAGCAAAAAAAACGAGATGAGGAGACACGGGGCGCTGCGTCCCCAGCGGCTGCTATAGAAAAAGTTGATGAACAACAAGACAATGAACTATGTTAAACTTGCAGCCGCAGTTAACTGTCTAAGCGAGCGGAGACCTACCGACAAGATTTTTTTTCGCTTCTGCTCGCTGCACGGAGTTCAGACAAAAGGGTCCGTTTTGTCCCCTCGGGGGAGCTTAGAGCAACAACAAGAAAAGCCAAATTGGGTCTGTTGATACAGGGTAGCAGCTAATAGTTGTAAGGGACAGACTGACGGAAGGGAACGGAGAGGGGACGACTTGAGTTTTGAGCGAAGTGGTTGTGGCTGTGTGGAATGAGATAAGAACGCTGCATTGAGCACTTGGCCAATGGCGATGAATGCGGCCAAATCTACTTGTGGTACACTTAAGATACAGCGGATTGCAGCAGAAGAAAGACAGAAATATATTTTGGGGGGGAAATGCAAGCGAAGTAGAAATTGATTAATGGATGCAAATGATTGAGGAAAGGCAAAAGGCAAACTGCCTCCCACTGGCACATCAAAGCGTCGTTTGGCATCATTTCGGGTATTCAGAATCAAGAATCCAGAGGTGCACCATGGTGCCGCCATGTGGCGGAAAAGTTCGCTCCAACTGCGTACGGTTCGAGGTGCTGACCCCAAAAGAGATTGCCCGTTTAATTTCCAATCAATTGAATAAGCCGCAGACGCAGCCGGTCGATCGCTTTTTATTGCACACTAAAAATGAGTCATGGCGTGGCGTGGCATGGCATGGCGTTCTCCTCCTCTTCATTTGGGATCTGAGCGAGGTGTATCCGAGTGTCCAACTCTTCAGCTACAGCTTCAGATGTCCGACTGTCCGGCTGACCTGACCATTCCACCGCTCGCCCGTGGTTGAAATTGTATTGTTTGCTTTAATGTCTGAACCGCAAAGCACAACAGAAACAGAGACTGAAGTAGCGGCAGGGGCTGCGGATGAGGCAACAACGACTAAGGCGAGGAGATGCAAGTGGAATTTGTAGCGCAAGAACAACAAACCAGCGACGACGACGTTGCCGATTGTTTGTGGATTTTATTGAGGCTGCTGCCGACGACGACGTCGACGCCAACTTCAGTGCTGCCAATGACGTTGATGAATTTCTATTTACTTTGTTTAATTTCTGTTTTTATTTGCCATTCGCCTTGGCTTGCCACTCAAGTCTCCCTCCTCCTCCTCCACCGCCGCCTCTTCTTTTCGTTCCATGGCACTCATTGAAACTGCGTGCAATTAGCGGAAAGTGCTTCATGGCACTCTTTATGAGTGCGGAGTCTGTGTCGATTTTTAGCTGCAATTACCGTTCGCCTGTTGCCCGTTTAATTGATTTTGACGCCGGTCGTAGCATGTTCGCGCTCCCTTCTCCCTCTTTTCGCTCTTTCGAATCTCCATCGATACCCTTCCCCTGATCCTCGACAGCTGCAATTAGTCTGCTGTCTGATGTGCGTGACGCTGTTGCATTCCCAGAGTGAGAACACATTACAAAGAGAGAGAGAGAGAGAGAGAGAGAGAGAGAGAGAAAGAGAGTGTTGCTCGGAAATATGTCCTGCAATTTCCAAGGACCAGTCCCTGACCAGAGTTCATTTCTGCTTCTCTCTGTGCTTGCATCTTTTCTTGTTGCTTCTGTTGGCTTTGTTTGACGTGTGATTAACTGCTGCCGACTGTTTTTTGCTCTGCTTTGGCATCAACTATTTAACTTCTCTGCTCTGATTTGTGCTATCTCTTTTGGCAGTGATGGAACGGTGGATGGGCGGGGAAACTGAGAGGGCGGGAGTCAGGCGTAGGTCGAGCGGAATGGAAATTTTAATGCTAATGAATTGAATGTGTTATTTATATGAATTTAATGAGTGAAGGGGGCCAAAAGTGGGAGAGCGGTTGTCTGTTTAAATAAAAAGGGGAAAAGTGTATCTGTGAGCAAAGCAAAACGAATCTGACAGATACAAAATCAAGCACGCACCAATGAAGTATTTAATCTATAATGATTTATGGAGGCATGAAATACGATATCCCAACGTCTGTGGCGGATAGTTTGGTATACACAAGACTTAAGAGTCTGTTTATGTTTTCATTTGATTAATTCAATTTTCAATTTGTTAGCAAAATAATTTATGGCGCAGCAGTGAGAACTTTGCTTGCAAGGCGAATTTCTTTAATTTATTTTGGCGTAAAGTACTCGAATTGCTGGTTTGTCTCATAACTCATAGACCTCATAAAATATACTGGCTGGCTTTTGTATAAACAAATTGCAAGAACTCGGCTGCAATTGGCCATGTTCGAGTTGCGAGTGCTAAATCAACTGCATCGAAACTAGAACTTCTAGTCATAGTCTTCTTTGAGGCAGAACGGTTTAATAACTTTCCACACCGCAGCGAATGGATTTAAGAATCTCACAACTCACTGGGAACGATATATGCGAGTGGCAAAGAAATGCAAAATATTTCTGGATGGCGTTGAAAGCAGCAGCAGCGGCTCGTCTATGAATCACTAATAAATTGGCGCTTAATCAAGTTGGTCCAAACACAAACCACATGCGGCACACAGGCAGATAAAAATTGTGTATCAAGTGGAATTAATTTAAGGCGCAAGCGAGTCACCTCCGCTCTCTCTCTCTCTCTCGCTTTCTCGCTCTCTCAGAGACTCTACTCGAACTTCGAACACTCTATGAAAGATAAATCAAAAGCAATCAAATTAAATGCAACACAAACAAAAGCGCGGGCAGCGATGAGGAAACTGCCCAAGTGCCTGCACCCAACTCAACTTTCAACTTCCCCCGAACAGTGGCAGAAGGGGCAGAAGGGACAGAAGAGGCAACAGTGAGTGGCAGGCAACTGCAGCCTAGCCTAGTGCACTTCAGGGCAGCTACAACAATCACAGAACTTTGAAAATTGGCGGACTCGACGGCTCACAGCAACTGGCGCTAGTCGAGCCAAATAACTCACAGCAACAGCAGCAACAACAACAACATGCCACAATAACAACAACAACAACACTCCCACATTGAACTTGTCTGTGGCACAGCCTGTTGCTTGTCTTTGACTCAGCGTGGCGCAACTTTGTTGTTGCAAGCACAATTGTTGTTGTTGTTATTGTTGTCGCTGTTGCTGTTGCTGTGGAGGTTGTTGCTAGGCACAGCGGAAGCAGGAAAATAATAACAACAAGACTTGAAAGCAGGGCGCATAAATTTTATCAGGCTGCCAGCCACAACAACAACAACAAGTCTAACAACAACAAACAAACCAGAATTACTCCTAATACAGCAAAGTAGAGGAAAAATGAAAAAAAAAAGTGGGTTGGAAATTATAATTTGTTGCTGCTGGAACGCCAAAAGTGGCGTTTGCTGCCTCTCCTGGCAACGCAGTCAGCCAGCTAGCCAGCCAGCTTGCCACATGTAGCAGGGTACACAAAGTCGTCATCTAACAGTTATAACTCCACCTCCATTTCACATTTCCACCCGCACCTGTTCCCCTCTCCCCCGTCGTTTGGTTGTCATGCACTTTTGTTGTTGCGCCGCGTATTTGTTTTGATTTTATATTTTGTACACTTTTTCTGTTTTGATTCTCTCGCTCCGTCGTTTTTAGTATTTTCTCTTGGCCTGCTCCTATTTTGTTAATGATGATGAAGCGCAGCGTGTTGAAAGGCAAATAAACAGCAGCACCAGCTGCAGAAGCAGAAGCTGCTTCAGGAGCAGAAGCAGCAATAGCTTCACTCACACTCACACACTTTAATTAAGCAAACATACACAAATGCTCAACGTTGTGGCTAAAAAATTCATTAAAACAAAGTTTTTTATATACCCGAACCGATTGATTTGGCGGGGCATTAAATTGCCTGTGCTTAGCTGCTTTTTTACTTGTTTCTTATCTCTATGTACCATTTTACAAAAAACAATGTGGAATATAAAGTAAAACCGTTATGTAGATTTGTATCTGCCGCACTGCTAATTCAAAGTTCAAAGCTGTATATACCAAGGGATATACAAAGTACAAGTATTTCATAGTCAGGCTAAAGCGTATAGTGATTTCATTGTTCGCACTGGCCTTGCGGCTGAAACGGGACTCGCGAGTCGCTCTGGCTTCGACATTGCGTTTGCAGTCCTGAAGGCAAGCGATAGGCAGCCTGCTGGGGCATGGGGCATGGGGCATGCGGCGTGTGGCAAAGCTGCAGAGAAAGGAAATGACTGACTGCCTTAAAGCAAACAAAACGCACGCGCGTCAAGCGCAGACATTTAATTTGCATAAAAAGTTTGCCATCTCACGACTACGACTACCCTCAGTGCCTCATCCATGGGGTAAGTAGGTGACAGGCCCAAGTTGCCCCATGCTGCACAGAGGGACAGAAGTTAAGGCCAGGCTCGTGGCGGTGGGTGGGCTGATTGTTTGGCAGCCAGCGACCCGCGATGACTGTGAAGTTGCCACACGGTGGCATCGTGGCATCGTGGCGTCGTGGCGGCAAATAGACAAAATTAGCATAATGTTAATTTTAATTTGAAATTTGGCCACTCAACGTTGGCCAGAAACATTTTTTACAACGTGTTGATGCGCCACATTGAATCTTCAGCAATTTAGACTTTTGAATTTAACTTTAGGCGCAAAATAATAGAACCAAACGAAATTCATTTTCATCCTTAGAATAGGGTATCACAACTAACTCGAGCTAACAAGGTTCTTCTTCAACTCAACAAATTATCGACCCGCAAATTGCATAACAATCGCAGAGACGATCGATAGAAAAGAGCGTGGCGCAGGATAATGAGTTTAGACCAACTAAAGGAGCAAAGCATTTGCCCCAAATGGATTTAGTTTAATTAATGAAAGCAACTAAATGTGCTGAGGCAGTGCAAGAAGAAGTGGTGCACAAGCCACAAGCAGGTCAACAGCTGTGGCCAACTGGTTGCAACTTTGTGGTTTATTCCCCTCGTTGTGTTTTTTTTTCCTCTATTCTCTGTTCTCTTGCAGTCGTCGCATGCAACATTTGCTGGCAACGTCATAATGCGACTTGGCCCGAAAGCCAAGGGAGGGCGCGGTGGAAGCGGCTTGGGATTTAGATTTATGTAAGCTGTTCATGGCTTTGTCGTCTGGCTGGAACAAAGTGCATAATTGGCAATGTGGCAACAGATTTATGCGGCGGCAGCATAACGTGCAATGTGGTGGCAGTTGCCAGTTGACCCTTGTGCGATGGCCACTCATAATTAGCGCATTGCCACTTGTGCCTAATGAGCCTGTTAGACACGTCACGCAGGCATTCTGTTGTACCCCCACCCCACCCACGCATGAGTCTCGACCCACGCTGTGGGTGCCAATAAATATTAGATTTCATGTTCCTCATCGTGCTCCAATTGCATTGCAGTGCATTGGCTTCGGCGTCGGCGTCGGCTTCGGCTTGGGTGAGCTTCGGCGAACCCTTTTGGTTTCGCTTGCCCTGGGCTGAACCGAAGCGGCGACGGCAATTCATGCTGTCCAAATTTGTATTTATTAGGCAGGGCGCCACGGGGCGTATGTGTAATATGCCATTATAAGCATTCCAAGCCATCGGACGCCGCTCAACATGACAAACTGCGGCTTGTCTTTCTCTCTGTCTATTGGCTCTGCTCTGCTCCGAACATGAAAGCCACTTTGAATCAACTGCACTTGAGTGTGGGTGCTGAATGAATACCATATGGGAAGGAGAAGGGGAAGATAGAGGGGAGAATGTACTTGACTAAGAATCCTTGGCTAGCAAACGGTTCTATTGAACCCCGAGCAAAGGCATTATCATATCTTAGAGGGCAAAGCACAGAGGAGCTCAGCTCCAGAATGGCGAATGGAATAGATACTTAGTTAGGAACCTCAGCTGAAGCTGGTGGTAGCGCTGTCTCTTTGGGTTGTCGCGTTGTCTGTGCGTCTGTTGTCTGTTTTGCAAGAATCCAATAAAAATAATGAAGCTAGAGTGCAACAATAACAATAACAATAGACAAAAAAGAGGAGTGCGCCATAAAAAAGAGAACAGCGCAACGCAGAAGAAAGAAGTTAAAACAATAGAAAGCTGCTGCGTCTGCTGCATATTTTGGCTCTAAAATAAATAGACTTTGCATACGAGAGAGAGTGTGTGTATGTGTGTGTGTGTGTGAGAGTGTGCTTTATGTATTTATCATGGCAACGGCACTCAATTTATTTACCAAACGAAACGTTCACTCACTGCACCACAGTTGCTCCAAAATCCCAGTGGTGTAAGAAACCCAATTCCAATTACACACTTATACAAAGACTTGAAGATACCCTGGAAAACATTTGGGCGAAACTGAATATATATCTGGAAGAGCAACAGCAGATTTCGATTAGCAGTTGCAAGTTTCCAAGTTCGAGCTAACTGCTTTTGAGCGTGTCAGTAAAACATTGTCGACGTGTTGCAAGTTCCTTGCACTTGCTGCCGGTCAGCAATCGAAGAAGCAGTTGCTGTTCTCGTACAATATTTATGCTCTCAGACAACTACTCGACAGACACACACACACACACACAACAACAACAACAACAACAGGCTATCGCACGTTTACCCAATGAACAAATAACATGTCAAGTTTCATTATAGTTCGCCCACAATTTAGACAACCCTCTGGCAGTTGTTGGTGCCGTTGTTAAACTAACTCTACAACACACACACACTCGCACACATATATGTATATATATAGAGTGCTATATGTTATGTGTGTAGTAGACGAGATCCCCCAGCAAAGCAGTCAAAGTAACCACATGGCCTTTATCAGTCAACCTGCACCCGCTGGCGATGCCCAGTCAGCCAATCGCCTCGCCATCGCCATTGCTATGGCAATCTCCCGACACTTCAGCATCAGCAACTGTCCCAGTGTCCGCTGCAATCTATCTCTGCCATCTCTCCATCTCTCTCACTCTCTCTCTCTCTCTCATTCTCTGGCGAGTGTGTGTGTTAAAATGTCTGGCAATTTGGAATTTATGGCAGCTACATGATTTGTATGATACGAGCGTAAGCAGTTTGCACTCACGTACTCTCGGATTCGGTGCCAGACAAAAGGGTTGGCATCAGGGGAGCGAAGAGAAAAGAGACTGCAATTGGAGCTTGTACTTGTGTTTCATTTTTGTCCTATGCCCGGGGCCACAGCACATTTGTCTAGTCGATCGTTTAATTGTAATTCTTGTCCGCCATGGCCCGAGGTTGGCAAAGAACAAAGCCCTTTTTGTGTTCTATGTTCGCAGTCGCTGCTCATTTGAATTTGTATTTATATTTGCGTTGTTGTTGTTGAGGGGCTGCCGCAGGTGGAACGTACAACGCAAAGCGGCGAGGCAGCCAACATTAAAATTGGTTAATTTAATTCCCATGTTGCACGCATATAAGCGTGCAATATTTGTATAGCGCAGATTGCGTAGATTGTGTCTGTGGCAAGCGGCGGTTGAAATATGCTCATTAAGTTGCAGCGACTCCAACAGCTGACGGTTGCCACACGATGAGCCAGGATGCAATCTGCAGGCTGCTTTCAGGTACTGGGCATAGCTTCTACTCATCCGGCCATCAGCTGCTGCTGCTGCTGCTGCTGTTGTGCCATCGCATTATGCGCGCAAGCGTAAAACTTTCAATTATTTAAATTATACCACATGAACAATGCCACAAAAGCGTTTGCCGCACACATGCCACCAGCAACAGCAGCAACACCAATAGCAGCAACAGCTGCAGGTTGATGTCTGTCGAGTTGTTCGCAATGTTGTCGCTCTTTTTGTGTGTTGTCCTCCTCATCTCTTCTCTTCTTCACGTCTGCCATGTTACAAAATTGCCGCAAGTTTAACGCATGTCGACACAGGCAGCCTCCATCCATCCATCCATCCATTCATTCTGTGTGTCCCCCATATACGTATATCCAGCTATCGAGCTGCCCAGCTATGCAGCTTCAGAGCTACCCATCTACCCACATAATTCATTCATATCATCAGCGACGGGTTGGGGTGCGAGGGGGAGATGAGTGATGGCTCGGAATATCGCGCATATCGACATCATTGTCATTGTGTAAGTGTCACTTCATCTCATCCACGAAACGTTAGCGATGTCCCTTGACTCTCTTGATTCCCTTCTTGACGCCCTTCACTCACAATACGCGGCAATATTGCACATACGCCGCGTACGCCGTACAACGAATAACGTGCTGTCGTTCGAGTTATTGCCAGTCCAGGGCCTGTGAAGTGTGAACTGGTTTCATTCTGTGATCTCTGGTGACTGACAGGCGAATAGCTGCTTAGTTCAATGCTGCGGATAGCGTAGCAAGCATGAAAATAGAAGCACGAATAACAGAGAGTAAGGTGAAGGAGATTGAGATTGACTTGTACGCGTAGTTAGTTTAAAGAGCAAATAAACTATTTATAGAGAAGCGGCTGGTAAACAAGACTGGTTTCACTTACATAACAGACAAATTAAACCATAACTCTTTTGTGTATTTTCCCATCGGTTACATCCTATTAGGCTCCTCACTTATTTCGGCCATAAAAAAGGCTTACAAAATACACGCAAAAATGCCACACACGCGACTTTACAGGCAGCTCGGCTCGTCAGCATAAAAAAGGCCAATAACAATAAGAGAGAGAGAACAAAAGAAGAAGGAGGAGGAGTTGGGAATGGGAATGGGAGGAGTGAGTGGGAAAGGAAGGAGTTATTGCCGCAGCTCCACTGCTTCGGCAGTCAGTCAGCCAGGCAACGAGCCAAGAAGATGCACAGCCACAGATACAGCTACAGCTGCAGATACAGATGCAGATACAAAAAGACAGATGCAGATACACAAATATATATGTATGTTTGGTGTTGCTGGTCGTAGGTACATTTCCATTCATTGCTGCATCGCTCGCCATCATCTTGTTTCATATTCGCATGAATTTACTTTGTATCACTTGTCACTTTTTTATTATCATTGCCCTTTGCTGCTGCTGTTTCTGTTTCTCTTGCTGTTGTTGTTGTTGGCGATGCTCTGATTTTTTATGGCGTATCCGTATCCCAGATTCCAGCAGACACCCGCTTCTACTGTTGCTGTTGTTATTATTATTATTATTATTATATCATTCTTCATCAGCTTGATTTCCATTCATTGCTCGGTGTGTTCATAAGGCACACAAATATTATACATATGCAAATACGCCGCATACATACGTATGTATATACATACACTTTTTCCATTATTTGTTTGCTGCTGTCGCAGCTGTTGAAGGGATTAATTTCTTGATTTACCCCTGGTGCGAGTATTCTCGCAATCGCATCGCACTCTCACAATACATGCCACATCTACAGACTGCCGCAGTAGGTGCCGAGGATGCTTTGTTCTTTGCCGTTGACGATGCCGATGCTGATGTTTTCCCTCCCCCCACCACCGTTGTCACTGGCAACAGCGAATGCCTCTTCTCCCTCGCTCTTTTTCTCAGCTTGAACGCTCTGCTCTTTTAGAGCTGTATTTATCTGCGGCTTTTAGCTTTATTTTCTCTTTTTCTCAGCTGCGATGCAATTGCGTGGAAGCGTATTGAAAGTAAGTGAGTCGCCGCTGAAGCTGTCGCTGCCTCTGGCTGCTGCTTCCATTCCGCGTTCAATCGTTGAATCCAGTTGAAAATATGCTAATGTCGATGGGAAAGGAGGTGGAGAAGAAGGTGCCGCCCGTCAATGGCACATCAGTAAAAGCGTATTAAATTCTTGTCAAATACTTTCTATTGTGTTGAGCCTCCGCTCTCAACTACGCTCACAGCTCAGCTCAGCTGTACACAAACTCACAACTTTACTCAGCCACCTCAGATGGAATGGGATGGGAGTATTTTTTCATGAGAATATTATTATCTCTGGTCTGTCATATTGTTGATGAAATTGTTTTAGATTTTCCCTTTGTGGACTATCTATTATTTTTTACCGCTTGCGTGTTAATCCGACGCGTTTGTTTTTATAGCTTGTTTTTCTTTAATTTCCTTCGGATTATCCACGGGGCATCAATTTAGTCGAATATTTGTGTGCTATTTGTTAACAACAACCAATATAGCCATCGCTCAAATGGCGTAACGATATAAATAGGATTATCGACCAAGAACTAACTGGAGGATGGCTTTTTCCCCATCGTAAAAGTGCTTCAAATGCAGATTTAAAAATGTCTCTCTTGAAAATATATTCCAACAGTCTTGTTGTTGTATTTCATTGAGTCCAAAACTTTTCAACAATCATGCTCTGATGGCTGAAAAGGTTTACTCACTTTATGGTGTTGGTGTTGGTGTTGGGGAATCAGGGAGTCGGGGAGTCAGGACGTCGGGGCGTCAGGACGTTGGAGTGTTGGGATGTCAGGCAAAGCAGCAGCTTAAGCCTTTTGCCAATTACTTAAACATAAGCAACGCTTGGGGATTTACAAGTGCTTTTTCCGGCTGCCAGTTTTCCTTTTCTTTTGCTTTTTTCATACTCATACTCATCCCAGTTAAGGGATGTCCGCTTTATTAAAGTGAGCTGCTCTCCAGTTGATCGTTTGGGATTTATTTTTATTTTACTTTATTTTATTTGCCATTCTTTTCTTTTCTTTTCGTTTCTTTTCATTTTGCTTGTACTTTGCTGACGGGTGCGAACATTAACATTAAGCCGAGCTTCGAAAAGTTGGCAAAGTTGTTTACATTTTGCAAATTACTGCAACTTTAGTTTCCTCACCTGGCAACACTTTTGAGCTGCACTTGGCTAATATCTTCCGGTTAAGAGTTATTCTGCACTTGTGCTAAATGATGCATACGAGTATGAAGCTAATTTGGCTTGACGAGTCACGGATATTAGTCTCAAAGACAATTGCACCATTTTGTCGGGCTGTCAGTCAGGGGAATTAAAACAAAGTGCCTGGGAATGGCCTAATTGCCTTTAGCCATTTTGACATTTGACAGCCACATTGTGGCTTTTATGAAAGGCCTTTTGAAGTGCGATTGCCAAGTTGAGAACGAATGCGAATACGAATTGTGTCTGCGAAATTGCTGGCATATTTTATTATCAGCTTAAATGTTGTGCAGACAGAGAGAATTTTGTGTGTTTCTGTTCTCTGATTTTTCGATTTCCCAACGGACTATTAAATTCATATTACGCATCGTATAATATGCCATTTAAATTTAACAAATGAATATTTTAAATTATGGCACAGCGAATAAAAATATAAACGGAATGATTATGTGTGCGGTTGCTGCGAATACATATACGAGTATGTAGCTGCATAAATCAGTGCGCAAACAGCAATAAATTATATAATTTGTATGGAAAATCATAAAATTAATGACAAACAAATTGCAAAAAGCAAACAAATTCGACGACACATCAAACATATTCCCACACAAATGAAATGTCAAATAAATGTAAAGCTAATTTGTCAGTTTGTTGTTTGTCGTCGAACCGCCAATCGAGCGACATCACAGACCAGAGACCCGAGACCAAAGGGCAACAGGGCAGAAGAGTTGTCAATCAATTGCAAATGGAAATGGAAATGGAATTGAATTGAATCGAATCGAATTGAAGCGAAACTGAATCCAACGAATGCAACGAAATTCGCAATTAACTCTTGTATTCTTTAAATGGGAGAGCAATTACCTGTGATATTTATGGCCAAACCGCACGCATTTGTCCGCGTCGAGCCTCGTCGAGCACAGTGTGCTAACATGTGTTATGGTCAAAAGTGGGCGGACAAAGGGGGGGTGGGCATGTCAATATAAATGTTAATTAATTGCAGTGCAACAGAGGCCACAAGGGGCGCGTCAACCTGTTGACGCTGTGGCTGCAACAAATACGCCAATGTCAATGCATCAAAGCATCATTAGAAAAATGCATCACGGGATCAGAGCTGTCAGCAAACATACAATAGATGCATATTGTATGTGCATGGAATGGTAAAAATGAATGGGACAATGTTAGAGCTAAGCACACACGCAATGCAGATAAATCGCTGAAGCAGTGAAACAACAGCGACAACAGCGACAACAGCAACATACATATACGGGAATCGAGGGAGGAGTTGTAGGCGGGTGAATGGTCCCAGCTGATTAGTTCACTGAATTTATGACTGTCATTTAATTAGGCAACAGCCGAAGCTAAAGCTGCAGAAATTCCAGCATCAGCAACGGCAACAGCACCGGCAAAATCTCATGAGCCGACAAATCGATGTGCTGCATGCAACAAACGGATTCACTAATGCAACAGATTTGTCAGTCATTTGTTGCCAGCCGCAAGTGGCACACACACACACACAGGCAACCCGCCCACATACACACACACAATCGCTGTGTGAGTGTGTTGAATTTCATTGCAGATTTCCTTGTGCAAATTTAACAGGACATCAAAACTAAAGATAACCAAACAGACTGAACAACAAACACACATTCCTCATCCTCTTGCGTGTGTGTTTGTGTGTGTATTGACTTATTAAAAGTATGCCATAAGACTGTCCACGCACATCCAAGCAAGACAACAAGGCAATCTCCAAAGGCCAGACCAAGGGCAAGCGATTTAGCCCAGGCAAAAGACAATAGTGTAATTGATGCACAGATATATACATATATAGGAGATAGATACGACGAGAGTCAGAGTCACTAAATAATTACATGCCTATCCAGAATGGGGTTGTCTTGGCGACCGTAACTCAATTATGCAGAGCGACTTTGTGCTCAGTCAAGTGCACTAATTAGGCAAATGAACGAGTAATACGAGAAGATGCAGCGACATCCTGGACTATTATGATATACGGAAGCAGGGTCGCATCTTATCTTGAAGTGAGCTAAAAGTACTCGTTGATTTATGCCCAATGATTATTACGAGTTGCGAAATGACAAGCCTTATAACAGGTTGACTTAATGAGCTCCTTTAAATCACTGAGGAACGAACCTTAACCTGTTTGAGCAGATGTCGCAGGTTTTACTGTAGCAGCAGCAGATGCATAAACATACATTTCCTCAAACAGCAGTTGTTCTGCATTCACATTACGTATACGCACCAGAGTGTGTGTTTGCTGCTGTGTAAAATGAGCAGCATCTCCTTGAAACCAAAGACACAAGCACCGTTAGCGAGAAAGGATACCGACTTTAGCAACGACAAGAATTATAACGTAGCTAAAGTATCGTGTATCAGGAAAATAACAAAATAAGAAACACGAGACGAGCGACAAGAAACAAGCGACAAGCGCCAAGAGAGGAAATCCAAGGGCAAGGACAAGGACAAAGATGCAAACTGGAAGTAGAGACAAGTTGTATGTTGAGTCCCTCAGCTGACATGCTTTATTATACACTTTGTTGTCGCATATCCTTGACATCGCAGATGCAGTTATTGAAAAAGCACACTGGCAACTCGCAGGCGAAAAGAGAACAGCTACAGCAACAGTTGACAACAAAAATAACCTGAACAGCAGGAACAACAAATGTCCTTGTCTGGGCTATGGCTGTGGCCATCTCTCTTTTGGGGAAATGCGAATGGAAACAAGAAAGTTTCGCCAGCTATATCAGAATGAATGAAACGCTCGTCATTTTGTTTTAAGCTGAGTTCCCCATTTACCATTTTGTCTATTTCCCTGGCAGCGCAGCAGACAAAAGGAGTAGCAGGAGCAGGAGTTGACGACATGACACACTTTGCGAGTGAGTTAAAAGTTTGCCATCAATGTTTGCATTTCGAGTTTTCCTTTCGCTGCCAGTTGCCAGTTGCCAGCTGCCGTTTGCCCGTTTACAGCCAGTTGCCAGTTGGCACCCAGACGGCCTTGACAGGATGTCGTTGCCAGGCGACGTGTGCAGCTGAGCTGCTGCTGTTGCAACCCAGCCAACACAGCATAGTGAAAATGCTCAACAGCTAGATGCCAGCAAGTTGAGAGCAGCACTTCTATCTAGATACACACCCAGAGATACTTATAGCTGACGCAGTAAGAGCATAAGATACTTTGGGGCACGCCTAATGAAAATTGTGCGAGTTTAAATTCATTAGAGAGAAGCCTACTTACACAAAGTTGTGCTTCACTGACTAAAAACTTTGTTCATAAGTCAAAGATCAGCGTTATTTACGCACATACGAGTAGAGACGTTTTCCTCCCTCTCCCCTTCCAAGCACACACTTACCCACCAGACACCCATTCACACACGCACACACACATTGGAGCATGATAGTGTGAGATTTCTCATTGAGCTACCGCAATCAGACTGCAACATTATGTACGGTAAGGGATCCAGCCTTAGTCCTTAAAGTTCTGATTTGCCGCTTGACTGCGCTGCTCGATTGGAACCCAATTGATGACAAACATTTCGCAGTTACACGAATCCTGTATTCTGTATCCTATATCATGTATCATAATGTGCTATGGAAAAATATCATTAGGATTCAGTAAATGCAGCTGACGAAAGGCGTTTCTTGGGGGAATTCTTGTATGTCCTTAATGAGCTAATGCAGTTCCCTGATTACCCATAGTTGTTTCTACTTTCCTACGGTATGTAGTTGAATAAGTTTTCAAATTACTGAGGTCTCTATGGACTCCTTGGGAGCATCCCAAGTGTGGCGGCAAAGTTTGATAATGGTACAGAAAGCAGCACGGAGAGCAGACAAGACCCAACTAAACCAAACCTTGTGCTTCATCATCTGTCAGCCTCTCAGAGTCAATTGCCTGCACTACTCTGTCTCTATATCTATATCTGTATATATCTGTCTCTGTTGGGTTTATCCCACTGTTTGCCGACTTGTTTGGCTCTTGTTTGTTGTACGTGTCGTTGTGGTGTTGAACGCACGTAAACGATTCCGAGTATTTATTACGCGTACAACTTGACATAATTCCTTTTTCCGCTCTGTCAGTTGAGCCTGCTCCTCTTCTCCCCCCCTTCCCCCCACCACTTCAAGGGAACGAGCTACTGCAGCAGTTGAACTAATGTTGACACTGCCATAGCAACAGAGGCATCTTTTGGGTGGCGCAAAAGCTACTTTAGCCTACGACTAAAGATGCGAAGAAGTAGAGACGAGCGTAGTTGACATCGATATGGATTTATGGGCAGCGTGTGTGCGGCTTGCATCGCGCGCTCATTGAGAACCCGCTCAATTGCCGCCATCATCATCATCATCATCATTATCATTGTGTAGAGAGTTGCGTATTATCTTCATTATCGTCCGTCAACGGAGTGTGACAGAGAATAAAAATAAAACAAGTTTTGACTTAACAACTTTATCAGAGCAAAGCGCGTACTTAGTTTGTCACCTCATCCAGTGTGTGTGTATGTATATATGTGCATGTGTATGTGTGTGTGTACAATGGGATTTCTTAGCGCATTAGCGCAGCATCAACAATAACAAGAGATGTCGAGAGCAAACAACAAATACCATTAACAGGCAACAAACTGTGCGCCAAATGCGGCAACAGCAACAGCAACGGCAGCCATCGACGCCATCAACGCGAAAATAATACGGAAAATGCGGCGTTAATGGCAACAAAGCTGGAAAATGGGAAAACGAGCAAACTTGCAAAGAGGCGAAGAGGCAAAGCGAACGAAGCATGTGAAGCAGGCAAAACGATATTATGATTATGATTATTATGTTGTTATTAGATTAAGCGCAATTTTCGCTTCTTTTCTACTGCCGCTCTTTTCTCTTTCCCTTCCTCTTGTTATTCCCATTCTTTTCTTTTCCTTTCTTTTCTGTTCTGTTCTTTTTTCCTTCTCGTCGCACACTTGGCCCATTTGCCTTTAATACTTGCTTCCTATGGCATTGTTAACACGACGCTTTTGGTAGCTCGACACTTCCGTTTGGCTTTGGCTTACGACACTTGACGTTGCCAAGCTGACCGGCAATAGGCCCCAACCAGCAATCGAGAAGCTAAGCAGCCTTTGTTTCAAGCTGTGCCTGCGTCTTGGCCATGCTTAATTGGTTGGCTTTTATTACTTGGCTAGTGTAAGGGAAATTCCCCAGAGTGCAATGGCAAGTGAGATCCATGAGATCAATCTTCACCTTTTATGATTACAAATGCACTCATGCTTTCCGCCCAGAAGAAAGGCCAAATTCAAAGCCGAACTGACACCTTTTAGTTGCCTCACCCTCTGGCCAAAAAGATGGCGAGGCAAGAAAATCTTTTTTTAATTAAATGAGCCGGCTGCATTAGAGGGGCGTCTGTGGGCTGGGTTGGAGTCATGCTGGCTACTCGACTGGCTGACTAGCTGACTGCCTGTGGCTGCTCACATCGCACCTACACAATATGCCACGCCCACATTAGAGAAGGCGGCGGCAGGCGGGGAGACGCGTGCTGGCCTTTTTTTCACTTTGGTAGTTTGTGGCGCCATTTTGGTGCGAAATGAATTTAAATTGTTTGGAGAGAGTTGCGGCGTTTCCTGCATTAAAGGCAGCTTCCTTTGCCGCTGGCCCTTCTTTACATTTCATCTCCCATTTCTCATCCTCTTGCACCTTTTTCGAGAGCAGCTAGAAACGGAATTACTTAATTACAACAATTATTAAACAGCAGCCGAAAGGTCTGCGTATTCTCAGTAAAACAGCAAAAAAAATAAAAACGAAAAGGAACGCCAGAAATGTGGGAAAAAGTGAGAAAACGGCGCGTGTTTCCTCTAGCCATTTTTGTACAATAGCTATTGCGACTAGAGTTGTTGTTGTTGTTGTACTTTTGTTAAAACAGAAAACACTGTTTTTTGTTGTTTGCTGTTTTGTGTTGTCGTGTTGTTATCATTTTTGTTGTTGGCTGTTATTTTAATTAAATATTTTCACACCTACTTCATTTGAGCTTGGCAGGAAAAACTGTTCATTCACTCAGACATTTCGCTTTTGCTTGCCAGCATCTTTGGCTTTGGCGAGTTGGCTTTTATGTAGGTGTTAATTTCCTGTCTCTAGGCAACAACAGACAACAAGAAAGGCCCACGAGTATGAGGAAGCACAACGTGCATTCTAAGTAGTCGGAGCTCTAATAAGAATAATTGCCAGGACTAACTATAAAACACGATGCCTGAAATTTTATGCGCCGTAAAATTGCATGCGAAATAATTGAAAAGCTTCGAGTCGAGTTGTGTCCTGCTTGTGTCTGGTCTTGTGCTGCGACTCGCAGCTAAAGCAGATAAAGTTTTCCACAGTGCTAAAATAATAGCAGCCAAAGTGGTTATAAATATTTTGTGCACAGCTTCTGTGCACTATTCTTTGCCCACATGATTCCGTTCCTCTTGTCCTCTGCCCAGTTGTCTCGTAGGTCCTGAACCTCCTCGACAACGACAAAATGCAGCGAAAGCCATTTTTCAGCTAAATGAATTTGCACAAGTTGCGAGAAAACTGCGCAAAAAACAGCCAAAAAAGCGAACTAGCAAGAAGCAAGAAGTGCCACTGTTGGCACGTTGTAGAAGAGAGAAGGAGTCTAGGAGGGGGGGAAAGATGAGTTGTCGACTTGGCTGCGAATTCGCTATGTCACCGGGCGCATGCTGCGGTCAGCTACAAAGTTCAATGCGCAACTAATGAGGCGGCAGCTGTTGACCTTAAGACGCAATCCTGACTTTGTCTTTTTGCCTTATTACTTTGCACAAAAGACTCAAAACTTTGACCAAGGAAATTTCATTTCAATTGCAGGTCCTCCAGGTCCCCCCGGTCCGCCCGGCAAGCGAGGGAAGCGCGGCAAGAAGGGAGACACCGGCGATAAAGGCGAAGCGGTAAGTATCAAAGAGTAGAAAGAGTGAAGAGTGTGGAGAAGTAAGGAGGAGCTGTTCTGATATGCCCAATGGCAATGCTCGACTTGATTCGCAGGGTCTGAACGGCATCAGCGGGGAGAAGGGCGCCGCTGGCAAACCCGGCGACAAGGGACAGAAGGGCGACACTGGCCACCCGGGCGTCGATGTCTTCCAAACAGTCAAGGTAAGTGGACGCAGACCTGCTCATAAGCTGCTGCAAATGTGCACTGCGAAAAGTGCAAAGTGCAAACTTTCATTCAAAATTTTGTTAAACGAATAAGAGAAAAGAAAATGCCTAACCAAATGTCGCTCTGCTTTCTACTCATCTGCATTCGCATCCGCATCCGCATCCTGCCAGGGACTGAAGAGATCGGTGACAACGCTGCATGGCGGCACGTTGGGCTATGCGGAAATTGTTGCTGTTAAGGTATTTCAGCCATAAATATGTTTCAACTGTTGTACTCTTTACATGACAGACCCCTCTCCCTTTTCCTCCTCCTCCTCCTCCTCCACATCCATGACCATTTCTCAAGGCAAAATGCAGTCGGACAGAGAGCAGCAAATATTTGCAACTTGTTGTGTCTCCTCTGCGTTTGTCCTTCGTCCTGGTCACAATTGTGGAGCGAGTCCGTAGTCCTTATTCTTGTTGTAGTTGTAGATGTTGCCGTTGTATTTTGTAGTTGTTTATTATCCTGGTCATTGTTGTTCGTAATGCTTTTAACTTGGCTCAGCTCTTTGGTTTAAGCTCGACAATAAATTTCTTGCTACTTCTGCATACTTTGTGCTTAGTCATTTTGCTCAGTTTCAATGAGGAAACAACCATGGCATGCCATTAGAGCAACTTCTTCCCTCTATGTACAATTTTAAATGTCATTTGACTATTTGCTGTGGAATTTTTATCATTGGCATAATGCAAGTGAACACAGTATCCACTATTCAGTAATCAGTAATCAGTATACAGCACAGAAAGTGCCAATGGACTCAATAAATTCAGGCGTGCTTCTCTCGCCTATCTG
This sequence comes from Drosophila niveifrons, assembly GCA_035046325.1. NCBI lineage: Eukaryota > Metazoa > Arthropoda > Insecta > Diptera > Drosophilidae > Drosophila > Drosophila niveifrons. The sequence goes on from JAWNOC010000046.1 coordinate 24,046,031, forward strand.
TGGATATTAACACTAAACATTTATCAATAAAAAGTTCGAGCTAAAGTAAGACTACAATTTAAAAATGAAGCACGCCTGATGTAATACATTTTTATTTCTCTGTATTCGATTTGTTGTTGGCTTTTTTGTTTGGTTAATCTAATTTTCTTTAATCAATTTAATACGCATTTAATTTAGATCTCTTTATTTGACAACTAAAACGCTTTGCAGCAGCTAATCAATTGATTTATTTATGAATTTGTATATTATTTATTTACCGATATATACATTTTATTTTTATGCGTTTCTTTAATTCATTTAACATTTTTGTTGGTGTTGTAAGGACTTGCAAGAAGCGGGCGTTAATGTATCCGCTTCGACGGTCATACAGCTCAAGGTAAGTACTCCGGTGCAGGTATGATTTATGTATATCGCTTTTCTTGAATAAGATGCATGTCTTTCGTATGTAGTTTTGCCTTTGTTTGTTGCACGTGCCCCTGCCTCCAATTTCAAAGAAATACTGTGTACATACTCGGGTGCTAATAATGATATTTTTAAATCATCCAGGGCGAACCAGGCGAACCCGGACCGCCAGGACCACCAGGTGAAGCAGGCCTTCCAGGCGTGCCTGGCGAGCGTGGACCCCCCGGCGCAACTGGACCGCAGGGACTGCAGGGCGAGGTCGGCCAAGCAGGACCCGTTGGACCGCCTGGAGTGGCGGGTGCACCTGGCACAAAGGTAACTAAATCACAGAGGACAACTCTGACGAAGCAGTGAGCAAAAGCAACAAGATAATGATTGAGTGAAAGAGAAACTGAAAAGGAAAAACGATTCATAAGTGAGACAGACAGAGATGTCACAAGGATTAATGCACTATTTGTATCTGTTGGATAAACATTGTGACGTTTTAAGTGACTCGTTGTCATCCCATATGCCTGTGTGTGTTTACACGCGTGTGTGTGTGTGTGTGGCGTGTCTGTGCGCTGTCTGCTTTTGTTTTTCAGTTTTTCCCATTGTCTGGTTTTTCGGTTTTCCACTTTATTTATCGTTTATTTATGTATTAATCGCCCCTCGGTGTGTGTGTGTCACCTTGTTGCTTTTGCCATTGGCATTTCCACTTAATTTTCCCAAACAGCCAGCTATCAATACATGACTCATTCGACTGACTCTCTTTCGCTTCGCTCATTGACAGGGAGACAAGGGCGATCGCGGTGATCGCGGACTCACCACAACAATCAAGGGTGACGAGTTCCCTACGGGCATCATCGAGGGTCCGCCGGGACCTCCAGGACCACCTGGTAAGTACCAATCGGCCTCTCATTGCCTCTGCAGCTGCCTTTGTTTATGCAACGGCCACTTAACTTACAGCTAGAGATACTTTTACGGATACAGATACATCCGAGGGAGAAAGAGAGAGTCGTAAATTAGACAAACCGCAGCTTAGATATGTTTGGGAATCACTCGATCAATGGGTTTTTCAAGTGTTGCCACGCGGCCATTTGGCTGCTCAGCTCTCAACTGCGGGTCGTTTTATTTATTGCCATCCCCATCCCCATCCCCTCCCATACCATCGACAAGCAGTCTAATTGAGCCATCGACTAGCGCTGTCCCATTAGAGCACATTTTGGATTTCGGATTTCAGTTTGAATTTTGATTTTGATTTGAATTTGAATTCGTTCGCTATTGGTGTGAAATGCAGCTCGTTAAAATGTAAATCAAATACCAAATGCCGAATAACGAATAACGAATGCTATATAACGATTCATGCATTTCCGCTGCTCGCTTTTTATGACCACACAAATTTTTGAAATATATTCGTGAATATGTGCGATGTGCGTTAAATATAGTTTGCTTTTTAGTTTATTTCCACATTTGGAAATTGTTTGGCCTGCCGCATTTTGCGATAACATTTACGACCTTTGCGTTTGTTGTGTGCTGCCGCGCTGCATGCCGCAAACTCTGACGTTCAAGTCAATTAAATGTCCCACAAATACAAAATACTAATAGGGAGCTCTCTGTCTCTCTGTCTGTCTGTCTGTCTGTCTGTCTGTGTGTCTGCCTGTCCATCTGCCTGCCTCCTAGTACGCCTACTTTGGGGCGCACACGCCCACTACAGTGCCAGCGATTTCCATTTTGTGGCGGCTTTTACGATCTGACCTAACATATTTCTGCACTTTATGCGATTTTAATAAACGAAAATAACCCAAGCGCACCGCCCGAATAGTTGAAACGCTCTGGAATCCGATCCGAATTCGAATCCGGCGTTTGTCATAAAAATTTGTAGACCCGGCGAGCTTGAAACACTTACCGCAGTCGTAAAAATGCAACTTTATGTCATTTATGTTGCTTTTAGCGGCTCATTAGCATCGCTACTCGTTCCACAAACATGCCCCCATCTTTCCTCCACTTACATACATCTACAACCACACGTATAGTTCTTTGTGTGTGTGCAGCATGTGGCAGAGGTCGTCGAGTAAGCCGAGTTACCTATGCCCCAAGTTGAACGAACGCTCGCTGTCCAATTGTTTTATTAGGGGTCTTCAGAGTAGTCGTGTAATAAACAAACAATGCGAGTGATATTACACTAAAAGGGGATAAAGAGACAAGTCATAAATGTCCACTGAATGGATGTCATTCCCCACCAGACCAGACATTGAGAGACAGACAGATGAAGCTGCTGCTCCACGATAGAATGATTGGAGTGGGGATTGAATGAGTAGTGAGTACCCCTAATGCGTTCGACCAGCAGGCAACGCTATCAATTAGGCGACCCGCATCGCTTGTTGCCTCCCACTTGCCTTATCCGAGCATCATCAGAGCGACAATGTTGTTGATGTTGTCGTTGTTGTTGTAAGTTTGTATTGCAGTTGCGTTTATGTTGTGCGCATTGTTTCTAGATAAATATCTAGTTAGTTTCGAATAAGATCTGATGCGATGATAGCCACAACAGCAACAGAAACAGCAACGAGAGTTGTCAACAGTTTCCCACCAATCACCTCACTGCTGCCCCTATCTCCTGCCCCTCCCTCCTCCCTTCGCTTCTTCGCATTTCCATGACTGAGTATACTGTGTGCTTTGATGGACATGAAATTGCAATTTATTTTCCGAAATCAGCGCCGGATTCAAGTCGACAGCCAGCCGGCAGCTCATGGGACTTGGGACTCGCATCTGGTCTACTGGTCTTCTGGTCTTGCCCAGGCTGAGCTTCAGTCATTTGGGCTTGATTTGAATAAATTGAATGTCATTTGTATTTGGAATTCTTTCTCGTACTGAGTCACCACGTCTCGTCTCAGCTCTGCTTATCTTATCGTTGTCGTAATTAGTTAAGCTGACTTGTGCTTTATGTGTGGGCAAGCCCACGTCCACCTCCAGCCGATGCCGATGCGAAGGCAAGGCCCAAGGCATTAGCTGGACCTGAGGATGTTTCGGCAATTTAATGTGCCATTTGTATTTTGTGTTTCTACGAAATGCTGGCACAGCACAGCATGGATCAGACAGCAGTCCCAGTTGTAATACTCGAACTGAAAATGTCAATTTATTTGCTGATTTATTTGAATTTCATTTCAGTTTATAAGTATTTTGATTGCATTCCATCCGGGTAGCTCTCAATGCTCCCTTCAAGCTTCTTCTTCTTTATTTTGTTTGCTTTGGTTTTCGCTTTGGTTTTTGCATTGTCCATTTTTGTGCTGCTGCTTTTCGAAATGAAATTAAAACTTATCATTTGCACTTCATCTGCATTGGCTTTTGGTAAACACAAAGGACGTCGAAGGCAACTTGAAAAGGAAAACTCAAGCGGACCAACAATCCAATATCCTGGCTCTATAAATCCAGTCCGGGCTCCACTCTCAAGCTGTTGGCTGCTGGAATAGTTTTTATTGTGGCTGAAATTGTCGCCTGAAATGCTTAGCAGTAAATTATGCCACCATAAATACTTAGGGACGTCGAGTCCGATACCGCAATAGAGCAAAACAAAGAGAGGGACAGCCAAAATACTTTATAAATAAACGGCAGCCGAGGACATGCGTCGGCACAGTGCCCGCAAACAGCAAACTGCCAGTCAGGCAGAGGCTGGCAGGCAAATTTATGCGCCATGGTAACGCAAAGGAATGGAGAAAACGAAGAGGATGAAGGACGAAGGCCTCATCAACTCCCACACTGGGTGTAATTTTACGAACTTAATAAATTTTCTATATCTTTTCACACACAGCCCAGGCAGGACTCCTCATTTCCTATGTTGAGAGTCTCGCCCAGACTCATTTTGACAAGCCGCACAATTGGATTTATCTGTGATATGAATACTGTCCATGCGAGTGTGTGTGTGTGTGTATATTATCCCCATGGATGTAAATAACTATATGTGGATGTGTGTGTGTGTGAGTGTCTGTTTGTGGGTTGTATAAATGGTCGTATTTAATAGCCAACAGAGCCATGAGAAAACCAAAAACAAAAATACAACAATTTCTCATTATTTCAACTAAACAGGTCTTTGTTGTTGTTGTAGCTGTCTCGTTGTCGATGCTTTTTAGTGGCGCCACAGTGGGGCAGAAATAGGTTTATGTTGACAGATTTACGAGCATAAGATTAACTGAATGAACGCCTAATCCAAATTGGTATTGCGAAGAGGCATTGCCACAATTTTGGATACCAAGCCAGAGCTCTCATATTTATCGATCTGTTTTCTCAGCATTTGCAACCACTGCAATTGAGGGCAACTACAAAAGTGTGTGTGTGTGTGTGTTGCAGTCACCTGGGAAAAATGGGTCAAGTTAGTTGGAAAGCCGCAGGCTTCATTAGCATGCAACGAGCGGTTGGCAACCACTGTGTGGTTTTTGGGCATTTTATTTTTGGCAATAAACAATTTGCATTCGAAACTAAGCCCCAAAAGCCATCACTAGCAGCAGTCCAAAGAGCTGTAGCCACAGTCAGAGCAACAGTCACTTATCGTTCTAGTTGTGGGCATCATCAGCAGTTGGCTGTTGGCAGTTGACAGCTGGACAAATTGTTAACCTAACCATAAACACTGACCAATGCTTGTTGACTGACAGATAGATGAAAGCAGGGAGTCCATTGAGTTGGATCTGCGATAATAGCGATGATAATTACAAATCACCCCCTTTCCCCTCCCTCGACACCTCTCCTATTTGCACCACACTTCACATTTGTATCTGTATCCTTAGCCGTGTGTATTCGATGTTTGCTCTATTGAAATCTGTCGCTGCAAATGCCAAATATTAACATTTACATTTTATCATTCACAGGTCTGCCAGGAGTACCCGGAGAGAGGGGCGAGGTGGGGCCCATCGGACCTGCCGGACCGCCTGGAGAGAAAGGACCTCGCGGCAAGCGGGGCAAGCGGGTGAGTGTGAATATCCAATGTGCGGCAAACTCGTTTGCAGTCAATTTTAATTAGAAAACATCAGCAGCGATGGTTGCAAATTAAAACAAAAACAAGAACAACACAACGCGACAAAAAAAGAATTCGAAGGGAAAGAGACAGAAATTATAATGAAGGAGCGAATATATTAATATGTAAATTGAAGTGTAAATTGCTTTGTAAAAATGCGTAGCAGCGTCGCATTAATTTACTGCTACTAGCTAAAAAAGTTAATCTGTAAATATTGTGTGCTGTCGTTGAGCTGAGCTGATCCAAGCTCAACTCGGCTGTAAATAGAGTTTGTAAATATTTAGGGCACATTCTTTCGCATGGACGGACAGAGGAGCACTGCACAGCAGCGCCACCTGGTGGCCTGGCTACCTTGCATGCTTAATTCTATATACATTATATACATATATATATTTATGACTGATGGCGAATGTACAATGTATAACCCTGTATGCCCTTGACTGTGTAATGAGCATGTTCAAATTCAGCTGGCTTCCAGGAGCAGCAGCCGCAAGGAAGGAAGCACAAACGCACAGGTTTCCCGTGCTCTCCTGCTTTGCTGCTCTCCTGCTTTTTCAGTGTCTGCACAACTAAACTCATTACAGTTACAGAGACTTCAGGCACTTCCACAGTGGCTGTTTGTCTGGGAGCGACAGAAGCGTGGCAACTTTGATGTGATGCCTTTGATGAAAGTATCTGCCAGATACACCAAGGTATGGAGAGAGGAAGATGGCGCTTAATAGAAATTCTCCGGGTCTGTCTGTCCCCTCGGGTGGCAAGAGAATAAGGGGAAAAACTATGTCGACGCACTTTGGCGCCTCATCGAAATTGTCAAAAATGTTTTCGCGCGTAAATCTGCAGCTTAATTTATGTGCCCCAATGCTTTGGGTGCGGGTGGGTGCCTAGAAACCGAGAGGGAGAGAGTATCAGGAGCATTTATCTAGGCATTTGCCGTGCGTTATGTGCGCATCTCTGGAATGTCAACAGTGCAGAGATACTTAACATTTTTATTGGCACTTGGAGAGTCGGCAGATGTCAGATGCTAGATACTAGAGGGTAGATTGTAGAAGAAGGCTGCCAGAGGCTGATGGAGCAGCTGTTGCCGTCCCGTGACGTGCTGATGGATGCCCGAGAACAGTCACGGATTCTCATATTTTGCACAGCAAAGAGATACATAGACACTGGACTGGGTGAAAGCTACATAGAAGTGGGGGCACACATCGATAGCACGTGTTTGTGTATGTTATGAAAAATGCATAAGCGCCGCTGGCAGAATTTGGATTTGAGGTTGAGGTTGAGGTTGTGTTGAGGGTTTGGTAGAAGTATCGCCGCATTGCGATGGAAGAGTCGGTTAGCTAGCCTCTCCACAAATATTTGCGCGTTTTGCCAATTTTCGTAAAAACAGTCTGATTATTGTAAGGCCAACACACACACACACACTAACACGCACACTCGTGGCAAATTCATATAACACGCCTTCGGCCAACGGCTGTTGCTGTTATTGTAGCTTTTGCTGTTGTTGTAATAACGCGTAATAACAAAACAGCATAAGAAGCAGCGGCAACTCGAAACTGACTTTCAATACAACCAGAAGCAAATACCAACAATAACAATTCCAACACCAAGTGGCAAGTAGCAAGTGGCAACGCGCAACGTGCAGCTTCGTCTTTATGACTTCTGCGTCGATTTTTCTTGGATTACTCGTGGGTTGATCAAAGAGTAGACTCACCAGTGATAAAGACAGCAGTAATCTTAAGCAGAACGACCACAATTACAGCGCAACAATTGAAGTCGATTATGTTCGTGTTGCAGACTGCAACTTGAATCTCAATCGCATTCTTTTGTTGCTGCAAGATATTGTGTTTATCGAGGTAAACTTTTGAGACCAACCTCTATGCTGTTTTTAGCTGCGGGTAATGCATGATTCGCCCGCTCCCTTTGCTTCCTCCTCTCCCGGATGCCTTTGCTATGCGCACTCGTGCCGTGGTGCTCGAATGTGGCGATTACGGTTACGGGAGCCAGCCCCCGTTGATATTCAGCCGGCTGCAGCGACGTGATGTCAAAACAAATGAAAGTCATAGAAGGCGGCAGGCAATCGCAGCCACCTCCCCCTGGGCTCCTCTTTTCTCTTTCTCACTCTCTGCCCTTGGAAAACAAACAAAACTTTTGGCAACAAACAAAAGTTCGCGACCCAACACAGTCCCAGTCTTAGTCTCAGTCTCAGTCCCAGTCCCAGTCCGAGGCACAACGAAGCAATGTAGAGCATAAAAAATTATTTGCAACAATTGCCATTTTCTTCGACTAAGGCGGAGGCTGTTGCTGTTCCTGGATTTGGGGCTGGGCTGCTGAAACGTGACAGCTGCCGGCATCAGCAGGAGGCAGTAAGAGAGTATGAAAGCAGCAGCAGCAGGGCGTCGATTTTTCAATTCGAATTCGACTATCAGCGGCTTTGATTTTCCGAGGAAAACCTCCAAGCGCAGGCACCGTCATTACGCTGAATGGAAATGTGGCTGTGAATGCCTGAGATGATGATGCGAAATGATGAGAAATTATGCCTACATTGAAATGTTTTCACTCCTCGAGCGCTTCGTGCGTCACATTTTGGATTCAACACATTAACTTATGGAAAAGCGGATGGAAACTTTCGTGAATTTCCAAACTGGCTGCATTAAAAATGCTTGGAATTAGTTCAGCAAGTCGTAAAAATGTCAGATAGCTTCTGTATGTGTGTGTCTGTGTGTTGTTTTTGAAAAGCATTTACCCCGTCAACGGCCTCTTGATTGCCACGCCTTATTCAATGGCTTTGCATATGAAATTATGGCTTTAACCGACGTTGAAGCAAAAACAATTTCAACTAGACCGTTTTATTTTGTTTTGCTATGTTTTTCTGTGTTTTTTTTGGTGGCCATAAAAAAACGCAATTGTAGGCATTATAAATTTGACATGTTATTTTCGTCGCCTCGTCGGAAGAAAATGTTCAGACAAGAAGATTGCGTCATTTAGAGGGGAGATGGCGACAGAGATGGGTTAGCATATAATATGAATTGGCTTGCCAAAAGACCAAGACGAACGGAGAAACGAGCTGCGATGTGATGTGATGTGATGTGATGTGATGGAATGATGTGCTCTCCTCTTCTCTGCCCATCTCTTGTGGGACTCTGGGCATTGAGACAGATGTGTCACACGACACTGTTAAATTAGCTTAAGACCTTTGTATGATATATTGATGTGCATATGGAAAACACAGACACAAGCAATATTCGTATATTGCAGCCCTTTTTCAGAGTATTGAATGTGTTGCAAGGTGTCCCATCATTTTATGAGCACAGATCCTAATTTATCTATTGGCTTTGCGTTTATGCAAACGAGTTGAAAATAGACCAATGACTCTGCAATCATTTATTCCATGTTATCTCATATAATATGCAGGCAATAAACATACTGTATACTCGTATGTGAGTGCGAGAACGAGTACGAATACGAATGCGAGATGTAGATATTTCATGTCGTTTCACGGACAGCTTTGCATCTAATATACAATTTACGATCAGGCGACATATTAAAAATTTAAATTAATTTCAAACTGCGTTCCGACTGTTGATGCTGTGTGTGCTGTGATGATGTTAATGTCGTTGCGTTTGCGTTCGCAAGTGTGGCGAGAGTGTCGAGAGTAACTACGGGGCGTATGATGAATATCCAATGACTTTCCAACTGCGACAGCAAGAGACAGCAGGCAGAAGTGCAAAGAGTTGCGCTATTTATTATGCGAACTGATGAAGTTTAGGCTGTCGCTTTAGCTCTTTTTTTTTTAATAAAGCTGAAACAATATTTCACACACTCTCACACTGAAAAGCATTTCCCTAGAAAAGTCGCTTCTAAAACTGTTCCTGAAGCATTTATGTCAAATTTATGTTAATATATTTTACAATCGTTGCTCACCCCGTGCTCATGTCACTTTCCTTCACATTCACTCCACACTCCACTTCCACTTTCTGGCACTTCAGCTGAGCTGGCGTGTGTTGTCTTTTGAGCCTTGAAATCTGCATAAATTTCTGTGGCAGCTCACAGCTCGCATTTCTTATCAAAAACATTGGGCAAGTTTCTTCTCGTATGCCTTGTGAGAGTTGCTCTTAAATAGAGTCATAAAAATTGCCGTTGCCGCACGAAAGCAGAAAACCGAAAACAAAAAACAAACTTAACTTGCAGATTCGCTACACGTCACACGATGATGTCGCCCCCCAAGTTGTTCTGTAATGTGAACCGATCCCATCCCCTCAACTGGGACCCAAAACTCTTGGCAAAAAGTCACTCACTTGCATGTGGCACACCACCGACTATTTGGATTTGGAGGCAGCATTTTGTCTGGCACTTTTGGTCGCAAATCAAAGCCTTAAAGTTGCTTACGTGAAATCTAAACGACATCGCCCAACCCATTGCGTGTGTGTTGTGTAGTGTTCTGTTCTGTTCTGCGTGTCTCCATCTCCTTTTGCTCTGTCTGTGTCTGTATCTTTGTCTACATGGCTGCCACTCAGTCAAAGGGTTCGCTTACGTTGGCGTCTTTTCGACGGCAATTCGTTTCGGGTGTTGCCTAAACGACGCAATAAGCTTAACACTTTCCAGGCAAAATCTCAGTCTGAATTTTCATTGCTTTTGCTCGACTTGACTCCGAGTTGCGTTGCGTTAGCTTTACGAGTATAGCTTCATTTGATAAGCTCCTGCAATGCTGTGTCAACTGCCTCTGCTTTGCTTATCTCTGCGTGTGTGTGAGAGTGTGTGTGTGACGTCATTGTTCATTGAAAACTGCGCAGCATGCAAATCGAAGCTCTCGTTTTCCCTTTTTCCCTTGCGCAATTTTCCATTTCGCTACTGCGGCAATTATTTGTGGTCAGTCTCCATATGCGCAGAGTCCTGCCAGAATATTCAATATCCAACTTGGCTAAATCGGTCAAGCATGCCACGATTCCTGCACACTTCAATGGCTCTGACTCCCTGCGTGGGTGTGTTACAATTTTGTGTGTGTGTGTGTGTGTGTGTGTGTGTGTGTGACTTGTAATGTTGCCCCTGGGGTGTGCGTAACTTTTATTTGATGGCAGCCGATGATGAGGTCGCTGAGGGAGCAACAAAAACGATTGAATAAAGAAATCTAGACATCGTAGAAGAAACATACGGATGTTCTCTCCTAGTTTCGTATGCAGTCGAATAAAAATCTCAAGTTTGCGACACCAAATGTGAATCGTACCGCGCAACGCGCAACGCCCATCGCCCTTAGAGCCCACCTTCCGTTCCACCCCCAAAAGAAGTTGTCGAAATTTATAGGCACGCGTGTGGCAATGGACTTGAGGAGGGGGCAACAAGGGGAGGCAGCTCCAAAAGTGGCAACATTTTGCGTATGTAACTCGGGCCACGCTTTGCAAATCCTCCCCTTATTCAAAAGAGGGAAGAGGAGGGGCAGGAAGCTGGCATTGTTGCGGCACCGTTTGTGGCTGAGCGGGAGCAAAACGAAATGCTTGGCAACGATTTCCCTAAATACTTCCGAGTTTCCGGCATATTACAATATCAGACCAGCAACAACAACAACAACAACAACAACAACAACAACAACAACAGCAGCAGCAGCAGCATTATCGCCATCGCCAGCATCAGCAACAATGTTAGCGGCAAAATGAAATCACGCGAAATTTTTACAGCCGAACTTGACTTCATCCTTGTTCGTCCGCTGCAGATACCATGGGCAAAAAGTGACATAGTATTATTAAAAAATATAAAAAAAAGTAGTTACACCTTTCTCTGTCAGGTGTGGGGTTCGAACCCACGCTCTCTCTCGAGAACCAGAGCTTAAATCTGGCGCCTTAGACCGCTCGGCCAACCTGACTTGAAGGTTGCTCCTGCACAAAGTACAATATAAGCCAAGTTTCCTTCTGTAAGATGGATTTGAAATACTTGTGCTGCGATAGCACGAACTTGAGCTACAAATTCTGCCCACTTGAAGCACCTTTCATGCCCATTGTGGTAGAAGTCGATGCGATGCGGAACATATTACGCATTTAATGTTGCCGCGTTCCTGCCAAGAACTTCTCATCCATTGTGTGATTCTTGAAAAGTTCTGCGGCACGCAGGGAAAGCATTACAGGACTGGGCGTCAGCTCAACTCAGCTCAGCTCAGAGCTGGCTGAAGAGCAGGAGAAAGGGAAGCAGAAGTCGGAAACGAGCTGCAAAACTTTCACCTCAGGCGCCGTTCAGCTGCTCTTTTCGTTGCGTTGCGTTGCGCGTTGTTGTTATTGTTATTCTTGTTGACGCTGCTGCTGCGGTTGCCGTGGCTGAGAAAAATATGAAATTTCAAAAGGAAATTTCTATAAAAAATGAGAAAAATATGCGCGCACGCACACACAAACAGGCAAACAGAGAAAGGGACGTCACGAGACTGCGACATATGCTGCACTTGAGCACGACGAACGCGAGTCGCCCAACTCGACTACTCCCCCCTCTACACTCTGCACTCTACACTGTCCCGGGGGTCAGCCGTGTGGCAGAGAAGGTTGCGTCGAGATCAAAATGATTTTCAATTTAACGCGCTTACGTGCGGCCATTTGTCTGCTTTTGAGTCGGCATTTTCAGTGGAAATTACGTTGAGCCTTACACTGCACTTGACTGGACTTCGTTCGAAAGGGATGCGATGGGGGAGGACAACGACGGCTACTTCGGGTCATTCATTCATTTACAGTTAAAGCGCGACTTTTTTGAGCGTGCCTGAAAGTATGCAATGGATTTCAATAGGCGAGGCACACTTTAAATTGAAAGGCGTTTGTGCAAATAATTCCAATATTTACGCATAATTTAAGAGATGCCAGCATACACATCAGATCCGTCGTTGTGGGTATGTTTATGTGAACGTAATTGTATTTGTATGTGTGTGCGTGTGCGTGTGAGTCAATGTGCCTGGATACTTTGAAAATTAAAATCAACCCGAGGCGCTCGCACAAATATTGATACATTCTAATGGATTTCTCACAAACACACACACACACACACATACACGCACACATCAGTAAATACATGTAGGGAGGAGATGGAACACACGCCCACGCAGAAATAGGACTGCCGAAAAGGCAGACAAGAAGTTTTTATCGTAGTTAGGCAGCTGCGTCCTTGCTACTTCGATGGTAAAGAAGAGCGCGAGGGTAAGGAATAGGGAACAGGGAATGTAGAATCGAGAACCGAAAATCGAGAATGGCTAACAAACATTTGCCCAATTCACTTTTGGCTATGTATCTTTTATTTATGTTATTTATCGCAACTGCCGCCGGCATCTCTCCTTAAAGCCTTTAAACCCTTAGCTTGTCCTTTTTTTGTGCCTTACACTGACAGCCGTTGATTTGTCGCTGGCATTTGTTTATCGACTGACTGCCAAGCTGACTGACTCACTGTCTAAGTGTCTGAGAGAAATGTGGGCCCTTAATCCCCCAGAATGTGCCTTAATTATCGCCAATGCCACACGCAATGGCAAACGTCAAAGCACGTTAAGCGTGCTGGCTGCGTTTCAATTTAAAGCGCTTTAATTGCTCTACAAATGGGCGACTAATCACCAGACCCCTGCAACAATGGCGCACGCAAAGCGGAAGCGGAAATTCAGAGAGCCAAAAAGCAACTCTCTCGCTCTGCTCCCCGCTGTGAGCATTCCCTGCCCCGCCCCGCCCCGCCTCACTCTAGCAACACTTTCCCCAAGAGTCTCGGTAACATTGTATAAAAGTTGCCACAAAGAGGCAGCTGGGCTTCAGCCTCAGTCACACACACACACAGACACACATAAGCATTCACATACGCACCAATACACAGGAAAGATGCAGATGAGCTGCGCATTATATGAGTATGCATAAAGGAGCAAAAGTTACTCGTGCACTGGCAAGTGCATTTGCGGTAAGCCGTCATGGCGTCATGGTCGTTGCCCCTGCCTCTGCCTCTGTTCCCGCTCTCTTTACCCGCCCCCCACACTTACCCCTGGTGTCCAAAAGGCCCAAGTTAGGTTTAAGTCTGCATCCTTGTTGCTGTTGTTTTTGTGTGTTTCTTTCTACCTTTTCTTTTGTTTTTGTGCATTTAAACGAACGAACGAACGGCCGTCATTTCGAAGGATCACTTAAGCATATGCCCAGGCACAACCCAGCTCACATGTGTGTGTCTATGTGTGTGTGTGTGTGTGTGTTAAGCGTTTGCATTGTTATGCTGTTGCTGTTTTTTGTTTTTGTTGTACTCTTTGTTGCAGTTCTCTGTGTTTTAATATCTGTAAGTACGGCACTTCTTTAGGCAGCAAAGCAACAAAAAAAGCGACTGTCACAGGGCGAACAAGAAGAACTGCAATAAAACCTAATTGTTTCTCATGCCTGAGCAACTTGCTTAGATCAGCTCGCAAGTCAGTAAGATGCAATGCAATTGTATCAGAGTATGCACCATGGAAATCCATCGAATCGAAATCTTCGATTTAAGCGAAGCAACTTATCAATCTCTCAGCCAGCAGCTGCTTTTTCTTGGCTGCTTGGCTGCTTGTTGCTTTTGCGCTGTGGCTGTGGCTGTTCTCATTTCTTTGAGCTTCGCCTTTAAGCGGCTTTTATTTTCTTGAGCTCTTGTTATGGTTATTGTTGCCGATACGAGCTTGAGCATGTGTAGCATATAATAGCCTCTGTTGCTGCCGAGCGTCTTTTGGTACTCACAAGACTCCATAGCAACGTTGCCCCAATTCCCAGTTGCCAGCTCCCAGTTTTCCAATAGCACCACAATGCAATTGCGAATGTATGTGTGTGTTTGTACGAGTATTGTAAAGTTGCGGCTTCATCGATGCGTTCGCAGTTTTTGCTGTTGTTTGCGTTGACTCCTTCAAAATATGCAGCAAAATGTTCGAGCAGCGCACAAAACCAATTCATTATCTTTCATTTTGGCACTCACCAAACACCACAAGCACACACACACACACACACTCGTAACATACACGTACACACACACAATGGCAAAGAGCAATGCACAAGGCACACTTTTACACTCACTCTGTGAATCGCACAACGCACTCGAAGCACGTCGCAACTTGACTTTATTTTCGACTCCTCGTCACCCTCCCACGCCCCACGCCCCCCGCCTACCGCCACCGCGCGCACTCTGCGGATTTTAAAGGTTTTCTATGCCAGCATTGTCTAAGTTCGCAAGAGCGAGGCGAGCGAGTATAAACTCGGCTCCGACTTGCACTTAACACAATTTCGCGGCACACAAAAGACTTTCACTGCGACACAGCAGCCACCGAAAAGCGTTCCACCACTCTCACACCACCCCCTCGCACCACTTACGCCCCCCGTCACTACCACCTCGCTTCTTTCTGCTGCAAATGAGTGGACCAAGTTTTTCTTGCCAAGCGAATTATGCGCCGCTTTTGTTGCGCCACCAAAGCGGGCGCATGTGTGTGTGTGTGTGTGTGGGAGGGGGTGGGAGCGAGTGTGGGTGGAATGGTGGTGGAATGGGATCATGCAATGCTTGAGGCGGTGTGGCGCCACGTGGCATAAATTAATCTTCCCACTAAATTTGCTTTCGTATCTCTCTTCCATCCCCCAAAACTTGCAAACTTCGCACGCATCTCCGAACAGATATTTGGACCAGGCGGCACCAAATTAGAGGAAGACTACGACGAGCCGCCAGTCACACTGTTGCGCGGTCCACCCGGACCACCAGGCATCTCAGGCAAGGATGGACGTGACGGACGCGATGGCAGCAAGGGCGAACCCGGTGAGCCTGGAGAACCAGGCTCGCTGGGACCACGTGGTCTGGATGGCTTGCCTGGCGAGCCAGGCATTGAAGGACCGCCAGGATTGCCGGGCTACCAGGGACCGCCTGGTGAGAAGGGTGATCGTGGAGACATCGGTCCACCTGGCCTGATGGGTCCGCCTGGCTTACCAGGACCTCCCGGATATCCTGGCGTCAAGGGAGACAAAGGCGACCGTGGAGACTCAGTAAGTAAAAGTTTGTGTGTAATCCAATTCGATTCCTAATTGTTCGCTTTACATTTTCAGTACCGTAAGATGCGACGTCGGCAGGACGAAGGCATGGCCGATGCGCCCCATATGCCCACCATTGAATACGTAAGCACACGCTTCGCAACTTAGTTAGCTTTACACACAATAATCTTTATCTAATGCAGCTGTATGGTCCCCCTGGCCCACCTGGTCCCATGGGTCCACCTGGACACACTGGAAGTCAGGGAGAACGCGGTTTGGATGGACGCAAGGGTGATCCTGTATGTAACTCTGTGCCATTCTCATTTAGATTATCTTTTCAATACTCTTTTCTCTCTTCGCAGGGCGAAAAGGGACACAAGGGCGATCAAGGACCCATGGGCTTACCTGTAAGTAGAAACAGTTGCTCAACTTCTCTCGAAAATTGTGTTAATCTCTTCTGTTTTGCTTCTAGGGTCCAATGGGCATGCGCGGCGAATCAGGACCTTCTGGTCCTGCGGGCAAAGCCGGAATTCCGGTAAGTCACAGTTGATTAGCTTTTTATGTTGACATCCATAACCATTTTCAGTTTATTGACTTATGAAAAATTGAGTGTTTGGCTTTTATGTTGTAACAAAATTGTTGTTGATCATCATCCTGCTTTGGGTAATTCGTTTTAGTTGTTCTATTTGTTGATGTGACTAAACTCTAACCTTTTATATGTACTCGTGTCTCTCTTTCTCTTTCTTTCTCTGCTGCCAACTGGAACAGGTGTGGGGCGACTACTAATACAACTTTAATTATTAATAACAAGCACATTGCGCCAAAAGTCAAATGAAATGCGACATAAAGCTACATAGCAAACACACACAGCCACACTCACACATACACACTTAAGCACACTCACACATAATCACAGAGGATGCAATCAAGCTGAGGAGGAAGCAACAACATTAACAGAGCAGAGAAGAAAAAACAAAAAAATATATATATTAAAGAGAAGAAGTGCATAAACTCGCATAGGAAATATTATCGCACATCCTGCGTTTTTCAGTTTTTATCGTCGTATATCTATGTAGTATATAGTCGCGTATCGCATCGAATATAGCGTTAGAGCGTAATCAGATCTCTGTGTATATGTATGTATAGAAAGTTGTACATACAATCGCCCAATGTAACATACATACATACATACCAACTGAGAGCATGCCCCAATAGATATTTCCATATATGTATGTGTGTACGAGTATATACATAATTAAGGAGATCCCCAGCCTTGTCCGTCCCCGCTTCCCCACCTCACCCCGCAAATAGAAGAAGCATGCAACTAACTAGCGAAAGAAGTTGGAGAAAACTCCCAGTAAATACAAATAATAAATTCATATCAATTGAAACACAACAGAGCCCAGAGAATTGTGTGGTGAGAGCAGAGAGCTCAATAATTATTTATATATACATACATACATACAGACGTACAAACAAACAAACAAAGAACGAGCAAACAAACATAAACATGAGCCCAATCAGCATCAGGAGCAGACTCGAAATGGGAATCACACAATGAGAATGAGAAACAAACGAGCATAATTATTTCTATACAAAAAGCGAAGAGAAGGGCTATCGAACATGATATTTACATCTATCAATTGAGTCAACCAACTAAGTTCAGCCCGTCAATACATATGCAATTACATATACATATGCAGAGCATACCTTTACAAACACGAATACATATACACTTTCATATACAAATAGAGAGTCAGGAACGGGTTCGAGGCAAGTACACAAATAAGCACAAAGAGCCAAACAAATAAACAAACAAGCATACAAATATACAATGCAAATATTTTAATTGCATTTCATTTGCCGCTGCCGAGCAGAGCAGAGCAGAGCTGAGTCGAGCAACAGCAACAGCCACAGCAGCAGTAGCAGCAATTGCATAAATCATACGCATCGTGGTACATGGGAAAAAATGAAATATGAATCATTCAGCAAGCGTAGCTTGGAAAAAAGAAATAACTTTTGAGATCTGAGAACATAACTTGATGCGATAGACAAGATTCTTAATCTATTCAAAACATTCATTGATTGCCAGCCAATCAATTGAAAGTTCGAGATTGAGGTGTTGCAACAATTGCGTTGAGGTTGTTGCTGCTGTTGCTACTCTTGTTGCAGTTGCTCCTTTTGATTGCTGTTTTCAATAGCTGCATTGTTATGTTGTTGCATTATCGTAGGTGCCGTCCAGAGGCTTTGTCGAATAATCAATTTATACAAAACAAAGCGATATATTCAGTTCTTGACAAAGGAACAACAAACAAAACAGAATACAAATACAAAAACAAATTCGAATAATTGATAACAAATCTCAGCACACTCGTAAATAAAATGTTCACGTACATAATGCGATGCGATATCAAAAAAAGAGCTATCTTCCAATTGTGCATATTTTTCAGTGTTGTCTATGTTTATCGTGTGCTCTCTGAAGCGCGCTGTCACATAAATTAGTTAGGCTAAAGTTTAAGTATATATATTTACACTAAATACTATATGTATATTCGAGTGTATATCAAATGACATTTGAAAGCACAAAAACGTGTGCCATCGGCTGGCCGGTGAACAGCAGATACTGAAAAGAATGGCCTCAGTATTCCCCTGTCTCTCCCCCTCCCCCTTATCGATTGATGATATATCAAACATAATTGTAGCATGTCTCCTATTGGTTTCATCAAACATCTCAACTAAAGCAAAGTGCTGCTGTATGAATTCGCATTAAATAAACGAGAATTTGACGTGCGCCATTTCTTAGGCCACAAATATAAAATGTCAACTCTGAAAACAATAAATGCCAAATGCTAACGAAATCAATTATACGAATATATGCACATATATACGTATGTGTATTTGGTAATATAATAAAAGTGGCTCAGCATTTGCATATTTTCATTAAACATTGACAAAAAATTACAAAAAAAGAGAGAGAAGCGAAATCAATGTAAAGCCCATGAATATGCATAATATGGAATAAAGCCTCCAAGGATTACGCAAAATGTTTCACAAAATCACAAAGAATAGTATGTCAATTTGTTTTCAATTAGATATAGATGCAGATGTCAGCCCCATTTTGCATGTCAATTTTTAATTTATTCGCATTCAGCTCTCTATGAATAGAAATACGAACATGAATATGAATACGAATATGTTAGATTAGCCAACCTCGAGGTGTATATAAAATGTCAACTAAGAATAAGCTATAATACTTTGACTTGATCAGCTTTGGAATGACGCAAAGTGGAGTCCAACTAATTCACATTCTCTTTATCTATTTATATCTAACTATATGCCCTCTCTCTCTCTCTAACTAAAGCCTTTTGTCTAACTAAACTCATTGTAATCATGATCCATAGGCTAGAATAATGAATTGTTCAATTTACGAAAATGCGCATTACTCTTAACTCGTAACTTTAACATGTACTTTAACTATAAACTTAACATTAACATTAACAATAATATTATACATAAACAAGAAATGGAAATGGAAATGAAATTGAAGTTGAGAACAGAACGAAATGAATATTGACATTATAAGCTGCTAACATTAATCATAAGTGTACATTTGTTAATTACGTACTAAACAAAGTTTTTGCAATTAAATAACATAATTATACTTATGTATGTATTTATGTGTATTTATGTCTATACACGTAGAGATTGTGTACTATATGTATGTTTGCAATTTGCCATTGCCATTGCCATTGCCATTGCCATTGCATTCGCCAATTGCTAATTGCTAATTGTCATTGTCATACGCCATTTGCCATTCGCTATTGGCCATTGCAATTGGCCCTAATGAAAACAGAATGAGACAGAATGAATGTAATACGCTAATCCAAAGGCATCGCCTTGACAGGACAGCAAATTGTAAAGCGGCTAACGAAATCAATATCATTTTCATATTAATTATGCATTTTCAATAAAGTGATGGTTTTTTACTAAAACACTTTGTGGGTGTCTTTGTAATATTTAGTTTATAATTAACCACACAACAACACACAATACACATTTTTCTGCAAGTGACTTTGGACTTGCGCTACGCTTGCCACGCTTTTGCTGCCGTTTCTCTAATCTGATGCTTATCCTTTTTCATTCTCAATTGCTACAGGGTCCGCCAGGGCTGGATGGCATGAAGGTACATAACCCAGCTTACCAAAAAAAAAACTCTTTTGGATTGATTGATCAGTATATTGTAACCAAATTAAATCTCTGTTTTCGCAGGGTGCCCAGGGCGAGACGGGTCACAAGGGAGAGCGCGGCGATCCAGGATTACCGGTAAGCACAACCCATTTAATTGGATGAAGTAGATATATCTACACATACACAGTTCCTAGTACATGCACATATACACAAACACACACACACACACCCAATCGTGTGTTGTTATTTACTTTGTGTGGTTGCTAATTTGAATAATTTGTGTTTCTTCTTTTTATTGTTTATTTTTTCTTGTATGCATGCTCCTCTCTCTTTTTTGGCGTCGTACACTGTTTTCCACCTATGCAAACCCCACACGTATCTCAACTTTTTCAACCCTCACACACTCACACACACACACACACACGTACATTACACAAACAATTTAAAAACGCACAAATACACACACACACACACAAATTATATACACTGTGACGTGACCCGTGCTAAAGGGCACCGATGGCATTCCTGGCCAGGAAGGGCCACGCGGCGAGCAGGGATCACGAGGTGATGCTGGGCCGCCGGGTAAGCGGGGACGCAAAGGAGATCGCGGCGACAAGGGCGAACAGGGCGTGCCCGGCCTGGACGCACCCTGTCCGCTGGGCGTTGACGGGCTGCCGTTGCCGGGCTGCGGTTGGCGGCCGCCAAAGGTTAGCATGCGTTCCAAGCAAGCGAAATACTCGCATTTCACTTTCTAATTGGCCAACTCTCCAGCTCCAGCGTGGTAATTTGCATGCGCCACGAGCTAAAACCTAACACTATGTATTCCTACTCGAATTTCCTTCCTGTGTTATTGTTGTTGTTGTTTTTTTCACTAACTCAACTAACTCAAACTCTTGCTTTTGCACACTAACACACGCAAACGCACCCGCAACGCACACGAACACGCACACACGCACACGCACATATGTCATCTGGAAACAATGTGGTGTGGCACAATGGAACATGGGACATGGCTCATGGCACAGGAGCCCATCATCTCAACGCCCATGCACAAGGATTACTTGCCAGATGTAACGCAGCCGGAGAGCAATGCCAGCGACTACGAGCAGGAGGAAGACGAGGAGGAGGAGCAGGCCGAGGATAATGAAAACGAATATGATGAATATCAGGAAAATTTGCATAACAATGACTAAAAACGGATAGCGCAAGAGTCAGACGCAAAGCCGGAGAGTGAGAGAGAGAGAACCAGAGCCAGAGGCAGAGTCAGATCCAGAGAGGCAAACCCAGAGCTAAATCGACAATGCGCAAACATAAACTCAGACACTGAAACACAGCCAAAGCAAATAGATTCCCTACACACACACACAAACACACACTCTCAGGACAGACAGACAGACTGACTGACAGACAGAGGAACAGAATGGCACGCACTGGATAGCACTCATCGTATAGTTAAGCATTTCCGATTTCCGCTGCGAACTTGGCTCTGTTTCTCCTCCGTCTGTTGACATATGCAATTAGCGCTAACCAATGTAAAGTGGCTGACTGCTGCCCCCAAACTACGTCTAACTACTGTATATTCTATTAGCTTACGCACACTCACACTTCCCCCACCGAACACACATCCACACACACACACATACATAGTTTCCCTCTTAGAATAAACTAAACTCACATTCACACTTAAACACTCGTAGTTAGTCGTCTCGTATGTTAAACTCGTCATATCGTATCGTTTCGTTTCTATTGGCTTGGCTTGGTGTTGGAATCGCTTTGTTTCTTGGTATCTACTTTTGCCACATGCTTTTCTTGCTATAGAATTATGTTTCTACCCTCGCAGGAGAACTGGCAGACGTGGCTCAAGGACGAGTTGAACGCGCTGCAGCATACGAATCCGAAAACAAAAAACTAATTGCCTCAGCTGCAGCTGCATCTGCAAGCGCGTGCGCTTCCCATCCCTGCCCCATCAGCAGCAATGGTCCATGGACGAGGATGTGCATCTGCAATATTCAAATGAATCTTAGTGCTTTGGTTATACTTTTATTCGTAGTTATTTGTTATTGTTAATATAGGAACCGAATCGATCAAAGCTATGCTACCTACCATAAACACACACCTGCGTGTATCTACTCTTACTCTTACTCTTATATGTACACCTACACCTATCAGTACTCGTATTTACATACCATACATACATACATATGTAATGTATCAATATGAAAACACATGTGCCAAAACCTCTGAGAACTGCAACAGTTGCCAGTTGCTTCGTTGAGTTGCTCACTCAGCTCGATAACTCCATTCTAGGCATTTTACAAAAGTTACATTTATTTGTAGTCTTAATTTACATGCATACCACATACACACAACACAACACACACTATACATATTTTAAATACTTTAATAATAACGTTGTATCTACTCTATTGCTATTTCCTCTACATTTTCTCCTTCTACACTAAGCAAACAAAATATCTAAAGAAATTAAAACATTTTAATAAAAACAAAAGGTAATAAAATTCTTGCTGTATTTTATTTTACTACAAATGTAAATACTCATTTAATGGAATATCAAACGAGAAGGTGGAGCAACTGACCTGTCATTGCATCTGCACATTGGCAGACAAATATTAGGAGCAAGTAACGATGAGTTTTAGTCGTCAAATTTGAAATAAGAGCATGCATCTCGTACTTTACATATAAATTTATTTCTTAACAGTTTGCAAGTAGTAGGTGATTTTCAACTCAAATATAAAAACTTGGTAACTAAACAGTGCAACGTAAAGTGAGTATGTAATTTTCAATATATTAATTCGATTACAAATACACAACAAATGTTCTAGGGCTAGTAGACGACCCCAAAAAATGCTACAAATTAATGAACCAACCTAAAATACTGCATTACAATTGAATAATTTTTTTATTTTATTGACCCCAAAATTATGCTTTTTAAATGTTTTAACCACAAAAATGTTCCTTTATATGTGTGACCCTAAAAGTATGCCACAAAAATTAGGTGTGCCTGCTTAAGAGTAAGTTCACGCGGATTCCAATAGATGGCGCTGCAAATGATTTTTTGTGAATCTACTTGCTGCTGATTTCTGTTAGCCTGGTATTTCATGGGCTGATTTGGCACTTTTGAGGCCACCGCGTCGAATTCAACTGGTCAACAACAACAACAAATTTAGTAAGTACAACAAAAACTACAACAACATCAAAAATTACATCAACAACAACTACATTTGGAAAAATGCAAGTAGACAAATCGTATGAGTAAGTTCTCACTGAGTCCAATAGATGGCGCTACAAATGATTTTTTGTAAATCTGCTTGCTGCTGATTTCTGTTAGCCTGGTATTTCATCGGCTGATTTGGCACTTTTGAGCCCACCGCGCCGAATTCAACTGGTCAACAACAACAACAAATTTAGTAAGTACAACAACAACTACTGCTGACAAATTCGGTAGTGGAGAAATTGTATGCATACAGGATATCTCGAAAACTAGAAGGACAAGTAGATTGTGTTTTGGCATGATAATAGGCCTCAATGAGACAATTATATTGTCATAAGCCACGTCATGATTAAACTGAATATGGATAAGTTATATACTACTTTCGATATATATAGAACTCCTTACAACTTTGTTGTTGTAAGAACTTGTGCTGTTTTTATTTCTTTATATTACAAAATCTCTCTATGAAACAAGGGACATCGTGAAAACCCTTCAAAGAAATAGTTGAAAGACATTTTTGTAACTTTACACAATTTTTTAATTTGTTTTCACAATATTTTTTAAAAATTTTGATTTGCAATTTGATAGTCTGAATTCTTATGATCTCAACAATGTCCTTTTGAAATATTTAGGTCACATGATGGATAATATATATTAGTATTGTTGATATAGGACTTCAAAATGTATCTTTGTTATTTGTTTAATTTTTTTTGTTTGTGCGAACTGTACGAGAACCTACGGAATGTTTTGAATACAGCCGCGCTTTCTAGGGCATCTCATAACAGTATTGCCACTTGACGTAAAAATTGAGTATAAAGTGTGGCAATCTCAACGGACACAGGAGTTAAAGCTCGCTGCTATAAAACGGCAAATTGGCTTTTATATCGGAAGCTTTCTAGTTACGTTAAATTTAAAAGCTTGGCATTAGAATGGAAACGATAAACGGAAATAGTTTTTGCAGCCGCAAGCTTTCCGTTCTAGAATGAGCCGCCCCTTAATGCGAGTGCCAAGTTCTACAATATGTGCATATTACATGAGAGTTCTATTCGCAAGCAGTTGCATAAATTACGTAGCCGCCCCATTGGCATAGTAAATCGGTTCGAAGTGCACCCAAGCTCGACAATGTGGTCGAACCGAAGGTTATTTGTGGCCCTAAGCAAAATTATAATTTTCATAAATTGCCAGCCAATTGCTGATCTTATCGGGCACCATAACCTGCGGTGGCCACAAGGACTTTAAACAAGGCGGTATTCGCTTTATCCCAGCACCTCCCACTGGAACAACAGCAACAAGTAATGGCCGACTTCTCCATTCAAGATACATATATACGTGTATGCAAATAGGGATTTTGTAGATGTTGAGCATTTATTGTTTGTAATTTGTTAGAACACTTTACATTTATATTTAAACGCCAGAGATGCGACGATAAACTAGAACTACACACACAAAACAATTTGACAGTTTAATTGGTTTCATTTAATAATTTACGCACCAACAATACTCGCATTTTGGGGTATTCATTTCATTAAATAACTCGAATTTATATTTAGTAGAATTGCAATTGAGTTTTGAGCTTTTGTTTACATAAATAGTTTGACGGTTTTAGTATACTATATACCTTTTAGTATAGTATAAAATATATACGAGTATAGAGACGTTTTTGAATTAACAAATAAGGCTACTAAATGAGAACATTGAATTAGGCAAAAGATTGAGTTGAGGTTACAGTTGACAACATTTAATTAACAACGTCAGAATATCTATTCAGCTAATAGTACTCGCAACTGGTAATCGTAATCGTAATCGTAATCATTAGAAGTTGGAGTCGAAGTGGAGTTTTGGGAGTTGTTGCCTGTTGAGTTGTTGTTTAGCTTTAGCATTAAATTAGAATGTACATTTTGATATATTACTAGTTTAATTAGTGGCAAAACAGCTAATCAATCACCAAGTCAGACCAATATGCAAATCGATACAGTTAGAACGAGGTCTTGCCAAAGATGAAGTTGCCGGGCGCAGTCGCATCCTCGGCGGCAAAGTACTCCTTCCACAAGGCGGAGAACTGTTCCCGATTCACCTCGCTCTGTCCCTGGGCCATCTTGGTGAAGGCCTCCTCGCACTCGGTCTTGTCGAGGCCATAACTGGAGCAGACGAGAGTAAACTCAGACACATCGATGCCGCCATCATGGGATGCGTCCTCCAAATCGAACATAAAGTTCATGTACGTATTCTGCCAGTCCATCACGCTGCTGGGATCCTTGGCGTAAGCGTCCCACATGTTGCACCACTCATCCACGCTAACCTGCCGAAGGGATAAATAGAAAGATGGAGCGAACAAGACGGTTAATAGCATCAGATTAATGCGTTACGCCCAGAACGCGTCCAGAAAAGGCATAAAGCGTCTAGCTAGTTGGCTGTTACCAGTTGTTGTAACTGGTAGCGAGTAACGAGTGGAAAGAGGCGACAGCGCATAAAACATTATAATGGCACTGGCTGGTCGATGGCAACTGGACTGAGGTAATTCAAGCGGGAGTGAGGTGATCCGAGCTGCTCAATGTTAGAAGGTAGAATGTGCTGGTCGATGTAATTTATGCGGTCAACACATTATGCCCCCCCTCGCATTATGAGCAATTTTTTCACTTTCGAAACAGAGGAGAGCACGGACAGGACCGTAGACGGACCGGACCGGACTGAAGCAAGCAACGGCAATTACCGCAACATCAGCAATCGACGCCTTGACCAAATTCAACAAACTACTGCTGCTGCTGCCTCTTGACCCGCCAACGGAGGTGGAGTGTAGACTCATTGGTAATATTGGGCCAAAGACTTTGAGCATATTTGGCTTGGTGGCTTCGGGCTGCAGGCGTCGTTGCTGCGGGGGGTGGTTTGGCAATGTTCGAGTGTGGTCATAAATAAGCAAACACTAAACAATGTGCGGCCAGTGCCATCAATTGCAGCGGCAATCCAAGCCACCAAGCTACCCAACCACCGACCACCGAACCACTGAAACACCGCAACCACAACAAACACCCCCGAGTTGAACTAACTGCATATTTTTTATGTTTATTGCATCTAAGTGCTACGCGTTGCCAAATTGAAATGCCAAATAGGCCGCCGCATATCCTTGACCGTGTCGTGGCTCTGCTGGCAATTGTTGTGTTATTGCTGTCGTTGTTGCTGTGGTCGCCTCTCATGTGTAGTCATGTACTCTGCCTATTATCTATAGCTGAGCTGTCTGCTGTGTGCTGTAAAGTGAGTTAGGGCAACAATAATAAATCCAAGTCGGGGCAGCACAAAGCCAAAAACTGCACAAAGGCCACAAACAGTTGACTTCAGCTTATTTGCAGCAAACTTCGTCAAGTTGCTGGCTACAAGCCAAAACTTTGTGGCTATCTGTGTCACAATCAAAGTGAGGCCACAGTCGACCACGGAGAAATGCAGCAGCAACAGCAGTAGCAACAGCAACTGCGTCTCAAAAGGCAAGTGCACCTGTTTCGCACATGCAGTGAATTTGTGAGAGGCTCAACTGAATCGTGTGGGCTTAAACTGGATTATTTAATTTCGTACCCGATTATCCCATGGCCTGATATCATACTCTCACTGGTTGCACAAAACCAAAGTCGATTTGGCTCGAATAAACTTTGTCTCTCGTTCTCTCTTTTGTAATGAGCATCGGCCTAGAAAACTAACTGAAGTCGTGGCCCGGAACTGAGACTGCATTGCTCAAATAATTCACAATTCAATTTCCGTTCATTGTTGTCGACGTGGAATTTGCTTACTGTACCCAGCAGTTCTTCTTCCCCCTTCGCCTTTCCCTTCCTCCCCCTCTCAACCTCCCCAACTGCACACTCCTCTCGAATAAAAAGAAAATTTATGAGCATTTTTTGTGCAGTATGCGACCGACTTTGTAATGCTTGTCGTTACAACACTCACACACTCACACACACACACATATATATACATATATATAGTTGTGTGCGAGTGCGTGTGTGGTAGTAAGGCCCACTTGTCAGCTGCTGTCACAATAGCATCGAGTGCAGTCCATAGATTTCAGCACTTTTGGCACTGACAATGAAGCCATTCAAATGGCGAGCTGCAATCCCGAGCCCCAAAACGAAGCACTTGACATGTCAGTTGTGCTTTTTTTTATGGTCTGCTATCGTGGCTATATAGCGCCACGCATCTAGTTTGGATTGTGAGATAAATAGTGGTCGAATGTCACAGCTCACCTGGCCATCGTTATCCTTGTCGGCCTTCGATCGTAGTCCATTCCAAATTTCCATCATGACATCGTAAGTCTCCTTGTTCTTTGGCGTTCCCTTTGGCCATTTGCGAAGAGCGCACACACGCTGCAGCAGACAGTCGAAAAAAACAAACAAACATAAATTGAGTTATCAGTTACGAGTTGAATAAACAAAAAGTGAATTGGCAAACGCCAAGCCAAAACAGCAGAACACAGCATAGCAGAGAAGAGCCAACAAATACAGTCCAAGAGACAGACAGAGAGAGAGAGAGAGAGAGAGAGAGAATTCCATGCAAAATCAACAGAGTGCCGCAAAAAATGCCACTGCAACTTTACAGCATTCACATTGTTGCATTTAGTTGTGCTCCTTTTGTGGCTCTTGTTGTTTTTTGGCGATTCAGCTGCTGGTCGATAAACATCGCAGGTTTGCATATTTATCAGCGGCGTTTACTGAATTTCATTGTAACATTTTTCCACATTTGTTTTCGAATAATTGAAGAGAATCCTTTGCTCTCTCTATTGCTCTCTCTTTCTCTGCTCGGCTGACGCATTTCCACTTTGCCCTTCACTTACCTCGATGGCCTGCTCAAAGTCGTTAACGTCGATTTCGCCGCTCTGGTTCACATCTGCGGGCCAATTCGCCATTGCGCATTTAGCGTGAATTGCATTGCATTGTTTGCATGTTGTGTCCAGTTGTTGGTCAGAGTTGGTTATTTGTCAGCAGGCACAACAATGCAACAATCCAGCGAATATATAGAAAATAGAGACGGATGCACATTAATAAAAGTTAAACGGATCTCATGGTGCGCGAGAACGAGTGTCACACACAGCACACGAGTTAGCTGCACAGCTGCCACCAAATTGTACTTCCTGTCTGTCTGCACAGTCGGCAGATTTTCAGATTTTCAAATTTTCGGATTTTTATATTTTGGCCCCTCATCTCTCAGCTTATGGTCCTTTACGTTTTGGTTTAACGTGGTAGCGACGACAGCACAAACGACAACGGTGTGCAAATGGCCACTTTAAATTTCAGTGTCAAGTATTTGCTGCTTGCGTTTTATGGCGCCAACAGGCAACAAGAAATAACAGCTGCTGCCAAGCATGGCAAATGGCCAACAGGCAACTTTGAAGGCCCTTTAGCTGGACTCCACTGTTTGCTGCTTAATGCTAACTGTTAGTCAATTAGTCATAATCGAATAGCACTCAACATTTGTGTGTTTGGTTGAGTCCGAGTCCAAATCCGAAGTCCGTGAGTCTTTTGTGCAAGAGAGTTGCAAAAAGTGTTGCCTACTTTTGAGAGCAGCCACAGCAATATTTGATGCTTTGTTAAACCTGCCACAATGAGCATAAAGTTTTCAACTAAAATGGCTTTAAAGCACCCTTCACACAGCACATTTGGCATTTGGCTAATGGCAACAACTACAAAGACACAAAGAGCAATGCGCATATGGTAATACTTGCAGTTATGCACACATTAAGTATACGCAGCGTGTGCAAAAGAGGTTCGTTGGCAAATTGAATTGCGAAACGTGCAGTCGACAGCCCATTGTAGACTGCAGATATTATATTAATACTGCGCCCTTTCCCAATGTAAATAATTTCACAATTGCAAAAAGTTATTCGTTCTTCGCTCAGGTAATAATGTCATCGCGAGAAAGTGTTATAAGTTTCGAGTGGCTTAACGTGTACTCACCAAAAAACACATTGAACAAGAACAGCAGCTTCTTCTTGCGGAAATCGGAGATGGACATTTTGTATTAGTGTTGACTTTAGTTTAGTTGCTTTTTAACTTGAACTTTTCCTTCTCGTCTTCTCGTCAGCTGTGGAATACTAGAATCGAAAATTGTCGAATAAAATTAGATGGATAGGAAAAGAGAAAGAAAGAAAAGTACAATAATAATAATAGAATAGTTTAAAATTTAAAGTGCACTCAATTAGGGGCGGACACGCTCGAGTGGGGCGTGACAGTCAGTGCATTGTTGGCCCGCTGATGACTCGTAAAAGAGATGGGCAAGAGACGAAATCGGGCTCTGCTCTCATTTCGGGGTCTTAAATTGTCCTCTTCAGCACATCGCCCCGCCCCGTGCGTTAGTTTATGCCAGCTAATTCAACCAAAGGAAATAAAATAAAACTGTCTAAGGATGCACAAAGGATGCTCGCGTAATGCAAATGCAAAAGCTCAGCACGATGCGAAGCAGGAATGCGACGAAGCAGGGGTTGGAAGAAGGTGGAGCGGATCGTCTGTCAGCCTTCCGAGCCACGGCTCATTTAACCTTCAATCAAAAGCAAACAGCCAACTGCCAACTGCTCGACGAACTGCCAACGAGGTCAAAGGCGGCACGCTAAATCAGAGCAAATATGGCAAATGGTTGGCATGTGGCAAAGAAGCAAAGAAGCAATGAACATCGTCATCGTCGCATCAGGCTCATCACACATCACACATCATACATCGCACATGGTCATTGCCAGCTTTGATGCGCCGCATAGTCTTTTGTTCGCCTTCAGTTAATCACTAGAGCTAAAGAGGAGAAGGAGGCGGAGGCGGAGGCGGAGTGTGGCCAAGGGCTTCATTCGGAAACTATTTACTTTAGTTTACTTTGGACAAGCTACCGAATCACCTTGCAGCCGTTTTCTGTGCTGTTGTGTTGTTTTTTCTGGTGTTCATCATCTGCGGGGACGGTAAAGGCAAAGCATAATTTCACAACAAGGAAATTGCAGCCAGGATGTCAAGTGGAAAGCGAAATGCAATGAACATGATGGCAACGAAAACGACGTCGACAACAGCGGCAACGTCAACAATAACGACATGCCGTAGATACGGATGCGGATAAGAATAAGGATGAGGATGAGGATACGGAGACGGATTCGGTTTGAGAGCAGGTGAGTTGACGAAGCTGCCTTCTGCTAGATGCCCGCTGCCTCTGGCTGATGATGAGTTGGGCTGCTAGCCAAACTGCAATGGAAAGGCTATAAAAGCGATGGCTAACGAGAGAAATGTCATTTTCCTTTAGAATAATGCAGCCTGCGAATTAAATTAAACAAGCCTTACTCATAGCTTAGCTTAGAATCTCCTTCTTCTTCTGCTCTTGACATCATTACAAAAGTGTCAGCCTAACTGGACATTTTCTCAAGTGTTAAACTAACATTATTAAGATCTTCATAAAATGTAATCTCACTGCCATTGAGAAATATTAAGTGCTTTCTATTTATTTCATCGTCAATTATTATTTTATGGCAAACTAAACTATGCTAATAAAAATGTAATATAATTTCAAGGAAATGCGACACTCAAACTGCAGAGATTGAACAACGCTTAAATAAAGAATATTTAGTGCGATTCAATCAAAAGATGTTGGAATGGGTTTTTTCTTTTGAAAATGAATTCATTACAAGGGCAGAATCAGTTTACCAATTTTTGTTAATCACTCGAACAGATGGAATTAAATTAAATGTGTCGCCAATGGAGTTGGCTTTCATTTGCATTCCTCAACCACGCGCGTGATGGAAATTGGAAATGAAATTTAAAGCCGTTTAATAGGCAGTTGCACATTTTATGCTATATGAGTATGCGAGTATATAATCGGACTAGCCATATCCGATATATTTGCATACACACACACACACACACACACACACACACACTCACACACACGCATACAAGTAAGAGTGAAATAAATAATTTAATATGCGCGCAAATTGAATTCGCTTTGGTGGTAAATCCTCATATTACGCATACGCCACGTGGTTTGCTCGTATAGGAATTAAATACCGTTCGACGTTGAACATTCAATATAAATTTGTTTTGCCGTCGCTGCTGCTGTTGCTGCCAATTAAATGTTTGTATTAATATTTACACATTTCCCGTCACTTTGGCTCACACCTTCCGCGCTCGCCATCCGCTGGCGCTCATTATGTTTGGGGCATGCGACAAGCTGAGCATTAATTAACAATATCAATACCCAATACTCGATGCTCGATGCTCGAGTACTCATGCGCCAGTGCATAAAAACCACGCGCACCAAGCCGCAGAATGGCTTTGGCTTTGGCTTTAGTTGTGGTTGTAGCCTGGTTGTGGCTTTCAGCCAGCAAGTACCACATTAGCCTAGTCAGTGACAAACGCGCGACTCGTTAATTAGTCCCCGCCTCGTGTCTCGATTCTAATAACTCAAATGCCTCGCGCTGTTGCCAATTTTTGTTGTCACTTTTTATGGGCAGCTAGCTGGCCATTAACATTCATCTTTCACATTATAATTATTAGGCCAATATTAGGTCATAAAAATTTTAATTGACATTTCGCACAGTCTTGGGAGTGAGCTGTGGTGCTGCTTTTATCAGGCTATTAAAAGTTGAGATTGTGCGTTGCCAAATACACGAGGAGTATACTTAATTTACATGAGTTGGATAAATTGTTCATGGAAGTTTTATTGTCTTCAGATGTAATGGCTAATACAAGTATTCTTTAGGATGCGGATACAACAGATTCAAGATTTCGGAGATCGAGAATCTACCATTGATTGCGACTCTACTTAGATGTAGCACAGTTTCCAATGATAAAATTGTTGGTGCTACCTATGAAATGGAAGTTTAATTCTCTTTCGATTTAATGGCGAATGTCCTTAAGAATAAGAATGCAACAAATACAGAACATCAGAGATCGAGAATCGACCATTGCTTGAGAGTCTTTGTTGCTTCTGCTTCTGATTCTGCTTCTGATTGCGATTATACTCAGATGTGGTACAGTTTACAATGGTCACTAATTACTTTTGCGATGCCGCAAATTTGCGCAGCCAATTTAAAATAATAGACAATGCAATTGTGTTTTATCTTACGCCGGAGAGCGTAAAAGAGAGCTGCATTCGACTGTCGCAGTTGCACTGCTGCTGCTGTTGTTGTATTGTGTGGCCCCGCAGTAATTTGGGTAATTTGCATTAATTTACATTTAATTTAGTGGGGCAACAACAGAGCACAGAGCACGGACAACTGACAACTGACAAGAGAAACGAAAGACGAGTGACGAGAGACGAGAGAGAGAACAGAGCAGAGAAAATACAAGAGACAATGGCCAGTGGCTGATGCTTTAGGCCTGCGGCGCACACGGCAACTGCACGAAGCGGCTGACCAAACAAACCCAAACGCAAAACAGGACGAGGATCCTTGAGTATGCTTTTCGTTTTTGCTTTTCGAGTACGAGTATTTTTGTTTGGCAACTTTATGAAAAACTTTGGCAACACTTTGAATGAATTCATTACAAAAGCAGCATTACTTGCACTTGTTAAGTTTCTTCGCTGCTCACAATGAGGTACGGCACGGCATGGCAAGGTGAAGCGCCGCAGGAGGGAAACTGCCCACAAAGAGGTGGGCAACTCGAGGCCAGGTAGGCGCACTTCCTCTCCTTGCAAGCTGTCAGCCCACTTGACTGGCAAACTAACGAAACCTTTTCTGATGCTCTGATGTTCTGGACACTTCCACTTCCACTTCCACATTCACATCCACAAGAAGGATGAGGTTCTCTTGTTCTTCTGTGCTCGTTACATGCGCCTTGTTCTTATTTCCCCTTTCTGGGTCTTCGTCTAGTTCTTGTGCTTTTGTCGGTTTTCCAAATGTATTTTCCAAATTGTGGCATTATTTTTGTAACGGAAACTCTTAACACAAATACAAAGCACACTCACGCACACACTCTCTCACACACATACACAGAATGTTGCGACAGTCAGTGTTGTGTTATTGTTTCACTTTACCGTTGGTTAACTCTGATTCTGTTTCTGATTCTGAATCTGATTCTGATTCTGACTCTGGCTGCTAATGTGTGGCCTCCACTCTGGGCTCTTGTGTGCTCGGCAACGCGCTTCGCTGTTTTGTGATGTTCGTTCATGTCGAGCCAGCGGCTTTTATAAGCGCCCAGCGCCAGCACCAGCAACAACCGCAGCCGCAGCCAAGCACCAGCAACAGCAACCAACACAGACATCGTTGGCTTCGGCGTCGACGTCGCCGTCGCCGTTGGCTTCAGCTTCGGCTTTAGCGTCGCAGTCGGCTCATTGCAGAGCTTCGGCGTCCTTCGTCATCGTCGCGTCGTCATCGTCGCGTCGTCGTTGTTGTCGTCGTTCGCTTTGGGTGCTTTTTGTCATCACACGTTTTATCTTATCGCTGCGTCTGCTTTGGCTTCGGCGTCGCAGTCAACGCTGCTCTGCACTTGTCGCAGCAGAGCCATGCAGTCAGCAGTGTGTGCGTTTATGTGTGTGTGTGTGTGTGTGTGTGTGTTTGTCTGTGTGTCGGCGTGCAGTCTACTTTTTGGCTACCACGTGCAGCTTTGGCATTGCACTAGGACAACAGCATGCGGCATTTGTGGTGTCTGTTAGATTTTTGAAGACTTAACACTTGCCGAAATTGCTAATTGAATTTAAAGCCAACTCTTTTCGAATTTATTTACTTTAGTTACGTGCTATTATTATAATTACTTTATCTATAGCCTAATCTAGTGGCAGCAATATTTTCATTTGCAGCCAGCTGCTAAGAGACTGAAGTCCAAATATTTGATTTGTCGTCTAAAAAAAAAAACTGAGTAAACTTTAGATTGATCTCTGCTACTGGCAATGTTTACGTTTATGCAATGAACAAACATAATCACTTTAAGTTAGTGAATTATTTGAACTATGCAATTTGCATTTGCAGTTCATGCATATTTACTAAATATTCAGTGACTAAAAAACAATATTTATAGTAAAATTATGAACTTAAATGAAATTTGTAATACAGAAAATTCATTTAAATGTAAATAAAATAAAGAAAATTAAAAACAAGCGAGGAGAATTTACATTTCTAATAATGTTCTTTGTAGCAGCGTAAAACAATGGAAATTGCGCTCAGTGTAGCACCTAAAAAAAATTTCAACAAATCAAAATGTGCAAATGTTCTGGACAATTTTTAAGCATAGCCTTGACACACACACACAAAGAGGGACATGTGCAGCTGCTTGCCACACGGTGGCCAAGAGGTGCTGTGGTGGCACTTGGCAGCATAATTATGGTGGTGGCGCATTCGCATTCGATCATGTCGAAAAGTGGACCACCAACCGGCTGCAGTGGCAGTCAAAGACATTTAAGCAAAACAATTTCATGCCTGCTTTTCTTGCTTTTAATTATACAAGGAACACACACACACACACACATGCCCACACACACACACATACCGAGATGAGCTTGTGCTGGTAATTGTAAACTCTTGCTGAATTGTCGCTGCCAATTTATCAAAATGAAAAAGTGGCCAACAGACTCGCGCTCCCGCTGCGCTGTCACAGCGGGTGGCGTTGGGCTGCAGTGCCCAAAAGGAAGGCCCCAAAACAACAACAGCAACAACATGGAACAAGAACAATAACAATGCACAGAGGCCGCGCTGTCTTAATGTTCCATTTCCAAAGTGTTCACAGCAGCAGCAACAGCAGCAGCTGACTGCTGTTTCTGTTGCTGCCCATTGCGGATGACCGTTTTACCAATGTTTCGCAGGCTTTCGTTTCGTTCCGTTTCTATTCCAAATTATCAGCGTAGCAGTGTAGGTGTATGTGTGTGTGTGTGCGGTTGAGTGTGCGACGGTGCGTGTTGGAGTAGACAAATGTTTAAATTTGCGGCCTTTTACCTGTTTGCATCTCAAGTGGCCTGCCCCTCTCCCTCTTCCTCTTTATTCGCTTTTTCTCAGTCTCTGTCGCTGCCTGTGCAGCTGGCTCAAAAGGAAACGGATGTCGACATTGACACAGTTTCTTATTAACATGAGCCCAGCCCTGAACAAGTCCCAAGCCAAGCCAAAGCAAAGCCAGAAACAAGCAGAGGCATTGGGAGAAGCCAAATGTTAAATGGCTGCCAGCTTTGCATAGTTTTTTTTTTGCTCTCATTCTCTTTCATGCTCGTTCTTTACGCTCTCGTGGCTGTTGTTGTTGACAGTGCTTAGCTGTCCACCCATTTCGTGTTGTTGTTGCTGCTCTTGCCGTTGTTGCCTCGTTGGTGCTTCGAGCATAAATGAGCGTCCACTAAACGTTGGCCCCAAAAAAACCAAAAGAACCAACGAAAAAAAGTAGGCAACCATCAGCCGTTGGGTCTCTGTGAATGTGTGTGTGTGTGTGTTCGCAGAGATGAAAGAGCCGAGTAGGGCACATGTGAACTTGGTCTGGCACAGTCACGTTATTTACAGGCAATCCGCACCTGCACACACACACACATATTGAGTACCTCCTCCTGCTGCTGCTGCTCCTTGCACGCTTTTGTGCGGCCTTCCGTGCCAGCCGTACACCCGCTTTCGGCTCTCGGCACTTGGCTGCCAACAACCAACAACGAACAACGAATAGCAGTCTGCAGTTGGTCTTCTGAAACCGGCAATGGCAATGGCAATGGCAACTTGATTAGACCAACATGAAATTAAGTAATTTCGCCGTATTGTTTAGTGTTTCTCTCTCTCTCTCTCTCACACTCCTTGGCAAAGCGCAGCAACAACAATGGACAGGGGAAACATAACAATAACAAGCTCAAACGCTGAGAAATATACAAAAGGAACACGTGAAGAAAGGCGAGCATAATGAAAGTCGTCAGCGGGCATTTACACTGCACAGCACGAAACAGAGGCAACTTGAAGAGATTTAACTTTAATGGCGCACTGAATTAAATTCTTCAACATCACTTTTTGCAAATTATTTCATTTACTAAATTCCACAACTTCAAGTGCTGAGAATTTAATTGCTGTGCCATAATGGCTAAAGTCGTTTGTCTTCTATGTGTGTGTTTGCCTGAGAAATCAGATTAGGAAGCGCTCTGGCCTAAAAGCCATTCAAAAGACAGGCAAACATTCACATTTACATTCGCATTCGTTTTTGCATTTGTCGTCATATTACAAATTGTGCTCATATAAATTCATGCTATGCGAATAAACATGAAAAAACTTCGAATCCGAATCCGAATCCACATCCGAAACTAAAGCAGAACCAGAAGAAGAGTTCTTCCCCCCCCCCCTTTTCCCCCTCTCTGCTCCGCCACTTGCCGCTCTGTTTAGTCTGGTGAATCCCCTGCGGATTGCGTGCTTGGCTCGAGCCGAGTCGAGTCGAGTCGAGCGACAGCGACAGGTGCAGCGGCGGTTGGGACGTTGCAAATTGCGATGCGCAGCCGACCGCGCCCTCCGCTGTGCCACATCTGGTGGCAAGGACTCACTGCCGCACACAGCATCCCATGGTGCGGAATTAAATCAGCTGTCCCTAAAAGTATGCAAGCTCGTCATGCATCGCAGAGGCGGTGAAATGCTGTGGCGAAGTGGCAAAGGGGCGTGACTTGCCGCCTGCTGCCTGCCGCTTGCCTCTTGCCGTTTGCCTGTGTAATTTACTGTTATTTTTTAAGCGCTTTTCTTTTGTGCGCTTACACCAACAACAACAACAACAACAGTAGCATGAAATGACAACAACAGCATGGAAATAGTGCAAACAATTGTATTGCTTGTTTCATTTGGAATTTTTGTTTGTTCGCTTCGGGGTTTTTCGGTTTTATACTCTTTTTGCCACAGCATTTAGAATGCGATATATTTTTTGGCAACTCATCGATTACGTATACTTAATGTTACGTATACTTAATATACCAAGATTGATTTTCCACCATTCGCATTATATTTTTACAACAAAATCACGATATAAGAAAGTGTTAGACTACAGAGTATAAAGAAGTCTTTATAGAAGTCTTTGCTGTTTGAGTCGCTTTCGTCGAGCAGCACGTGAGAAATTACACATGTCCTTCTATGTTTTCAACATGTCATTGCGATTGCATCCCACATACATAGGTATGAGTGTGTGTGTGTGTGTGTGTATGAGGGCGACTTTTTGTTTATTTTGTCTGGTTGCAAAGATTTACGCTTGGCCAAAATAAATTTGCCTCGTGTCGTTTTAGCCAGCTAAATTGATGAGCTCAGATCAGATTTGTGCTCGTTGCAGTTGTGCTGTTGCAGTCGCAATTGCAGACATTGCTTTTTAAATGAATCTCGCCATTTGCCCTCGACCGCCTGCTTGGCTTGTGTAATTATTTTCACGTGTTGCAGCAGAGTATTGCATTTGGTTGGGCCCACATAAAATCGGAGCAGAGCAACGAACAAAGCTTGCATAACTTTTGGCACAATAAACGAATTTTAATTTGCAGCTTTTCCGATCCTTCCCTCCGGCTTTTGCTTTGCCACTGCAGCAGCCACGCCCCCAACTGACCTTCGATGGGCAAACATAACGCTATGGCTACCACCAACAAAAAATAAAACTAAAAACTAAGCCCCAAATGCCAAATCTTGTCATCATCGAAAAAGCTGATACTCTAAACTGAATAATTCATGGCATGGTAAATTACAAAACAAATGAAAAATAAATAATTAATTGGCGAAACAATTCGAAATTAATATTCAAAATGTAATATCTATACTCAGTGTGCAACAAATATGTAATGAGCACATCAACGAGCGTCAAGTTTGTGGTCAAAAGAGAGGGTATTAACTGGTTTAGTGGCAACTCGGACATGCAACACATATGCAAAATAAATATTAGACCAGCGGACGGCATCATAACAATTATTGCCCCTTCGCGTCGCCCCAATTTGGCAGCCCTTGCCGCTTCTGTCAGCCATGGCCCGGAACTAAGTCGAGTCTGGGTCGAGTCGAGTCGAGCCTATATATTCATAGTTGAGCAGTTTGCCAGGCGGGTGGCTGAAATGACAGCGGAAGCCGGAATATTCCATTGATTTTGGCAGCGGCAACTGCGACGGAAGCCATGAAAAAAGCAACACGAGTCCTCTCTTCTCGCTCTCTCTCACTCTTTCGATGAGGACTCCACGCTCGACTCTCGGCAATGGCCCCAATGTCTGTGGCTGGGGTTAGTCCAGACAGCTTGACTTGGATTGGCTGGGGTAATTTATCTCTTGCACTGACCTTTTGGGCCACAGTTTCGATGGGGCACCCAAATTTTGGTGTGGCCTAGCCTAAGGTTGTGAGTATGACATGCGAAAGGCATGTGCAAAAATTTGTTTAAAAGAAAACGAAGACTTTGTGCAAATGCCGCATTTGTATCTCACAGATACAGCTGAAATTGCAGATACAGATACAACATCGAGTACAACTGCGGCACTTTTCGTCAAGCATTGCTGATAAGCTCAAAATGTTTGCCAAAACCTTAAAAAAAAGAAAGACCAAAGCTGTGACACGATAACCGGCGGCGATTGATTCAACAACCAGGCTAACAACGCTTCTCCGCTTATCTAGCAAAGACGTCAGCAACGAGAGAGAGAGAGAGAGATAGAACAGTCTTTATTGTCGTCATCGAATTAGCCTTGAATCGAATCATTAAAAAATCAAATTTCATTTAATTTAGAAAAGGTCATTTGAAAGGTTTATTTGCCTCTGTTTGCGCTCCTCTCAGACTCTCTTTCTCTTTCTCAGGCAATTCACGTCCAATTCAAATGCAATTTATAATTGGCTTTGGACTGTTTATCTTCAAGATGGAAAGCTCATCTGCTGATGCTGTCTGTTGTCTGTACCCCTTTCATTGTCATTGTCGTATTTTCTCTCCTCTATTTATTTATTTAAGCTCACTTCCCGAGGGGGCCAAGTGCGTTCGTTTATCAGGCGCGTGGCGTGCGAATAATTTTGTGATTTTTTTTTTTGTGTTGTCGTGTTTTGTCATTTCGCCTGCACTGCGGCAAACAAAAGACATCGTAACAACCACGGCACAGCTCCAGCATGACATAATTTAGACACTTCATTTTTAGTTGACTTTGATTAGACAATCTCCACAAACTGAGCTAAGACGAAAGCACAGCGAAGGAAGTCATCAGAGTGGAGCTCTTTGGCAACCTGTCGTGGTTTGTCAGCAATTTTACGATAAATGTTTGCAGGTGGGTTCAATCGAGTTCAAAGTGTTTAAATGTTTGCCACATCGAGAGAGGAAGCAGCAAAAGCAGCAGCAGCCAGAGCAGAGGAGGGAGTAAAGACTGCATACAATACATGGACATAAATGCAGTTGCATTGCTGAGCAATTTCGCATTTTCCCAACCCATCCCATCCCACTGGCGACATGTGGAAACCGCATGTGGCGCAACATAAAACAACCGCAAGAAAGAAGAAAAGCAAAACCGAAAACTGAAAACCGAAACAGCAACAGCAAACAACACAAACAACCACAGCAAAAGTAGCAGCAACAACATATTAAACTAAACAACATGCACCACAATTTCCAGGCAATTTGGTTAACGCTAATTGCTATTAATAAAAACGCTGTTCACCTCACGACACCAACTACGAATCCGATTTAGATATGGGAAAAAATCACGAGATGCTACTTGGGTGGCAGCTGAACTTTAAGCTGGTGTTTAAAATATATTAAATCGATTTTTAATTTGAGTATCCGAGTCTTGCTGCTTAACAAAATTATTTAATGCAGTTTGAAATTCAAATTTAACGCACTTCGCCCTATAAATCTTGGGGAATCATCAGCAACAACTTCAGCTTCAACTGCAACTGTGGCGCTTTTGGTTAACAAATAAAAACAAAACATTTTTGTGTACTGAACAAAGCGTTTGGCGCCAGGGTGCATGTCGCGAGCGCATGAGGCATGCAACGTTGGCATTCCCATTGCCACTGTCAGCAGCAGAAGCAGCCGCAGCAGCATGAGCAGCAACAATTCAAAACATAAACACACACCGACAGCACCGACTTGGAGATACAGGAAACAGCACAAGCAAAAGGCAGAGATAGCAACTTTTAATCGTGAGTGCCAACAAATAGTATAACCTAATCAACAACAGCAGTTACAACAACAGCAGCAACAACAATGCCAGCTGGCCAACAACTACTTGAGGCACTTTCGTTTTCATGTGAGGCAACAACGCTCTGCTGCGGCGTCAGCCGTGTGGAAAGCGCCTGCTGTCTGGCCTCCATCTCAGTCGCTTGGTAATGTAATGCGCGCATAGTGGAAGATACTTGCTTCAGCTTCAGCTTCGGCTGTTGCTGCTGTGTGGCATGCAAATACATTGCACGCTTGCCTTATGTCGATCAGCTGTGGCACAACAACTCTACTCAACTCAACTCCACTCAACTCAGCGCTGAGAGCTGAGCTGATTTTGTCGGGTTTTCGAACTCGGATCGGATCGGAGCGGTTGCTGGGCGATCAGCTGGCCACATGTTGCTGGCGTCTATGATGCAACTGAAATGCAATTGAATAACAGCAGTGAAATTGCAGCCCACTGCAGCAGCAGCCAAAGTGGCATGCAGCACTCGACTGGTGGCTGGCTGCATTCAAGGTCTCGAACCACGATTTCTCCTCTCCAAACGCCAACGCCAAAATATTTACGTGATCATTTTGTTTAGCTTGACTAATTTGACTCATGTTGCTATCGACTAAAGTTGCTGTTGCTGTTGCCGCTGAGAGGGCTAATTGACCCGCAACGCTTCCGTTGATTGTCGCCGCACGTCGTATGCGTACAAATCCATTTGATTTCTAATATTTTCCATTCGATTTAAAGCGTTTTTTAAATGTGTTTTTTTTTTGTGTTTGTGTTTGTATCTTGGGTTCAATTTAATTTTTGCAACTCCGCAACTGCAAAGACTGAGAAAGTTCAGATCGGTTAGCGCTGCTGTTGGAGTGCGAATATTAAGCATTAGCCTTAAACAGGGACTCGAACTTTTCTCTCTTCACATCGCATTGCTCCATTACAAGTGTGCGCTGATTGTGCAAACGACGAGCGTTTTCTGATTTTTGATTAACGTTCACCATTGACGAGCGGCAGGCAAACAAACAAACAAACAAATAAAGCAAGAAAGCAAAGAAGAAAACAAGAAAACATCAACAGCAACAGCAACAGCAATTGCCGCAAAGCTCAAGGCGTCCGTTAATTGTACAGAGCAAGAGCAACTGCAACTGCAACAATGAGGCAGCAACAACGAGGCAGCAGCTCGACAACGCCCACAAACAATAACAAATTGACAGGCAGAGAAGCGGGGCGGACAGCCTAGCAGTAGCTTAACTTGACTTAAATGATCAATTGGCTGCGTAAACAGAGCAGTGTTGCTGTTGCACTCGGAGTTGTGTTGCGGCCACTGCCACAACAGTTGTTATTGCTGTTGCATTAACAACTTCCCCATTGCTGTCCCAACACTGCTGCTTCAACAAGACAGTCAAATGACTTATGAGTTTTGCCTGGCATCACAACGCGGAATTCAAGTCGGGCGTGGGTCCGGCTCTCGACTCCCAACTCCCAACCCGACTCCCAACCCGACTCTAGCCTGCAGAGTCAGCTGCTGCTGCTGTTGGTGCTGTTGGACTGTGTAATGAAAACGAAAGTAACTCAGCTGCACTGCAACTGCGGATATACACTCATATACTCTGCTCATACACTCACTCACTCACTCACACTTGCTCACACTCTGGACTCGGCGAGGTGATTGTGCTGTCATCATTCACATCAACTGCTGAAGGAATAAAGTGAATAACTTATTTCTTCTTGATATACTCTAGTTTTATAAATAGCCAACATTTGACCCCTCAATCAATTACGAGTTCAACACGTAACCGGAAGATCGAGCTTATACGTAACATTCTGGCATTCTTTATAATAAACGAACTCAAAGAATTCGATTAGCTGCAAATTAATAGCACATGTGATAATTATATTAACATATAATTGAATACCCATTGTGCAATTGATAGTTGACAATATAATTTAAATCGACACTAAACAAATTATATTTCTATGTTAAATTCTTGGCAACTTTGCATAAGCGTTGTTGTTGTTAGCAGTTAAATCATTTCCCCACACGATCACGATCTATATATATGTATATGAAGTGGGTTGAGTAACTTCTATATTACTGCATTCAACTGCAAGTTAGTTAATATTTAATTAAAGCTTGTTAGCCTACTATATGTATATTATTTAATACCGAGTTTAAATCCACAAGTTATGGTCAGTAAACCCCAATTCGACAGCTGTGAATGAACACGTGAAGTTGAAGCTAGCCCAAGCTTACCCTTTCCTCAAATCCCAGCCGATCATCGTTGTCGTCAACGAAGCTGTTGCTGTTGCGGCTGTTGCTGTTGCGGCTGTTGCTGTGGTTGCTGTTTGTTTGCTGTTTGTTGATTGTTGTTCATTCGTTGGTGTTGTTGTTGTTGTTGTTGTTGTTGTTGTTGTTGTTGGCTGCTCTTTGCTGCCCGCTGCCTCGCGCTGTCTTTTCACTTTCGTTTGCGTCGCTTTGTTATTATTATTGCTGCCGTTGCCGCTGCTGCTGCTGCTGATATTATTGTAACTAGCAGCGCTCGGTCGCGGGGCATGCAACACTAGACACAGTCAAATGTCGACGACGCGCTGCAAAGCGACGCCGACCGCGCAGCATGCGATGTAACCGAAACGGTAAATGTTTGTTGGCCAAAACCTGAGCAGCGCCCAGTTGCATTTTGGCGCTCGTCGCAAGCGATTCGCATGGGCCGCAGTACCCAACTGGAACTCCAGCTCCAACACCAACACCAACACCAACTCCAACTTGAACTCCATCTTCAACGTTGCGCACGCGCTCGACGAAAGCGAAACTTGAACGGAAACCAAATCCGAAACAGAAACTGAAACTGAAACTGAAACCCAAACCAAAACCGTTAATAGTGTCTGCCTCCAGGCCACCCAACTTTAGCCAACTTCTTCTTCTTCTTTGAGCAGCAAAACAGCAGAGTTACCACCATCATTATATAACCGAGGGCACGGGCCCCAGCCTAAGAGCGAGTCACAGTTTCCGAGTCAGTCTTTTAGTTGGCTTCTGCACACACAAATCGAGGCAGAAACGCCCACAGTTGTTGGCTAATTAATGCGCAGAGCGAGAACGCGATGGCGAGTGAGAAAGTGTGAGCGAGAGAGAACGAGCGGGCGAAAAGAAAAGAGAAGCTGGGAAATCTCGTAAATTATAATATTTAAAGGCATTAAAAAAAGGTCTAAGC
This sequence comes from Drosophila niveifrons, assembly GCA_035046325.1. NCBI lineage: Eukaryota > Metazoa > Arthropoda > Insecta > Diptera > Drosophilidae > Drosophila > Drosophila niveifrons. The sequence continues at coordinate 24,088,994 of JAWNOC010000046.1, forward strand.
GGCGAATGCGTGTTATTAAAAAGTCAAGCAGACCAAGCCGAGTTAAAGTCACAAGTTGAGCTGCTTCAGTTGCAAGCGTAAGCGTGAAAGTGAAAAGCCAACAGCAACGTAACCGACAGTAACAATAGTCGACTGCTGATCACCATCATCATCACCAACAGCATCATCAGGATACCGCTAACAGCAGCTGCCATCTTTCAACTTCCAAGTACTAACTAGCAACTAGCAGCCAACTGTCATCACAAGCCGCAGCCAAGTCACAGCCAAGCCACCTCTTCATCTTCGTCTTTGTCTTCATCAGCATCATTTGCATCTGCTACTGACTCTCTGGGTCAGTCATGCGCGCCATGAGCCGCTAAAGTTGCGCTGAGTTGCTCGACGAGAGCAGCGACCAAAATGAAGATGAAGATGAAGCTGATGAAGCTATCGTCGCCACAAGCACAGTTGCAAGTGCAAGTGCATTGGCTGCTCTTTCTCCTGCTTCTGCTAGTGCAACAGACGACACCCTTTGAGACAGGTGAGTCCGAGTGATGGTAAGCAGATCATTGCATCTCAGATCTGCAAATAAAGGGCAAATAATTTGATATATACAAAAAATATATTTAAATATTTAAACTCACCTTGTTGCTTCTCTCCACAGACTGCGGCTGTCGAACGGGTCGTAGAAGTGGACGAATTATTTCCGGCGCTGCCACCAACGAGGGACAATTTCCTTGGCAGGCTTCCTTGGAGCTGCTGCACCCATCACTGGGCTTCTTAGGACATTGGTGCGGTGCGGTGCTCATCCATCAGTACTGGATACTCTCGGCAGCACACTGCGTGCACAAGTAAGTGCTTCCATTCTGAAAAGTCTTATAAATTGGTGACTCCAACTTTTGGTCTTGCAGCGATCTCTTCAACCTGCCCATTCCGCCGCTGTGGACGGTGGTTCTCGGTGAGCACGATCGCAACTTTGAGTCGGGCAACGAGCAACGAATTCCCGTCGAGAAAATCGTACTGCATCATCACTATCACAACTTTCGCCACGATGTTGTGCTCATGAAGCTATCCAAGCCTGCGGATCTCTCGCGTTCCTCACACATTCGACGCATTTGCTTGCCCTTCATGCTGAGGGAGCCTCAAGATATTCCGGCTCCTCCTCAGGATGATGTGCTGAGCCAGCAATTGGAGCTGGACGATGTGCCTGAAAAGATTGACAATTTTCTTCGCAGTGTGCAGAGCAGAAGACGCTACCGAAACGTCACAGCTCCCAGCTCCATAGACATGTCTATGCGGGAACTGATGAACATGAAAATACTGAATCGATTGCGTCAGGCATTAAGACAATCGGAGCGTTCTCCGCGCAGCACAAAGCGCACAAGACGGCGCAACGACAAGCTAATGAAACTTAAGCTGGAGTCGGAGGACTCAGACTTGGGAGAGCGGGATGATCCTCGAGAAATTCCCTTCTTTGACTGTGTGGCCACAGGCTGGGGCAAGGCGAACATAAGTGGCGATCTGTCCAATGAGCTGCTCAAGACGCAAGTTCCGCTCCACCAGAATCGCAGGTGAGTCGCAGTCTTCATCTTCCCTTGAGGAGTTTCTGACTGCCATTCGAATTGCAGGTGCAAGGATGCTTATGGCAGCTTCGTCAACATACATGGCGGCCACCTCTGTGCTGGGCAGCTTAATGGTCAGGGAGGCACTTGTGTCGGAGACTCAGGAGGTCCACTGCAGTGCCGGCTATCTCGCGACGGTCCCTGGATTCTAGCCGGTGTGACATCATTTGGTTCGGGCTGTGCCCTGGAGAACTTCCCCGATGTCTATTTGCGCATCTCATACTACTTGAACTGGATCGAAGACACGATTGCCTCACATTAGCCAGAAGTCAAAATCAAAGAATTCGATTATTGAATACGATTAATATCGTGCTGTCGTGCTGTAATTGTTCTCTTAATGTCTAGAACTATGATATAGCGATAACTTTGTTACTTATGTGTACGTATTTATATTGTATGGTATTGTATTTAATATAATAGATTAACCTTTGACCTTAACCATAACTTATTTCGCATAGCGTAAGCATAGAGTGTTCCCTAAGTTGTTTCCGATATGTAGAATCGATCGAGTCTACACCAAATCTCCTGGTTGGCAATTCTTAAATCATCTTATCGTCTTAGTATCACAGGACGGCTCTTAACACTACAGTATTACACGTATCCACTTGAGGTAAAGTTCCAAAAGAAAAACGAAATCCAGAAGTATCAACTAGACCTCACACCGCGACAGCAGCTTCTGCGCCTCCTGCACACTGCATTCTGCATTCGACGCCGGCGCTGTTGGCGTCGCTTTGTGGAAGGATACGCCTATGGTCAAGCTATTTATTATAGAGGCTGCCCGCTCAGCATGCTCGATCTTGCCGTGCACTCCTCCTGGCGGCGACCAGAAGCAGAGCATGAATGCAGCAGTCAGCTGATACAATCCAGCGAGGATTAGGCCCAAAGCCAAGACGCCTTGCAGCAGAGGAAAGCCGTACTTAATGCCATGCACAAGCAACTGCAGAATGACGGGCAGGTTGTCAATGGTTAGATCGACCCAAAGCAGGGGCAGCACCATGTTCTCGAAGGGCTCCATCAGGCGATTGAACTTCACCTGGCCCACAACTTGGTTCGCCTGCAATCGCATGTGAGTGTGCAGGGGCACGCCCAGTTGCTACAAACGCAAAAAGAATCCAATTAAAGATAGAAAGAAAGTTGAGCAGTATTACTTACCGGCTGCAGCATGAAAGTGGAAGTGTGAATTGACTCATCCGGATTCAAGCCATCGAATTGTTCCAGCAAACTGGGATCAGCGTGCATAAAGTGCGGATACGTTATAGCCAAGGGCATGTCTATAAACCGAATCGAAAATAAAATAAGCAGTTACGTGTAGCCCCTCTAGCGAGTACTCACTGTAGTAGCAAGGCGCCACATTGCCCACACCGCGCTTCAGACACTGATTGTTCTTGCAGAAGCACGAGGAGTTCACGTTGTCTAGCTCGCTATCAAAAATGTGCGGCTCCATCGTGTACTCAAAGGCATCCTGACCCCTGAACTTCAAGCGGCGCACAAACTTCAAAGGCAGCCGGCGGCAGAATGTCCTGCGGTAGATGAAGAACTCGTCCTCCTCGTTCAAGTCCCGCGGAAAGAGAGTCGCATCGTGGCTGCCCCAAATACGATTGCACAGAGTGCCACTGCAAGAAGGGAAGGGAAGGGTTCGGTTGTCAATCAAGATTCGCGTTCTTTTATGTGTATACTTTAGTAATCGATTAAAAACCTTCAATTCTACATGTATATTTATTTTTTAAAACCTGCTACATTTATGAGTCGACCGTAATGCAATTTGAATAAACTATATCAATTTGTAACCGCATGCTAAATCATATGCACATATCTTTAAAATACGAGTTTCACTTGTTATAATAGACATGTCCAAGATTGCGACTTATGCGAAGATATATGAAAATTCCGTTGGCTATATCTATCTCTTATAGATGCTGGAGTAATTGGGCTGAACTTACTTTGTGGCCTCATTGTAGTCCCAGCGCATGAAGCCGCGTCCGTAATTGACGCTGTGCAGCGAATAAGCGCGTGGCGAGTTGGAAAGTACGACCCCATTGGAGTCCCTTCGCTCTGGCAAATTCATGTTGACAACGTTGCTCTCGTTACCCTCTCTGAAAAGCTAAATGAATGAGAGATTGATTAGTTTAATATACGGAATTAATCGAGTCGATACTACTCATACCTTCTCCATAATGCCGAAGCTGGAAAAATCGATGTAACTGGGCACGAACTTGGAGGCCAAGTGCACCAGGTGATCCTCGTAGCCCCACATGTAATCGTGCACGCTGACCTCCAGCATGGGCTGCGCATTGAGACGCTTGGTCAGCGCACTGATTCCCAGAGCGGCGAACATGGACAGACTGGCAGCGTGGGTGCTAACGCCCATGTAGGGAATGTTGGGTGCCCGAATGCGATCCAAGTGGGGATCACCCACGGAACGATCCCGGATGAAGATGTATTCGCGGCGTGGTGTATAGCTGATGGTGTTGTTGGCCTCGTTGAGGGTCACATTGTGGTTGGAGAGCACCTCTTTGTAGCAGTAGGGACCGACCTGCTCCACCTTGAGTTTGGTCGCTCTGCCCGCTATGAAGTCATTCACGTTGGTATAGTTGAACATGTAGACCATGATGTAGACTTCGAGCGGGGGGAACAGCCAAAGATTATAGAGCAGAGTGCCGGGGGATAAATTCATTTGCTAAGCCAAAGAAAGTGAGTTGATTTGTGATTTGTGATTGATTTTAGCTTACACTTTATGCTTACCCAATCAATGATGTGCTGGACGGGATCGGTCATAAAGATGACGGCGCCAAGGAACACGAGCGTCATGCCGAGTGCAGCACATCGTAATAGCTCTGTGATATAATAAATTGGAGCACGAGGTGAATTATACAATTAGCTATAACTCGAACTCGAACTCAAACTCAAACTCGATCTCGCAGTCGGAGTCACAGCTAGTGGCGATCAGTCGAAGTTCAACAAGTTTGCTAAATCTCTGACAGCTTGGGGATCGCGTGTCAGACTGCCTGCCTGCTTGCTGTGTTATTGACCTTCGCAACAATCTGTTGTTCTGTTCTGGCCGTCATCGCTTGGCGAGGCAGTACAAAGATCTGCGACCTACCTCAATGGCAGGAGCAGGAACAGAATGCCGGCAAAAACAAACCCAATAAAGAAAAAACCCAATCACAACAAAACAAGAAAACAGCGCAGCTGACAATGCGCTGGACTATACTACATATATACTAAATGGTTGTCTATAGTTAAGTCGAGTGTTATCGCTTCAGAGTTCAATAAACGTTATTCGACTTTAACAGAGAGATGCAGTCCAGCTGTCTGAGTGTCCGAGTATTGAAGAAGTCAGGCACTGGAGCAACAAGCTCTCATGATGTTCCTGAATACATAAACTCGTTGCGTCACTTTTATGCTTTCGCCCCATTTATGTAGGTAGAGAGTTCATTGAACAAAAAAGATGCTCAGCATGCGCTGCATGTCTTGGCCTCGTTATGCATTATTCATCTTCGCAAATGATCGAAATTGAACGAGAATATTTTAATTACCGTGATGTGGGCACAATTCTCATTTGGTGTAGTGTATGAAAACTCGTTTTATCTCCGTCGTCCGTCGTCACTCGATGCTCGTCAAGATGCTCACCTTCCAGCAGAGTGTTATCATTGAAAATGTTTCGTTCCGGGTGTGATCTTTTAAACTGATTACAAGCTCTTTGCTCTCAGCTCTCAGCTCTTCGCAGCACAAAGTGCACATACGAGAAAGAGAAAGAGCATCTCTGACCGATTTTTGAGGGTCATGGTCACGTGTGTGCCCAACCCCAGCATCAAACTCCAAGCCCCAAGCTTCATTCCCATTACTATTCCTATCGAGCGAGTAGTAATACTACTTCTACTACGTCAACTGGCAGTCATAAATCAAAACAAATTATTAACCCATTTATCAGCGAAATCATTTCCCAAATCCCCCTCGAGCTCGAGTACTCGCAACTGCCAATTAGGCATTCAACAATGAAATATCACGTTAAGAACCGCACTAAGCACCTGCTCAAGATCATTGAACCGCTTACCAATCCCCTATGGCAGATCTTTGAGGCAACAATTCAACAGAAAAAATACAATAACAATATCGAAAAACAAGAACAACAACAACTAGTGTGGAGGCAATTACAACAACAGCATAAACTCATTAACAATTTGGAATTCGGTTTTGTTTTGATGTCAACTTTGTCATGCCAGAAAACGTAAATAAGCTCAAGATTTCAAAATCAAAACAAAACTCAAGAAAACATATGCGTGTATGTGTGTGCGAGTATTCGAATACTTGTGACTCAGTCTGTATTCAGTATTCACTATTCAGATGACCCATATGTTTGTTGTGCGGTATCCTTGCCTTGAATCACAAGCGGCTTAGCGACAAATCACAGTTTTGTTTCTTGGCTCTTTCCGCTGATTAGCCGGTTAACCACTTTGTTGGGCCAGTTCGGCGATCGATCGATCGATCCAGTCGCAATAGTTACAGCTTCCATAAATTAAGTGCCAAACAAAGCGCTCAAATTATTCTGCTGCAACGAACCTCTCATAGGAAAGGCCAAAAACAGCGACGATCGACGAGCTAAATTATGCAATTGCATTGCCAAAGTTGTGGGTTGTAGACAGAGACGAAGACGAAGACGGAGACGGAGACGGAGACTCCGACTGAAGTTGACGATGTCGATTTAAAAGCCAAAAGCCGAAACCAAAAGTGATCTCAGCATGAATGAGTGGCGCTTGTCTTGACAGCTGATTCGTCTGGTGCTCTGAACCCGTTTCTGGCCCAAAACTCAACCTAAGGCAGCTCAGCTCAGCTCAGCTCGGCGCGGCTAACTCATTATGGCCCACTATTAAGGTTGCAACAAAATATGATAGCTACACTGCGAGAAAAGTAACTTTGGAAAGCTATATATAACTTATACTCGGTTAATGGCATTCTGCATCATCTTCTTAAAAGTGATCTTATTAATTCGATAGATAGAATTTATATATCACATTTTATGTATATACCTGATCATTTAATCATTAATATTCAAAATATAATTTCTTTGTATATCAACCATTAGATGCGAAGTTCATTAGACTCAAATTGAATTTTAAATATACTTTATGTTATTTTCATATTCTCACATAAAACGAAAATAAAGAAAAAACAGTAACTATGCAAATTCAAAAAGCTTTTTTCGCAGTGTATTCGTTTCCACACTTTTATGAGGTTGTTGGTTGACGGTTGTCGTCTGTCGACAGTCTACAGCACTTTGAAGTTCAAGTTCGCTGCAATTGGCATAGCATTAAAATCTCGAAACAAAGTGAAGAAGAGAGAAACAAACCTGAGAAAAAAGTATTTAAAATGCACACATCCCAAAATTATGTACTGTCGCGAAGTGGAGTCGCCGTTGCAATTGACATCTCAGTCGACGTCAACGTCGACGTTTCAGTCGCAGTCGTCGTCGCAGTCGCGGTTGCAGCTAGCTGCTGACCCACTAAAGTCAAGAATGAATTGCTTTTATTTCTGAGCGATGCAGCAACAATGTAGTACAGTATTGTTGTGTAGCATTGTAAACACGAATATGTGACTTCCGTCAAATGACAATAAATTAAGCAAACAGCCAGCCAGCCAGCTAGACGGCCAACGAGATTCACGTTAATATTGTATCTACAAGATACGCTCAGCTCTGCCAAAGCTTAACTCGGATCAGATCGGATCGGATCGAATAGCACTTTAAGCCGCTCATTTGTTTGCCAGTCGGCAAGCGTCACTCATAGGCAGTCGTCAGTCGACTGTTGTTGTGTTCAGCCTATTGCCTGTTTGCCTGTGTTTAGCTAGTGATTAATCTCGCATTGTTGTTGTTGCTATTGGCTTTGTTTGTTGTTAATCATCGCCAAAAACGAACAGCGAATAACGCGAGACGGTGTAAAACCCAAAACCCTTAAAAGTCTCGCTAACAATTAGATGCCTGCCAATAAGGAAAAGCAAACAGCAAACAGCGCCTCAGCATTTACATTTACAACTTTCCCGAGTTCCAGGCTCATCGGAAACAGTTCCCCTGCCCCTCCCCTAACCCCCTCCTAAACTCCATTACCCAAATTCGACCGGCATTCGGCTTTGAGGCTGATTCGCTTTGTTGTGTTCGTCGTTCGTTGGTCGTTCTCGGATCTCTATCCGGATCGTATCTGTTGTCATTGGTTTAACAATTGTTGTTATTTGCATTGTTTGGCACATGTTAAGGTGGGCAATACGAGTATTTTCTATTTTCTATGAGTGACGATGCTGCTTGGTGATTCTCACAGTTCTAAAGAATACTCCAAATATTTTGCTTTGGCAAATAAATGCTTGTATTATTCGCGCTAACGTACTTACAACTATTTGCCATCTCGAGCGTACAATTAAAAAATATGATACAAAGACACATTACTTTAAGCCCTTTTTTTTGGCAAGTCTTAGCAATTGGCCCACTCACGATCACGATAATTATGCGATCTGACGTGAGACAATTTCTTCATCAAATTCATACGTTATATATATGAAAGATATTAAGATACGAGCATGTTGATATGTTGATATACAAGTATGTATAATAAGATGCCTAATCACACCCAATTCATCTTTAAGGCCACATTGCTTAAAGTGTTCACCTTCAATTTGAGACCGTTTTATTTCGATTGAGATCGCCAGATCAGTTGTCAAATCGGACTTCATGGTAAGGTAGTACGTGACGTTACACTCTCCATACCAGCTTCAAATTATACTTGTAATTTATGCAAGCTAAATTGCAATTGTGATCCGTTAATGCACGTAAACATTCGCAAACTTGGATACTTGAATAGTGCCCGGCATATTACTCGGATATGCGGACATATATATTTGCACTAGACTAGACTAAGCCAGGGAATTAAGTAAAAAATTCAATGACTTTGTCGAATCGACAGCAATTACTAACGGATCGTATCGAATCGTATCGTATCGGATCGGATTAAGGCAACTAACTAGAGACAGTTCTATAAACAAATCAATTAGGTCTGGGTGGAGATTTGAGGGCACTTAATCGTAAAGAGTTTTTAATAAACAAACGATCGTTCATTAATTGCAAAGCTTTTAGAATTGTATCGGCGGCCAGCTATTATATGTAATATTATTTGTAATTTGGCTTATATAATGCATTTGTTATTCAAATACTTATATATTTTTACATATAATTACAAGTGTCAATTATAGTGATTTTCTGCTCAGAAACTGCTTTTGACATTGCGCTAAATTTATTATCATTCACCTGTGACTCGACTGGAATTTGGCCAACAATTATAAGCGAATTAAGTAATTTGTTATATTTGTTAATAAAAATAACATATATACAACTCATATGCATGGCTGACTGACTGGCTGCCTGTCTGACGTATTTAAGCTACAAATTGTTCCCGTCGAGTTAACGGAGATTAAACGTGTCAAATAGAAAAGCTCTTGGATCTTGGACAAGTTTACAAATCTTGCTTTATAGTAGTACGATTCAATTGCAACTTAAACAGATATTGCACAATTTTTAGCTTGTTGAGTTTGGCAACCAGTTTTGCAAGAAGTGCATAAATAGTTTTTACGATCCCGTCGGAGAGTTCCCTTAAGCTTTGAAGGCGTTCCGAATTATCTTTTATGGCACTTTCAATTTGGCTCAAAAATAATGCACAATAGGCGATATAACGCTAGAGTTCGACTTCAAGTTGGAGTTGGAGTTGGAGTTGGAAGTACTTAATTAAGTGCTATGTTGTGACTTTACGATAACTACAATTTACTCACTTGCATTCCGCTGGGTTTTGTTCGCGAACAGTTTCATTTTAAGACTTTTAACTTATTGCAACTTATTTTTTTTTTTGTTTCGTGCTGACTTTTTTTTTATTTTGCGACAGCGAGTATTTAAACTATTTAAAGCCGTGTGGCAATCAATTACGGCTAAATTTATAGTTGGTTGTTTTATGACGAAAATCAATTACTTGCTGCAATTTAGTGTTCTCTTTGTTTATACAGTTTATAGCGTATTGTTTATTACTTGTAAGCAAATTAAACGATTAACAAGTCCACAAGTGATGGCTACTGATCAATTAGCTGGCACCGACAGACCGCCGATAGGGGTTAATTTTGAATTAATATTCCATAAATTGTTAACCTGTCGAAGCATTCATTATGACTAGTATCGATATCAATTATCTATCCACTTGACTTTGAATCCTAATTGGATTGCAAATGCACTTCTGACACACACACACACACACGGACACACACACACACAGCGTGGGGCAAGCAACTCTCAATTGAAATAAGAGATTTCAGATTTGTTGCACTTGTGTTCTAAATATTTTCCAATCAGTTGTCGATCGATCCACTTGATGCGATTGTTGTGACTATTTCCGAATCTGACTGGCACGCACTTCCTATTCTCACGACATTTGACAACTTAATGCGCTGAACTGATTGCCAGCTGGGTACCTTTATATGGACTCTTGGGCCGGGCAGCTCAGCTCCGACTGAGCCCGAGACTGAGATGCCTGCCTGGGACTGAGACTGAGACGACAACAGCAACAGCGACGTCGACTGCGACTGCGACGGCGACTGCGACTGTGACTACGACTAAAGCTGAGATCGAGACATAGACCTAGAGCAGCGAACAAGCATCGAGCATCAAGCATCAAGCATCTAGCATCGCAGTCGAAGTCGATGCCGAAGCGCTGAAATCTTTTCATGAACCGGTCCAATTTCAAGCCCCTGTTAACGCTCAGTTGACGTCGGTCCCTGAGTGTCAACAATAATAGTATGTAGTAAGAGCAACAACAGCAACGAGTGCTTGCAACTTTGTGTGTAGTAGAAGTTGTAGCAGTAATTCGAGTGCTACAAATGGACTTCTGTTCTCCCCCTAGAGAGAATGATAAACGATGAGTTAATCGCTACTGGAATACGACGTCAACATCGAGTATGTTAGCATCTCTCTCTCTCTCTCTCTCTCTCTGGGGGTTACTAAAGTTCGTGAATATATTATTATTATTGCCGCTAGCCGTTTAGCCGTTTACCCGTTTAGCTGTTGTGGCTCAAGACAATGGAGAGATCAGCAGTTGGGGAGCACAGTTCTCGTTATTGCAATTTGTTTGCACTTCGCAAATGCTTATAGCATACGAGTATAGTTAATAGCTTAAATTACTCTATTTAATCCCTAATAAGCACGCACACGTGCCCCGCGGCCTTTGAATAAATTCATGAAGTTATCGACATCAATCGGTAATTAGAGAGCTGCCGTTAGTGGCGGGTGCCAAGGAAAGTGAGGGGAATGAGGGGAGACACGATACTAAGTTGAGTTGACAAAAAGCTATTAACAAGCAATGCGGATAATGATCGCATCTGATCGAGATCTAGATCGGCGACACTAATGTCACGTGTCAACTGCATACAGCAGCAGATTGAGGAAGAGATTCGAACTGGAGAAACATCGTGTGTTTTTGCCATTGGCCATTGGCCTCAACCTGGCCTAAAACACAGCCACGCAGACACGTGTGTTGCCAAAGGGATGTTTCGGGGCAGATCACTCCATTAAGCATTTGGCGTTAGGCATTAAGCAGTCGGCATTACGCATTAGACAGTCTGTCGACATTAGGCATTAAATGACCCTAATGTTTGACTCCTAAGCTGATTCTAACAAAAGATCGCATGTGTCTAATGCTCTCACACACCTCTTTACTTCTGAAAACACGTATAATTTTGCGTTCTTAATTATTATAGCGAACATTTGCGGGTTGTATTTTTTATGACCATTGTCTTTTGAACTGACGAGTTAAAAATTCGCTCACATTAGCAACATTAACTCAAATCAACAATCGTTGCGTTTAGCCTCTTTAACTAGCAGTTGCCATGTTATAAACGGTTAATTGTTATTTATTTGTTATTTATAGCAAGGCACAACAATAATTATAGCATATTACTCTAGCAAATGCCAGTAAACAGCTATTAGACACAACACGACGCAATGCTCGAATGCTTTTCCGAAAGCTTTTCACAAGCTCTGCGCAGCGTTAGCTTAAAGCCTTTTCCTAGGATTACTTTCAAAGAGAAAGAGAGCGAGAGATAGAGAGAGAGAAAGGCTGAGGAAGGAAAGTGCATTTCAAACGTCAACTCTAGACCTCAAAAACAAACATATGTCACTTACTACTTTATTGCTTCTAATGCACTTCACATTTATCTTTTAAATAATTAAATATTTGAACTTGGTGGGAGAGAGCAAACACAGAATATGGATGTTATTTAATACATTGTGCTGCGAATCTGCTAAAATACTCTAAGCGACTTTTATGCATAATTCGGAACAACAAATTCGCATCGCAAGCCGGAATTTCATCTTCTCCAATGCGGTCATGAAGTCACCTACTCCATGAGTACTACAACAATAGTTAGTTATGTACGAGTATTTTATATTTATTTATTTAAAAAGTTGTTTTTGAAACACAGCGAAAGTTGCTTTCAAGTGATATTCTGCGATATTCCATGAATTCAATTTATAATTCATAAATCTTCATTCAACAAACACTCGATATTCGAACATATCAATAACTAAAGGAGGAATGCAAATTGCTCGACGCTAATTAAAAAGATTTATTGCCCACAAAACAAATACAAAACGTGGGAGGTGTCCATTAGTCTTAATGTAATGGGGTACACAATAGACAAATGTCGCTTAATTGTTGGTTGCAGTTGGTAGAGTGCTCAGAGAACGAGGCAATTGTTTACTTCGAAAATCAAAATGTTTTACATGTGCATTTAACAACCTTCTGGAATGCTGTTGAATGAGTCACAATCGCCGCAGTCCAAGATAATCAAAAATTACTTTGGTTTCCTTGTCTAACTTACGTGACAATAAGTATTGTCATCATATTTCTCGTATTTCCTGCATAATACTCGATTAACCGTTAGAATCTAAACTCAAACATGCAAATTTATAGGTGCAATTACTCTTAAGCCAATTGCCAAAACACGCTTCGCATGTTCTCAGTCGGACCTTCAGTCGTCGACTAGCGAGGGAATTCCCCGTTGCATGATCTTGCAAATTACAACTGCGAATGCATTGCATTAAATCAGAGACTATTTTAATATAGTAGGAGTTGTTGACATCTTAAGAGTCAAGAGGTATCCTTGATGTAATTCCCCAGCAGACACTCAGCTGAATAGTTGGGGGCTCCCCAAGGCAGGTAGAAATGTGAGCATAAAGTGTACATATGTTAATCAGCACTATTATTCAGTCATTAATAATTATACGACTTCACACAAATGTGAATGCGAATGCGAACTTGAGTACCCTCGGAAGTTGAGCAGTTCATTCGTTTGATTAGCTGGAGTCAAGGCGAAGGAAGTAAGAATATCTAGAGTTTAATGTCTGCAATCACAGCTTGGAGATTTTATTGCGCGTGTAAGCTAATAACATAGGAAAGTTTCACATTTGCGATCAGATTGTATCGGATCGGATAGTTAATGATAATGTAACAATTGTGTGTAATTGAACTGCACTAAAAGTCTAAATGGAAGAACATAAGGAACCAGGCTGGTTTAATGGCAATTAGATTTAAATACGATACGTTGTCGGATAGTTCTAATGAATATTTAACGAGCTTAATTGCCACTTCAATAGAATTGCTGCAGCAAATACAAAACAAGAGCATAAAAAACAACTAATTTAATTAATAGTTGCAGTATGTATGCACCGCGATAATTAGCCAGGTCATTTCCAACTAATATGAAAATAATAATAAGCGTTTAGCGTTTAAAGTCATCATACCGGCAACAACAACGATGTGATGTCATACATACAATGGCGTTTATACGTAATGGGAAGTGAGAGAATATTACGTATACGCAATAAGGCAACTGCAGACAGAGACTGAGATTATAACATGTGCATTTACTTCTATTACAGAATAAATGACCCCAAATTAAAGACCGATTCAAATTGCAGCTACTGGCCTAGCCTTCCTCCTTCAGTGAAGTACAAATATTAAAATATAAATATATATAACAGCCAATAACGCCAGCTTCTAACGTCACACCGATAAATATACACTATCGTAATCGCAATTGCAAAAGCCTCTGGCAATTATATATTAATTAAGTAATTCTAATTAATGATTGTGTCCATAAGTCTCCATGCCATTTGCCATTTGCATACGTTTCTAGCTTGGGGCAGGCACACTCAGAATCGGAAGCAGACTTTAATCCTTCGACTGCGCAGTTTATCATTAATATTAAGGAGCATTTGCACTGATATCTCGTTAGACAACTGTCAGCATTCGTTAGCGTTTGCGTTTGCATTTGCGATTGCGTTGACTTTCCGTTCCAGCTGGTTCAAAAACTTTACGCGACCAACAATAATTAGCTTTGCATATGAAAATATTTTTGAGGCTTCGTTCGCTCTGCTGCCATGCGACCTAAAGAGCAGGTAAAAGCGGGCGGGGGAGGAGACGGTAGAGAGTGAGAGGTAATCCTCCAGATACCCATGCAAGCGATGAGTATAAATGCCTGTTGCTTCACTCATTCGACCACCATTTAGAATCGCTCGTCGGATTCATCAGCTGTCTCTTGATTGGCTCTTCAGCTCTTCACTCGACAACTCGAGCATTAAACTAATCATCTGCCAGCCTCTTGTCCGCCGTGGTCTGTTGGGATTCCAATTCTGCTTTTGCGTTTTGTCGACTGTCACTTGTGATTGTGCATTTGAACCGCGAGGAAGTTCTTGCGCCTCAAACAGAGCTGCTCTCTTATAATTCATTGAATACTCAATACTTTAGGTGAGTTGTTAAAACAATCAGATGAAATTGGTAACTAATAAATTTTAATATCAAGAATTAGTAGTATTTGTTAGCGTAAACATAAAAAGTTGGAGGAATTTATAACGACTCGCAGTTTTAACATCCTCTACAGTTTTTTTAATAATTACATAAATTTGTTAAAATGATTAAGACAGACATATTTTATATAGTGTAACGGAAACAGTTTGCAAAGTGTTTTTTAATTAAATGCTCAATTCATTGCACTTCGAAATAAAAAAGTTAAAAGACTATTTGAAATAATTGAACTGACTCGCAGTTTTGTAAACCTGTCCAGTTATTTTACCAATCAGATTCTTATTTGGTCATACTTGATACAATTTCATTAAATTATTCATCAATTGAATAAAGTCGCAATTTCATAATTCTTCCAATACGCACAGACCTAATATCAATTCTTATTCTGCTAAATTAGTTTACGTGAGTTTGCAAAATTTTGTAACGAAGAATAAACTTGATTTTCAGAGGGAATTATCAATAAGTGAATCACTTAAATATATTAAGTGATATACATTAATGACAAATAATACACGGGTTTGAGCAATTTGCATTTTCAAATAAATAATTAATCAATAGTTGGAGAATTGTTTTAGTAGCTGAGACATTTGCAATCAGTTAAATAAGATTAAATGATTATTTTAATGCAATAAATGTAATAATACGAGTAATAGTTGTTGAAACTGCATTTGATACAAATAATCATAGCTCATCATCATCATTAGTAAGCATTGTATTCATTCATTGTGTGTGAGTGATGAAAATGCTCATTCAAATTGCGCAAATTTGAGTAAATTACATACTACAAGCGAGTCGGAAGAAAATCGGGCAGTGGAAAGTACGAGTACTCGTAATTCGGAACTTGTGAATATGCAAATGGGAATCCAAAGCAAAACAATGAGTCCCTTTGACACGCCACGTGCACGTGCCTTTCAAAGATACTCTCAAAGACTCCCGCCAAGTGTTCAGTGCACTCGAAAATTGAGGTGATCGTGACGCAGTTGATCTAACTAACATAAACCCGACACTCTAATCACTATCGATCTACCGATCAACACGTAACAACCAGCGTCAGCAAATAGCAACTTAACTACCCTTGTACGCCCCTTGCAAATTATCGTACGAGATTGCCACCTATTAACTAGCCATGGCGCTATCGAGACGACCGAGACCACAAGAGGCCAATCATGCATTACGTAAAGCTGCTCCGTTGTGGCAACGATCTCCGACCGAGACAGAGACCCAGACCTCTGATAGTTTAAATTGCAAGCTAATTAGCTGCGATTTATTTATGCAAATAACAAATCGCTTTCGATTTCAAACTAATCCTGAACCCCCTCCTCTATGTATTCAGATAATCGCATCATGTCGCACACTATGCGCTGCACTCTGGTGGTCTGCGTGGCATTGGCTCTCTTTGCCGCAGGCTGCAACGTGGAGGCATCCAAAACACGTCCGCCACGCAACAATGACATCAGCACCATGGCCGATGCATTGAAGTATCTGCAGGACCTGGACGTTTATTATGGGGACAGAGCGCGTGTTAGATTTGGCAAACGTGGATCTCTGATGCAGTTACTCCGCAATCGAATGCTCGAGAATGCCAACAGCAACAACAACGAGATTATCTCTGACACCAATGGCAATGGAGATATAGTAAGTCATAAAAATCCAAAAGTATTAAACACAATTCATTGAATCCCATTTACAGATGCACTCTGGTGGCGAGGAGGAACCATTTTAATAACGCAATGGAAAATTGAGAAACTGCAGTCGCAGAAAATAGTCTTGTATGCTGTTAAATAATTTTGGAGCAATAGTTTAATTATATATATACATATATAGAAAATTGCTTGAAGTTGCAAATAAATATTTTGACGTTGAATGTTTCAAATACTGTTCATTGTTCATTGCAAATCGTCCAACAAATGACATTTTTCGTTGACATTTTTTAGAGGAGAATTCTACTTAATCCAATTTTAATTTCAGAGATCTTCATTGATAAGACTCTTTCTGCAGAATTTTGGAAATTTTTAACAGAAATTTGTTGTTCCGATAAGTATGCAATAAATTGAGATCAATTTATGCAAACTTATCAGACAACTGGAAAGCTTTTTTAACATCATTCGAATTTAGATATTCTGATAAATTAAAAATATATTTTGTCATCTTCGTTGTTTAAACAGATCAAGATCCAGATCAACCTATATTTATTCTTAATAAAATGGCAACTAAGTAAATTATGCTTTTACCTTTTTTATATATATTTTCCATTGTTAAAACTCTTCAGAAAAAGTAAAATTTAATTTGCGCCATCAGAAATTAGCTGACCAAATATGTTCCTTTTAAGAAACTTCTGATTAAACTTTTCAAAAATTGGGAATTCATTCATTGGGAATGTTAATTTACCTTACCCTTTAACTTGCCGGTTGTGATAAATGTCCAACAATTATAAAGCCAGATCAAAGCTATTAGCCTAAATTTATCAAAAAGCACTCATGAAAAAGTTGGTATCATAAAGTGATAAATTAATTCTGGT
Source organism: Drosophila niveifrons (assembly GCA_035046325.1). Classification (NCBI taxonomy): domain Eukaryota; kingdom Metazoa; phylum Arthropoda; class Insecta; order Diptera; family Drosophilidae; genus Drosophila; species Drosophila niveifrons. Next base: position 24,105,991 of record JAWNOC010000046.1, read on the forward strand.
AATTTATTATAGCCGTTGGTTAATCTGCAAATGTCTAGCCGAGTTGAATGTTCTCGACCTCCTTGATCAGATCCATGTGCTTGAACTCATCAGGACGCTTCGTGAATGTTTCGAGCAGTTTGAGCTTGCTCTCGTCCGTCTTAAAGTAGAACATCTGCAGCTCATTCGCCAGGCACTGCGCCTCCTGGGCAGTGAGAACTTTTGAGTCGTACTCGCCACGCATCAAGACAATGCCCTTGTCCTCCACCTCGGTGTAGTGGACCAAAGTCAGGCACTCGGGGGCATTCTCATGGTGCACTTGGTAAGCGAGAAGAGGTGTAAAGTGCACAGTGTTACCGGCGAACTGCAGCATAATGAACTCGAAGCCTTCGCTGCGTGGCAAGGGAAGCAGGAAAATGGGATGCTCCTTGGCCCGGGATGTCAACGTCTCGTACTGGACTTTGGTCAAGGTAGCAGCCAGCACGTCCTTGGTCTTGTGATATTCAAGCCAGATCTTAGAAATTTCCTCTGCATTCTTGTCTTCCAGGAGTTCCAGCTTCATAATATCGCTTAACTTCTTGTGGGGCAATTCTCCCTCATCTTTGGACAGCTTCCGTTTAGGGTTCAGCAGCTCAGAGTACGATCTGAAGAGTGGAGACCGATTTAATAGCAAGAATCAAGTAGGAAACATGCTCCTGCATTCTTACCTGACTTGACTCTGACCATCTTTAATGGGGTTGACAACGCGCTCAATGCGATCCAAGAATTCCTCGGCCGAAGTTTGTTGCATCTTTGCAATCTTGTCGGCATACTTGGAATAGTAGGGATTCGATTCTTTCAGCTGCTCAACAGCCTCTTTGGCACGATTTGCAGATGTCATTGCAATGCGGCGAGTAAAAATATGACGGTTACTTTGGAAAACGCGAAAACATTTACGAGCACATTCCATTCCGAACGCAATAAATTTAATCGATGTTATACAACACGCAGCTGGCTGTTGACAAACAGCTGAGTGTGCTGCCAGTGTTGGAAAGTATGTCAAACGTGACGCTTAGCAGACTGCTAACTCTGTAACATAGTTACTGCAATACTCAAAGGGAACTGTGCGATGCTAATATAATTAACTCCACACCGAAAAATGTTATGTTACGTTAGTGCAATAGAAGTTCAATTGAATAAAGTGCACACACATTTCGAAAATGTTTCGAAATTTGTAAACCTATGAAATTGATTTGTAATAATTAATTGCTTGGGCTTTAACAAATTTTCCACTACACAACTGATTACTTAGTACTATAAGGAATAATGGATTTTTTAAATTTTATAATTAGAACATTTATCAAAAATCTAGGAACTATTAGTTTACTAACATTATCGTAATTAATAAATGTTTTAATTTCTGGTACTTTATAACGATATCCATAACAACTAATGTGAGTCAATACTAAAACTATTTCAAATATCGCATGAAAGCAATTACAAACGCAACTTTTAATGGGTTGCACTAATCGCGACCTTTTTAAGCATATGTTAATTTAATTTATTTTATTTTTTACTATTCCCCCCGGTTTTGTATAAAAGCCAGCACCTTGAATAAATATTTTTCAATCGAATTCTATCCATTCAGCTATTGGCAGCCGCCGCCGCGGTTCTCGAAACTTTCCAAAGGTTTATTGCCCCAAATTGTGAAACTAAGCAAAACTATTATGGAATCAGAAATTCAATTATTTTATAAAAATAAAACTATATTCATTACTGGTGGTACTGGATTTTTGGGAAAAGGTAAACTATCATTTTAGCTGCATCGTAATCGTTGTTCGAATATCTTTAATACGTATACGCATGGTTGCCTTTCAGTTACCATTGAAAAACTGCTGCGTTCAACTCAGGTCAAGCGAATCTACGTGTTAGTCAGGCCCAAGAAGGGTGTAAGCATTGAGGACCGTATTGCTGCTTGGGATAAGGATCCGGTAAGAGTATTCAGGGGTTAAAAGTTTATTGTAATTTAGTAAAAATATCGTATGTAATGGGGAACATTAGGAATTTTACAAATTTGTCGAGTGTGGTCTTCTTTCCTTTAATACTTCTTCCTTCAGCTCTTCTCCGAGTTACGTAAGTCAGATGCCAATTTCTTGGAGCGTATTGTCACCATTGCAGGAGACAGTCAACTTCCGGACCTGGGCATTAGCAGTGCAGACAGAAAACTACTAGTGAACGAGGCGCAAATCCTTCTTCACTTGGCTGCCACTGTAAACTTCGACGAGCGACTCCATGTGGCATTAGACATCAACACTCGCGGCACTCGGCAGGCGGTCCAACTAGCCAAAGAGATGCGACAACTTGAGGCCTTTGTTCATGTATCCACGGCGTATTCGAATTGTGTGCTCGAGCACATCGAAGAGACCTTTTATCCCGACAACTTGTCCTGTTCCGCCGATAAGGCGCTTGAGCTGCGCCAACTGATAGGCAATGATCTCATTGATAAGCTGACGCCTGGGATTATTGGCAAGTATCCCAACACATACACGTTCACAAAGGCCTTGGCTGAGCAGATCGTTCAAAAGGAAGCGCAGGAATTACCCGCCTGTATCTTCCGACCAGGCATGAGTAAGAATAATGATAATAATTTTCTCAACCATTTTCTTTTTGCTGAGCTGGTTCCTATTTCCTGCCCAGTTCTGACTGCCTACAAGGAACCCACGCCTGGCTGGGTGGACAATCTTCTTGGGCCCATTTCAATATTTTACGGTTGCGGCATCGGAGTCCTGCGTGTGATGCTTGTGGAAAAGAGCGGAATGGCACACATTGTGCCAGTCGACTACAGTGCCAACATGATTCTGTCGATGGCATGGAAAACAGCTAACGAAAATGCTCAACACAATGGAAAATCGGCGGGAAAAGTGCCAACGATTTACAACTTTACCAACAGCGATCAGAATAAACTGACTTGGGGCCAATTGGCGCAATCGATCATTGAGAAGAGGCATCTGGTGCCATTGCCGAATATGCTGTGGTTTCCCTTCCTCAAGTTGTTCTCCCAGAATTGGCAGTTTCAGCTGGCCATATTCATCTATCACATTCTTCCCGGCCACTTTATCGACTCTGTTTTGCGCCTGCAAGGTCAAAAGCCACGAATGATCAATATTTATAAGAAAATTCACAAAAACATTAAGAGATTATCGCCATTCTCGCTTTCCCGCTGGACTTTTGAAATGAACAATGCGAACCGTCTGTTGCAAGCCATGTCGCCGAAAGATCGGAAAATCTTTCAATTCGATATGGCAACTGTGGACTGGGACGAATACTTTACAGTAGCACTGTTTGGGATGCGACTGCATATTACAAAGGAAAAGCCAACTGAAGAATCCTTGAGGAAGGCAACGAATACATTTAATAGGTTCGTATTACCTTTCAAACCGATTGAATACCATTTTATTAACCTTATTTTTTCAGATTTCGGTTATACAACCGTATTGTACATGTCATCATCTTCGCAATGTTAGCTGTTTTAATTTGGGGGTTACTTAGATTGTTCACATAGTTTCAGTAACAATATAAGACAAAAGTCAAGTAAAAATCAATTTCGAATATTGTTGATTATATATTATTTGAAATTATTTTAAAAACTTTGCCATTGCTTAGAATCATATTTTAAAACATTCGAATGTACTTAAATTTGCCGAAAAATTCGAAACCGAAAATGCTATGAATCGAAGCTCGAAAAATACCAAAAAACACACAACACTACAAATGTTTCTTCGTCCCTTTATATTAACGTTTATATATAACTAAGCTATACGAAAATTGTAGCCCTGAAATGGGTAATTTAGTTAACAGAAATATGCATCAAACTATGCCGTTACAATTGCTCGATGCTGTTAATCTATCCATTTTTTTACAGTTAATAGAAATATAAAAAAAACGATTCCAGAAATCTTGAAAGTCCATAGTTTTTGTTATTTGACGAAGCATGAGCAATGCTTGCCCGCAATCCGACGACCCTGAGTCCTTTTAACGAGTCGCTTATCTGCAGCCATTTTTAGGCACATTTGTGAAATTCAACTTGCGGTCACGCTGACTTGAGGGAGAGTCGCCGTTGAGACGTTAGTTTCAATTTAACATTCAAGCGTGGTGTACGTGTTTCGGAGAAGCCGTTTGGGGCCCTAGACTGGTATGGTGGCTTCAGTGAGACATTGGCTCTGATGCTCATAGTATAGATTTTTAGCTACTGCATCGAGTATTAAAGAAGTACAAAAAAAGAAAAAACAGTGTAAGCAGCAAAATATAAAAGTCGCCCGTTCGTTATTGATTGTTAATGTGTGCTACAAATGGAGGAAAATAGATTTTTGCAGATATTAGAAGTGTTACGCGGTTGCCTGGAGAGAAGCATTGCATAATTTTGCCTAGTTGGCTTGGCTTTTTCCAAGAACTTTTCTTTTCCGAATTAGGGCAATAACTACAACTACAACTGCAAATCGGCGGCATTATTTATGTATTGAAGCGCGAAAGCCAATAGAAGGCAACGAATGAAAATACATAGTCGGAATGTGCATAACAATTAAACACGAACGGGCGAAAACAAAAAAGAAAAACATAAATAATATACAATAAGCGCAGCTTAGTTTTGCCTATTGCTTTTGTGCTTTGCTTCTTTTTCTTGTGCTGTGCTTGTGTTGAACGTGACATAACGAAATTTGATTGGCATGCGAATTTTCGTATGTGTTTGCGAGGTGTGTGTGCTTGCATGTGTGGTATAATTTAAATGTAGTATGCAGAGTACAAAAGCAACTTGCAAAGCGCTGCTTGATCTTCTGGTCAACAGATCTGTGAGTGTGAATGGGGGTATGCGCAGTTATGGGTGGTTTATTTGCTTGCGAGTGTGCAGAATATGAGAACAAGAAAGTAAAGCGCTGCTTGAAATTCTTAATGCTGCAAGCCGAACTTTCTAAATTGGCGAGGGGGATGATTTGACGGTCGTGAATGAAAATTTGATGTGTGTTTCAATTTAAATTACAGATAAAATTCGTACAATCGACGGGTGTCGCATACACACACACACACAAAAACGCGCGTTTGCACCAACACCATTAAAGTAACATATACTGCCAACCCTCGTAAGTCGCCCCCGAAGCCGCCGTTGCTTTGCGCCGTCAGCAGGCGAAAAAAGAAAGAAACAAGTGCGTGAGTGTGAGTGTTAAAAAATGTTCGCAAGCCGTCGAGGCGCATTAGCAGCGCTGCTGCTTCTCTGTTGCTGCTGCTTTGCTCCAAATGCAGCTGTCGCAGAGTTGGCGGACAAATTGCGCGATGATTCGGAACTGTCACAGGTGAGTCACAAACATAGTAAGAGCGAAAATGCAACTGTGAACAACTACAACAGTTGAACAGTTGAAGTAAAGTAAACATGCAGCCTCAGCCCAAAATAGAAAACACATGTATTTAACATAGTAGGTACATAGCAGGTTGATTCTCTCCTCCTTTTACACAGTTGTTTACACACACCCACACATCTGTAATGAGTTGTTGCCAAGACAAACATAAACACATGTACACACAGCATTGCGAGACGAGTATTGACACAATTTAACCGAGCCTGGCCACACTGACCTTGCAACGAAAAGCCTTGTTCTGAAACTTGACGACAGAGCGAAAAAGAGTGCGAGTGAGAGAAAGAACACAGGTAGTTGAGAGAGTTGTGGGCTGCTGCTGGGCGACGTCCTTGACCTTTGCCATTTACACTTGTTGTTGCTGCATCTGAAAAATCAATATGCCATGGCATTGCTTCCTCTTGCTTGCTTTCCTAAGCCTACCTTCTCTGTCCAAAGTCCATTTGCTATGCATGTTGAACACATTATGTAAAGTAAGTAAATTATGTAAAACCAACAACACTCACACTGTCAAGCTTAGAGTCGACGCTGGACGTCGCTGTCGACTGAGCATAACAGTTTTCTACTTATTTATAAAGTTTGGTCTGCGTTTTTACACCTTCACACACCGAAACACACACATGCATAGACAACATATAAAAGTGTAAAAGTCAGAAGCCATTAAAAATTTGCTGTTAAAACAACAACAGGAATAGCAATAACAATAGTGTATGTCGTTCTACTCTGTTAAGCATTTAATGCCCAAAAAAAGTTGTTAGTCAGAGTCGAGCATTTTGAAAAGTAAAAAATAGACTAAGGAAAATTTCACAACTGAAAAGAAAGCGTGCGAGTTGCGGGCAGCTCAACTCGAGTTGCCAGCTGAGCGATGCCCTCCCTTCGTTCCCTTACCTGTCACCACCATGAATTGAAAAATGCAATGTGCCCTATTGCCTTTGCCTTCACTGTACTAGGCGGAAACGTATGTGGGTGTATATACTTTTTCGCACGTGACTGTAACGTTGGCTTTGTCTAGTTTAAAGAAGGAAACAGAGCGTGTGCTTTAGATTCTGTTCTGCTGGAGCATTTTGTGGCAACAAATGTGGCAAGCTACTCGCAACTGATTCTCAAATGTAGAGAATAATAATAATAATTTAATATTAATAATTTATTGATATACATTTATATAAGAATTGGTTTTTTGTTTGCCTGTTAGTTGTGATAAAGTTGCACTCTTCTTTCTGTAAGTTAAAAGGGAATTTAATTATTATTTCTTTCAAGATAAGTTTATTTGAATTTAATTTGCGTAGTGCGTTTTTTATTGAGATTATAATAAGGGGACAGATCTTTAATCTTTGTTATTATAGAATGTAAACAAAATAATTTAATGAAACATAAAGATCATTAAATTAATTAAAATAATATGCGTTCCTTATCAATCACATTAACTTGAACTCTTCCTAGAAATCAAAAAGAATTTCATTATCAGAACTGTAGAAATGTATATTATAATAAGGGTAGAATCTCTTTATTTCATCATGTATTATATCATTGACAGAAATTAATTTAGCTCACTCAGTAGAAAGGGTACTAGTCCGTTATCAATCAGCTCAATTTAAAATCTTCCAGCGAGAGTTTAATGAAAATTATGCGAGTCTCAAGAGAAGATATAATCGAAATTCAGGGAATCTCCAAGCTTAGCTCTCTGCTTGCCTCTTCTGTTGCAAGAGCGGGCGTTGAATGGCTTCGCTGTGACCTCCGATGCTGACCCCAGACTTCCTGCTGTCCACTCAGAGTCCGACGACGTCATCTTTGGCGAGTGTTGAGATTATTTTAACGTTAATGTTTAACCTTTGACTGTCAACGTTGAACACTGGAGGCTGAAACAGTAATTGAACTAGGCGAGGATGAAGATGTTGGGGCTGTGGGTGAGCTTGGGCATTGTAGGCGTGGTTGTGGCTGTGGGTGGATTGTTGTCAACTGCCCGACCTAGGAACAGAGAAGAGGAGAAACACATCACACACAACGAGGCAGCAGCAACAGAATCGAATTCAATTAAATTTAATTTAGGATTACAATAGCCAAGAATGCATGTTTTTTGTATTATACTTTTACACATGTGGAGACCCGTGATATGTGGGGAACGCATAGCTCTGCTCTGCTGTATATGTAATCTTCGGTCCGGAGACTTCTCGAGGCGTTGAACGTGAATGAGTGGCTGACCTTAATGGAGCGAAAAGCAAACGTATAGCAGCAAATTGATAGAGATAGATCGTGCTATATATTGTTATACAGAGCTGCATTAGAGATCCATTGGGGGTGTGAAACTGAAACTGAACTGACATGCGATCGTCCTCCATCTGCGACTCTGACTGTCTTCGACGTCAGATGCCAATTAAGAAATTAAGACTGCTGCTGCTGCAATTATACCAAAAACTTTACCTTCTGCATAATTTGTAGCAATTAAAATCGAGTGCGGGACATGCACACAACAACTCACATGTGCGTGAATGAATGATAATGAAAATAATCATTGCAGTGCTGCTTGCCCCCCTAGCCACGCCCCTTGTAGTTGTATTTTGTACGCCATTCATACTAGATACACTGTACTCGTAGCTTGTTTTATTCCCTGACTAGGACAAACAATTAGGTTTCATGAATTTGGCTAAAACCCACAACACAGTCACCACAAAGAACACATAAAAAACCTGAGAAATGCAACAACAATTTGAACTCTCAGCGGTTCTCTCTTTCTGTCTCTCTCTTTCTCTCTTTCAGGGCACTGTCAAAACGTTCAGGCGCATTATGCCAGTTAGGGTAAGCTGCAACTACTCGTACAACAACACCAACAATTCTCTTATCTATGTAGCCAAAATGCATAAAAACGTTACATGTTTTTGCCTTAATTTCGTTAATAAATTCTCAAACAAGGGTTGTGAAATGGGCGTGGCAGACTCGGAAAGGGGGGAAAAGGGCTTCAGAGGGTTGCAGTCGAATCGAGTTTATTTGCACCGCCGTCTGTTTCTGATTCAGACTCTAACGCCGACGACTCTGACTCATTTTGCCCTTGACACCACCACGCATCTCTAGCCAAGAGAGAGAAAGACTATTTGTTCAAAAACAGAGTTCAATGGCACTGCGAGTTTTATTTGTGAAATTCAAAGCCAAGTCTACTTGGAAGGGTCTCAAGTGGCAAGTAGCGCCCTTAAGTGAGATTTGACATGAATGAAAATGATGCTATTGCATAATTGCAATTGCAATTGCACTAGAAGTGGCCCAAATAAATTATTCAGAGGAAACTGACTCGAATGTGGCGATAAAGTTACTTTAATGCCTTCATGCTTCAATTTGTTTTGTCGAAGGATAGTTTACCCTGCACTGAGAGCATTAGAGACTCCTCGGGGTGAGAGCTGTAAGATAAGCTAAAACATTTTAAATGTGAAATGGAAACCAGCTAAGAACCAATAGCAACCACGCAGTTCTCCAATTACTAAAACTGGATGGCGATGGCGATGCCGAAACAAAGATACGAGAAATGTGAACAGCGAACAGCGTTTAAGACAGGACGAAAGAAAGAAGTGGCAAGCGAGATAATGTAGTGTGTGTGTGTATGTGTGCACACACAAATACCTCAATATATGTAATACATAGAGTAGATGGTCAATTTAGAGCTTTGTTTGTCGCACAACGAACGTAGCACAAACTCATAAAGCTGGCGGAGAATGCTTACCAGGGCGTGTCGTAGGTGGTTGGGAAGCCGCAAAGTGAGTGAGGTCTGTTGTCGCCCTATTCTCAGTCCCATTCCCATTCCCATTCCCAGGCAGGTGGTGCAAGCAAAGGGTCAGCGTCTGTTATTTAGGGTAACTTGGTTGGTTGTGGAAAATGCATTTCCAGTCACATATGGTCCTGCCCCCTACTCTACTCTACACTAATGACACGCATTCTCACATCTCAAAAAATATATAATATTAAAATGGAATGAGCACAGCACAACATGAACCGCCCTCGCCGTACTCGTAAACATGGCTCAACATGCTTACGTAATTAGTTCAATAAACCTTTTTCGCCTGCTGCCCGCCCGCCCAGAGAGTTCAAAGTTGTGCAGTTCACTGTTCACTCTTCTCTGTTCAGTTTTCAGTTGTTTGACTGTTGCCATGGAATTGGCCTGTTTCGTTGTTGTTATTGCCAAAATGCCATGCGGCCCTTTTTTTTCTTGTCATAAAATCGCATGATTTCGTTTCGTTCGATAGCTGACACTGTTCAACAAACAAAAAGCAGTCACAATCACGCCCATTGAAATTAATTTGTGTTGTCTTGCAGTTCTACAGCCTGCTGGAGCAGAATCCCGTGGCCAATTCTACGTTAACCCTTCGCTCATGCACGATCTTTGTGCCGACCAATGAAGCCTTCCAGCGCTACAAGGGCAATGCGCAGGTGCTCTACCATATGAGTGAGTATATCGATCCCCTCGCAACTGCATCACGCAATCAATACATCCAATCTCTCTCTCTTCGTTAGCTACCGCTGCGTTCAGCCAAAGTCAACTGAAGACGAGCGTGCCATCGGACATGGAGGGCAATCCTCCGCTCTATATCACAAATGGACGCAACGGCGACATCTATGTGAACAATGCACGCATTATTCCATCGCTCAGTGTTGAGCTCACCAATCGGGAGGGCAAGCGGCAGGTCTGTATTATTCTGCATTAATCACTAATAATTACTCATTCGCTTAATGGTGATGATTCGCTTTTGCGATGCAGGTCATGCACATCATCGACGAGGTGCTGGAACCCCTCACTGCCAAGTCTTCAGGCACAGAGATGAACAACATGGATGCCATGCAATTTATGCGAGTTGCCGATCAGCTCAATTTGGGCAACAGGACTCTGCGAACGTATCGCACACAGGTGACCATGGCAAAGAAGGAATCTCTCTTCGAGTCGCCTGGATTCCATACCTTCCTGGTGCCCATCGACGAGGGCTTTAAGGTTGTTGTTGTTGTTACCCCGTCTTATTTCTCCCTGCTGCAATTCGATGCTAATTTGCATTTGAATCTCTTACAGCACTCAACGCGCAGCGGTCTAGTGGACGCCAAGGTTATCGATGGTCACGTCATACCGAACACTGTCATTTTTACTGCCGCCTCAGAGCACGATGAACCCAAGACTTCGGCTGCTTTTGAGGACCAGATTAAGGTCACAGTCAGCTTTTTTAAGCAAAAGGACGGCAAGAGTAAGAACTAACTAGCCTAATCACTATAGATCTGTTATTTATTGTAACTTACTTTCAGTGTATGTAAAATCGAACACATTTTTGGGCGACGCCAAGCACAAAGAAGGCGTGGTGCTAGCAGAGATCGTCAAGGCCAACATTCCCATCAAGAACGGCGTTGTTCATCTGATCCACCGTCCGCTGATGATCATCGACACCACTGTAACGCAGTTTTTGCAGGTAAATGGGCGTGGCAGCCACCCTTTTAACCACCAAAAAGACCATAAGAAACTTACACACAAAGTTAGACTATAGACAGAGTTTAGGCTCGACAGACACTCAACCCTTCTGGGTTTGATAGAGTTGCTGAGTTGCAGAATTGCCAGCTGTCCAAAACTCGATCAATGCTTGTTAATATTATATATGCTTTGCATTTAGCTGAGCTGCGCTCGATTGGAACTCGGGTGGACTCAGACCACGAGCTCACGCGTTCATCTATCTGCAAAGTGAAAACAAAAGAGTCTATTGCTGCACCATTCAAACTATACACATTGAGCGTAAATGCAAACACGGTTGCCACATTTGGATGTTGGTTTTGTTTATTATTTTGAAATGCAGCTGTCTAAATCTAATTGATTGCTGCAGAGCCTCCTTTGAGTTGATACAATTATTTAAAAGACACCACAATTGGCAAATAGTGATGAAATAATTAAATTTTCATTTTAGGTTTGGGTAAATATGTTGTTTCCTTTTCTCAAAATATTGTTTATGCCACTTGGCAACCGTGGATACACATTCACACACACACATATATATAAAAACAGACCCACACATATACACCAAATGTATGTATGTAGATCATAAGCGGCGCTTGATCTCAACTCTTGAAACTGAATAGAAACACAAGCTAAAGAAAGAATGCCCAAGGTCTGATATTACATAGAACTGAAATGTGAAATGTGGGTCAAAGTTTGCTGCGTTTGCTGGTGAACTTTGCTCAAAATGTGGTTGAGAAGATCGGTTCCATGTAAAATCATAAGCAAAATTTTATTTTAAAATAATTTTTAAAATACAAATTTTATTTTAAAACAATTTTGGGTGTAATGTAAGTATTGCCAAAATCAACCAAAAAACCAAAAACCAAATGAAACGCAATGTATTTTATGTAAATTTAAATCTCTTCAACAAAATTATTCATTTTCTAACCCATACTCAAAAATCTCAGGCAAACCATTAATTGGCAATCATAAAAAACAATGACCAAATTACTTCATTGATATTAATATGGGTTTTGCTGTGTCCAAGCTTTTTGAAGTCAGCAAAAAAGATTCATTCAGCATTCATAAGAATCTGCATATCTTGAATATTGAATTGTGTTTATAATTGGCTAAATATCCCCTTCAATAATCCCCACATTCACTCGGCTTCGCAATCAACTCTCGCCCGATCACTCGATCATTTGACCACTCGCTCCTCTGGCATGCTTTGATTGCAATTCTTACTGTAAACTGTACCTCTAATTTTAAGTGTAATTACTCTAACTGTATCTGTAGCATCATCTCGAAGATGTGAGATCGCAAACATTCTATATACAATACATTCTTGCGCATTTGATCATTTGACGTCGGAGAAATTAGATCAAAAGCAATGAATCATCTGTTTTCTTATCATTTCTCTAATCATCTTTCTGACTTGTTTGTTTAGCGTTTTGTTGTATTTCGTTTATCTGCTGCATTTACGCTTTACTGACCGATTGATCTATATTCTGTTTCTCGTCCATGCAAATCCCCATATCGCTCACAAATTAATTGATTCTCCATTTGAATACCCTCAATATCGCCAAATGATCGATCGCTCGATTCGCAAATAGTCGTTCAAGGTAAGCAGATCTTGCTGAATACAAGTGTCGTTAAGCGTTATTATAATATTCCAAAAGCTTCGTTTTATATTCAGTCTTTTCGGATGCATGCTTAAAATAAATTTCTAGTTCGAAGCATTTATTTAATGACGATTCAGATTGGGAGCTTGATTTGTTATTTAAAAACAAATTATGAATTATGCATTTGAATATGTTTTAAGGCTTTGCAACAATTCTGAATTGTTTGCACAGCTTTTTTTTTTTTTGGTGGCTCGTTTTATGTATTTCTTGTTTTCATTTCGAAATTGTTCAGCATATGCACGTCATTGGAAACTGAAATTTATAATTATCGTAATTTTTGTATGCACGCCTTTGATTTCGAACAATACTTGATGAATATTTGGGTTTTATTTATCAAAAAGTATGCTTGATTCGTTTCGTATTTGTATTTGTATCGTATCGTTAATGGGTGTATAATCCGCAAGAAGAAACAAAGAAGACAAGCAAATAAACTCTATTTCCCTAATGTTTTATTTTAAATGAATTTCCAACTATGTGGCGGAACTTGCACACGTCGCGGATCCTGAATAATCAATATCAATAATAATGTTTCTCCATTGCGTCAATTGAAATGACTCAATTCAAATTATATTCTCCCAAAAAATAATTTCAATATACTCAAACGATCTTTCCAACAACTACTCCACACCGATTGTACTGATTTAGTTTCTGACCGTAAGTAATTATACTTGTTTAAGGCAATCAATATTCGTACAACCATCAAGATCCCTAAGAAGACAATCCAATTCATCATCGTCATCTTCCTCATTTGTCATTTCCCACACAAAAAAAAAAATAAAAATCAAATCACGAAAGATCAATCACATCTTATATCGAATCATAGAGTTATCCAGTATAGGAATTCCCCCATTTTACTCGAAATTCTAATTGGCTCAGTTTTCTTTTGTTTTATAATTTATTCAAGACTATAAATGTTGTGAATCTGTATTTATAAGAGTTTACAATACAATCTAAGTAAACACACTTCATACACAAACACATATAACAATTAGCTTGAGCGTTCCATTTCCCCTCACATCAGAAACAATAAGTTTTGCAATTTTAGTTCCATGTATGAAAGCATTAAATCCGTCTGTATGCAGTATTTATTTGCCTAATCACATTTTGAATCTGTTTTAAAGGACAACGGTGAGAATGGAGCTCTGCGTAAGTTCTACGAGGTTATTATGGACGCTGGAGGTGGAGTGTTGGAGGGCATCAATAACCTGTCGGAAGTGACCATTTTGGCACCCAGCAACGAGGCCTGGAACATATCGTCTATCGACAATATTGTGAGGTAAATCATTATAGCTTTAACGATTAAACAGCATCTTTATTACAATTGCTTTATTACAGAGATCGCAAGAAAATGACCGATATTCTAAATATGCACATTATCAAAGATCGTTTGAATGTCGAGAAGATCAGGCAGAAGAATGCTAATTTGGTAAGACTCGAATCCATTAGTCAGTCCAGGGACTGTCACTAATTTAAAGCAATCAATCCTTCTCTAGATTGCACAGGTACCCACGGTTAACAACAGGACCTTCCTGTACTTTAACGTTAGAGGCGAAGGCGCCGATACAGTGGTCACCGTCGAGGGAGGCGGCGTCAATGCAACTGTCCTCCAGGCTGATGTGGCCCAGACAAATGGATTTGTGCATATCATTGATCGAGTGTTGGGTGTGCCACACACCACTGTGCTGGGCAAGCTGCAAACCGATCCTATGATGAGGTGATACTCCCCAAATTGATAGACTGATCTGATGCACTGTACTCACTCTTTATGCATCCACTTTCACACAGTGATACCTACCGAATGGGACAGTTCTCGCACTTCAACGATCAACTGAACAACACGCTGCGCCGCTACACTTACTTTGTACCCCGCGACAAGGCTTGGCAGAAGACCGAGCTGGATTATCCCTCGGCGCATAAGAAACTATTCATGCGCGACTTTTACTATCACGTAAGCATGCAGTACTCGTATTATTATTGAGCCTCGCAAACGCAAGCGTTTACTAATATTTGTTATTCCTGTGCAGTCTAAGAACCTCTTGGAACGTCATCTGGTCATTGCGGATCATGCTTACACCATGAAGGAGCTAGTACAAATGTCTCTCACGGACACGGTGATTCTACAAACTTTCCGGGACTCACTTAAGGTCAAGATCGAGGAGGAAGCTGGACGTAAGTATTTTAGCCAACTGAGAGCAGCAGACATTTGTCTTTTGTTTTGATTCGATGATGCTATTGGTACCGTGATTGGTATTGGTGCGCGATCTGTACTAACTTTTTCTGTTTCTCTATCTGACTATCAAATCTTATGCTTTGTATTTAACCAAAACTATATACGTATGAATGTAACTAAAAGATCTACACGATGAGCATGCTAGTCACGAATGGACTGGTGAGTGTTGTCGTTTGTCAATCCATCGCACAAACCCACCACAGCCACAGCCCACAGCCATCAATACTGGCCATTTGCATCCAAGCATTCTAACATTCTACCAACTCACAATATCATTAGCATAGCAATATCGTAATGGTACATTGTGCATTGAAAGTGACGTGATTGACTAATTTTTTTTGTCCAATTGCAGAATATGTGATCTTGTGGAACTACAAGAAAATCAACGTCTACCGACCGGACGTAGAGTGCACCAATGGCATCATACATGTCATCGACGCACCTCTACTGGAAGAGAAAGACATTGTTGTGAGCGGAGGTAGCTATTTGCCAGAATCAAGCATTTGCATCATGTTGGCCAACCTCATAATGATAACAGTAGCAAAGTTCTTGAACTAAACTCGAATCGCATTATTCATAAATGTATAAAAATCAAAACCAGAATTCCAACAACCAGAAAACCAACAACACAGTCGTCTACAAATCAAATCTCAATTCAAAATCCGACAACAAACAAGAAATATAGCAACAAAACAACAACATTTACAATTACAAAAAAACACAAAAGCAAGCTAACTAATATGATAACGCAAATGTTTTAGCACATGTTGTACATTCATATATATACAATATATGATGATGAAATGTATTATATGTGTCACAAGGAATTCGCCTACCATCATATTTAATCCTTTGCCACACACACACTTTAAGTTTTATTATGTAAATGTTAAGCATTTAATTCGAATTCCCATACCAAGGCCTTATGTATTATATGAAATATACACACTACTCTTAATTTATTTATATACATACATACTTATGTTCGCACCACACATGAATATGTACATATTCTGTAATTTAAGTTCATTGAAAGGTCTCCTTGTTCGCTAAGTTCTAAGTTTGATTCGTATCTGCGAATTCGTGTTATTTTTATTTTGTTTGATTTTAAGTGTACATTTTGTCAATTGAAATGTTTTAAGTTACAACTTATTTATGAGTAATATTTTTTGTTTTCGTTTTGTAAGCGCGAAGAATTCGAATCTCATTGTACACGTACATCACTGTCAGCTCACAGAATCGCACGTTGTTGATGACTTAGTCCATACTGACATCATAAATACGCTATATAAATACTTACATCAATGAATATAAAGTACATACATATGCTCGTATAAACAAGCATTCGAACATGTAACAACAACAAAATGAACATCATGGCAACCAACAACAACAACCTTTTAACAATGTGAACATTATTTTATAATAAACCTAAAAAGTTTTTAATTTAATTGAATTATGACAAAGAATGTAGATTTTAAAATTTAAGCCAAGCATCCTTGTCTTTTTAGGTTAAATTGTATGCCCGCAAAAAAAAATAAACTAGAAACGAATATACATACAACTGTATTATATGTATGTATGTTCAAAAGGGGAAGAAACCCCTAACATGAATATGCATAGAATAGAAGCCATCCTGCACTTATGTCTAGTATATATGTAGTTGTTAGCCCTGCTATGCATGTGCCCTAGCCACACGCACACACACACCCACAGCTACAAAACACACAGACACCAATACAGATGCAGATACTCAGATACTGGAGGACGATGGAATGGCAATGATGAGAGATGGGCAACTGCCAGAAGCAACTTTGCAAACTGCCTGTAAACTACGAGTAAACATATTTAAACACGCATACACACACAGTCACACACACATCATATTTGTACGAGACATACTCACTGATAACAAGGATTTTGATACAAAATTTTAACATACTCTCTCGTACTTGCTTATTGTGCATATGACATGAAATGATTGAACAAGCAATAAGTATTTCCAACTTTGTATGTAGCTCGTGTCATGGTTACGAGTATAGTAAATTCAATTTAGTTTTTGTATTCTGCCATGGGCAGGATCAAAATCAATTGTACTAACATAACGTAGAAACGTAAATCACGAGCGCTAACTATATACAAACTCTTTCTATTTTTCTCTATCTCTCTCCCTTATAATGCTATATACTATATATATATATTTCTAGGTTAGATATTGTAACTATCGTGAGTCCCACTACCAAAACCGCGCGACAAAAGAATTGTACGCGTACTCGTGTTACACCACATATATAATATCTGTACTATAACCTGTATTATTCAAGACATAAATACAGTAACTATCAGCTCCAAATGTACACTACTCGTATCAACAAAGAATCACGCCACCTACCTACCAATCAACCCCAACCACCCCAATATGATAAAAACATTTAAAAAAAAAAAATAGCAAAATAGAATTCGGTTCTCGAGTAGCGACAAATGGTCGATAACCAATGATTGGTGATCGGTGCTCAATGCTTTGATCATCCAAATGATCTTTATCTTTAGTAGGCGATGGGTAGTTGCTTGTTTTGTAATCAGTTTAGTTTTGCCACAAGTGCAGTGCTACATATATTAGCTACAACTAAAACTAAGTATGTGAAACGAATACGCTAAATGACAAACTATGAAATTGTACACGTAAGCTTTAAAATTTGATTGGAATTGTATGGAGAATGAATATGCTGTAGTCAGTAGTTACACGTTCAACGGGATCCATAAATCGGGGTCCCAACGTGTAGCTAGTGCCTTACTAAAGATAAACGCATTACCTTAACCCTTATACAAATTTACTTATCAAAACTAAAGTAAATATAACAGCTGAGGGTCGATCCTCAAGTCAACGTTATAAATACTAACGAAATTAAAGAGATCATGTTGCAATATTTCAGCTTATACTATAAAATGTACACAACAATGATATATTAAGCCACATGCTATTTACACCAAACACAAATACATAAATACAATACACGAGACGGATGAATAATATATATATAATACTCATTTAAATGTCGCAAAAAAACAATACTAAAATGTGTATAATGAAAAAAGCTCCAGATTAGCATAGCACTCTATGCTAAAGGATCATTTTGTTATATATATAAATTAAATTATTGAGTTTCGCAAGAAATAAAAATAAATCAATATATGTAATGTTTTTATGTAAACACCAAGTCGAAACTATGATATAAGCAGCAGTGCAAAACTAATATTACTCCATTTTATTTTATGACAAGCGCTTTTTACAATAAACGAGATTCATTATATATATGTATATATACATATATATATATATATAATATATTCGTAAATCGCAAAAATCACTAACTTTGCTTAGTATTAGTTCAAGAATAACCAAATCAAATGTATTGGAAACCAACTAAATGTCAACAACAATAAGCTTGAGCGAAATAATAAATCTTCTAAAATATACACAGTATAATAAAAAACTTAAAGCCTACTTTGATGGCCAACATCGATATTTTTAATAATAACTCATTAAAATATTACAAAGCTGTTTTATTTGACCCTGACCATTTCTAAGATATATGTACGTTTTAACCAACCACGATGGATACACCGAAATACAGAAGCCCCGATGTAAAATTACAAAAAGTGTAAGTGTGTCGCAGAATATTATGTAGCTAAATATTTACGTCTTTTTCAACATACATTTATCATTTTTTCATATTATTCAACTGCCTTCCACCAGTTGTCCAGATTATCGTCATAAAATATAATTTTCTCGAAAAGTCCTAGAAAGAAAAACATGTAAAAATACCGCCACTTTTTTTTTAAATGAATGGGAAGATGAAGATGAAGAAGATGGTGGTAAGTGACCAGATTTTTATATACAAAAATACCAAATCACCTTTTAGTATCTTATACTATCATTGGGCCGTTTGCGGCTTTACTACACAGGGATGACTCAATTTGCCAGTGCTGGCAAGCAGTGTGTAGCGAGTTAAGATGGAACGAGTAACATTCTCTCTCCAGCCCGCAGAATAGCGAGAAACAAAATAAGCGAAAATTGCATACTGTAAAGTGTGCAATATGCAGGTGTAAATTTGTGTGACAGAGAAATAAACTTATATGCAAATTGTGCAGGCCAACTACAGTTGGAACAAGTGCAATTCGCACACTGGTGCGTGGTGAGTAACAATAAAAGAGTGCTGTGTTTGTGTTTGCCAAGTGCGTCAAAGTAGAGAAAATGAAGAGCGCAATGAGGAAGCGTAACTCGCGCTTCAACTCGGATACACAACAGTTGAGCAATGGCGAGGACGGTGGCAATGACTTAAGTCTATTGCAGCGACCGCTGCGAACAGCGCACACGGGTTT
Organism: Drosophila niveifrons; assembly: GCA_035046325.1. Lineage (NCBI taxonomy): Eukaryota > Metazoa > Arthropoda > Insecta > Diptera > Drosophilidae > Drosophila > Drosophila niveifrons. Next base: position 24,125,095 of record JAWNOC010000046.1, read on the forward strand.
CGAAGAAGCGCGCCGCGCCTATGAAAATGGAACAAGCGAGGTAAGTAAGCAATTTTGGTTGACTAAGCGTTGCGTACGTGACGCAGCTAGCTTCAAGAATGGCGGCAGCATCTCTACCATCGACAACATCTTTTAAACATTTAACAGGTGCGTCGCCTGCTCAGCGAGGAGTGCAGCCTCATCTACGAGTGCCATGTGTGCCGCAACATGTTCCGCAGTTTAGCCAATTTCATCAGTCACAAGCGGGTGTTCTGCTGCATCAGCGCCCGCATCACGAGCCAGAACGCCGGCTACACAGTGAGTCTGCCGTAAAGCCAGCATATTTTAATACTTGACCTATGCCACACGAAATAGTTTCCTTTAACCCCATCTCGTTAACTGCTTGCAGGATCAGAACTCCACGATGATAATTCAGCCGACAAGCTCGCAGGACATGGAGCACATGCTGCGCAGTCGCAGCACAGGCTGTTCGCCGGTGCCGCGCGAGATTCGACCCATACGTGGCAGCATGCGTGATCTGAGTGGGGTCATCGAAAGACTGCGTCGCGAGAAGGCGCCGCCAGCTGCTTCTGTTGCTGATGCCCCAGTGCTTCAGCTGGAGGCTATGACAAACTCTAATCAAGCAGTGTACCAGACGATCAAGCTGGAGCGCGACGATGACAGCATCAAGACGGAGGTGAACGAGGTTCATCACATGCTCGATCCCAAGCAACGCACCGTTGTGGGACCTGATGGCAAAGCTGTGACGAGCGGCGATACCCTCGAGACGCCAGAGCAGTCGATTGGTGACGAGACCGAGACAAATGTCTTCTGTGAAATATGTAAGATATATATATTATCACTAAAGTAGGCCTGGTGTAAAACGTATTTTGCAGGCAACTTGACGTTCCAGACACACAAAACGCTAGAGCTGCACATACAGAAGCATCATTCGTCGTCAGCGTTTGTTTTTCAGTGTCCGGCTTGTTCACTTACCTTTCTGCAGGCAGCGGCCGTGATACGACATCTTTCCAAGGATCACAAGTCAGTATCTCAATCCAAATGGCAATGGCAAGGATGCAAACTGATCGTTATCTTTACCGTTTTGCAGAAAACCCACACGTCGCATTCGCATGATGAGAAACACAATCCTCAAGCGGCGCATGCAGCAGGGCGATGTTCAGGCCAAGGGCCCCAATCGCGAGCTGAAGCGTCTGCAGCTTTCCGATGATGTTGTGGGACAGCCTGTTGAGCAGCGCGATGCGAATAGCGAGCAGCGCAAAATCATGTCACTCTGCATCTACTGCGAGAAGTCTTTCGAGCGACGCGCTGCTTTGTCCACGCATCTGCTCAACTGTCGGGCGAAGCAAGAGGCGTTGGCCAAGCCCGCGCCTGCCGTCAAGAAGCTAAAGGTCAATTCAAACACTGCTGGCAGTATTGAGGCGGGTGGTCAGTCGACTGCAGCGAGTCCAGTAGACATGCAGAGCATCATCGACCCCAAAGAGCTAAATGAAATATTTGCCGATCTCGCCGAGCAGAATGGCAGCTTTGTGACTACTCTGCAGACCGTGTCTTTAGATAAGTTGCAGTTGCCGCACGAAAGCGACTCGAGCAGCGATGAGGGTGAAGGCGAGGATAACGACAACAGTGAGGAGGAGAACGAGGAAGAGCATGAGCATGAGGAGCAGCCCAGCATTGAAACTGAGGTGGACGAATCTGAGTCGAAGCCAAAGGTGAAAAAGAAAAGGAATGTGCCCATCGAAAAGCAGCTGCGTTGCCGCTGCAAAATCTGTCACAAACAGTTCAATGCTCTCGGTAATCTGCGTCGCCACATTTCCATGTTTCATTATCGCGCTCGTCGATTCGGTTGCACCATTTGTGACTATCGCGCCTTTCGTCGCTACGACATTGTCAATCATCTCGGCTTCACGCACAAAATCGAGGGCGATCGTGACAAGCTCACAGAGCAATATGTGGCCACACATGAATGCGAGTATTCACGTGACGATGTCGACGGGGACATTGTGCTGCTAGACAAGGAACAATCGCTAGATGCCGCTGGAGTCGAACCCACAGCTGAGCCGAAGCCTGCGCCGAAGACGTACGAAAAGCGCTCGAAGCGCTTGAAGACCATCACGGAGCTATCAGTGGAAACAGCTCCTTCGTCGCCCGTTGCTATTGCCGCTAGCGTTGCTAGCGTCAAGGAGGAACCGGAAGAGGAGCCGCTATCCAAAAAGCGCCGCAAGTCGCGTACACAAGTTTCGCCGGATTCCGGGGAGCGGAGTTTCGAGAAGCGTCCCATTCGCAAGCGTGTGAAGGCGGTTAACAAGGACTTTGTCTATGATCTGGTCAGTTTTAAGGCTGATCCTTCTGGAGCACCAGTCTCAGCTGCAGCCGCAGCCGTCGACTCGATGCGCGCTAAACTGCGACGGCCCACAGGAAATGCAACCGCAGCTGCCGCAGTGGAAGAGGCGAAGCCAAAGCAATGGGAAGCCTACATCACAGAGGAGAAGAAACCATTTGTGCAGGGCATAACACGTCGCATCATGTTGGAATTGGTCAGCCAAGGCAGAGCCGTCTCCTCCACGCTGCCCGAGTTGCCCGCGGAGCGACCTCAAATCCGACCACGTCTTATCTCGCACACGCGCAGCGATTGTGGTCAACAGCAGCAGCAACCACAGTTTGTGACGGATGTGGCAAACAACAGCGGCGAGAGCTTTATCGAGAAGATTGCCAAGCGCACCATTAGCAGCCTCTGGAACAAGGTAAACAACAGCATAGCGCAACAACAGAAGCCGGAAATGGCAACGGAGAGCGGTGATGTCGTCGAAGCTGCGCCCAAGGCGGAAGCGGAAACGGAAGCCTTGCTGGAGATGGAGACGCAGGCCCAGGCGGAAAAGGAAAAGGAGACGGAGACGGATGATCTGCAGAAGACGCCTAATGGGAAGCAGAGCTGCAGCCAACAAACACCTCCATCTCCGCCCCGCAAGCAAAGCAATGTCGCCGCCTCGAACTCATTGAGCACGTCCGCCATTGTGGACGCGGTCACGTTGCCGCCACCCCCAGTTTCAGCCCCACTTCCAGTTGTCGAATGCGCCAGCAGCAACAATAGCAACAGCAACAGCGGGCTGTCGACTATGGGCATGATGGGGGCAACAGGCGTTGGATCGGCGGCAACAGGAACAGGAACAGCCGGACTATTTCCGACATTACCCAAACCACCATCCGTTCTGCAAGCAGCTGCCAATGGAACCATTCAGCTCACCCTGGACAGCCTGCTACGTGCCGCGTTGCAGAACTGAATACTTTGATAGTTTTGTTAATCGGCTGCTGCTAATCACGCCCCCTCTCGCCAACGGCCCCCCCTCATTTAAGTTGATACGCTAAGGAGCGTATTTGTGTCCTTATTGTACTCGGAACGCGTTTCTAGTACTACGTATGTATCCATATCTAATGCAACCCAATCCAATCCAATCTGATGTTAAGATGTGATGTTAAATTCGAGTATTACACAGCTTCAATAACCAAATCAAAAACCAGAAGAAGTCGAAGACATGAAGACAAAGACGTAGCATAATTTATTGGCATTTCGAAAGTCGAAAGTCGAGTACAAAACGCAAAAATAATTACGTAAAATTGGGAATTGAGTTAATATTCATAATATATGATATTAATTTGCAATATTTTGGCTGCAGCAGCTTTCCGAACTTTGTTTATTTTCAAATTAATATATTTACACACAATCTGCGATTATTTTTGCGGTTCCACTCGTGATGTTTGAGATGGCATTTTAAGCATGTTATAAAGAAAATTGTATATCTAGTGTATAGAGAAGAATTTATACAAGTAATATAGTAAGCTAAGTCTAGGCTCGATACACATTATTAAACCATTCAGAGCTAACAGCTTGAGGAGACAAAGATACCGAAAAAATGAGATGTTATCGTTGCCAAGGGCAATGAGTTAGTTCCTTTATCCATTCAATTGTAAATACACCAACCAGGACCTGCATAGCACTTGCATTTGTAATTGTAATTGTAATTGTATTTGTATTGGAATTTGTTGTTGTGTGCGTAACTTTGTTATTCATTTATATGTCGTGCGAGATATCATCGTCATAGAGCCTTAAATCAAATCACCAAATGATAATAAAATGTATTTTAATCACAACTTACCACTTGTTGTGTTGCCATGACTAATTTATGCTCAATTGATCAAATGTGTTATGTACTCGACATCCAAACCGAAAGTAGAGCACGTCGAGGGCGGGGCCACAGGACACGGTGCTCGGTGCTCGGACCACTTAACAAGCATATACAGATGTGGATGGGTGGGGGTCTGTATTACTTGTGTAAGTCATTCAATAGCAGGATGCTGTTGCTGTTGGGGCTGCTGTGGTTGAGTCGGTGGCTCAATAATGGAAATTGTGTCACGGTCAGGAGAGTTGGCCAAAAACCGTGCCGCACTTTAAGCGTATGTCTGTGTATGTGTGTGTGAGTGTTTTCGATACAAACTGTGGCAGATAGAGAAGATATAAGGCAGGAGAGAGACAAAGTGAACTAGAGAAGAGAAAGCGAGCGCAGCTGTTTGTAATTGGAAACCGAAAGTGAAAACGCCCAGGCCTTGAAAAAAGCTGCAGGCCACAATGACGACGACGACGACGACGGAGCATCACACGGCAGAGGCGACACATTTTCTACCATTGCAAGATATGAACTTCAAATTGATTTATTATTGCAGCGCCACCAGAGCGTGGCATGTGGCAAGGCAAGGGGCCAGTAGAGAATGGAGCAACTGCTGCAGCATAAAATTAATGCCACTTACAAAGGCATTACGTCTCAATAGAGCCTTGGCTGCGGCATCGAAGGAGGCATCTGCAGGCGTGCTTTGTCCTATTTAAGCCACCGCCTCCTCTACCTTCTCATTTCTCCTTTTCTTCGTCAGCCACCTGCTTGGGCCTTCTCAAAGCAGTTTCGCAGTGCCTTGGATGGCTTCCTTTAGCGACGCGTACTAGTAAAGTGCTAAGTGATTTCAGGTTGAACCTACAGCCAGCATAATCAGCTCCAACATAAGCCCCGGGCCACAATCACATTCACATTCACAAAAAGCCGAAGCACAAAGGAATCACCAGCTGAGGACGATAAAACTAAAGCTTCTTCTGCTTCTGCTTCTGCCGCTGCTGACCTATTTAAGTGCTTGCAGGTAAGATGTTTGTTCATTATTAAATGATGTGCTTGTCGTGGCATCGTAAATGCATTCTTCTCTTCTCTTCTCTTTTTCCCACCAAAATTGTGGCACGTGCATCATTCGCAGACACACTGCCAATTCCTGCATGCATTATTGTTAAGAGGCTTATGGTCAAAATCGCAGCTTTTTAGAGCTATCTCTTCTTATTAAATCACGTGCAGCTAGCTGCTTATTGGTTTCAATAACACTATATCAAGCTCTCCAAATGAACTTTCACATGGTATGTGACCCACTTACAAAATTTTAAATTTTCAGTCTCCTAGCATTTTCCTTTTGAACTGGACTTTGATAGTTTGGTCAGTCAGCCAGAAGGTGTAAACCTCACACATCTAGATATTACTACTTCTCCACTGACTGCTAAAGGGGATCGCAATCTGCTTGAATAAATATTCGCCTCTCCTTTTCTCCTCTTAGTGCTGTTCATTTGCTGAGGCGTCCATTTGAGCAGTGCACAAGGCATTATTACCGATTATCACTAGGGACAAAATACTGTGAGCAGATGCTGCTACAAACAAAAGACACAACAGTGGTTCAACCCCTCCCCGCCCCGAACATCAGTTGCCACCTCAAGACCCCAAATCTCGCTTGTTGTGAACTCCCAAAAAAAAAAAGAAGTGAAACGGTGATTGACGATGGCGACGACAACTTAACGATGAAACTGGAACTGGGTGAGGTGCTCTAAATATGTGTGTATTCGCGTGTAATGTATGCGTGTGCCTGTGTGCATGTAACCTACTAACACGGGAGAGCACCAGATAGATGCAGATAGCTAGAGAGAGAGAGAGAGAGAACAGAGAGGAATAACAAACAAAAAGCTCCAGCTCCATCGAAAGTGAGGATGATGAGTGAAAGTGACGCAGCGTCAGCAGCAGCAGCGTCGGCAGAAGCAGTAGCGGCTGCGTTAACTGCTGTCTGCCGACTCTTCTCCATTCTCTTGCCCCTCCTGGATTCTACGTTGTCTGCTGTCATCTGTTTGGCGGGCGGTTTGCCACCAGTGGCATCGGCATTTCGACGCATCGCATGTTGTTGCTCTAGGACGTTGAAGGACAAAGCAGCAGAAGCAGCAGCAGCAACAGCGCCAGCAAACGAACAGAAGACAAAAGCAGGGCGCCCTCTACATTCGTCTGCGTTTTGCTTGTGTTGTCCTAGTCCTCAAACGAGAGCTTTTTGAGTGCCGTCGTCTGAGCTTCGGCTTTAGCCTCGACTTCGAATTCGGCTTTAACTTCGGGCGTTGTACACGAATGCTGAACGCAGTTTCGCTATGCAGCAGCAGCCTCTGTCAGCGTCGTGTCAGTCGGGTTTCGGTCGTCTAACCAAGCAGAGGTGAAACAGCGACAGCGGACAACCAACGCCGAGCTTCACAAACAGACAGAAAAGAAGACAGGTCGGAGCGAAAGAGGCAGAGGAAGAAGAGCAGCAGCCGCACCAGGTTGAGGCTGAGTTTCAGCTTTAGTTACAGTTTCAGTTTGTCAGCAAGCAGCAGAATCCATCCAAAAAAAATAGACGAAGCAAGCGAATAACAAATCAAAGTGAAATAAGTCTGGAACTGTCAGCTTGCTGGGTCATTAGCTATTGCCATTTGCCATTTGATTGACGGGCAACACCAAAGCGAGAGAGTGGGCGAGAGAGAGAGAGACATACAATTACTTGTCTAACTCTGTGTTGTCCGCAAACGCCGGACGCAGCGCAGCCTAGGAAAGTAGGCAACGAATAATTGAAAAGGCAAACAACCAAAAAAAGGCAAATTCGAATCGAAATTGAAAATCTAATTAGCGACTGGCGAGGTCAGAGCCCGGCTCCTTCAATCATTATCAGTATTGAAAGCAGCAGCAGCTCTGTGCGAAATCAAACGACAACAACAACGAGAATAACAAGTGTAACGACAACAACAACAACAAAAACAACAACTGCTAGAAATTGAGCTGAAAAGGCGTTGCTCGCACCTCCAACAAAAACCCGAATCCAGATCCGACAACCGAAAGCGAAAGCGACGTCAACACCAGCAAACACTTTCGCGCGCCAGTGTGTGTGCTCTCGTCTGCGTGAACGCGCGCGTGTATGCGTATATGAGTGTGTGTGTGCTGTAACTTCAAACAGTGATAACGGAACACGCGCGTTTTTCGGCGTTGCTGTTGGAAAAAGACAGCGACACTTTTCTTCCGAATGTGATTTCAATTCTGTATTTTATCTGTGCTGACATCACTTCATTGTCTTAACTAATCAAAGGAGGGGAGATTAATGAACTAAATATATGCGAGCATCTTCAACTTCAACTTCTACTACCACTTTAATTTTCTTGCTTCCACTTGGGCTCTCGTACTGGCTCTCAACCTCAGCTATTGATCAATTAAGCGACTAACCAAGCTGCCAAACGGACTACGCCACAAATATGTTCTCCATGTGCTCAAAGGTGAAACCAAGGAGCGAAGAGTTCAGCTCGACGCCGTCGCAACAGCAACAACTGCAGTTGCAGCAGCAGCCCTCGGGTAGGTTGCAGGATCAAGTTCCAAATAAATGACTATATATGTTATGTATGTACATGTGTATGTGTGTAGACCTCCTCTGTGTATGTGTGTGTGTGTGTGTGCGAGGCTGTCCCCGTTTTGAGGCAGAACCCTTGAACTCGTTTTTGCGTTTTTCGCTCGTGAATTTCGTGTGCCTGGCTAACAATTTTTCTCAATGAATTCTCGCATACACACAGATTACTTCTCCGTGTGTGTGTGAGTGTGTCTGTATGTGCTAGGGGGTGTATTTGCATCACTCTCACTAGCGCTCTCTCTCTCTCGCTCTCAGTCTCTGTCGCTGTCGCTTGGTGCGTGCTTCCGTTTCTCTATCTGTCGCTGTGGTCGCAATGTTGACCTGCTCATTATGAACATATGTAAGGACATACTTATGCTACATACAGGCACTTGAGCTAAACTTATCAAGAGAAATTCAGCAGCGTTTATTATGCTTCAATCACTGTGCCTCAGTGCCACATTGCCACAGTGACACACTGTCAGCGCCACACCCATTGGCCACCCTGAGCACGTAAACTGCATTAAACCATTAAGCAGAGCCAACACAACAATCAGGCGCCCCATCCCCAATTCCTGCCCTCCCACTCCCCCTCTCTGTCTCTATCTCTCTCTCTCTCGCAAGTAAATGGAATGCAACGAAAATGAATCCACCTAGCGAGACAGACAACTCGACTGGTTGTCATCGTTGTCGTTGTCGCTGTTGTTGTAGGTTGAAAGCACCCACGTGCATAAATCATGCAAGTGTACAGCAGTCAACAGTGCAGCAGGATGACAGGAAGATAGGATGGCAGAATAGGGCTGGGCTGCAGCAAAAGTAGGCGTTTCGCATCCGCCCTTCTCCTCGAGCACTACTGTCGGTGCGGTGCTTTCGGCCCCATTACGACCCCGAGGCATCTTAACAATTATGTACAAGTTGATTTTGCAACCGTGTGTCGTCTAAGTTTCCCTCTTCCCCCCTCTCTATCACTCTCTTTCTCTCTCTCTCTCTCTCTTGTCGCTTTCTCTTGCTGCCTCCCACTGCCACCTGCAGCCACTTGCTATTTCAACTGCTTTGTCACGTGAATGTGAATGTAGAACGTAGCATGTAATATATGGATGCGGACTAAAGTGCTACACACGATGTGTCCAATGTCCGTTGAACGTTGTCCGTTCTCAGTTGACAGTCTGCTGCTTGCTTGCTTGTAATGTCCTTCGGCGACCGTCAGTCAGTCAGTCAGATAGTTAGTCAGTAGTTGCCTCTTTCCCCATCTCTCGGGGTCGCCATCAGCAGCCACATTGCCCTCGTTACAGAGGCAACGTAGTCGACACTTGCCAGCATCAAATATATATACGGATATATAACATGAATGTGTGTGTGTGTGTGTGTGTGAATTTTCAGATGTATAATCCATCCGTCTGTATTTCGTTTGGGGTTAGCCCAACGAGCAAACAGTTTGCCAAGAAATTTGCAGGCGAGCCTTGAGCGTTTTTCAATTGCTGTGTCAGCTTATTGCATTGACAAGCTATCAGCAACTGGGCTAAATTCGTTGCCAGTTGCCCCTCCCCCCTTTCCCATGATGATGACAATTGCAGTTGCACTTTCTCGAGAGTGAGAAATTGCACTTAAAGGTCTTGCAAGGCATGTTGTCATCTCAAGTGGATGCCGCAACATATTCTCATGAAATCGATCTCTTAATTGCATCACAATAATGCTTGAACTTGATTTAATGAATTCATTTACACTGCCGCTGACTTGTACGAGTATTTCAATCAGCTCGGCTGTGATTCAATCAACTCTGAATAATGAATATAAATGCGCTATGAAAGGGGGGTTCAGGGGACAGGAAATGGGACGAAACGCTGCGGCCAAGGACAAATGTTAGCTGTCAAAATTGAGAGAAATTCATGCATTAATTATAAGTTGTTATTTGGTCAGCGGTTGAAGTTTTGTGTGCCTCCCGATTGGAGAGCAATGACAGGACTTTCGAACATCTAAGACTGTGTGTGTGTGTGGGTGCGTTTTCAATTAAATAGCGGAAACGGACTCGACGATCTAAATTGCCCGCTTTAGTGTCCAGTTCTTCATGCGAGTATTCTCTTCTTGCTTTGCAGGCACGGGAGGAAAGCAAATCAAAGGCGGCTACCTGCTGCGCTATAAAAGTGAGTAGCTCATAAAAACGCTCTTCAGCATAGGTGTGCAGCATCTTTTATTATCGAATCGAATCCCTTTGCAGAGCACATGCTGTGGAATCGATGGGCCGAGGAGTGGGTCATACTTTACGATGACTCCACGATGGCGTGGTTCACGGAGCCGGGCCGCTCCTCACCCTCGGGCAAGATACTCGTCAAGGAGGCGCCCGAGATGCTGGCCATTGCCCATTGGACTGGCCAGATACCGCGTCGTCCTCCACTGCCCGATGGCGTGAGTGTCTCACAGCTGATTGCGCTGGGCTCGCGACGCAAACGCTCCAAGGTCTACTGGATGCTGGCCAAGTCGGAGCAGGAGGTGAGCGACTGGATCGACGCCATCACCAAAACGCTGCCACCGCCGCCACAAATCGAACTGGTGGTGGACAAGCCGCATCTGATGAACGTGCTGCGGCGTCCGCTTGTGCGCATAAGACGTGAGTACAATGATGACAATGATGTCATGCAAAGACAAAGTTGCCAATTTACGAGTATGCCTCTTTTAGCGGCCACCAACTCGGAGGTGAAGCAGCGCAAGAGTTCCAGCAGCAGGCATCATCGCAACACCTCAACATCGCATGCAACATCGACGGCCTTGACCACTCAGCGCATCATGTACAATCAGAATCCATTGGTCAAGAGCGATGCAGCTGTGGCAATTCTGAGCAAGAAGCCGGACTCGAAGGCCTCGCTGGCCTGTGCTCTGCCCTGGGGCCATGGCTGGGGCTGGGCCACACTGCCCAACGGAGTGTGGAGCGGCGGCCTCACCTGGTCGCAGTGCGAGGATACCTTCACGCTCCATGCACTGCCCACCACCCACTGCACTAATCTGATCGACACCTCGTGCAGCGGCGCCGTTTATCACACTGACATCGGTGGCTTCGATTTCCACTCGTCGGGCGTGGACGATCTCGGCGGCGAGGACTTTGACTATGCCATGGACTGTGGCGATTTCATATTTTAAGCGCATGCAGCTAAAACAACTTTTCCACACATTCGACACTTGAGCCAGCCCACCCGAAAAAGGAAGGAAAAAGAAGATGATAGAGAAGTAGAGAATCAAGAGGTAATCGCATCCGTAGTATAAATGTGCTTCAATTGTCCCTTTGTGTTAGGCGTTGCAATTAGCATAGACAAGGATACGAGTAGCCAAAACAACATGTTTACACACTGCGTATACGCAATTCATTGTTGACAGTTGCGATGCCCCAAAAAGTAGGCAACAGTTTTGGCATCAATCGAAATCGAAGCGAAGCAAGAAAGAAACGAAAAACGAGGAACCGAAACCCGAAATACGAAACGATACATGTATGTAACCTTAAGCATCTTTTTATGAATTTTATAAACGATTCCCAACAATTTTCGATGCCGCTGTGACCGCGATCGCAATTGTGTTATGTACGCTTTTAGTGTGCAATTTTTAAATGAAACATTTTTACAGCGCAGCTAATTAAGTCAAATTGATACACGTACTCGTAAATGTTATTAATAAGTGTGTGTGTGTAGAACATGCTGGCTATGTTCACGTACAGCATTTTTATAGTTTAGTATATAGTGGCGACAAGTTTTGCTATTGAATGTAATGTAATGGCTCAAAACAAGCAAGAGGAAAACCAGGTTAAAAACACGTTTACACACAATAACCCAACACACAAACACAAATACATACATGAGCATGAGAAGAGAGAAGCGAGTAATTGTAAAAGAATCCCAATCGAAACGAATCGAATCGAGTTTGATAAACCCTAAGCACACCCAAAGCCAGAAGAGTTTCTAGAAACTGAAATACACAAAAGCCCACCCACGTACTGATAAAGTAAAGTTTGTAAAGTAATCTAGTTTATATAACCAAAACCAAAGCGAAAACCAAAACAAAAATGAAAACGAAAACGTTTAGTAGTAGCGTAAGTCAAACAACATAAGAAACCAAAGCAGACATTAAATCATATTTAACAGAAATATGTATACTCTTTAAGTATATATATATACGATATGTATAGGAACCCATGCATCGTCAGAATCCACCGTTAATCACACAGAATAGCCGCACAGAATAAGATCGAGCACTTGGCATGATTGCATCTGATACTTAAAGCTCTTTCTTGGCCCTTTTGTATTGTAATCAATTTAAATTTGATCGCATCAAAGTATCAGATGCCTTCATGTCAAATGCGGATGCTTATTTAAACGTCCATTGCCACGTGTCCATTAAATATGTATACAATTTGTTAAAACGAAAACAAAAAGATTTTTCAAATTTACATTTGAATTTGAATTTAGGAAAATTTGAAAACTCTTGTGCACTGCGAGTGCCAAGAGAAAAAACGCCGCTACGGAAACCTTACACAAAAACAAAATAAAAATAAACAAAACAAAACAAAACAAAAAAACATTTAGAAATTAAATGTGTAGATTAAGTGAAAAGTGTCTTCAAATGGCAAGGGACACGGTGAAGATTGTAGAAAAGCCCAAAGATATTTAAACGAAAACAATTTCTGTATTATCTAAGAATGTGCTGGTTTTCACAATGTTGCGAACTTAGTCAAATAAAACAAATACGTATAATTATAAATATATAATGCATAAAGACATACGGGTAACAAAGTAAAATCTTGCCTAAATTAACAGTATGCCCCCAAAAAATGTAGAATCCATAGTTGTGTACTATATATATGAATATTAGTTATAGGTAATGCCGAGAACATGCATGTATAGTTAACTATATTTATATACAACCATTTGAGAGCGAAGAAACGCCTAGACGTAAACCAAACCAAAACAAACAAACAACCAAATCGAAGCGAATCGAATCGAATCGAAAAGCGTCAAAGCTCAAATTGATATTCGATGAAAACAAAGCAAAAGTTAAACCTGAGCCCTTGCAGCCTTAGTTGAATCGTATGTACGTTGAATACTCACTCTTCCCCCATGCAAAAGAAGAGGGAAGGAAGCATTAGGAGCATAAATGAATAACCGTAATTATAGTATTATTAAATGTGTTGAATGTATTTGAGAGAAGGGAAAGAATGCGAGAAACCCCCCCAACCCCCAATAAACCCCCTGACAAAATAATGTAGACTAAAAGACTTAAGCAATTGTCGTATAGACGTTAAATTAGAGCGCATTGAATGTTGGCTTAAAAATGTTTAGAAACGAATCTTTATAAGTAGTTAAAAGTAGAAACAGTCGTCATGTTTATGGGCAAGAAAGAGTACGAGTTTATCGACTGCTTGCACTATTATCCTGTGTAGCCTGATGAATGTATAACCCGAAAATAATCGATATGTAAATGGATGTAATTAAATGTTAGAGAAGCTATGTAAGCTGAAGCCAAAGTGAAGTGTTGAACAGCAAAGAAGCCAAATAAATATGTCGTGTTTCCTTAGTGTGTAAACTTGAATAAACAAACCGAAACCAAAACAAAAACAAAAATCGAAATAAATTAATACCAACCTCGACAATCACGGATATAAAGAATAAAGTAAATCATAATAATCATAATACAAATTAAAAAGGCGTTGCGTCGGATTGCGTTTGGTTTGTAATCGAAATCGAAATCGAAACCGTAATGGTCTGTGTATTCGTAACAGTTACAGTAACAGTATTCGTAATAGTCATAGTTATCGAAATCGATAGTTAAAACGGAATCGGAAAGAGAGCAGGAGTTGAACTAGGAATTAAGGCATTGTTGAAGGAGCCGCAAATATCGCACAAAGCAAGCAAATTCACATTAAAGAGACTATCAGCTGATTAGCAAAGTGCTTAAGATCTCTGGGCATCTTAGTTTTCCGATCCTCAGTTGTATATTCCTAGCAGCATTTATATGAAATAGTTTTGTAATAGTTTGGTTATCGGCTTATCTTTAATTTTGACACTTACTCGAATTACAGCAGACAATGGAAATTAACATACTTGTAGTTTGTTCCCTCCGTGTATGGTACCATAGGTACTTGGAATAGGATTAGCCTCCCGATATTGTAGACAATTGTGTGGATCCAGCGAGAAAGAAAGAGAGCGAGAGAAGTGTTTCAAGTGTTGCATTACGTATACGACGCCTTGGTCAGCCACCGATTCGCCATTCGCGATTCGAATAGTACCTAGAACCTAGAGTAATAAGTATTGTAATTGTTGTTTAGACGTACTCGTATTGCCAGCTTTCAGCTAATGGCTGTTAGTCATTGTGATTGTCACTGTCGCTGTTGCTCTCATTGTCATCTATCCGAATTTGTAAGTGTGTGTTTTAAAGGCTTTGAATGCTTGGATGTATGTGTATTTGTATTACTATTTATATTTGTATTTGTATTTGTATTTATATATGTATTTGAATTTGTATTTGTATTCGTATTCATATTCGTATTCGTATTTGTATTGAATGTAATTGTAATCATATTCGTGTTCGTATCGCTGTAATGTTTGTAATTCCTTTTTGGCAAAAAGCGAAACATAATCGAGCACTAGTCAAATGTAAGCTGACAAGAATTAACAAGAATAAAATAGCACAATTGACCCAGCTCACATTAGCATTAAATAACAATAACAATAATCAACTTTCAATCCACATTTGGGCATTAGTCAAGTACATTTACAATACTTCTCTTCAAGGGAAAGATAAGCCCGAGTTCGGCAACCCGAATTGCGAATATACTTTCGAGTATGTTCTACAAGCTTAATTCTGACTAATTGAGTAACTCCTTCGATCCGATTATAATATTGTTTAACTCTATCTGTATGAAGCAATTAACTAAACTATGTGAACACAAATGTCTATATTCTTAACCATGTAAATCACATAGTTAAATGAAATACAAATAAAAATGACAGACGAACGAAACGAAAAATAAACGTGTATTATAGCATATAGCATGATGAGAGCACAAAAAATAAATAATTAATGTGTGTGTGTATATTATTTGATGTGTACCATGAACGAAAGTGTTGAAAAAGCAAAACATGATAATAATTCGCTCAAACTTTAAACAAACTAAAAACTATGAAAACAAAAACGAAAACGCAAAGTGCGCACTTATTAGGTTTCAAAACCGCAGTAAAGCTAAACAAATGAAAAGCAATGAATAATCATGATTTTAAACAAACGATGAGTAAAGAAGCGCTGCGAATAAATGGCCAGTTAAATGTTAGTTACGAGTAAGGCAACATATGAGCACCGAAGCTTCAATACCCTACCAGAAGTGTCTATGAATAAATTGTATCAAAAATTTATGTTTTCGCAAATGTATTGCAATAGCTTTAATTTAATTGATGAGTAAATGTTCAATGTTCACCATAAAAAAAAAAGATAAACGTAAACGTATTGTGCATTCTTGCTAAATATGAGTAATTGTGTTTAAGGCGCTGTGAGAAGAAGTGAGAATTAGCGAGAAACACTCAAACATATATATTGAGACACTTTGTTCACTATGTATCATAAATGAATACATACGAGTATGAGTACGAATATGAGTATGAGTACGAAAAACGAATGAGTTTGACTCAATGAGAGTTAAAGCCGAAGCCAAAACGAAAAGCCAACATCTGCTAGCGTTGATAAATGCAATATTTAAAAAGAACAACACAAAGAAAATTATAAAATGAACAAAAACCCGAAAAGATTAACAGCAAACAATAACAATATATCTACAACTGAGCGGTAAATACATGTTTTTGTGGAACGAAGCACGCAAACTTTGTTTTATTTCATAAGCTGGCAGCAGCAGCGAGCTGAGCTACGCCCCCTCGCCACACGCCACCGTCATCGTCATCGTCATTGTCATCGTCATCGACAGATCAGTGCATTGGCAATGAGAGCGAGTGAGTGAGAGAGAGAGAGAGAGAGAGAGCGAGAGAGAGCGGCAGCTTCGTCGTTGCTCTCTCGCCTTATTCGACTTTTGCTGTCGCTGACGCTAACTTTGGTTTAAGCTTTGGCCATTTGCTGGCTGACTTTTGAGCAAGCGACCGCAATCTTGTCTCAGTTAGCGCACAAACTTCTAAGCAAACAGTCCAAATTGACCAGCGACCGGCTGCTACAGACTTCTTCGCCAGTTAGTGATTTACATTTTTATCGCGGCTCACGCGACGTATGCGTAATTACGCTGGAAATTGTCTGTTTGTCCGGCCAACTGCTGTTACTGTCCTGGAGTGGCCTAGTTTCCATAGTTCAACTTTTATTATTGTGTCAACAAACTCGCCGTGCCGCAAGTTGACTTTTCAACATCAGCAGCAACAGCAACAGCCTAATCTGAAGCATGTGTATTCAGGTGCCACCGCTCGCAGTCACCGCATAGCTGGGTAAGTTGCCGACGTCGACACCAAAGATATGGAAATCAAAGCCAACACACACATCAGACTCAGTCTGAGACGTGTGCCAAAAAATAAACATAAATTAATTGCTCTGTGTGGTTCTTGTGGGCGACCAAGGTAATAATAATAATGACTACTGCATACCCTGCTTAGCTTAGCACACCTTGCTTTGGGGGAAATTTAATAATTACGAATATATAGATTTAGTTATTAGCATTTTGACTTGTTTGTCATGTTATGTTATTCCGTAGACAACCTCAACTAGCTCTGACAGCATTGACACTTTAAGTTATTAACACAACATTTGAAAACAATAAGAGCTGTGTATAGTTTAGTGGTTGACTCTTTAGCACCTGAGTCAACAAGTATTTCAATTGAATTACGTTTAAAAATTGATTTCGTTAATTGTGTTGCTTCATCACAATCGTATATTTGTTTGGTTTTCCTATCGCTAAGGTCTTTTGGGTATTAATCGCAGTTCGTTTTGGGGTAAGTGACTTAAACCCAATTCAATTAGTTTGCTCATTGAGCTGCCCATTTTCGGAGTCGCTGAATGTCACAGGCAGCCCACAACGCCAGCCCCGATACCCGCTCTAAATACGAGTGCAAATTGCAAGAACAGCTTGCTGGGCTCGGCTTGATCTGGCGACTTCCACATGGCGCCCACATACGGCACCAATCACAATCACAATCGTATTTACAATTCACAATTGCCATAGACGCCTCCTGGCTACATTCAAAGCAGCTCCAATTAACTCTCTAACGCTCTCTCTCTCTCTATCTTACTCTTAACTGGCTTTGCAACTATTTTTAGACACAGCAAACGCAACTCTTTGGGTGACTCAACGCAGAGTCTAAGCCGGGTCTACAGTCGCTGTGAGTCGCGTCATCATCATCATCATCATCATCATTGCCAACAGCTGCCTACACTTTGCACACACACTGTCGAGACACTGGGATTTCATTCGCGGAGAGCTGACTTTATTTGGAAATGGCGTCACAAGATTCAGCCGAAGAGCAGCAGCCCATCTCAAGGCTGGCTCTGATGCGGGTAAGTCTCTGACAAAAAAAAGTAGACTCCGAACTAAACTGGGTTGGCAGGAAGCGTGGCGAAGCGAAAGAAAGGCGTCGCTTAGTCCGGTTTGGCCACTGGCCATTAATTATTTAGATGTCCCATTTTGGCCATCAGTCGACAGTCGACAGACGACAGACGACAAACTGTGACAGTGACAGTCAAATGATTGCGCACAATTTCCGTATACTCGTAGTTGAGTTTGAGTTGATGCTTGCTTGTCTGTTTTCCCAGCCTTATTTCAGCTAATTAATTTAGTCTTTAAGCCCATATTCGGCTGAAAAGCTAGTATGATATTCCCAGCTCATTAATGACCATAGTTCGCTGCGACCGA
Source organism: Drosophila niveifrons (assembly GCA_035046325.1). NCBI lineage: Eukaryota > Metazoa > Arthropoda > Insecta > Diptera > Drosophilidae > Drosophila > Drosophila niveifrons. Next base: position 24,142,709 of record JAWNOC010000046.1, read on the forward strand.
ATGCACTTTTGATTACACTTTAAGCTGTAGATTAATGCTCGCAATAAATCGACGTTAGCGCTTGGCACTTTGACATTAAACCAATCGCCATCAACTGGCAGTGTATGAAACTTAGCCCGCTTCATTGTCATTGGAGACACATACACACACACAAGCACCTACACTCGAATTGCCCACCAACTCAGAACATCAGCTAAACAAGCTCGAAAATTGTTGCGCGAGATTTTTATCGCTGATTTGGGGCGGCACTTGGGTTACAACGGTGTTGGATATCCTTGCGAGCAGGACGAAGAGGGGGAGCAAGCCCACGAGTTTTGTCACCTTCGGTGGGTGCAATGAATCCTCTCTCTCTCTCTCTTTCTCTCGCTCTGTCTCTCTCCTCTCTTACCCACTCTCTCTATTATTCGCTCTCTGAGCTCTTTTTGTTGGCTTTGCATGCCATGGCAACGTTTGGTGCCGCGATGCAGTCATTGATTTTTGTTATTGCCTTGCAGTAGCAACAACAACAACAGTAACAACAGTAACAACAAGCAACAACAGCCACGTTGATTGCTGAAGTGCTTCGATATAGTAAAATAAATTTCAATTCTTCGTCGAGCGCCTTTTTTTCCAAAGGTGGCCATGGCTGGTCACAACACCGCAAGCGAGAGCGTTCACTTTGATTGAGTATAGTCAGAAGGCGGCGGTGGTTGTGGATGTGGATGTGAATGTGGAGGAGTATGCCCACCACACGCTCCAACTACTTTGCGTCGCCATCAGCAGCAGTAACAACGACGACGACGACTTCTTTTGTTCAAGCGGGTCGCGTGGCACGCGGTTTTATGTACTGGCGGCATGTAAGTGGTGGACACAGATTTGAGTGAGAGAAGTGGCCACGAGGGTGGCTCATCGTAGGATAGACAAACGCCTGCTCTCCCACACTGGCATAACTAATAGCTTCGCTGGCTTTCTCTTGAAGGGGTGGGGCGAGCGATGGACATATCAGATTCGGACTCCACTCACCACTTTTTTTCAGTCGACACGCGCACTTTGCACGATGCACATGAACATGGCACAAACGGACGAGGACGACAACGACATCGAGGCTTATTGTGACTATGAGTTGGAGTATCCAACAGATCACATAATGCCTCTCAAATTGAACGAATCGTGGGCAGCCAGACGCTTGATGGAAGCTCTAAGTCACCTGCCGCCAAACAGCAATTCGGCGCCCGTAAGAACGTTAGAACGGACTGCTTTGGAAGCATCTCTTAAGGGTTATTTAAAGTATCCAACTTACGATGAAATAATTGATTTCATTGCAGATGCGCTTCCAGCAAAAAACCCACGAGGAGAAGGAGCTGCGGCGTCAAGAACTTAGCATCAGCACAGCTGCTCCTACTGCTGCTGCAGCTGCTGCTCCAAGAGGCGTCTCTTCTCGGCTGGTGGGAAATGGCAAAGTACGCCAAATGTTCGACGAGCGGCGTCGTGGCGCAGGCATCGATCGCAGCAATCCTCTGCGGCCGATAGGCGACACCCGATCGCAGCCGCAACAACAGCAGCAGCAGCAACAGAAACTCATCAAGGGCATTTCAACAATGAGTCTTAAGGAGAAAGCAGTCATCACCCAACAACATGGGACAGTGACCAGTGACAACAATAACAATAACAATAACAGCAAATATAGTGTGTCGGGTACGCTGATAAATGGGAATCGTCTTAAGCCTGTGATTACCCACAAGACGCCGCCCAACAGGGACAACAAGGAGCACCTGCGGACCAATACGACGCCACCCAGCAGCGGTGGAACTAGGACAACAATTAGGGTGACAACCAAGACATCGACAACACCAACAAAAACGGCGACGGCGACCCGACAAGCTGCCGGACGTGTTGATGCTCAAGAGAAAGGACGCCCGACTCGCCATGTAAGTAAGGGAGTTGGCTTCGGCAACAACTTCAAAATTAAATGAATCATGTTATAAATTGTACATTCATTTCATGCATTTTATCTCCATAAATAGGTCAACCCCAAATCTCCAGTTACCAAAATTCAAATGGTAAGTAACCGAACTCGGTAATACTCGTAAGGAAACTTAATCACCTTGGTGTTGATCGCTTGCAGGATCAGCCGCCACCGGAGGGCACCTCGAGTTGCCGTCATTGCGGCCGGCACTTCAACACCGATCGCCTGGGAAAGCACGAGGAAGTCTGTCAGCGCACCATGAACACCAAGCGCAAAATATTCGATGCTTCCAAGCAGCGCGTCAAGGGCACCGACAACGAAAAGTATTCGAAGCAGCAGCAGCGTCAACGACAGCAGCAGCCGCTACCTCGTTCCCAGTCCACATACAGCAGTGCGGCACAGCAGCAGGGACTCAAAACGGGCGTCAAAAAGAGCAACTGGCGCAAGCAGCACGAGGAGTTCATCCAAGCGATACGCGCCGCTAAGCAGGTGCAAGCGCACTTGGCTCGTGGCGGCAAGTTGAGTGATTTGCCACCTCCGCCGCCGTCGGAGAATCCTGATTACATACAGTGTCCGCACTGTAGCAGGCGATTCAATCAACAGGCTGCCGAGCGGCATATTCCACGCTGTGCCACCATGATCCACAACAAGCCGCGTCGCAGCAATCCTCAAGCGGTATCGAAGAAGCGCTAGCCTTGGCCGGTTTCGAATTGCGTTTCCCAATTTATTAAATGTGATAAAACGGATTTTATTTGATGAAAATAAATATACTCGTATATATAAAACAGAAATGAATATTTATTATGTCTAATCCGAAAGTATTTCCACATCGTTGCTGGCACTCGACTCCTGCAATTGACTAACTGTTGCCGTTGTTGCTGGCGTTGCTGTGTGCTGCACTGCAGCCGCTTTCTCGCGCTCAATGATCGCCTTGACGGCATCGGCGGCCTTGTTCATCTCTAACCCTTCAAGCATATAAGCCCAGTTGTCAAGCGTGGCATCATCGTCGTCGGCAATCCAATTGATTAACATTTTGGTGCATGCCACACCAGCTGTGGGATTTTCCATTTGAAAGAACAGCAACTCATCGTTGCTGAAGCCAATCTTCTTGCCCACTTTCATCCACGGCTCGCCAATCACCGGCGTCACCTCATCAATGTGTGCTCGTGTGACCATCAAAGACTTCTCGTGTGCTGGCATTTCGTCCACATCATCCACAACGGGCTCAGTATCCTCTACATCGAGTGGTTCGATCTCCTGCAGAGCAACTGAAGCCTCATGCTCCTGCTCTGTGGGCGCACTGTTTGTGCCCGATTCGTTGCTGTGCTCCGTCGTGTTATTTGATGCAGTGCTCGTCTGCTTCACCAGCTCCTTTTCGCGTGTCAAACGCTTTCGCACAACATCCAGATAGTCGGAAATCTTGCACGACGGCTGCGAAGTAAAAGTGAAGAAGTGAGGCGTCTGGCGGGCCAGGAGACGCAGTGCTCGCCATTCAAAGGCGGGATCGCTTTTGTCATGTGGCGTTTCTAAGTAAGTCTCCAGCATGGGCAGGAAGTTGCGCTGTTCGCTCTTGCATGCTTGCAAGTTGTCTGGCGAGTAATTCCACAGCTTGGTCAGATTATCGCTAGCAGCAAGACATGAAGAAGTGGTAAACTTTAAAATTATCTAAGAATGTGATTAGACTTACTTGCCCAAGAAGAACTTTCCACTTCGTGTGGCATCTCGCAGACAATCGCCTAGTGGGCGCTTGGATCGCTTGGCTGGAGGTTTTGACTCATCTTCGTTGATTTCGGCTTCTTCGGGTTTCTTGAACTCTTTGCAACCATCGTTTTTCCAGTTGTTCCACATCTCTTCTCTATGCAACATGTGCTGCACAGTGCGCGCAAATCTGCGGCCATAAGGCGGTGTCTCCTCCAAGAGTTTATAGACCCGCTGCTCAGTCTCCTTTATGAAGTCTGATTGAGCCGTCGTTAGAATATAGGAATCTCTGTAAATAAATGTATTAGACAGATGCTTTTACATTGAACAGACCCATTCAGTACTTACATTTTGAATTTGACGCTGACCTGCAGATATTGAAAAAGTATGAGGAACTGCACAAGGACGGCACGACGAAAATTCGAGTCGGATAATTGCAGTGCGAGCAGCTTTGGATTGGTCAGAAACTTGGCAAAGAAATGGGTATCCTTGCGAACGGAGAGAACAGCAGCGGTAGATATCGAGTTATCATCGATATCCATGTCTGTCACTGTATTGCCGACGTCGCTGTTGCTATTTGCATCATTGTGTGGACGCACGTCCTCCAACTTAAAGCTGGAGAAGGACTGCAGAATTGTTTCCGCGTGCTGCAATGTAATAAAAAAAAAACAAAAATGATCGGAGTTGATTTGCAGCGTTCACATTATATGCTTACCATTTGGAACATCTTCCACTGCGCTTTGCTGTAGCATTGATTGGGATTGCGAAAGAAATCCTGGAGTGACCAGAATTTGCAGTACAAGTCATAGTCAATCTTTAACGGGATGTCTTCGGCGGTATCTTCCAGCTCCTTGTTATCAATATCATCGTGATCCTTACTATCCAGTCCGTACTCCGTGAAATTGTCCAAATTAAACTCGGAAACTATATTCAGTCCGGAACGTTCAGAGAATGGGAAGAACTTGGAGAGAAAGAGCAAAATGCGACCACAGAAAACAGTGTTCTGGGTGCGCGAGAGGCGGCGCAGTAAATCGTTACACATGCGAAGCAAATTGTTCTTGCAAGACGCAAAGAAGACTTCCTCCTTCCAGACTTCGACGAGCTCTTCGACAAAACGGAAAATCTGTTCGCACCTGTTAAGCGTAACCACGTCAAAGGTGTCGCCCAACAGCACTACCGGTATAGTGTTCGATACAATATCAGCACGTGCAGCCTCTACAGAGAGGTGAACCAGGGCTCCAATGCTTTCCACATCGTCTCCGAGTCGCTTCATCAAGATCTCACGAAACGCTTGGTCCATGGGAGAGCGTTTGTCGTGCTCTGACTTCGAGCGAAAGTTATTGTAATCCCGCACGAGTAGCTCCACATTGTTTTGTTCAATTGCCCGCTCGAGCGAAGACTATAAGTGTTTAAAAATTGCATTCAATAAAAGTATTGCCGGCTTTATTTCAGATGAACGCGTTCTACTCAACCCTACCTCGAAGGATGCCTGCAGAGCAAAGAAGTTGGCTGAACCTGTATCCGTAGTGCCACCGACCTCTGCGGATTGTGTGCTCATTCTTTATATGTGTGCTTTATATTTTCAATTGAATATAACAAGAAATAACTTGCTCAGAAAACATATACTCAACAAGCAAAACAGAAAGTGTGACAGTAGTATGAAGTTCAAAATATACCAAAATATTCTGTGTTTAATATACTTAATATACTAAAAAAAATTGCTATTTAAATGTAGTGCATTCAGTTAACAAAAGGTGTGTTTAATTGAAATTTAATTGCTTGCGTCGCGATCTGGGACAAGGATAGGCTGCAGTTCGATCGTTTCACGGAATTTAATACTGCGACACGATATACAACGCAAATAGTTTCCGGCTTCCATAGCATAGCATCGAATGCAGATCTTGTGGGTAAGTCCTTTGCGACAACATTCGGAATTATACAATGCAAGCCCATTGATACTCCCAAAGCAAATGTCGCAACGCAAATTTCGGAAAACTTAGTATGGCGCCGCCATCAGTCCTTTTTCGTCCTTTTCGCTTCCCACATCCGTTATATTACAAATATCACATTCACGCACTATTTTCGAATTCATAATTAAATATTTGCCAGTTGTGGCGGTAAATTTGTCGATAAACGGCCAGCGATAGTGTTGCGATAACTTTGGTACAGTTTTGCAACGGCCGTTGTCCACACTTTTCGATTCGTGGCGGTGAAAACGTCAAAGTGGGACTTGGACGAACGTAAAAAAATTGGGTGGCAGTGAAAGCGCGGTATTAATTGAACTTTCGTGTTTCATTTTTACAAACAATAATTTAACGTGAAAAGCTACTAAACAAAGCTTAACAAATACAATGGTAAATATATGATAGATTTTTACAATTAAATATATTTACAATTCATTATCCCGGAGACACAAGCCGCGTATAAATTAATGATCGGTAACCTTGAATTGTGATAACCATTTTGCAACACTAAACCAAAAGTCGCAACGAAAGGCGAAAATTTTAAAGACCTTCAAATGCGTTTAATGTTTATTAACTTTCTCTGAAAATCATATAAGTATATAACACTAGTTCTCTAATTGCTTCTTACAATATAGTTACAACTTGTTACAAGCATCTATTATACATAATTTATTGCTCTTGTTTATCTAATTCTGTTAGCTTTGGTTTCATAGATTAATATTATTTCATTTGCTTATTCTTCTTCATAGGCATGGTGTAAATTATTGAAACTACTAATAACTAATTATTTTGTAATTGTTCCGTTCTGTTGAATTAAAATACTTTGCAATTTCTTCATGTAGTAGCATTTGCTCCTTAAAACCTAGAGAGAAATTTATCAAATATAATTCGTGGAGAATTTTGTTTTATAGTTTTTTAATATGGTAAAATTTAGGCCTAGAAAGTTGTAATAATTTGAATTAGCAATGATATAGCTTGAAGATCTTTGTTCACACTCATTCAAATGTTACAATCTAACTAATGGTACAAAACACACACATTAGTGGTTCACTTTTCAGTAGTTGTGTTTTTTTCATATTTTTTGTTCTCTCACAAATTATTCTCTATAACTTACTAAGCTTGCGAAAGTAAACAAATAACATATCTTAACAGTTCAACTAGGAAGAATTGTAAGATTAAATGTAAGTTCTCTTATTGCTTAATTTCCTTTCGTTTTTTTTATAGTCGACGAGGTACAAAGTTATATTTGAAAATTAGAAGTTTTCTGGTTGTAAGCATAATGAGGTACATAAGTATCAACATCATTAAAATTATCGTTTATACATACATATACATATATAAACCTCAGATTTTGTTGCATGGAAATCGCACATACTCCATTTCCTAGAACATTATACCGAAAGTGCACTGTACTTAAGTGCGCGTAATTCATTTTGCTTTCTTCGTATTAACTTAATGCTAAATACCACAGTCGAAGTATGTACTAATTATACATATACGTGTAAGTATAGTATGTACATATGTATGTATGATTTTCTATTTGTTGTTGCTACACTCTAATATATGTATGTATGTGTACTTATACTTATTGTTACTGTTACAGCACGCGCTCATTTTTATACACGGTATATTTGAGTAGCATTTCTTGTTTACTATCTTCATCTTTTGCATTTGAGACTGGTTTTCAGGTTGCTTTTATCTTCGATTTAGAGTTTGAATTTGAATTTGACTTGGTTTGCATCGAATCAGCCGCGTGAGTTTTGTTCAGATTTGTTGCAGAGCGTTCTGGTTGAGGCTTCAGCAACAGCAGTAATGATAGCAGCAGTATTAGAAGCAACCAGTAAGCGGGTCATAGTTCCAAATGCACTAGCGACTGCTCCGTGGCATTGGCCAGCGAGTTGCAGGTCTGAGTGGACATCCACTCAAAGTCCTTAATGGTTGCCTGCGAAAGACCCAAGAATCGAATGCGAGTCAATTACATACATATGCTATGATCCACTTAATAAATATTACTTACTTTATGCATGGAGTAGACGGCCACCACGACCAGCACATGCATTATGTTGTGGGAGTTCAGGTAAAAGTCAACCAAGCCTGGGAACCACTTCTCGGGTATGCGCATGGCGCCAATGGCACCGCCTAATATAGAGACGCCATCCTGAAAAGACCGGAAACGAGAAAAGTCAGTTACAAATTCATGAGTTGGCGGCTTTCGACTTAACTTGTGTTGTGTGGCTCTGTTTCAACAGACAATCAATCAATCAACCAATCACACAAGAACTCAATCATACAAACACACACTCAATCAAATTCAGTTCGGATCGGATCGGATCAGATCAATTGCATACGGCTTAGTCTTACACTTAATCCATATGCTTTAGTAGTAGTGTATTTTACAATGAATGTACATATGAAAATTTCACTTACAACTTCCACCTACATGCAACAAAATGCAATGCAATGCGATGCACAGGCCAGCCCCAAAAACGTAACGTTTGAGTAACGTAAGAATAACAAGTTAGTCAATTGGAATGCCTTGACATACGCACCTGCAGATAGACATGGGAAAGGGCCATATGACTGCCGCCCACCATTCCTCGGATACGCAAAAAGGTCAGCACCGAACGCATCGCGAAGGGCAGCGCAAAGCACAGACGTCTCTGCCACGGCGAACTGGCTGTTAAAGCCTGTCCAAAGATATGAAGATATAGAACGCGAGATCAATTCGACATCTAAAATATTAACTGGGAGAACTTACCTTGTAGAGGCCCCAGAGCGAGAGCAGACAGTACGAGACGATTATCAGCCATTTGAGAAATGGATTGAAGCACAACGTTGTGGCCGTAACTAGGGGCAAGGCACCTAGAGCATATAGAGAATAAGAGAGAGAGAGAGAGAGCAGATATTAGATGGCAGAGACTTCGCATGTATGTTTCCATCTTATCAAAATGATGGCAAGCCTCTGACCGTCAGTAGAACAACGACAATTAAGCGAAGCACACTAAAATACGAACATCGAACAACACAATATGAAATTCGCTTCCGCTTCCGTCTATTACGCATTATGGGCATTATTGGCGTCGTCCCAGTGGCGGCTAGCTGCCTCTGGCGTTTACGAGGGACTCAACATCAACACTCCTCTTACCCATGAGATAATGCGGCAGGCTAAGTCGGCTGCCATGAGATCTTATATGAACAACGACGCGAAACCGTGCAATGAGTTTTATGCATACGCTTGTGGTAATTACGGAAGAATCAATCCGGCTATGGAGAGAGTCAGCTCCGATATTCTGACCACCCTGAATGCCGGCTATGTCCGACGCATTGGTCAACTGCTAAATGAACCCAAGATGAGTACGGACAGTCCGACGGAAACAAGAGTCAAGTACTTTTACGAGTCCTGCGTGAACACATCGAGGCAGCCATGGAATCAACGTCCCTTTCTTATCAGGCTGTTCAAGGAGCTTGGAGGAATGCCCGCTCTGGAGGGGTCTGCTTGGAATGAGCTCAACTTCGATGTCATCGAAGTGATGGCGCAACTACTGAAGCGTTTCGGCAAGGTGACGCTAATCAATGTGGAAGTATTACCAGGATTATCCAACACTCAGTTTAATAAAATATACCTCGGACAACGAAACGGCTTTGCCAGCAAACTCAGCGATCAACTAAAGTTGCAACAGAGCCTGGAGCATCTGCTAGGTCTTAGTAAAGAGAATGCTCGTAAAACTGCCTCGGAAATTACTGAACTAAATGTGGCATTGTCAGTTGGCGTCGTTGAGTCGAGTGAAAAATTGCCACCGGGCCAAATGAACCATCTCCTTTTGTTGGACGATATGACCGAAAGTTATGGCCAAAACTTGAATCTCACACAGTTCGTTCGCAGTTGGCTGGGAAACAAATATGTGCTGCCCGTCTATCACCACGGGGAGAGCTATATGTGGCAGCTCAAGAAGCTGCTCGGAACGACGCCCAAGCGCATTCTGGCCAATTATCTGCTCTCCACGCTGCTCAACGATTTTGAATTGGTACCGTGTGCCGAAAAGACGGTTGAGATGTTTCCGGACTTTGTGGATTACATGGTATACCGCTCGCTGGAGAAGCAGAATCCCCATATTCCGGGCAGCTTGCGACAGCTGTGGCAGGAGCTGAAACAGTCTTTTGAGAAACTACTGCGTTCTCCCAGCGCCAGCTGGCTGGACGAGCAGACACTTCGCGAGGCCTTGCTCAAGTTAAAGACCATGACCTTCAATGTTCGCGGAGCAGATGCACCAGACTTTGAGAAGCACTATGGCAGCTTGGTGATAAGCACTGCCGACTACTTTGGCAATGTGCAACGTATTCTGGAGATGCGTGGACGACATCTACGTGACGATTTGGAGCGGTCCCCCAATTTCAAAAACTACAATAATATCGAATTGTCGCCATTTTATGCGCTGCTGCACAACCAAGTTGTAATCCCCGCCAGCCACATGCAGCATCGCTATCTCTTTGACGATGCCTATCCCATGGCTCTTAAGTATGGAACTGTTGGCTACCTGCTCGCCCACGAGATGGCACACGGCTTCGATGACTTGGCAAGCTCATTGGATGCTCAGGGCAATCTGCGGGATTGGTGGCAAAAGAATGCCACTAAACAGTTCGAGCAGCGCAAGCAGTGTCTGGTACAGCAGTTTAGTGCGATCAGCTACAATGGTAAAAAGCTTCCTAGCATGAAGCTGCAGTCCGAAAACATTGCCGACAACGCTGGAGTTCGTATCGCCCATGCAGCGTATGTCAATTGGCTGCAACAGCAGCCAACAGTGGGCAGTGATTTGCAAACCGATTCAGAGCTTCTGCCCCGCCTGTCGCTCAGCTCGGAGCAGCTCTTCTTTCTTGCCCTGGGCCAAATGTCGTGCTCAGAACTGCGACCGGAGAGGCGTGAAGCAGCTGCCTTCATTAACGATGGCCATGCTCCGAATGAGGTGCGTGTGAATGCCATTATGAGCAACTTTGATGGATTCGCTAAAGCCTTCGAGTGTCCTCAAGGCACGCCCATGAATCCCATCGAAAAGTGTGCAGTCTATTAAGTCTTAGTCCTCACTCATTGTGTTGCCTAGCTTAGATCTTGTACTTGAAATACATGCAAAATAAGTTTGAGTGCTTCCCGTTTCCGCTACTTAGCTATCGCTTCAAAGTATTTATAGCTTGTGTGTGTGCTCACTTACCGAAACTCTGGCTCACCCAGATGCCGACCATGTCCAGCTTGAGCAACGTATAATACACGTTCTCGCCTTTCTCAATGTTCATGAACAGATGATAAACGAAGCTGCCGCACCAGGGTGCCACAGAGCCAAATACATGGCAGAACGAGAGGAACTTGTAGCCACTGTCCCATGGCATAAGTCCCGGAACAATTGCCAATATGTAAAAGATGGGTATGGCTGCAACGAGAGAGAAAGAGAGAGAGGGAGAGAGAAAGAATAGTATTTGTCAGTTATACATGTATACAATTATAATTATAAGAGAGCGAAGACTGCTCTCGCTCTCTTCGGGGCGATAACGATTTGACCTAGGCATGAAAATACTGTAAAACCAGACTGGCGTTGGGCCTGCATTGAATTAGTTATAATAATAACAAGAATGATGTCACGTCGGAATCGGAATCTTCTCCTGCTACTGCTGACTGTTTGCTGGACTTACATTCTTGCTCTGCCGACAGACAATTCGAACACGCCTCTTCGGGATGATTTCACTACGGACTACGCCAAGCGGATTATTCGAAAGTCAAAGGTTGCCGAGATGAAGGGCATGTTGGATACAAGTATCGCTCCATGTGATGACTTCTATGGCTATGCTTGTGGCAATTGGCACCGTCACAATCCCGCTCAATTCTTCCACAATATTATGACGGACACATTTCAGCTCATCTCCAAGGGTTTCGACCGACGTCTTCATCGACTGCTGCAGTCCGGAAAAATGAAATCACCCCTCGAGGATAAGGTGCAAGTCTTCTATCAAACCTGTGCAAAGGTGGATCGTGACGATGTCCAGTACAAGCATGCATTGCGTAATGTCTATCTGGAGTACGGTGAGCTACCTGCAGTAGCTGGAGAGCAATGGAATGCCTCCGAGTTTAACTTATGGCGAACTATTGCTCAGGTACAGCGCAAGTACAGAAAGTCTATCATCTTAGACGTGAAAATGTTGCGGGATTTTAAGAACAACACTGTGAATCAATTTTATTTGCTGCCGACGGAGAACAACAAGGTGGGCAACTCCAAAATTCTCAATATCTTCGAGGATGCTAGCTTGGCCGAAAAGCTGCAAAGATACTTTGGACTCAACACTCAGCTGGCCAAACAGACTGCAAAACAAATTAATCAATTCGAGCGAGATCGCGTAGCTGAAATTTCAGCGTCAGAAGATAGATTTGAAGACAGCATAACACTTTTCACAGTCTCGGAATTAGATGAGATGTATAGCCCCTTCTTGAACGTGACGGAGTTCCTTGGCATAGTGCTGGGCGTTAACAACGTGCCGAATGATATTTATGTGTACGGCAGTGATTATTTGAGGAACACAATGAAGCTACTACAGGAGACACAAACTTCAACACTCGCCAACTATGTTCTATGGCAGATTATTCAGGAATATTTGATTGACTCAACTCCTGACGAGCTAAGCAAATGGTGCGCCGCGAAGGTGAGGAAATATTTTGCCAAGCTGGTGGATCATATGATATATGAGCGCTATCGCACTGCCGAGTCCGAGATTGGGGTGCACAATATGTGGGCCGAAATTCGCAACGTCTTCAGGCAGCATCTGAGTGGAGATAAGCTCGATTGGATATCAAACAAGACTAGACAGGGAGCCATTGAGAAGTTGGATCGCATGCAGCTCCTCATCAATGCCTATGACAAGGAGGACTTTGAGACGTACTACAGCAATGTTAGCATGGACCACCACAACTATGTCGCCAATATACAGCAAGTGCTAATGGCACAGTCCGGCTGGAAAATGGATGTCACCGAAATAACCGGCTATACGCCAGCCTACGACATCATGAGCAATGTTATCACCATTCCGGTGGCTTTACTTCAGCCCCATTATCTCTGGGACTCAAAGTATCCGCAGGCCTTGAAGTACGCCACACTGGGTTACTTGCTGGCCCACGAAATGATTCATGGTTTTGACAACGAAAACGATGCCAGCTTGTGGGATATGCGTTCACACTATGAGTTCGAGGAGCGACGCAAGTGCTTCATGGCCCAATATCAAAAATATAAGTATGGAGGAATCAATCTGCCCCTGACCGTGGACCAAACGGAGAACATTGCAGACAATGCGGGCATCAAGTTGGCCTACATCGCCTACCAACGTTGGTTGAACGAGCAGCCTATGGAGATTATTCAGAAAGAGACTTTGTCTGGCCTGGAATTAAATAGTCGACAGCTATTTTTCTTGGGCTTTGCTCAGCTCTGGTGTGATGATGTTCAGTCGATGTTTAAATCAACCGTAGCCATGATAGATAATCATGCACCCAGTATGTATAGGGTCATTGGATCCTTGTCCAACTTCCAGGAATTCTCGTGGGTCTTCAATTGCTCACAGCAAGCGCCGATGGATCCAGAGTTCAAGTGTGCCATTTACTAAGTTTATAAATAAAAATCTATTGATTGCAATATTTCATTCCTAACTTTTTTTATTCAATTAGTATTCAATGCATACATCTGACACTTCTTTGGGGGATTCATGAGGGAATCGCTGGTGCAGCGAAAGTAGCTGGCAAAGGCGGGGAAATTGGCCAAGGCCCCTTGGATGCGTAGCGCGTTGGGAATGCGTGTTGTGAGGAGGGATTGCTTGTCCTGGAAAAGTTCGTTGGCATCGTTGCACCATAGCTGAGCATAACTAAGGAAGAAGAGTCGAATGGCACTCAGATTAAGATTGGGAAGCTTCTCGGACATAGGGATTAGCGACATTTCACCCAAGGTACTCTTATATGCGAGGAATGCTACTTGCAATGCGGCATTGTCAGCGATATTGCCATCCTGAAGATCACTGGCTCCAAGATACTCGCCATCGTATCGCAATCGTTCGTACTGATACTTGAAGCAAGCTTTGCGCTTATTAAACTCGCTAATGGTGGACGCATCCCATCCAGATCGATTGTCAAAACTGTGGGCCAACTGCTGGGCAAGTATCGTACCTAAGCTGCCATAACGCAAGGCCAAAGGATAATGCTGGGACCACAGAATGTTGGGCTGCAGCAAATTAACGGGCAGCACAACGAGATTTTTCACAGCATCAAAGTGTGGAACATTGGATTGAACATTATTGAACTGGTTCAATTGACGCTGCTGTTTGTACTCGAGGACATTACGCAAATTGGTGAAATAATCCTGTGGCTCCAATTGCAACTCATTGTAGATCTCTGTAAAGTTCACTTCAGCATGACTATTGATCAGAAGACGGGTTGCATTAAGCTGGGTCAGCAATAAGCTACGAGTCGAAGCCGAAAGCCAATCCATTGTGGAATTATTGATGATGGAACTGAAGCTCTGCTTCACATTCTCCCAAAGAGACTCAATTTCCCCCACTGAGACCGCATCGGCATAGTGTCGATAGACCCATTGATCGAGCAATTGGGGAAACAGTTTGCGGGTGCTTGTCAGGCATTGGGCAACAGCTGTCGACTGAGTTGACTGCTCAAAGTAGAAGGGCAGCAGCAGCTGTTGAAAGATATAGTTAGCAACCACATGCGGCGACGTCCTATTCAGCACAGCCACTAGATGAGCTTGGTAGCTGGGCACGTGCTCGTACAGAGTCTCATTGCTTAAAAGTCGACGTTGCAAAGCCATCTCCACATAACGCGTTAAATTGAAGCTGGGGGTATAGGCGCTAGCTAGCTCAGAGGTGGAACGCGGTTGGGCGAAAGCAGTTATGGGAAGATTCAGCATGCCCTTGGCTAGTTCCAATTCCAGCTCTACAATATCATGGGCTGTGCTCTCGGCCAGTTCCGTCTGCAAGCCCAGTTGCTGATTCAACTGGGCGGCAATGCGCTGCTCAGCTGCAGTTGGATCCGGCTCCATTACAAGATGAGGTGGCTGACCCACGTAAAGTCGCGTCTGGGTTTTGTTATGAGCATCCGGAGCTTGGTGTAGACGCAACAGAATATCAAGGCCATATTTGCGCTTAATCTGCGCCACAATCGCCAGCCAATCGAAGTCGCTAGACACGTTCTCCCGCTGTCCTGGCCTCTCCAGTGCTGGCATGCGCCCAAACTTCGTGACAATGTCGAGCATCTGATGGTGATAACGTGTAATGGGAACTTGCCGATAGTAGAGGCAGCTGGCGTAGAACTGCTTTAGCTTCAGAACAGCCGGATCATCGATATCTTCATCGGCGGGTTTCTCCAGCAGTTTTTGCTGCTTGCGATGAAATCCTTTCGTCAAGAGCTGTTGATAGTTTGTCTCGCGCGGATGCTCATCGTTGATAGGATTAATATTGGGCCAGTTGCCGCAGCTGTACTCATAAAAGTTCTCACAAGCATCCAACTCCGGCTGCATATAACTGCGCATCTCCGCGGACTTGGCCAGTCTCATGATACGCTGCACATAGTTGCTGTCATTGTTTTTCGAGATTAGATGCTCCTTCAGCTGAATGTGCGTATTCAGCTGCGACTGAGAGAAAATGTGCCCTTCCACAAGACTCACGCACAACAAAGCGAGCGCGATATCAACACAGTAAATGCCGTTCATAGCTGTATAGCGACTGAAGAAACCACAACGCACTTCCCATCCGCACAATGAACAAACACTCATCTCGCTCAATTCGCTTATCACATTGGTCAGTAGACTGGCACTCAATGCGAGATTCGAGTAGAGAAGAGCGCGTGATTGGGTCACAGCTCACGTTCACTTGCCTATTTTAATCATGCCGCTGTTCAGAGAATATAATTATATGTACACATATGAATACATTCATGCAGTTCTAACAACGTATATGTTTAGTATATATACAGTGTATATATATACCCATTACGTATATTGAAATATCGTATTTTGAGATACATTAGGGGTAAAACAGAATACCTAGTAACTGCTTCGCATGTAAATTCAATCGTTATAAAATGTACTATATGTACGCAAAATAAAAGATTCGATTTTTTCTAAGCTTAGGAGGAGTCTATTCACAAACACAAAATAGGCCTTTTCTTCCGTCTGTAAAGTACGGTATATTTCAAATTCTAGCTGGGATGTATGTTTGCTATGTATGTATGTACATGCTGAGTTAATTTGGTTTGATAGTCAAACACAAGCTTTTTTGTAGGATGTAGCTACTTCACACACTTTATAAGTATCATCGATATTATGAGTATGCCATTCAGTCATATAGAGTCCCCACAATTTACTATTATATAAGTCAGTACTCGCAAGCTTTTCTCACAATACACTGAGGTGAGTCATGGGGAAGAAGGAAGGGGGAAATTTGGAAACTCGAAATGAAGTTCCTTTTTAGGTTTTTTTTTCCTTATTTCAAAAGTGTTTATGCTTGCTGAAGTCTTATAAACAGCGAATTGATAAATGAATGAATACTTAATTATCTTAGCAGCACTCACAACTCGTAAACGCAATATAAATATCACGAACAGAATATATAATTAATTTAACTTCAACCTTTCTCGTCAATACATGTCATGTACAGAAGACTATTACGTCTGGAAATTTATGCAATTAATGATAAATCTTTAAGGTCTTAACATCAAATGCGGAATTGCAAATCATTCAATTGATTTGATTATGGTATCTTCCTTAAGTTAAATATGAAAATAAACACTTAATTACGACCTAAACAATGTATTATACCAAGCTGCAGATTTGTGCATCAGTTGTCTGTCAACTACAGTTTATTTGCAGTCACTGGCTTGCTAGTGATAACCCAAGAGGGTCACGAACAAGCACGAGATTTTGTTGATCTTATTGGGTGAGAGACACAAATATATAAATGAAACTGAGAATGAGGCGTCCAGTCATAGACAAAACTTGCAATTAGAAGCATCTACGTCTAGGGTGCATTTAATTCGCTGTCAAATGAGTAACCCTCCACGCCGAATACTATACGGATTTATTCTATTGCTGTTGCATCTGGCGCATTATGGGTCGGCAGCACCAGGGAAACTTCATACTCGTAGAGATACAGACTTGATCTCTGGAAGTAAGAGAGGCAGCGAATATATTGATAGAGTGATGCGTCACGCGAAAGCAGCCGAGATGGCCAGCTTCATGAATGAGAACATCAATCCGTGTGACGATTTCTACGAATTTGCCTGTGGCAATTGGCCTAGGGTTAATGGGATCAGAGCCAACAAATTGTCTACTGGATTCTTCGAGCGATTGGCTGATGGCCTAAGTCGAAAAGTGAAACGTATGCTTAACACCAAGAATGAGCAACTGGACACCGAAGAGGATGAGCAAGTGAGGAATTTTTATAAATCCTGCACAGCCGTCACTGCCATCGACGAAGAATATCGCAACAAATTGAAGGAAGTAATTAGCAGCTTCGGAGAGATGCCAGCTATAGAGGGAAGTAGATGGAATGAGTCGGAATTTGATTGGATTGAAACGATTGGCCAAATTGCCTTCACCTATGGTCAGACGATCATAATAGGTGTTGACGTTAACACTGACTTGGCCAACAATAAAGTGAACATTATATACGTTTCACAACAGGAATTTCCTCTCGAAGTGCGTGGAATGTATTTAAACAAACACACGGAAATCTATCGTACAAAGTATCGCGACCTCATGGCGAAATATCTCAACTACTATCTAAACATAGAGACAAAATTGGCATACTCAACGGCTAAGGAACTGATGGACTTTGAGGTGGAGCTGGCTAAAGGACTGAATAGCGAAAATGAGGTCTTGGATTTAGAAAAAGAGTCCAGGCTGACTACTATTGCCGAAATGCAGAGCCTCTATGGACCCACACTAGACATACAGCGCTTGGTTAATATATCTCTAGACCAGGAGATAACCACAGTCTATGACCTGCTCCCGCAGTATAAAAACAATCTTGTCAAAGTTATTCAACGTACTCCAAAACGAATTTTGGCCAACTACATTTTCTATAGGTTGCTTGATGCGCTTATGCTAGACGTGGGAGCCACAGAGTCACGGCGAGAGAGCATTTGTCGATCCATGACTCACAAATACTTTGCCAAGTACTTGGACAACATGGTCTATAGGCGTCACAATAACGACGACACTGTGGCAGATGTGCAGCTTATGTGGAGCGAGATGCAAAAGACTTTCGCACAGAAACTGCAGTCAAATTCCTTTTTGAAATGGATAAGTCCGCAAACTCGAGAACTGGCCATTAAAAAGATGAAAGCAATGAAGCTGGAAATTAACTCGTATGCTAACGAAGATCTTTCCAAGGATTTCGAGAATATTCATCTGTCCGAGCATGATTATCTTGAGAACCTCTTGCACATTTTTAAGGATGCCGCTGCTACTTCAAGGCAGCAAATCAATAAGCCTGCCAAACCTCTGGAGGACGGCGAGTTGCTAAGTTTCACGCCAGCCAATATCCTGGTGGAGAACGTCGTCAAAGTGCCAGTGGCAGTATTGCAGCCTTATTACTTGTGGGCTTCCAGTTATCCCAATGCCATAAAGTTTGGCACTTTGGCGGCCCTCATTGGACACGAGATCATTCACGGCTTCGATATCACTGGCAGCAAGTTCGATGCTCAGGGTAATCTTAATGACTGGTGGGACGAGGTGTCCAGAAAAAACTTTGCCAATCGCCAACAATGCTTTAAGGAACAGTACAGTAATTATTCCTATTACGGCAAAAAGCTGCCTGCGTCTGATGAGCAGTCGGAGAATATCGCGGACAACGGCGGAGTGCGACTTGCTTTTGATGCCTATCGCAGGTGGCAGCAATCCCAGGATTCCTCGCTCAACGATCCTGGAAGAAGAGGGAGCCTCAAGGAGACGCTGCCTACTCTGAACTACACTAGTACGCAGCTGTTCTTTATTAGTTATGCGCAAGTCTGGTGCTCTGATATTGATCCAAACCTAAGCATTTTACAAGTGGACACGGATCAGCATGTCCCAAACAAGTTCCGTGTGCTTGTACCACTTTCCAATTTTGATGAGTT
Source organism: Drosophila niveifrons (assembly GCA_035046325.1). Classification (NCBI taxonomy): domain Eukaryota; kingdom Metazoa; phylum Arthropoda; class Insecta; order Diptera; family Drosophilidae; genus Drosophila; species Drosophila niveifrons. Next base: position 24,161,460 of record JAWNOC010000046.1, read on the forward strand.
CTCCAAGGAGTTCCAATGTGCTCTTGGCACAAAGATGAACCCAGTTCGCAAGTGCGAGATCTACTAAATAGCCGCAGTTTGCAAATTGTTGAATCACCAACCATCCTATGTAAATATACTATAATTTTCAAACAATATTAAAATAATTATCAATAATTAACAGACTTTGTCTTTTTATTATTATAGTATTCGTAGTATACCTGTCTGTCAACAGGTGATGTATATAAATGATGAGAAAGGTATACTTGTATACTGTGGCATTCAAATATACCATAGAATACCAATATTGATTTTATTTTAATAGTGCAGTGCAATAACCAATATGGCTCTAAGGCTAAACAAATATTATAAATTTGTGCCGGTCAGAAGAAGGCATCATATATACATATTGAACACTTAAATCTCCGAGACTAGAAGAGATAAAAATAAAATTTTTTATGTTTGCACACAGCTTAAGTTAACTTTAAATTATTGTCACGCCCACCTCCGTCCCCGCAAATTGAAAAAAAATAAGTGAAATTTTAATACTTATATGTTAAAAACTATAGGTTTAGGTTCAGATAAGAAATTTTGAGTTATTTAAGAAATTCTTTTGTATGCGAAGAACGCCTACTTAATACGGGTTAAAGTATCTTTTGCTGACAATCTGGTATATTTTTTTCTCTATAGTATTTTAAATGTAGTACTATATAGATTTATCAATTATAGCCTTTGGGCATTTTACAATTTTTTTTCGGTATATTAATTTTGTATATTTTAAGAAAAATATCGTACTGTTTTGGTTTTACCCAAAATGAGTAGCAGGTATCTCACAGTCGAGCATACTCGACTGAAGCTTACGTGTTTTTTTATAAAACACAACAAAATATTTAAATTATTTGAGTAAACAACCCGTTTTTCGTGTTCACGATATAGATTGTATGCTGTATACATGTACATTAATGAGGTAAAATATTTAAGTTACCATAGCTGTACCTTTAACCTACGAAGAATAGAAATACAATTATATAACTGCTTGGCGCCAGCAGAATCTTGGGATTAATGATACTTTTAAATCAGGTCCCTTCTTCCGTCGAATAGTTTTTATTTAAAGACTTTGATGATAACCCAAGGGGCCAAAAGCAAGCAATCAAACTTTGACAATCTTCTAGAAAGAGTAACTGATATATACAATTGAAATTTAGAATGAAGCGTTTAGTCCCAAACATCTCTTTCAATTGGAAACATCTCCGTCAAACGTCATCATCAAATGAGAAACTTTCTACGCTATATACTATATGGATTAGCGCTACTGCTGATACAACTGGTATATCATGGATCCACAACACCAAACACGCTTCAGGGGGATGCTGACTTGATTTCAGAGAGTCAGAGAGACAGCGATTATATTGATAGAGTGATGCGTCACGCGAAAGCAGCAGAGATGGCCAGCTTCATGAATGAGAACATCAATCCGTGTGACGATTTCTACAAATTTGCCTGTGGCAATTTTCGCCGAATTAATATGGCTAGAGAAAACAAATTGTCTACTGGACTCTTAGAACGATTGACCGAAGGCCTCAATCGCAAAGTGAAGCATTTGCTTGAGCACGAGAATGAACAACTGGACACCGAAGAGGACAAGCAAGTTAGGAATTTTTACAAATCCTGCACAGCCGTCACTTCCATCGACGAAAAATATCGCAACAAATTGAAGGAAGTAATTAGCAGCTTCGGAGCGATGCCAGCTATAGAGGGAAGTAGATGGAATGAGTCGGAATTTGATTGGATTGAAACGATTGGCCAAATTGCCTTCACCTATGGTCAGACGATCATAATAGGTGTTGAGGTTACCACTGACTTGGCCAACAACGAGGAGAACATAGTGTACATTTCTCAACAGAACTTTCCTCTCAAGGTGCGTGGAATGTATTTAAACAACAACACGAAAATATACCGCACGAGATTTCGCGACAGCATGTCCAAGGAGCTCAACAATTATCTCAACATAGAGGAAAGTTTGGCGGATTCAACTGCAACGGAATTGATGGACTTTGAGGTGGAGCTGGCTAAAGGTCTAAACAGCGAAAATGAGGTTTTTGATTTTGAAAACGAATCCAACCTTACAACTATTGCCGAGATGCAGAGGCTTTATGGACCCACACTAGACATACAGCGCTTGGTTAATATATCCCTCGACAATAATATAACCTCCGCTTATGACCTTCTCCCAAAGTATAAAATCAATCTTGTCGAAGTTATTGAACGCACTCCGAAACGAGTTTTGGCCAACTACATTTTCTATAGGTTGGTTAAACCACTTATGCTCGATGTGGGAGCCACAAAGTCGAAAAGAGAGATAAAGTGTCAATCCCTGACTAAAAAATACTTTGCCAAGTTCTTGGACAACATGGTCTATAGGCGGCACAATAACGATGACACTGTCGCCGATGTGGAGCTCATGTGGACCGAAATGCAAGAGACTTTCAAACAAAAGCTACAGTCAAATTCATTTTTGAAGTGGATAAGTCCGCAAACTCGACAATTGGCTACTGAGAAGCTAGCCGCAATGAAAATGGAAATAAACTCCTACGCAAATCAAAATCTCTCGGAGGAGTTCGGAGATTTTGATTTGTCCGAGGACGATTATATTGATAATCTCCTGTCTATGTTTGAGGATGAAGCGATCTCGCAAAGAGATCTTATTAATCAGCCAGCCGCGCCGTACGAAGCAGCAGACACACTCACCTACACTCCGGCCAATATTCTGCTAGAGAATGTCGTCAAGGTGCCAGTGGCAGTATTGCAGCCTTATTACATGTGGGCTTCTAGCTATCCTAATGCCATAAAGTTTGGCACTTTGGCGGCACTCATTGGACACGAGATCATCCATGGCTTCGATATCACTGGTAGCAAGTTCGATGCCGAGGGCAATCTTAATGACTGGTGGGACGAGGTGTCTAGAAAAAACTTTGCCGATCGCCAACAATGCTTTAAGGAACAGTACAGTAATTATTCCTATTACGGCAAAAAGCTGCCTGCGTCTGATGAGCAGTCGGAGAATATCGCGGACAACGGCGGAGTGCGACTTGCTTTTGATGCCTATCGCAGGTGGCAGCAATCCCAGGATTCCTCGCTCAACGATCCTGGAAGAAGAGGGAGCCTCAAGGAGACGCTGCCTACTCTGAACTACACTAGCACGCAGCTGTTCTTTATTAGCTATGCGCAAATTTGGTGCTCTGATATTCATCCAAAGCTAAGACTATTTCAAGTAACAGTGGATGCCCATGTCCCAAACAAGTTCCGTGTGCTTGTACCACTCTCTAATTTTGAGGCGTTCTCCAAGGAGTTCCAATGTGCTCTTGGTACAAAGATGAACCCAGTTCGCAAGTGCGAGATCTACTAAGGAGCAATAAAAGACAATTTCCTTTGCTTTTTTTTTTTGTTAAATGAATTTTTAAAGAATCTGTAATAATACCCTTTAAATGATATGTAATAATGATTGTAAATTTGATTCAATGCAAGTGTTACTTTAATGTGGATGAATGTGTTAACCTGATTCTAATTGACAATTGATTTTTCTATTTTAAAAGTTTTGCCAAACATCGATGGATTTGCATCCATTTGTATTGAAAAGCAATACAACAACAACCCCCTTTAGGCGTGCCAACCAATAGAGTGAGAACAGAATCTATTTCTGGTCGACTTGCAACCTAACACTTGGCTTTGACTTTGACCATGAATGGTGAATGGAGAATGGCAAATTGGGAATGGAAATTGGCAAATGGTGAGTACTAATGCTAATGCTCAAACAGGTCGATAAATGAGCAACGAGAAATATTGAACTGTTCTCTTGGCACTCACCATGTGTCAGTATGTTGATGGTCTCGTTGTGCCAGTAGAAGAGGCTGAGCAGGCATCCCTTGAATGTCTGCAGTGGCCGATATCCCTTGAGAACGTACGGATTGAACTGCAAATACTTTGGCATGTCCTGCCAGTGCAGCAGCTGCAGCTGATCGATGTTGTCCTGCATGGAAATCGATGCCGTCTTGCTGCTCGAGCTTGTCGTCGACATTGTTGCTGATGCAGTTGATGATGCTGTCGACGCTGTTGTGTTTTGGTTGGCTGTTGCAATTGTTGATGTTAATGATGTTGCTGTTGGTGTTGTTGTTCCTGTTGCTGTTGGTGTTGATGTTGTTGGTGCTGTAAGCAAGGCAGACGTTGGCGTTGTTGTGGAAGCGTTCGTGGAAGACGTTGATGTTGTGGTGTTTAATGGTGAGCTCTCCTGATGACAACTCTCTCTTTCTCGCTCGCCAACTGCCTCCTTGATGCCATTCATGACTATGCCATGAGCAAGTGCCTCGCTATTACCCGTTGCGTCTCCAGACTCGTTCCGACAGTGAGCCGGCGTCGTGGGCGGCGTGGCGGACATGGACTCCACAGTGCTACCCAGGCAATTGGAAATGTCCAGCTCCGAACTGAGGCTGCTACCTACTCCAACTCCGACTCCTGCTCCGTAGCTGACGGCAGCCGGCTTTGACTTGGGCTTGTTGAGCAATTTGCTGGCATTCGATTTGCTGCCTTCGGTCTCAGCTCTCAGGTCAACCACAACGGCGGCAGCGGCGGCGGCAGCAGTGTCCATTCCTCGCTAGTGATAATCACGACTTCAAGGGGTTTCTACAAAGGCAGCGGCAGTAACTGAAACCAAATTCAATCCAAAATCAAATCAAATCAAAAGTCCACCTCATAAATTATAAACCAGGGCGCAATGCTATAAAAATGCCTACACACAGCCAGCGCTCGAGCGACCTTTAATGTGTTACGTATACGCTGCGTTGTTCTGTGCACGTGCTTACGTAGGAATAAAGCGAACAGGACAATGTCAACACACAACCGCAGCAGCTGCCTCGTGACCCAAAAAAGGCTTGTGCTTGTATTGTGCACATATACATACACGCTGACACTCGCGCACAAACAGTCATGTATAGTGGAGTGTGCTTGTGTGGGTGAGTATTGCTGAAGTTAGCCGAAACTGAATGTGTTTTTTGTGAATCACGCGACTCGAGGAGCGGAGGCCCGGCTAAAGCTGAAACTGAAGCTGACAGTAAAAATCGATATGCTATACTCACGTTTGGGAGCATGAGAGGGGCACAACGTGGCTTTCGAATTTTGCTCAATGCGATGCAATTTAACTGAAAGAGGCGCATGCAGTCGTTGTTGTAATAGCTGTGTCGTTGTAATGTTGCTGTTGTTGTTGTTATATGGAAGGATGCAATTGTTTGGCGGGGTGTGAACACGTTTTTGGGAGGGGGTAACTTTAAAAGACTGCTGCTATGAATTTTGGATATCATAGATCTGACGTAGACGCAACATAGTGATACGTGCTATGTAAACACGCTATCAAATTTTAAGCCATTGACGCGCTCAATGCTTGCATTTCACCGTTAATAATAATAATACAAATTTTCAGTTCGCACAACGCACGAAGCACACAAGAGAAGAAGCAAGCGTTACAGCAGCCGTTAGAGTAAGCACATCAATATCTGACTGCGACTATGCGCGAAAATGATACCGTTATACTGTGTATTGTTATGCAATTGAATTGCCCCTATTTTCTGTTGGCACTAACAATAAGGGCGCATGCTCAACGCAAAACAGCTGGTTATTTTAAATCCCAACTGACAACGCTCATGCGACAGTGTGGCAAAGCCAATACGTCTATGGCAGGGTTGACATGGCCATTGACACCTAATCTCTATATACTAGTTGCTTTGCACGATTAACGTGGTTTTCTTAAAAAAAAAATAACTATTGTAATAAAAACACTTGTTCACAAATATATTCATAGTTGCATTAAAAAGTGTTTAAAGTGTTCCCATGCATTTAATTATACGCACAGGATATTTGGTATAATTTGTGACAGTTAAGATACCATTTTTAAATGCACCTTTGGTCACTCTCAAAAAAAGTCAGCTGCTGACGCGCTTGGCTTGTCCTTATTTTCAATTGCTTCTAAAACAGTTTTGGAAACACGTTACCCTTGTATTTCTTGTAAGTAAACATAAAATCTATTATTGGCTGTAATAACTATACAGTTTGTATACCAACTGGAAAATATAGCGCAATGGACAACTGCTGCAACTGAACGCAACAGAAAATTGCGCCAAAAAGTACAAAACACAAACTGACGCTAGCCGAAAAGGCAACAAGTGCAATTCGACTAAATGTTCAAAAACATATCACATAAAGCAAATAATACTTGGCTCATGCTAAACGAGATACTAAGTGGATTGTGGAGTCGATTATATTTGCCTCGATCGCCGTTTTTAGCACTTCCAGCGCCGCCACTAGCGAAAGAGGCCGAGACCGCAGTGTCCAACGCACAAGGCGGCCTATCGGAGCAGCAAGCGCGAGAAGAAGCAGAGGTAAGATAATAACGATTACAAGACATTTTATGTATCTACATACAGAAGAACGATATGATAGGTCATACAAACGGACAGACTGCTCGTTATCCAAATATCGACAAACTCTTCAAAGCGGCTGTTTTCATAACTACGTTGCGCACTTTCAGCTGCTGTAGCGTTGCCACTCATCAGCAAATTTCTTTCATTCCATAATTAAACTTAACACTGAATAGTTGTAATTACTGCAATACTACAACAGTTTTTATTATGGGGATTTAAACAATTCCCGCCTGATAAAAAGATTATTTATGTGCATGTATATTGCTGTGTTGGTGCAAGTAAAATGCCCCAAGTATTTTAAAGAAGTTGGCAGCCCCGAAACGCAGCATTTTCTCACCAGGTGGTAACTCGCAGCAGCAGACGTGGTGAATTTGATGAGTGACGTGAAATATGTGTAGAAAAAACACGATTTTCACAAAAAGAAAATCAAAGCAAACTTCAAAGTGATTTGTGTATCTTTAAGATAAAAGAATAAAGTACAGAAACAAATTGGAGACCTATCGATAAATTGTGCAAATATTGCGCGCCTTCTATAAGTGACCAACCAACAAAATTAGACAGCTGCGTAAATTAGGCGACGCTTTGGCTTTGTGTGAGGCACACAACAAGCAAACAAGAGAAGATATATTTCGCATTCGCAGATTTGGCGCTGCTCTTTATTACACATCTAATAGAACAAAATAAGTGTATTGTGCTAATTGAAAGGTATTGGAATTTGCGATTTTTACAAAAAAGTAAAGCTCAATCCACACACCAAGTATTACAATCGACACACGCACACACACGTGTGCACACATACAGAGAAGAAAATACTCACCTTTGCCTTTGGCTGTAGCAAAATATACAACACCTTTGCCTTTGCTTTGCTATGCTTTTTGTTAAAATGAGCGTATGACGTAGCTGCAATGCTTTGTATAATATATACTTCTGTAGATATTGTGAATAGTTGAACTAATGTGTACGCTTTTGCCTTCCTTATAGATGCCACGAACACGGAGACGCCATCACTCGAGGGATCGATCCTCAGCCGGCACACGAGACAAACGGAGACGGCTCGATACTGGCGATCTATCGCCACCCTTAGTTGAAGCACCGTCGCCGTAAGTATACACAACTACATGAAAACATAGAGATTTGTGCTTATAATACATGCATGCATAAGGCATAAGCATATGCATACCCATTTGTATTTTGGCTGCTGACTACCTAGCTGTCAGACAGCGGAATAGGATTGGGCTTATTAATCTTTCTTTTAAACTTCTGACTCGATCTCACGAATATGCGAGCGGGTTAATTCATGAATAACCTTACTGACCGCCTCGAAGCTGTGGATGATATATTGTCCTGCAGTTCGTCGCATTTCGTGGCATGCCAGACCATGAAATACAATTGGGTATGCCTGGGCACAGATCTCTCTCAATGGCACTAACAAATTTGAGTGGTGTTTTAATATTATATCTTTGGCTTTCTCATCTTTTATTAATAGGCCCCGCATCACGAAAACACATCACACCAGATCAGCTGCCAAGCGACGCAGGCATGAACTTGATGCCATTACTTCACATATACCCAAGGAGCCAACGTAAGTAGTTCTGACAAAAATACTTAGTAATAGATAGCAATAGTAATTTGCTTGGTGTAATTTTATTTGAGGTCTCTGTGCTCGTGTGTAACTTGCGGTGGCCGCTTTTTCTTTGTAATGGTTTTTAAATGATCGTTTTTTTAATAGCCTGGCGTCGTTAAAGATGCAGTCAAGACAAATTCACTGTGGCCCATATAAGGCAGGTGAAACTCGTGCTCATCGAGTCCAGTCATCCTCGGTCCTTTCTCCTACCTCTCCTGCTGCTTATTTTCTTTCCACTTTGAATTTATGTGGAGACTGCGATTTCTTTGTGTCACAATTAACCCGTTTCACTTTGGCTTGAAGCGTAGGCGTTTATCCTGCCCGTTGCATTTCCTTGCTGCAGATGATTTAATTTATTCACCTGCGTATTTAAAACAGATTTGCATATTACTCAAGTCAGCAGCAGACAGCAGACTACATTAACCGACCGACAACAACGCGAAGTGAGACGCGACTTTGTCTCTGTCGCATTTATTATTGTTTTTGTATTTTTATATACTTGGAATGGCCTTTTTAGGCATGGCCTCTGCCACGGTCGCAGCATATCGACATATCGTGGTTGAGTTTGTCGCATTTTGTAATTTATTTGCCGCAATATAACAGCGCACAGCTTCGCAGCTTTCTTTGTCGTAAACTTTTTGATTTCATGTGCAGCAATCGCCTTTTGTTTATTAACCTTTTCATTTTGCAATTAAAACCGCTTGGCAAGTGCTCGCTCTCAGATTAATTGCTAAATCAGTGACTTGACTTACTCATTATTCATCCGGCGCCACTCTCAACGCGGAAGTGTTAACAAAAAAACGCATTAAAAATCAAACGCGAAAGAAAATCTACACCTAAAAACTATATCTAAATATGAAAGTCAATCTATGATGGACGAAGATTGTCTAGCAATGCTATTTAGATAGCTGTTTTATTTTCGCAATCAAACTCTGAGAATGAAAACTGCATTCTGCTTTCATGCAAAGTATTTTGTGTAATTTCTTAAACTTAAGTGAAATCTTCTTCAACATCTTATAAGATATACTTCCAAGAGGCGTCAGATGGACGGATTAAGTTTTAAGCTCTGCAGAGTTTAGTAGATCACATTCAACGATTAAATCCATAAAACAGTTTTTTTGTTTGTTCACTAAATTTTCGACAAAATATATTCGCAAAATTAAAACATTGGCGCACTTCCGCTACTTATTGTTTAAATGTTGTATTCTTCACCGCCGTAATAACCGGGTATCCGTTCAGTAACAATTTGTTGCACTCACGCACGGCGAAATCAGAATGCTGATCGCATTGTAAACTGGAAGTGCGGCGACGGACACGGCGAATTTGGCACGACACTCCAGCTGTGTTGTCGTTGTGAGCGAACGAGCGAGAGAGAGAGCAAGCTTGAAGAAACCGAGCAAAAGCGAACCAGCGAGTAATGGACGACCGACACTTGTTCGCTGTGGACTTGTCGCAGCAAAGCTCAGTCGCAACGACAACTTGCAAGCGAATGGAGGTGCTGGCTTCTTCTTCGGTCGACGTCGCCGCCGTGCAGCCTGAAAGCAACAATTAATAAGTTACAGCAAACCGATAATCATGTGCGCCTTTATGAAAAACAACGCAAAAGTACGACAAGAAGAAAAAAATAAATGTAAAGTGTGTTTATAATTTTTAACAAATGCAGCTGTCGAGTGTTTGCAATTTGTTGATGTGCGTGAGAATGTGTAGTGCATATTGAAATGGCTCCAAGAGCAGCAATAAAATGATCAACAACAGTCGCAAAACGTTTTGTTTATGCCTTCTGCAAAATGAACAATGTGCTTCTGTTGTTGGTTATGCGATTTACTAAAATCAAAATATTCATAAAACGCTTTCAATGCTGTGTGTGCATTTCGTAGTCGTGTAGTATAGAAATTGTAAAAAAATCACATTGTGCCGTCTTGGGCAAGAACTTGACTAGGTTGGGTTAACTAACTTTGATAAGATATGACGACGACGACACAGAGACGCCTACGACGAACTCGCACATTCAACTAGCTCTTATCGCAATAGAGATCGGGATCGCTCGACTACAGCTGCGATTGCGACAGAGAGACAGAGACACATATGGTTCAGTTCGATTGCAAGCTGAGAGCTCACACCGGACGTTATAAGGGATTTCCACGCATTTCCGATACGAACTCTCTTCGCATTACTCATGTTGTTGTGTTGTCGTCACTTGAGTCATTAGGCAAATCAGTGGTAACAACAACAACAACTGTAGTCGAAGCTGTCGAAGCAACAAGTTCGACGATTCAGTGCTTAACTTTTGTTGACCCGTTTTAAGTTTGCGTTTCCTTTTCAAATCAGGTGGAAAACTGGTCGGAGGATTGGTGTATCTGCTGCATCCGCTACTTTCTACCAAAGTTTACAAATTGCATAAACTGCAAAAACTGGTTAGGCTCTTGAAAACGAAAACGAAAAGGAATGAGTAAATGAAAGGAAAGGGGCGGGGCGGGGCGGGCAGGGCAGTTGTTTGGCTATCAATGAACTTGTCAATTGGATTTGGTTTTCGCTGATGCGAGGCGAAATGGGCAAAATCGCAGCTATGTTATGTTAGGTTCAGGGTTATTTCAACAGCTAATTGAATTTTTGCAACACGCTGCTGACAGCTGCAACAACCGATGCAGGCAGCAAAACAGCCGCAGAAACAAATGCGGGCAACGAGAAGTCGCATAAATGCTCTACATGCTGCAACTACAATTGCTGCGATGGGGTAAGGGGCACCTTCAAGTCGCAAATAGTCGACAACGAGACAGCTCAATTCATAAGCCAATGAAAACGTGTTAAGTACATAAAAAGTGTTCGATAATTTATTAAAGTAACACGGACAACAGACGAGTGAGGAAAGAGGAAAGAGGCCAGGAAGGTTATTTGGTTGTGTCAATTCTGTTGTATCATTTGGGTTAGGCTCGTCGTGTGTGCACAGCATTGAAAATGAATTGAATTGTGTTATACTGAAATGTTGCAGATACAAAGATAAATTATTACATGCAAATAAATAAAACGACGACGCGTTTAAAGTAAATGAAACAAAATAAAACCGTTTAAATTACAACGCCAAATCAACAATAACATCATCTACAACGAATATTAATAACGTCGATAAGAAGTAACAAACAACTATAAGCTAACAAAATGCCCATCGTAGGACAGCAGTATGCCAATGGATTTCGTCCTTACAGTTCATTTCGAGTGCCCCGCAGCAGTTGTGGCAACAACAGTAATCAAAATGGTGCCAACAGAACGTCGATTAAGACGACAACTGTCAGCAGCAACAGTAAAACTAACACAGCCCTGAGTTCTTCCTGCTCGTCATCATCATCACTTAATCAGCAGGGAAGCAATGTGGGAAGCAGCAGCAACAACAACAGTTTTAGCAGACAGCAGCCATGGAGAAGCAGCTATTGCAGTAGCAATCATCGCAGGTTGCAACAGGAGCCGCTGCAGCATTTGCAGCTGAAGCAGCAACACCAGCTGCAACAGGAGCGCAATGTGAAGCCGTTGACACCAAAGCTGATCAGGCGCATTGAAAACACATGTGCTTCCTCTAACTCTAACACCTCTGCCACAGTCTTGAGCTCTCGCTACGGAAAAGCCAAAGCGCCTGCGCCTCCAGCGAATTCTTTACAGACTGCTGCCAGACAGCGGACAACGTTGTCAAAGCCGCAGGCCGCGAATCAATCACAAAAGCGCGCTTATCAAGCCGCTAGCAACGTCACTCATCGGGGTGCCAAGGAGAATTGTCCGGCAAGGAATACTCTGCGCTCCAGCAAGAATTATCCGGCTCCAATGCCACCACAGCAGACGCAGCCAACACAGCAACAGCCTCGAAAGCTGCAAAATGATCTCACACCTTTAGCGCAACGCAGACAATTACCGGCGACGCCCAAGTTGAGCCTTAGACAGCGCACAGTTGCAGCCGCTGAGGGAGGCGCCTCCTCGACGGGTTCAAGTGATTCCCACGATTCGCCCAGACTGAAAAAAGCGTACTCAAAGAAGTTTCCGCAAGGATTGCCCTTTGAAGACGAGTTCTACGGCTGCCGTAATCGCTCCTACTCGCAATCCTCCAGCAACTATAGTTTCTACAGTTCCGTGGGAGCGCCAGCGACACCTCATGATGACGAGGAGGAGGATGATGAGTTCCAGCGCAAACCATCCACAGACGATGCGCTCTATGTGGACTTCTCCAAGGTGGTGCACAGTAAAGCGCAACAACGACAGTATGTGCCCGCCAGCTCCTGGATACGCTCTTCGCCCGATCACGACGAGCTGCACAATGCAGTCACACTAACTCCGACGCAGCAGCGACGCAAAAGCGTCAAGTATGCGCGATCTATGCACGAATATCTCTACAGCGATGACAACCATACGACCACGACAACGAAAACAAAACATCGACTCCCTGTCGTCGAGGAGCCCGAGGATGGCTACTATAGCTACGCAGCCGGCACTCCCGATCCACAGACTCCGCCCCTGCCGGTGGGCAAAACGGATATCTATGTGGCCGCAGCATCGTGGGCACCCAAGCCGCTCTATCCTGACCGCGTTTTGCTGCCCCACGCTGACTCCAATAACAATAACAACCGCAGTGATCACAGGAGCAACCAACAGCAGCAGCAGCAGCAAACGCAACGTCGCTCTGAGCACTTGGGTTCCACGACGTGTGAGTATACGTGAGTATCTCCTTTGGAGCTCTATGCGGAAACTGCAGCTAGATTCAAGTGCTAACCAACAGAGCATGTTTAAGCTCTTGGCTTTTTGCTTTTTTTGCTCTTACCTGCTGCTGACTAAGCGTTCTCTGTCTGTCAGCACTTGAAATTCAAGTCGTTCTCCACTCGCCGTTGTGCCGCTACACCTTAAGATCTCTCTGCCAAATTTGGTCAAGCACCGCCGCCCCTACTTATAAAATTTGCATCAAGCCTCAACTGAACTCGACTCAACTCATTAGGCAATCTTAGCGCCGGTTCAGTGCTGGACAGCGCTCGAAAGTATTTGGTGTTCTACTTGCCGATGGCGTTGAATATGTGCTTGGCACACTTCTGGGTTTGCTCAGATCAGCTATGACCTCATTATTATTGGGAAATCGAATTGTCGTCAGCTGATGAACTTTAACAACATAAGGAAACCATTTGGAGCGTGCTTCTTTTTTAATGTATGTTAGCATTCGTTTTGGTAATCTTGAAGCTACCAACTAAGATTATTTTTTTCTTTACTATGACCTCATTGTTAGAGTGTTATGTGTGCTTTGTCAAGAATCTTTAAAATGTCCTTTAGTGGAACATTCGTATTAAATTCCCTGCTCTTTAGCTGTTCTCTGCGCATTACTTTGTTTGACTATAGGCTACAACTCGCTTCTGTTTTGCTTTTGAGCTCGATTATCTGACGTCCATCGCGCTCCAAAACAAATCGGAAAACCGGACCTGTCTCCGTACACCATATACGCTCATAATTGATGCGACTACCGCCGGCAACAACAACAACAACACCAAAAGCAACAGCAATCGAGCTCAGGCACCAACAACAATGAAGTTGTCTCTATCTTGACTTTTGAGTTCACTATTCTCGAGCAGTTCCGACAACTGCAAGGTAGCCCGAAAATTTACACATGCAACTTAGACTAGCAAGCTGGGGAAATGTTTATGTGAAATGATTTGTATTTGTTTTTATTATTTTGATTTTTATTGACTTCCTATTTAAGTAAGCACCCAAAAGGTGATTGACTACAGACAACAACAACAGAAAGCACCACAATAACAACATTTTTTAGAATTCTCTTTGTGTATATCACAAATATTGAATTTACTTCCTTTTTCAGTTGTTGCTGTGTGTGTTGCTGAAAACGATCGAAATTGAACGAACTTTTTGTTTTGTTCCAGTCGCGTTTTTTCGTTGTTGAATTCGCTTAACTGTTTGTTTTTATTAACTGTAATGGCCGGCTCCAGCTTCAGTCCAGCTGAGAAGAGCTGTGTGTACATTGTTGACAGTGCGCGGAGAGTAGAGTATTGAGTGTACAGTATACATTACATTACGTTCATTGAACCTCGAGCGACGCGTGCGATCTTTACTTGGATAATGGACGCCTGCATAACTGGCAAACGAGCGAACGGACGGACATACAGACGGACAGATAGACTTGGAGACTCGGTGGTGTCGCTGACTCAGCTACTCCTTACATTAAAGCTTGCCCTGACGCACAAAGCAATGTCTTTGCGGCAAATTGCCTGCTTTTGTTTGTCTCTTTTGCTTGCAATGCTCTCGTTTTGTTTGATCAATTGGGTGTCTGTGTTGTCATGTTGACTGTTGTGTGTTGTGTGTTGTGCGCGCAGACGCAACCATCCAATGACCTTGGCGAGATTGCTGAACTCGAAAGGCTCGCCGCTTCATGCCACGCCGCCCTTGATTTGCTTTAGCACCTGGATCAATTTGCATAACACCGTTACTCATGCGTCCAATACGCAACGTTGTTGGTATTTATTCTTTATACTTGTATTATTTACAATATTTGTAACGGCATTTTGCCATTGTCATTTTGCCAAGATAGATCGACAAAAGCCGCGACTCGCTGCCGTTGTTGTCATCGCCTATTTGCTTCAAGACAAAACCCATAATTCCGGTTTCAAACCTCTCAACTTTTGTCATTTGACCGTTCTCGAATATTAGCTTGAATTTGATTCTGCACAACTTTTGAATTTTTTGCTCGAACTGAAATGTTTATCTGGGAAACTTTGTAAGCGCCTTCAACTAAAAATCCATATCTTAATTGTAGAGCTATCGACTAGTTGAATTCAGATGTCTAGTTCTTCTTTGTATGTACTTGATTTTCATATGTCACGCTTGCGTTTGCATTCAGTTCAATTAAAGCTCTAAATTGAACAACAATAACAATTGAGTATTATCCATTTATATACATATAAGCACTAGCATATGGATACTCATGTGTTGTTGTGGTTGGTTCACGAGAGGGAGAGAAGGAGGCGGGGGGAGTATGGTTTTGCTTAATGTATTTATGGAATTTTCAGGGTCAGCGCAACAAAAATATATATCTCGTCGAATCATAACAAATAAATGTTTGTCGGCTGTTGGCCGCTGGCTGTGTTAACTGCTAGTGGGCTTAAAGTGTCTTGGCTTTGTGCTCTATGTAAATCATACGAAAACTGGTTTTCGAATGATTAATTTCATAACTCAGTAGTAGCGCAAACTAGTAAGAGCCAACAGTCAAAGAAATGATTCTCACATGAGTTGAAACTGAAGCCAACTTTTGGCAGGCCATTTATGCAATTTAGAATCGGGAAAAATATTTCGTATTCAAATGTTTTTTAACGACACGACGTTTTGAATATTTACTGACTATCAGGCATTCGGAAAATTTTGTTTCAAGTGGTTGTGAAAACTTGAACCTAATTGCGAAAAGAAACAACGACACGTTACAAAGACCTTAAGAAGAAATGTACTTAACATGTTTGCCTTAATTTATAGTTTTAAAAGCAGTTTAGATATCGTCGTCGAAGACAGTTGCCCTAAGCTGAGCCAATTAAGCTTATAGCCGTAATACGTAATAATTTATTTCGCCCAAATCTAGCTAGCTTTAGCTTTCGAGGCAAGTGTGAAAAGTTCCAAAAGTTCAAATTGACGAATCATCATTAATATCCAATTAAAATACGAATATGTTGCCTCAAATGGTGTGCTCTAATTTGCACGCGTCGCGTCATTAATCAAGACTCAGAAGAATACGAGCTATGAGAGCGAGAGAGAAGCTCAAATTCATCTTAATATTGCTCTGACCACAAAAAAAGCAAATCTTTCAGTCATTGAGCTTCTCACTCGCTATAGATTTACTTATTCGTATTCTATTGACTACCGTATAGCCTTAAGAGTCAGTCGAAAATCTTTTGTTGTTCTTTCCGAATGTTGATAGTTGGAAACTGATTTGAGCCTACTTTATTTTTGACTGTTTCCTCACAATCTGGCTTTAAAAGAGCGCAGGCGTTGAGCTCAGCAGCTGCTGTCTAACCAGGTGTGTGTGTGTTTCTATTTGTGTATGTGTGAGTGTAACGTACTTGTAGTCAAAGTCACTTTCAGCTTCGTTGCGTTCTCATAATTTTTGTGACCAAATTTAGAGGCGTTCCACAGCTGATGTGGGCGAGAGTGAACCGAAAAATTAGAGTTGCCTCAATCGCTGATTGTCTCTCAACTTGTGTTCAGCCATTGAGCACTTGAGAGCAGCTATTTCTTGGTTGTTAGCTTATTAGCATTCGTTTTTTTGTTTTTGACTTGGACTCTTGGAATGCCTAGGTCAGTTATCTGAGTGTGGATCGGATTTGATTTGGATCTGTAGTTTTTGCTGTCCCTGTTGCTGATTCATGCCAAGATCGGGCTGCGGCTTAACTGGCGGCCACTGACTGCGTGCTGCCCACCCGCATCTGCAGTTTGCTTGGGCGTGTCGTTGTCTCGTGAGTGCTACAGTGTGTGTGTAAGTATATGTATGTGTGCTTGAGTTCCATTGATGTAATATAATGGGGCTTCCGTTGTTATTGACACAGCTTGTAGCCTTGCTCGTTGCTTCTGTCACCGTCTCTGGGCTTTGGGCTTTGGGTTTAACTTAGTACTTTGAAGTATTTCGACAGTGGCTGTTGTAAGTGCGCCCCCCGTTGGTGTCAAATGCCTTGCCACTTAGCCGAGTTGGCTAACGACGACGCACTCTCAAAGGCATGTGGCTTATGGTGGGCAGACTGCCAACCAACCAAAGCGCTAACCAACCAAGCACTTACCCAGTCAGCCAGCCATCCGGCCAAGTTGATTAACTTGATTGGTAACGCAAATTCGCATGCTCGCCAACTCACGCCAAGAACTGAGGCGAGTACCGAGCAGTGAGAGGCAAAGCAAAGTAACCGGAGCAACAGCAGCTTAGCTGTTAAGTAGATTTCCATGTTGTGACTCCGTTTACTGCCCAATTCTCTTGCTGTCTCTTGCCATATTTTGTCTATAATCCGTAATTCGACAGTTCGCTCTGGGCGTTCACTCAAGGTCGGCCATTCATCCATATATAAAATTCTATTTTATTTTATCTATACATTATTAAATAATACTCGATCACGTGTCGTGTCTTTTCAGTTTTGATGAAAGCATTTCGTCTTCCCGTCGCCGAAAGGAGCGTTCAAAACGTTCGCATCGCAAATCGCCCGTCTCGGGCCGACGGCAGCACAACAAGTATCGTTACAGGGACGAGACCTCACACTCAAGCTCACGCCGGAGGCATCGGGATCGCGCCAAGGATGAGCGCAACAATCGCCAATCACAAGCTAAGGTAAAAACTTTTCATTTTCTAAATGCAAATGAACGAAACAAACGAACATTTAGGCTGAGAGCAATGAACCAAGAGAATCTAAATCAAATGCTAAATAATAGGTATGGTAAAATCAATTTTAAGGCTCTCTTATGAACGAATTCCAATTCAATTAAGTACATGATCAAGTTTTTTTTTATCCTTTTGTACCCTTGCACCCACCATCCCCCCTTTATTAGGAGGTTGTGTCATCTTACTCTCTCACCTCGATTGTCAATTTTGTTCCCATTGTTTTGTTCATTTATCTGCAAGTTATTTTGTTTGTGTCTTTCGTATTAGTTATCGATTCGCATTCAGAACATGCTGTTCTTCAAGCGCTATTTAGAAAAGTCCCAACTAACTGCTAAGCAATTTGAGAGTTCTCAAATTCCATGCAACTTTAAGATGCGTGATCCTCCTGCCCAAAGTCGAGGTGGACGTCGATTCGACAACCATCGCGATCTGCTCTTGCAAAGTTCATCGATGTGTTTCATGCCGTACGTGGATGATTGGATCGTCGTCGAGTACTTTGCCGATCATGATACTGATTATCTAGTGAGCACCCACAATTTATCCAAAAATACCATTTACCTTGTCAACCACCTGACCACAGTCTTAGCGTAAATGTTATGTGCCTGATTCATCTTTGATCTGTCTGTACACTCATCCATTCATTTGTTCTCTTTGTACAACATATATAAATTGGCAACTTATTCGCCAAATTGTTTTACATATCTTTTTGCATTTGAACACACTGTTAAATGTATGTTATCTAAAATATTTTGAACGTTTGTTGTGACATCAAAATAATAGACTTCCCTGCGAGTTGATGCGTCGGACGGTGATGTTAATCTGCAGAATAAATTGCTCTGCTCTCACCTTGTGTTGCAATGGTTTGCCTTGCCTTGCCTCGCTGCTGACCTCGATTTGTTTGATTCAATTGATCATTCAACGACGTTCACAGCATATTGGCTGACTGATGGCGAGCGGGCTGCGCAGAAGATCTCATGCCAGCCATTCAGTGCTAATTTCGCCGCCAATTGGGCGGCTGACCATAATATACGAGTATCTGAGTAGATCACGCACAATTACAAACTGTTAGTTACGCATAGACTCGACGTTATTCAAGATTCAGTACTTTCGGCAATTAGAGTACAAGCAATATGCGCAAAAGACGGCGGGTGCAACGTCAAATGGCATCTCGAGCAGACAGAAGGGCTCTGATAACGACAGCAATGAAGACAGAGCTGAGATCAGTCGCTGTTTGCTTTTGAAACGCCAAAGGAATCTATTCGACTTGGTGGCAATCTGCGATGTGCCCATGGACCGATATGTTGGCGACAATTGGATTGTCGAGGAATACTTTGTCGATCATACCGAAGATTATCTAGTGAGTGAGCGACTGCTTATTCTTTCTTTTCTCTGACTCTCTGTTTGTTCTAATTTCCCTTTGTCCTCTCTAATTATTTGTGTTTCTCCTTCTCTTGAAACATCTTTGCTGAGTATCTGCAAACTGCGCATGTCACTCTCTCTATCTCTCTCCCTCTCTCTCTCTCTCTGACAATTCTGGCATTTTAGCTTTTATTCCCGCCAAACAGCGATCCAAGTGCGCGATATAATCGCAGATTTTTCTGTTTTTGAAATGAAACTTCTATGAAATGTGTAGATTACCCTATGATAATTCAAAATATTCTGAGTGGATGCTTCACTTTTCAAAATGTTATTATATATTGTCTTCCTTTTCAATATTGAGCGTATTTTTTGTAATCCCGAAAGTTGGCACCACTGCTCTCGAGCAGCAGCTGATCCGAGAGCTGCGCGCGCAGCTTCTTCACCTATTGCCTGTGTCTGTGTCTATACTTGCCATTTGCTCAAAGTGCTGTGCTGCTTTCTTTGGGATTTCGTCTTTGGGCCGCCGTGCCGCCATTGGAGAAAAATTAAAAATACCACACACGAAAGCCAAACATACAAAACGAATTTTAGTTAGCGCTGCTTGTGTTTTTTCCCCGTTTTCCGTTTCGCTTTTCATTTTTCTCAATTTAAAACTGAAACAGAAACAGATTCAAATATTCGTTCTTCGGATGTGTATCGTCGCCCATCGTCGTCGCTGTCGCTGTCTTTTCAGGCCTTTAGCTAACTTAAAGCAAAGGTACGTCGTCGTCCATGATTCGAGTTCGTGGTCCGTGCTCCACACGCGGATCTTCCTCACTCTCTCGCTCTCTATCTCTATCACACTGTCGCGAATTTGTTTATAATTCTACATGTGTGTGTGTGTGTGTGTGTGTGTAGTGTAGTGTGCATGCGTGTGAGGTGTTTAATATTGGAAAATTACTCGTATGTACTCATTGCGGTTAAAACACATAAAGACTCTTGAATACATTGCTAATGGGGGGTAACAGTCAAAAAATTCAAACGAAATCGAATCGAAATTGAAATGAAACAATTGTTAAGCAGCACGTGTGATATAATCAGGCAGCAAGCACAACAACAACAAAGTATAAAATTAAAGTGCTTTAAAAATAAAATTGAAGCATCTAAAAACAAAACAGAAAACTACAAAAGTGCCGAAAATTCCGCAGTCTCGTCAAATAAAAAATAACATCACATCGATCGTACAAACTTACTAAATGTACTTGTGCAAATTCGCCAAATTGCTTCATAAACTGTCAGAAAATATGCAAATACAATTCGAATTGGAGTAAACATGAAAATGTAGAATGTGTTAAATTTGAAGGCAGCTTCAAGTTTGCACTTTGCGGAGTAGTTTACTACACTCAGTAGAGCCAGAGATCAAGAGATCGATTTCTCCCAATGCATACATGTAAAAATTAGCCGTGAAACGGGCAAACAGAAAATCAAAACAAAAACGCAGAACTAATAAACATCAACAGCAACAACGGCAACAACAACAACAACAACTGCAATTCGGAGCACACTACTCCGACTATTTAAAGTGTCTATAGATACGTGTGCATGCATGTAGCATTCGAGATCAGCAGCAGAGGGATTATTCATCTCATGCTGATCTTTGATGCTGGCACCTCTTCTTCTTCTTCGTTGATGAGAAATCTTCATTGGTTATTTTTGTAATGTTTGGATTTATTTTTGGTGCGCGCGTGTTATTTCCACAAAAGCATAACAAAAAGAAAATACATCGAAGAAAAGCTAATTAGAGACATTTCGATTTAAAGAACGTTTTGTGTGCAAGTTGATTTGTCACATAAAAATTCGAATAATTCGCATTAATTTGCATTTGACAGTTCTTTGCTGGAGGTCTTACTGTAGTGATGTAGTAGCGCACTTACTATATAACACATATAGTACATATTTATATGTACAAATGTCTGAGTGAACATTAATATTTCCATATGTACCATATATAATATACGACTGCGCAAATTTACGTTGTCGTTTTTTTTTTTTTTTTTTTTTTTTGTTAAAAATAAAAACAGATTTTGAACCGAGCACACAGCAGAGCAGAGGGAACTAGCTAGAGAGACGATGCCGATGGCAGAGCTCTACGGTATAAACGAGAGTATAACATCATCCAGATACATAAATAGTTCGCTGGCTAGCAGGGTACGTCACTCACTTTGTCAGAGTCGCGGAACAGATCCAGCGATCACTGTTTCAGATATATAGGGCAAAATGCAAGGGAATTTTAGTTCATGATTTGTTTACTACTCGGTAAAGAGCGCTTTTGCTAGTTAACTAATCCGAAATCTTTCAGATGCTAGTGCAGACATCGAACACAATATATGTGCTCCGTATTGTTTCTTAGTATCGAGTGGGTGGCGTCAATGTGAATGAATGAGAAGGAACTCTTTGTGTTTTCAATTGTACCTCATTGCATATGTTGTTTTTGTTGCTGTTGTTGGCGACTACTTGATCAATTAATAAGTCACGTCCAAATTAAATGCGGCATGCATTTTATTTGCCAAAATGCCAATGAGGCATTGACATTGAGAGCACTGCTCTGATCCCTCACCATCCACCTTATCTTTATCAGATCACCCTCCCCCATGCCCATGGTTGAGCAGGTCTATCGAGAATCGAGCAAGTAGCAGGTTTCTTTATTGCAAACGCTAGCAGCATCGCGAGTCGCGCAGAACAAGTCGAAGCAAACGCAATTCAAATACAATTGCATTTCCTCCCAGTCACAAAACAAAATAATTAGATAACAGATTCAGATTCAAGTATATTAAGTATACGCGCAATAGTTGCAATAGGACACAAACCC
The DNA here is from genome assembly GCA_035046325.1 of Drosophila niveifrons. Classification (NCBI taxonomy): domain Eukaryota; kingdom Metazoa; phylum Arthropoda; class Insecta; order Diptera; family Drosophilidae; genus Drosophila; species Drosophila niveifrons. The sequence continues at coordinate 24,183,113 of JAWNOC010000046.1, forward strand.
ACAGCCACAGTGCGATGTCCAACGAACTAAGCGAACTAATCGCGCTCAGCTGCGCAGATCTCACCACTCGACCAGAAGGAGCCAGTGCTGAAATCCAGCTCATCATTGATGCCGAACGTCGTCTTAGCATTAAGCAAATGACGGCCACAGAGCTGACCAAACTGCGGGCTGCAGCAGCTGCTGAGGCGCAAGCTCAGCATCGTGCTGAAGTCGAGGCCAAAGCGCGAGCTCTGGTCGAGGAACAAGTACGTCTGGCTGCCGAAGTTGAGGCCGTGGCGCGGGCGAGAGCACGGGCCGCTGCCGAGGCTGAGGAGAAACTCCAGCTGCAGCGAGTTTTGGAAAGACAGCGCCAGATGCAGAATTCTGAGGAACTGCAACAAATTAGTCGAGATGTCGACACTCCGAGTCCCATGAGCATCAAGGGGGCTTCGCCAGCAACCGCTGCGCAGATAAATCGTCTTGTTTCACTGCCCAATATTCTAGATGACGATATCGAGGCGGCTACAGGAAGCAGAGACTCCTCGCCAGCCAAGAGCAACTCATATCTAGCCGACTCCCTTGAGCTGCTCCGCAGTCAGAGAGCAGCTCGCATCAGTCGGGGACGCACACCTTCGGCGGACTCTCGGAACCATGAAAGAAGTACAGCTCCTGAACGCTCCAGCATAAGCAGCATCAATTCAGCCAGTGCCAGTGCCAGTGTCAGTGTCAGTCGACGTGGCAGCACAGCTAGCGCTATGAGCAATGATCCGGCTGCAGAGGTTGCCCAAGCGATGCCCAAGTTTCCGTTGTCCAAGACAGTGTCAGCTCCAAACATTATAAATCGACGTCGCAGCAGTCTAACAGCTCTCTTTCCTGGTCCAGCTCCTCTTGTGGCTCCCGAGCCAACACTGCACACAAATCCTGAAGCGCCTGCTGCCACGGTGGAGGAGGACTCGCATCAGGAAGACGGATATCGTGAGATACCCAGCGGCAAGATGGTTCATCGCACAAAGACGCCTCCGCCAGTGGGCGCCAATTTGGGTGTGTGTCTCAAGCGAGTGACGGCGCCAAGTGGTTCGATTACCATCAAACCCAAAGATTCTCCCATGCTGGGCGTCGTTCTGCGAAAGGTAGAAAAGAAGACGGCGCCACAGAAAAGTATACTGGATGACGACAAACCGTTGTACCATCTGTCCATTGTGCGCAGCGACCATAAGGAGTACAAGCCCGCTCCAAAGCCCAAGCCTAAGCCAGCCGCTCCGCCAGCCTCGAAGCCCTCCTCGGGCGGCATTCTGACTGGACCGCAGGTGGTGCGCACCGTCACTCGTCCGGCGGTGCCGCTCGCAAAACCTCAGCGCCCCCAGCCGGGTGTGCCGATAACAATCACTAAAATCGAAGGCGACAAGATAATCATAATCAAAAAGATTATAGTGCCAAAGAACAGTAAGATACCGGAGCAGTACCTGCAGGTTGGTTTTGTCTGTCTGCTGATGTGACCGTGACCTGTTTTGTTGTTGGTGACCTGGTGTTCGTCTAGTGTTAGTTGTGAGTTGTTGTTAGTCTCGTACTTTTTCTGTGTCCCTTTTGCTGTAGGATTTGAATTTGCCTCGTTTGCTGCTGCTATATATAGAGTAAGGATTGTTCATTATTGCGCCGACGCACACAACTACACGCATTCACACACGCACTCGTAAACCGAAAATAAATCGTGACTTAAATCGGAGTATTTAATTAACAAACAAAAATCCAAATGAATTAGGTTGTGGAACTGACAAAACTAGTTCAAAACGCAGAAAGCTCGTGAACTGTAACGAAATGATGCTATAAACATTTAGAAAATTCAGTTGGAGTTGAGTAGATTTGAACTGAATCGCGTCTTTGAAAGACTGGCAAGAGTTTAAAATTCGTAAAGTGTCCCGGTAATTTTAGCAATTGCACACAAATGAGTCAGGATGCTGGCAATGCAACTGCCACAATCGCAACCCTTTCAACAACGGATAAACAGCTAACACTTGAAGCCGCGGCTGCTGTTCCAATTGCCCCAGTGAATCCAGTTGGTGGGGAAGCCGGTGCAATGCAGAAACCGACACAGACGCCATCGAATGGACAACAGTTCTTTCAGCAGGTTGTTTCACCACAGTTCGCGTCGGTGCTCTCCTCCAGTTTTCCCGAAAAGAAATGTGCCGTTCGCTCGCCCATCTCATCGCCGCTTGCAGTGCGGAAAAACCGAACCTTGCTGCCAGCCAGTCCCAAGTCAACGCCGCCTTTGCCGCGAAAGCATCATCCGATGGCATACAATGCGGCAACTGGGGCGATCACAACTCCGACGCGTGTGATGGCGACAGCAAACAGTCAACTGGCCAACAGTCCGGCCTCAAGTATATCGCTGTCGTCCTGCAGCTCACCTTCGTCGTCGCCTCCTCCAGTGCCGTGCCGAGCACCGAAGCAGATGCAGAAGCAACCAGTAGCAGCAGGTGAGATCGATCTAGACAAGTTGCTGCAGCAACAGCAGCAGCTGGAAGAGAAATCAGCGGCCGCAACAAGTAGCGCCAAGTTGGATGCAAATTTCTACGATGCCGAGATCGAGATGATGAACAAGTATCTGAAGAGTCTTCCCGACTACAGCGAACTAGATCGCAAACTGCATCAAGAGTTTAAGGAGTGCGAGGATCTCTACGATCGCCTGAAGCGGCAACAACAGCAGCAACAGCCTCTAACCAAGTCCAATTCACAACAGTTGCCACAGTCAACAGTGCCACACTCAGTGGCCAGTGGTCTCTGCAAATCGTCGTCCATTAACTTTGCCCATAACAATAATAACAAGGGTCCAGCACCTCGTCTCGCGTATCCCTCGATTTTTGCCCAGACGAGCAGCATTGATCAGCCTAAGCTGCAGCGCAGCATATCCAGCTGCAACATGCCCATTAGCGGCGGCAGCAGCGGAAGTGTCGCCTCTAGCAGTTTTACTCCAACGCGTCCTCAAGGAACACACAAAAGTAGTCTTTTGAGCGACTCGACGTTGTCGCTAAATAAACAGCTTATGAACGATTTCTGGAGTGAAAATCTCTGCGGCTCACAGAAGCGTCAGACGCCGAAGCGTACATTCTGGAACTATGAGAAGATCTGCGGTGCCCAACTGGGCGATGCGGGGCAGCCCTTTAAAATGGACGCGAAGACGGCAAAGACGCTGGCCATATTCGATCCAACTGTTGCCGAGGCGGCCCAAAAGGAGCTGCAGAAGCCACAGAGCCATCGCCTACAGAAGAACGCCTCGTTGTCCCATCTGGATGTAAAGGTCCGACAGGCGGTAACCAAAGACGATCTCTACAAGCTGATTGTCTGCAATGATCAGTCGCCAACAACAACACCAAAAACAACTGCCCTCACCAGTCGCGTGCCCGTCAAGCAGCAGCAGCAGCAACCATCGCTGGCTAGCAACCAGCAGCTGAACAAAAGCATCTCGATGACGCATGTGCCTGGCAACCAGTCGAGTCTGGGAGCAGCTCCAGCTCCATTGCTACGCAGCTCCAGTCGAACGCATATCCCATGCTACATGAAGCATCTACCATCGCTAAGCCGCAGTACATCAAACTCGGCGATATTAATACCCACAGCTGCAACGCATAAACATCAGGTAATGAAGCAGCAACCAGCAGTTGCAGCAGCCATTGCAGCTCCAATCACCAAGCCCACAGCTGGCGTGCTTAAAAGCTCTAGTAGCTCCTGCGTGCCATCGCCTAAATGTGCTGCAGCTCTATTTCGACGTCCCACTGAAACAACGAAGCAGCAGCAAGCAGCAACCACTAGAGCAGACTCTACAACAGCAATAGCAAGCGGAAGTACAACAATTGCAGAATCGGCTGCGGAGTGTCCATCTCTGGAACGCAAGTCGGAGAAAAGCAACAGCACTGTGAGCAGTAGCAGCTTCACGGTGACCAACTGCTGCACCACGCACTTGCCACAGCTCTCTAAGTTTACCTCATCTTTTCACATACCGTCGTCAACATCAACAGTAACGACAACCACAACAGCAACGCCGCAGCAGCAGCAACAAAGTAGTGGGAAATTGCAAGTGCCAACAGCACCAGCCGCCACATCAATAGCAACAGCAGCGCCAGCACCAACAACAACGGCAGCAGCAAACTCATCATCAACAACAGCAGCACCATCGTCGTCATCGGCGGCCACCAAACGACAGAAAGATGTCGACAATAAGCTAGAGAAATGCCTTAACGACATGCTTAAGCTAAAGAGCAACAGCAGCACCAATAACATCAACAATAGTAGCAGCAACAATGCAATGATGACAGATGAGCACAAAGAAAATGTTGCTGCGGTCGGCGTCAACAAATTCTCTGGCGAGTCGCAGATACCCGTGCCTGTGCCTGTGCCAGTGCCAGTGCAGGTCTACGATACGCAAAAGCCTCAGCAGCAGCAGAGAGTTGCCTATCCCATTGGTAAATCCAATTCAACCTCTCAGCTGTCCATGGGCTACCAGCGATTGCTGCAACAACAACAACAACAGCAGCAGCAGCAACACCATCAACACTATCCACAACAGAAGCGAGCATTCTTGAACTGGAATTCATTTGCTTGCTCCACAATGAATGGCAGCAGCGATCCCTTCCAGCAGCAGCAGCAGCATCAATCTCATCAGCAGCAACATCCCCATAAGTTGCAGCAGTCCTATTCCTCGTCACATGTGGCCAAGCAGGCGCCCAAAATCAACAGCTCGGGTCTCAACATTTTCCAGCAGAAGAGCACCAACAAGGAGAACAAGTTTGGCCAAACGATGGCCATGCATCAGTCTCAGTCTCAGTTGCAGCTGCAGTCGCATCCCCATCAGCAACAAGCTGGGTTTCCGAATCAGATGTATGGCAACAACAACAACAGCAACAGCTATCAAGCAATGATCAACTCGAAGCCATCAACAAATTACCATCAACGTCCCGGCGGAGCGCCGCTCACGCATTCGGCGTCCTTCTCTGCCGCACAGCGTCCGTCGTTGTTGCAACCGCATAGCTTTGGACTGGGCATGATGAGTCGCAACTACTATAACCTGCCCAAGCAACAGCAACCGACACAACAACAGCAACAACATCAGCAGCCGCAGCCGCCGCTGAGTCACGAGCGAAAACCGCTGCAGACCTTCGATCCGTATGCTTATCCTAAGCCGAGTCAGAGTCAAGTGCTCCACTCCGTCAAGTACCAGGCGCAGCCTCAACAAGTTCAACCACATCCGCATACGCAGTTTCTAAACGCTTCCGTTGGCGGCAACACTGCGCTTCAATACGATCCGAATACAAACACGCAATTGTTTTATGCGTCGTCGTCGTTGGTCATGCAACCACAGGCAGCAGCAGCGGCGGCGGCACAGCAGCAGCAACCGCAGCTAAAACAAAGCAACTCTATCATATTCAACCATTCACAACCACAGTTACACCACCAGCAACAACAACAACAACAGCAGCAGCAGCAACAAAGTGAAATGTCCAAGTCCGTGCTGGGTCTGCATTTCATCGAGGTAGATTCTGATTATGAAGATTCCGCTTTAGATTTGTTATTGTTATTTACTTACTTAAACCCTCGTTTGCAGACTTTGTTAATAATAACCAAAGCACCTAAGGCTGCTTCCAGGTTGTTTTTTTGTATTTGTGTTTGTTGCGCTTGCTACCTGCTACCATTACTATTTATTACTAACACATGTACATTATGATTAAACGCCTCGGCATCGCTCGATCGTCTGCTTCGCCCCCTCTCTGTCTCGGAGGCAGCTCAGTCTCTGAAAATAGATCGTTGACTCATCAGTGCACTCCAAAGGCCTCCGCTTCGCTTGGGACCAAGAACACTATTTGAGATTGTGGCGCGTATTTCCTGTGAGAGGTGTGAGAAGTGAAAAGTGCCCTCACCCCACCTCCTTGCTCTCTTTGCTTTTTCGATCACCTTGCGTCCCATTGTCGGCACTCTCCCTCTCTCTCTCTATCTCTTTCTCGGTTGGCCTCTCCCATCAGCGTCTTACATTTGTCGACAGCGACAACAACACAACGTTGCACAATCGGGCCAAAAGCAAAAAGCCAAAGGCAAAGGCAAAAACACAACAAGCCAATTGCTTAAATTCAATGTCAATTTTGTGTTTCGCTAAATATAGCTTCACTCTTAATTTATGTTGTTTATTTATTTAGTGCAGGCACTAAAACATCGAATTAATTTTATCTTCACCTTTATTAGTTAATGGCAATTATATTGTTGAGTACTTGAGGTGTTTACACCGCTTAATGTTTGCACAACTATTTCCAAAAACTTCTATTTATAATTTCAATCTGATTTTGAACACTCACAAAATGCCAAACAATTGGCTCTTTGGGAATATGTAACATCTAAAACGACGGAGAAGGCGAAAATACATAAAACATACTTGTACCGTAGAACAAAACATTATTCTCTTCCTGCTCTCTGAACTGCTGCAAATGATGGCCAGTCACACCGATCCATAAACACCCTTTCACGGAGATAAAGTGCAAATGAAATTTTCTGTTTTTTTTTTATTTACCTTGTTTGCGAATAGCATTAATTCGAAAGTCAATTTCAATCCACAGAGTCGTAGAGTATTCGCATTACGATCTGAGTAGAGCATCTTAAGTTGCCTGTTGTCTGCTGTTTGTGGTTAGTAAAAGTTTTTTATTTTTTTGCTATTCAGCATAGCAAACAATAATAGAAAAGCTGGCAGCTCTCCCGCAGTGGCAAGCACAAGCGCAAGGCAGAAACACAAGCAAAGCAAGCGCCCGGTTCAGAGATCGAATCGGAGCGTGTTCTATGTTACGCCCTGAGCAGACCAAACACTCTTCAGCCAGCTACTTTGGTGCTGTCGTCGTTGTTGCGATATTTTTCAATTTTTATAATTAGTATTTGTGGCGTGCGCTTTCGTAAACGTTGCTCTGATTTCGGAATGTTTGCTTAGAGACTGCGAGACTCGAAAACAAAAAGACGAAGACGTACCCAGACCCAGACCCCGCTGAAAACTTGTTAGAAACCCGCTAAATTTAACTGGCAAATGGCTCAAAGTGCGTGCAAATCAAAACCGAAATTCTAAATCGAAATGCAATCAGGCGGCGGCAGATGAAGTTGAAATTAAAATTGAATTCGATTCGATTCGCAATTGAAATCGAATTTGCAATTGCAACCGCGAATACTATCGAAATTGTTGCTGCTTCTGTTGTGTGTCTATTTCTGTCGAAGCTGCCAAAGATCGTACAATTTCAATTATTTTTACAACACAAATACGCTCTTTATAAGTACTATATATCCGTATATTCAATTATACTAAGTATACTTAACTATACAATACCAACCAACAGACCGTACATATTCTCGAGTCGAGTAAATGCCAAAAACCACATATCGTAAATCGTATATTTAGTTCATTTAATGAAATAGATCAAGTCAAAAGTAAGATCCTATCGAGCTACCCAGCCTGCGTTGCCTGCCTGCTAGACAAACAACGAATCGATCCTCGGTCAATCGCTCATGTGTGTATGGATATGTATTGAGCATACGGCGTATAAGTAATATTGTCGGATTTCCGTCATCAGCGCGAAGGAATTAAAAAAGCAGGAAAACCCACGCAAAATAATGGCGACATTTTTAAGTCGATTTCATCGTGAAAAAAGCGAAAAGATTTTACCATCGTCTGTGAACGGAGAAGCAAACAACAACAGCAACTTTAAGAAAGCAGCTGACGCGATGGAGGCAGCAGCCTCTGCCTCTGCCTCAGCTACAGCTGCAGCTGCAGCGACAACGACGCCGACAGCGCAGCCGCGTCCACAGAGACGCTACATGCGCAGCGCGACAGCGGCGAGCGTCACTCAGCTGCTCTCCGAAAGCTGCAACAGTTTGCTGCAACGCTTTCGACGCAATCCGAGCGAACGACCTGATAACAAACAGCAGCAGCAGCTCCAACAACAACAACTCAATCGGTAATCGATGCAGAAGAAATAACGCATACAAATTTACACACATACACACTTACTCGTATATACCCATGCATATAATTGCGACGTACACACGTATTTATTTTTTACTATGCCGTTTTTCGTCAACCAACAAAAACTCGGTCAAAATGTTGCCAGACGCGTCACAGCGCTCATCATTTATTTTATTTTTGTTTTCATTAGATTTCTTATTTTTGTATTGTTCGTTAATTTAAGTATATAATTTGCCTCATTGCCGTTAGTTGCAGTTGCAGCGCAACATTTCGCTGCTGCGTTTCTAGACTCGTTCGATTTACACTCGGTTTCTGCAGGGGCGAATTATGTAAACATCACATCTCGGGTTATTTGAGTGAAATAGTGTGAAAATATCATTGAATATCCATTCTACATACTACGAGCATATGTCCAGCCAGACAAGTGTCCAGTCAGTATATTTATGTATGTGTGTCTCAGTGAAAGAGAGAGCGTGCAATTGCAGGTGCAGGGAACTCGACCACTGCCAGTCGTTTACATAAGTGCATACGCTTATCAATATTTTGATATAACATAAAACTTTTTACCTCTATGATTGCACTTACCAGCATGAATACAACTTTTGCATATTCCCCCATGCGAGTCTTTGACATGGCATCGGCGGTTGATCAAAGCTTTTTTGCGAGCTTTTCAATTCGACGCCAATCTGGCAACTCTCTCTGTGTTAATAATTCAGTCAGTATGTGCTTCCTTCTCTTGTTCGAATTGAAGCTCTTTTGCTCGTCACTCGCTCTTAGATTGTGCGTTTAATGCAATGACTCTAAATTATTTATTTATAATGCCAGCACACGGCAATAATACATAAAACGCAATTGACTCTTTCGCTTGGCATTGTTCTTTTCGCCGCTTTACTGACGAGCAAGAGAGAGAGAGAGTTCAAGGTTCTTTCTCCAAGCTTTTACGCCGCAAGGCGTAAATACGATTTCCTTGTTTTCAAAACTGACGGAAATAAAAGTGTTCATCACCAGCACAGCAACATTTAAATGCATTTTGATGCGAAACAAACAAAAGAAAATTCAGCTATTCACCCACCCATCTCCAACTGCCCACTCACTTGCCGCCGATCACTTGTAATCAATGAGAAGTTCTCTTTCTTTCGCAGAATGCTACAGTGCGTGCTGTCTGTGGCATTCTCTTTGTCTGCCTCCCACAGCTTCTGCTGCTGCTGGGCAAGTGCGCAATATTTTCACACTTTTCACAAAATTAAAAACGATTCCTCAATATTTTTGTAGTCGCGGCATTTTCCAACATTTTTTCGATTCATCAACGAAGCCGCGTGCGCTCATTTTCGTCGCCACACGACGAATCGACGATCGAAATTCACTCAGTTATTATTTAGTCCGTGCCGTGGCAACGCGCGTTCGTCGCAATCGAGATCGAAATTGAGATCGTTGAGATTGAGCTTGACGCGCGGGGAGAACCAAGTACGGAATACCTACCGACTAACGAGAACACCTCAAAAAGATCCACGAAAGCTAAAACATTGAAAAAGAAAGATACAAGGGAATAGCATTAAGTACGTCATTCGCAATTCTTGTTTTGTTTTGGGCTCTTATAGTGCGCCAGCCATAGCCGAGGATAGTGCAAGCAGCAACAACAACAAGAACAATACACGCAGCAGCTCTAAGACTCCAACGAATGAGAACTGTAACAACAACAACAACAACAACCTAAACAGCAGCAACAAGAACGATAAGAGAAAAGGAAGTCTCAGCAAACAGCACAAACGTCGCCGCAGCTTAGAAAAGTCTTCAAGCGGGCGAAGACGTCCCGAAGCAGAAAGGGAAAGGGAACGAGATCGAGATCGAGAACGGGATCCGAACGCTATGAGCGATCGACACAGACGTTATTATGCTGGCGGTGGGCTGGGCTATCATCCGATCAGCAGCAATGTATCTGGAACGGGCGGAAGCTCCAGTAGCGCCGCTCTCATGGGTCGCTATCAGAAGAGCTCCACAACGGCTAATGCGCTGGACAGGCTGCGCACCCATCTGAGTCCCGTGGGCAGCTACTATAAGCCACTGATACGAGGACTCGGAGGCGGCAGCAGGCGTGACCCAGACGATGTTAGTATTGCTTAACCAAACCGTGTGGATTGCCAATGGAATGCGGCGTCAACGTTGTTAAAGACAATTCTGAGATGAATCCAGTGCGTGACTCATGGACCATACTCAAAATTGTTGGTCCATTTTCACCTGGCGCATGAGTCATATAGCAAAGTTTTTGTCCTAAATCTGAAAGTGAGCGAAGGGAATGAGGGAGGAATATATCATCTCCCAAATATGATTGCTAATGTGCAACCCCCCTCTATCGTTACACTATATACACTATTTATATAGTAAATTCTGTATATGTGTGGCAGGTGTATATAGCCAATGTATATATGCACTCTGTTCGTTTTATAGTGCTTCTATAGCATCTATAGCTAGCAGAATATATCTTCCTTCTCACCGTGTATATTTACGCTTCCCAAATTTATTTTCAATTCTAACGTAAATGTCTGCTTTTCTCTCTCTCTCTCGCTCTCTTATTTCACTCGCTCTCTCAATTGTCTGGCTCGCATTAGATGTACATATAATAAAAAGCTATTCACAGTTTCACGATTCTGATATATATTTAAATATAAACTCTGAAGGTCGGCGTGCCGAAGATTTTTGTTTAGATTTCGCCAGGCGTTCTAAATAAAAATCAAAAACAAAAAAAAATAACGCCCACCCCCTTTGTTAAAAAAAATTTAGTTGGAGAAAGCTCTGTGAGCTGGATAGAAGTCTTAAATGCCAGTGAAATTATGTGAAACAATGTGTAGAGCCCCAGCTAGAGCACTGTTATTAAACATTACAATTGCCGAAATGGGCAATTTAAGTGTGTGTTTTGTCTACCAACTCTCGAGTTCCACCTGGCCCTCTGTATCTGTATCTGTAGCTAACTCTGGCTCGAATCACAGTCACTGTCTTTACATCCGAGTCTCAGTCGAAGCGTGAAATGTTTCATAGCCGTTGTCGTTGACGCCGTCGTTTCCGTTGGCTTTACACGAACGCTGCTTTAAAGTTTAAAGCACTTTCCTTCTCTTTATTAAATCCCTGGCAATTGGTTTGACTTCGTTTCTCTTTGTGACGCACAGCGTCGCGAACTGCTGCTCGACAAAGACAAAACGCCTACATTGTCCGCTGTCTCGCGGTTGGAGAACAAATACTCGGATATATTGGAACGCACCGCTGGACGTCGCCGACATGACGAGGATCGGGATAAGACGCTCGAACCTGATGACTACGGTACTGTCTCCAGCGGACTTCTGCGCAGCGCCACGTCTCATCATCTAGGAAGACCTAAGCTATCGTCGAGCTCCTTCAATGCTGGCGATCGCAAAGAACGCACTCCCTACAGAACTCGCGCTCAACGCCATCGAAACCTGGCTGACTCAACTGACAGCGGCTATCTAACAACCAACGGCAATCGACTATTGGACGACAGTTATCCCCTGGACTATGGCAATCGCTATCAAGCCAACAACGATTACCATGATGCTTTGCGAGCAGGAGGAGCAACTGGGTACCCGACGAGCCGATACACCCGCAGAGGAGCAAACGAAGACTCTGCGCTAAACACACAGCGTCTAAATCGAGCCTATGGGCGCACCAAGACCGATTTGCTGGCCACAGATTCGCACATTGATGAGACTGCTAGTTCTTCTAGTACTCGCTCGAGTCGATTTGCTAATTGGCGCAGAGAGCCGCCTCCTCCAACGGAATTGACGGCAGAGGAACGTGAAATCCTGGCCGACGACCGCTCGTCAGAGGATAATGCAGCCATTCTATTGCTTCTGCGTGAGGACAATCAGTTCTTGGAGGCAAAGAAGTTTGAGGAACGCATGCGTAAGCGACGCGAGCTGAGAGAACGTGTGAAACGCATGGAGGAAGTGGTAGCAGAGGCGAAAAAGACTGAGGCAGCAATAGCCGCAGCAGAAGCAGCAGCAGTTGCTGCTGAGATTGAAGCAATTGATAAGGCGACAGCAGCAGCCACTGCAGCAGCGGCGGCGGCAGCTTCCAATCAAGAGGCCGCCCCCAAGGAGGAGGCACCAAAAAGAAAGTCGCGCAGCAAAAAAGTAACTAATGATGATAGCAATTCAAGTAGCTCATCCTCGTCAGAGAGTAGCTCCGACGAAGCAGACAGCGGTCTTAGGCCTGGTGGCCAACTAATAAACACGAAGAGCACACCGACATCAGCACAAGACGATTCAAACAGTCAACCTCATACAAGCTCTCTCAAAGATGCACACCCAACAACAACCACAAACAGTAACAAAAACACGACCTCGACCTCTTTATCCAATACTAGCACCCCTAGCGTCCCCTCTGCTCTCTCTAACCTCTCTCTACAAGACACGGCAGCGACAGCCATCGGCGCAGGCAGCGGCAGTAGCAGTGCCAACAAGAGTCGTTTTTTACTCCACTCAGAGCGCAACAACAACAGCAACAGCAGCAATAACACCGATCTGTCCAAATATCGACCCAGCAACTTATTGCACTCCTCGAGCTCAGGCGCCCTTGCCTTTGGAGGCATTGGGGCGCGCTTGGCTGCCGCGGATACGCGTCGTCATCAGGCACAGCAGCAGCAGCGCTATCAGGGAGCCAGCTCCCGGACAGCTGCTGTGCTAAGTGAATTCGATCGCTACAAACCCGGGGCGACCGGATCAAGCTACCTGAACGATGTTTACAGTGCAAGTAATCGACGCTCCAATGCCCAGGGCAGCTCACTCTATCAGCGCCAGCAGTTAGAACACCAACATCAGCATCAGCATCAGTCGTCGCAATATCTACAGCAGCAAGATCACTACCTGCTGTCCAAGAGTGCCACCTCATCGGCATTGTTCCATAGGTCTCGCATTCCAAAGACACTCTCGACCTTTGTAAGCCACTCGATGCATTATTTTGGGCAAATACAGCCTGAGCTTCTAGAATCGCGCAAGCTATTGACCATGCTCCTGCTCCTTTTGCTTCGCTCCTGGCTTTTAACCGCCCCAAAAGTTCCTAAAGTCCTTCAATACATCTTAAAGCAAACTGACAGTTATGTCATCTAACAGCGCGCAGACTGAAGTCATGTTAACTAACAGTTCAATGTTAACTTAATGTTCTTGCATGTAAGAAAACTTGATCAGTGATTGTACTAAGCATATTATATCAACCACAAATCAAATGCAAATGCCTAATATTTATTTTACCATACACATCAAAATAAAAGTAATTTGAAAAAAGTTTAGAAAATTAATGTTATATAAAAGACAACATATTATAGCAGTAAGCGAATGCAATTTGTTATTGCCCAAGTGTTTTATGGTTTGTTTGTTATCCTATACTTTTTTATGTATTTTTTATTTCCCAAAACACAGAAGCGCTTGCTTTCTTGTGCATTTCCCCGTACATATATTTACATATGTGTCTACATGCATATATCTATTTATATATACAAAACATGTTATATGCTATTTGTTGTAAATGTTTTATATATTGAAAAAATATTAACCCTTTATGTAAAACACAATTCTCAAAAAAAATCAAAAAAAAAAAACAAAAACAAATTTGTCCGAACTAATTTTCTTATCGAACAAACGAAACGTATTTTTCTCGTGTTTTTTCTGAATATGATGATGAAAATCACAATGATGATGATGATGGGTTGATGTACAAACAACTTGATGATATGATGATGTAAATGGTTGGTTTTTGGAATGGGTATACTCTGCGGATTGATTGTGAAATACACTGTGATGATTTTGAAATATCTGGAATTGGAATGTGGTGCCAACGTGGGATCATCTGATGGACAATATGTTAATGTGGAACCATCATCTAAATTGGCTGGATTCGGACCCTTCTGGATACTGGACGCTGGACACTCTTCCCAAAAAATGTGTTTTTTTTTTTCTTTTTCTCTTTCTTTTTTTGTTTCTTTTTCTCTCTTTCAAATTACATACTTTAACCACACACGCACCTTGTGTATTCGTCTGTGTAACTGCCATCAACATCAACAACCTCGCCCCCAACAACGACTACGTCTTGCAACCCTCTACCGAAAACGCTAAAACATAACTCGTTAAATATTCACCGTCGTCGTCGTCGCCAACAACTTTTCCAAACTCCTGCGGCATTCAACTGAAACCAACGGACGCATGCACCTACCACCTGCCTTTTCGAATTGCAATCGCACCACCATCTTCTATCGACACAATCGTCACCACCCAACAACTCGATATCAACGTCGACCGACCGCCCAAAACAGACAGCAAAGCCTGTCATTCAAGATGATGCTGATGGTCACTTAATTTACCACAACGGAGACATTCTCCATCACAGATGTTCGTGACATTTTTTTCGTTTTTTATTTTTCCATATTTATGTTTAGAGATTATCAGAAACTACTTTCAAATCAAACAAAACAAAAGGAATACAGAAGAACAAAAACAAAAAAAAGGGACTACCGCCATTTACCTTCTACTACTCATAACTCTTATAGTTTTGAACTTTCCAAGTTTTCTTTATTATTTCTTAATTATCTTTCAACAAAACCGTCAAAAAACAATCGCGACCAAAAGCGCAACCAAATTGTTCACATTATTTCACTTAATAATTTTCCGAAACAAAAGAAAACAAAAGAATTGCAGCTTAAGTACAACATTTTTACTCAGTGAGATAATAATAATAAGATTGGAGTTTCCTCCTCTCTCTTTCTCCCACACACTACTAAGACACACAACAACAATTAGGCTCACTTACACAAAAAGAAATCGATATCGTAAACTTTTGGCGCATAATTAATGATAAAAAATCCAAAATGAAAACTTTTCAATATCTATTTTTAAAAGTAGTTCAGTTTAGAGCTTCGGGGTGCTTGCATATATCTGATATACAGAAATTCCCAGTTTCAAGTCTAGATTTTATTGCAAATATTTAACATTAAAATATCCTCATTGTTGCCTGTTGATTATCAAGCGATTACAATTTCCATCTTTTTGAAACATTTCAGATAAAATCATGGCCACCCTTGGTGAAGGTACTTTTGGACGAGTTGTTAAGGTCAAAGACATGGAACGGTAAGTCAACTAATTAATCTTAATGTAAAAATTGATATGTAATTGAATTTATCATTTGTTATGATCTACAGTGATTTTTGCATGGCCTTAAAGATCATTAAGAATGTTGAGAAATACCGCGAGGCTGCTAAACTGGAGATCAACGCCTTGGAGAAGATAGCACAAAAGGATCCTCATGGTGATCAGTAAGCTACAACAAACTTTATATTAGAGTAATATACATTTATTCTAATCATTTTTTGTTTGCAGTTTGTGCGTAAAAATGATTGACTGGTTTGATTATCATGGTCATATGTGCATTGTTTTTGAAATGCTGGGCCTTAGTGTTTTCGATTTTTTGGTAAGTAGCCCTAAAGAAAATTATACATAGTTTGTCTGTCTAATATCATAAATTCACTTGCAGCGCGAGAACAACTACGAACCGTATTCTCTGGATCAAGTGCGTCACATGGCCTATCAACTATGCTACTCTGTAAAGTTTCTACACGACAATCGCTTAACGCACACAGATCTCAAACCTGAGAATATTCTTTTTGTAGATTCTGAATATACTTCTCACTACAATCATAAAATTGTAAGTTAAAATACATCATCAGACTATCGATACATTATTTTACGATCCTTTTCCGTTTTAGAATCGTGAGGTGCGCCGCGTCAAAAGCACAGATGTACGCTTAATTGACTTTGGATCTGCCACTTTCGACCACGAACATCATAGCACAATTGTGTCCACCCGACATTATCGTGCTCCTGAAGTGATATTGGAACTAGGCTGGTCGCAGCCGTGCGACGTTTGGTCTATCGGGTAAACTGTCGTTCCCCTCTTGTAGAAGAATAATGTATTCTTTATGGTAACTTATTTACGTTTTGTTCCTTGCAGGTGTATCTTGTTCGAGTTATATTTGGGCATCACATTATTCCAGACGCATGACAATCGTGAACATTTGGCTATGATGGAGCGTATCCTTGGACAAATACCTTATCGCATGGCACGGTAATACAATGCAGCTCATGCTTTTATTTCCCAAGGCGCAGTTCTCTTCATTGAAATCGTTTAATGTATAGCAATCACACTCTTTATAGCAAAACCAAGACAAAGTACTTCTATCATGGTAAGTTAGATTGGGATGAGAAGTCTAGTGCTGGGCGTTATGTGCGAGATCACTGCAAGCCGTTGTTCCTCTGTCAACTAAACGATAGCGAGGATCACTGCGAACTTTTTAATTTAATCAAGAAAATGCTGGAATACGAGCCCTCGTCGCGTATTACGTTAGGTGAGAAAATGTTCATACATACTATTAACAACTAGTATACTTACACGTAAAACATCTCTAATATTACAGGCGAGGCCCTGCGGCATCCGTTCTTCGACAGACTACCACCGCATCAGCGTGTTGGCGAAATGAGCAGCAGCAGCAAGCAACCACTGTCATCCGGCAGCAGTAGCCGCGAACGGTCGCACAGCTTGTCCAGATGAGAATTACAGCGATTTGGTTATTGTTGACAAAAACAACGCTAATCCAAACACACACGCATACAACAAACATATATACACAATGACATCGGAGAGTAGAAGCAGAAGCAGCAGTAGTGGGAGCAGCAACATGAGCTGCCATAATATACACATTACATACATAAATTATAATAATACAAATGGCGATCCCTAATTGAAGTGCTAAAGTCTGTTTAGAAACTTTAAAACTTGACTTGTATAGAAGACAACTTATACAAAACCAGAAACCCAATTGTTTAGTAGATCTTAAGTGCATGCTGCAAGCTGCTTGCTTAATTTAATCGATCTGTGCATTGTCTCATCCACCCGCCAATCGTGTTTTGTTTTGTTATGATAACCAAATCGTGCATAATAAGGACATACATAATATTGATAGGAAAGTCGTCCTCCTGACACAGACGTCTACCTTTAAATTTATATTGATATATAAATGTAAACAAACGCCACTTAATTGTGACCCGTTTAAAAGAGAGATAACTCCAGCTCGTGACTGCAATGAATTAAATTAAATTAAAGGGAAAAAGAACCTACCAATGTAAATGTAATGTAAGAATATAAAAAAAACACGCTCTAGTTCTGATATCTATGCAAATACACATGCTAGCGAACTAGACTTGCAACTTATACTGAATGTAATTTAAATGCTATTTTCAAATGCGTGAGTTGTAAGTTAATGCAAACTTTTACAATTCGCACACATACCTACATAGCTTATATAGCCCCATATATGTTTACAATTGTAAAATATCAATTATTGTGACACCTCGTGTACAGTATGTGCATTGTATACTATTTTATCCAAATTTATTAGCAGCCAGTCATTTTACCTAGAAATTAAATTTTCTTTTGACTATCGAAAGGCAATGAACAATGTGCCTGCAAGTCCGATACTCACACATATAACTCCCATAGAAACAAATAAATATATTTTAATGAAACAAAAAATAGACAAAGAAACAGAGTAAAACGAGTATACAGTCATATACTGAACACATACTTAATTCAAACGATTGTGAATTAGTTTAATATTACATAAATATTAATTATAATTTACGTTATTTGCAATTTAATAACCCCGTTCAATCAGCATATAAGATACATAAAATCGAACATACACAACTATTATTTTCAAGTTATTTAAATAAACAATTAAAACAATATATATTTTGAGTATTTCATCAAAATTAACCAACCATGAATAGCAAGTAGAATCACTTAATATTGAGCCACAATTCATGGATTTAATTATTGTTCGCCATTTCACGCCGCCACAAATTTCATCTCAGTAACTGAAATACCAGGCGAACAGAAATCAGCAGCAAGTAGACGTGTTTGACTGGCGCCATCTATGGTTCGTCTCCATTACGACGATCCCAATTGTCGCATCCTCAAAGTATGCTGTATAAAATATAATTTTTTTGCAACGGGCACAGTTTTGAAAATTAACAAATTGAAAATCCCGGTATATCTCAGCAATTTGAAGGACTACGACGGGCCAACCAGAAAGTATATATTCATTATCATTTTATCTTTTCTAAAAAAAAATGTTTGTAATTTTTAATTATTTTAGAATTTATTTTTGTTTGTTTTATTGGATTTTTTCTACGTGTTTATTTGTGAATTGGTTTGTTGTTTGTTTCTAGAATTTTACAATAGTTCAACTAAATAAATAATAACAATTTATAAATATAAATATCTGACTCATGCATTTAGTGTTTTGGATTCTGTTTTAACGTACATATTTTCATCGATATTCATTCATTCAATAAGTTTCTCAAATTAGAAATAACATTAGTAATTCTCGTTTGATATCAATTTTTTCCTAGGGTATAAAAGCAATACATAGTTGAAAATATTAATTGGCTGTTGGGAAAAAATGATAACAATTTATAAATATCTCGGAAGTTTGAACTTAATTTGTTTATCAAATTTAAAAATCGTATTAGCAATTCTCTCTTGTATTCCACGTTTTCATTATGGATTTAATAAAATGTGGCAAACTGATCAAAATATGCATAACTTGTCTGGATTTAGCTTAATGGCTAAAAATCGGCTTATACTATCAATTTAAATAATAATAAGTATACAGATTGCAACGAAAACAAAAAATATATCTAAAACTATAAATTATATGCAATAAATAAATACCTAACATTTAGATCTGTGTAATAATATAATAATAAGTATTCTCTTTGATCTTCTATACAATTTTGTATATACAAAAACAACTTAACTTTGCTTTAAAAAGCAAATAAAAATATGGTTTGCTTATTGTTAGAACATTTTTCTTTGTATCTTTCTTTTCGTTAACATTTTTCTTGTTTGTTTTATTGTCTATTTCAGAGATGTGACAACGCCGCTAGGGCGCAACTAAGCAAGTCGTAAGTCATAAGACGATAGAAAACAATAGAGAACAACGAACTCCAGAGCGACTGACAGAGGGGGCTGATTTGACTATATGCTATGCATACATACATATGTATGTATATGTAGTTCATATTCATATAGTGCTTTATTGTGACCAACTGCCTCTACTTATGCCCGATAAAGAGCGTATAGTTTCCTGTGTTTACTGTCGACGGAACCGTCGACACTGCGGGTCATTTGGTTAGTTTCAAAATGTCCGCCGCCGATGCACTTCCTGCTGCTGTTGCTGTTGAAGCTAAAGCTCCCGACACACCCGTTGGCGGTGCCGGGGCTATTCTTATTGGCTTGGCGCGCTGCTGCTGCGGCTGTGGACTGAATAGTCCGGTGAGAGTAACCGCTGTGCTAGCGGTCAGTGTCATGCTGCCACAATTAGTAATCGTCTGTCCAGTTGTTGGAGTTACTCGCTTTCCTCTAGTTAATCCATTGTTATTTATATTACTGTTGTTGGTTGACGTTGGCTGCTGCTGTTGCTGCAACTGATGGCCACCAGTGGCTGACGCTGTGGTTGCCGATGCTGCTGAAATGTTATCCAACTCAGTCATTGCTTCTTGAATAGCTCGCTCAAGCTGCGAGTTCAATTTGCGGCTCCTTTGTGGGTTTTTGGTTTTAATATTTGGTGTATATGGTATATGTATTGTTTTCGATTTGGGTTTTGTTTCAGTTTTAAATTTTGTTGAGTGGTTGGATGTTGACGTGATAATGATTATTATGCATATACACATAGGGGTTATACACATATATTATATATATATATGCATACGCATATCGCATACACACACACGGAGAGTGGCAGGTGTTTCATTTTTGGTCAGCGCGAAATTAAAAAAAAAAAAAGAAAAAGAATATTAATTAGCGAAATCAAAACGAAAATTACAAAAAAAAGCCAAATTCATTCAAATGCCAATTGTCACTAAATCAGCAAATCATACAAGATTACTATGCAAATGTAAATACAATTCACAAACTACAAAATTAATCAAGTACTAAATCTTATTCTACAACAGCGACTTAATATTATAATACATTTCTCAGATTAATGTTCTGTGAAACAAGGTACTTGAGAAGAAATTAACTATACAAAAGGTCTGAGTAATTCTCTGATTAAAATGTGGAAAGCATTTTGAGAATTTTTCTCGAAATGTCTCAGTTCAAAGATATATTTTAGTTGGGTGGTTGCTATACTGAATAGTATTTGACTGATCTGACGGAGCCCCTCCCTTCCTTCCCTGCCTTTTTAAAGAAAAGTGTCCCTCCCTCCCGTGTGATGCTCACTTTCTAGTATCCTTCTGGGCCTTGTGGTGCGCATCCAAACCTTCAGAAAGGCTCTGCAACGAGTTGACCGGTATCAGCTCAGAGGTGGATCGACCTCCGCCTCCAAACCATTGCACCCACACATGATCAAACTGCTGCGAGGGAGTGCAGACGCCGTCAGGCATCTTAACAATTTTGCCCGGCCAGGCAGGATGACCTCGCGCAGGCCCCCATATCAGCTCACCAATGGCAAACGTGCGAGGAGGCAGCATTGTGAGTCCCATTGCGTTTGGCGAGCCCCTTGTCATGTTGACGTTAACCCTGCTGTGTGGTCGACGGCCGCGCTTTGTAATCGTGCGATAATTCGACGTAGATTTAAGGGAGATCACTTCGCTGCCGGTCGCTAGATTTTCCATCAGGGGGGGCAGCTGCGTTGTTTCTGGCGACTCTATATTGAGATTGGGAGGCAGCGGCTTTGTTAATGAAACCGACACTTGACGACAAATTCTGATTTCCGACACCCGTCACCCAATACCGGACAGAACACAAAGTAAATCAAAAATGAACATCAAAAGCAGAGTGCAAAGGGATGCAGGGGTGCGACAAGTGCAGGACATGGTTTAGATACATACACATACACAAGTGATAATGGTGATGGTGATTAGGATTGTGATTGTTGTTAGTGGATGCTGTTAGTGCTGTAGTTGGTGCTATGACACTGACTATGCCTTACCCTGATAGTCAACGCTAACTACTTTTTTGTTATGGACATAGAAGTTGGGATGGCTGTTGGATGGGGTCTGATGGTGAATGACTTGGCGACCAGCTGTTGCCGCTGTTGACAATGACGATGATGATGATGATGATGACGATGATGAGATAGATAAGCCGGTGGAACTTGCAATGCGCATACCTTGTCCCAGGACTCCGAGATGGTTGCCATCGGCTGATGATGCTTGCGAGGTAATGTGAATGCGTCGAATCTTTGGTTCCGTCGCCTTGTACATTGGTATTGGCTGACTAAAGACATTGCTGCTACAGACGCCTGTATGCGATATAGTGAAGTCTGAGTATGGAGTGACTTTATATGTATGTCTTTCATTTGGTAACTCACTGCGCTCACATTCCGTTGATGAGGGTGACAGACGGCTCTCAGCACTTTGGGGCGAGATCGCTGCATCCGGCTCCGAGCTCGAGACGCACTGTACCTGTGAATTAACAACAATTAGAACAAAACACTTCAATATTGACTAAATTTCAGTTGCAAACCATTTCGCCGCTGCCGCTGCTCCGATGGCTAGAAGGCCGCTCTGGGCTGCTCGGACTGCATGTGGTAGTGTCCGGAGGACTAGCTACTGTTGCCTGGCGACTATCTGCCACGTAGCTGGGATGCAGGCTCATCTGTTGCTGTTGCTGTGGCTGCTGCTGCTGAATTTGAATAGTGGCCGTGGGACTTGCTTGCACAAAGGAAGCCCCGCTCTGTTGTGCTGCCGGCATCACTAGACCCATTGGTGTGGAATAGATCTGGCCTATTGGACTCAGCTGCCCGTTGGCGCCCACAATGTACTGCTGTCCCCCGGTGCTGGGAGATATAAATGATGGCTTATTCTGGGGAGAGGGAGTGCGCAGCATCACAGGTCCCTGAGGAGTCAATAGACTTGTGGTAGGCATATTTTGAATCTGCAATAGCGTGGCGTCTGGACCCATGACCAATCCAGCAGGCATGAGCAGCTGCTGTCCAATGAGATTCACCTGCTGTAGTATTTGACCATTCTGCAGAAGCAGCTGCTGCGTTTGCGGCGCCGCTGTTGCCGTCGGTTTGTTGACCACAATGCCCTGAATGCCTGGACTCAGTTGGAATTGCTGGGAAAACTGTGGAGCTGCTGGCGGAGGAGCTGCTGCGACGGTTGCTGCTGCAGCAGCAGCAGCAGCTGCCGCATTGGCCGCCTGTTGCAGCAAAGCAGGAGCTTGGCTAGGTATACTGGGAGAGATCTGAGGGGAATGCGTGTTGGCAGTCGTCGGCGAGCTGAGTATGCCACTCTTTGTCATGCCCAAAGACGAGGGAGGAGGCGGCGTGCTGCTCACAGAGCTCTTGCGTTTGCGTGGTCTTCGCTTGGCCTCTGGTGAGGAGACTGGCAGCTGTTGTTGCACCTGTTGCTGCTGCTGCTGAGGCAGCGCCAGCAGCTGCTGAGGTTCGGTCGTCGGCTGCTGCTGCTGGTGTACGATGTATCCTCCGCCGTTGGGCAGCGTGTTGAGCAGCATAGTTTGTGGAGGTGCGGTGGTTGCCGGACTGATTTGACTGGCTTGCGAGCTGGCGATGATCTGATGATGCAGTACCTTGGCTCCGTTCGTATTGAGCAATGCCGACGGCTGGCTGACAATATAACCGCCACTGGGATGCGCCGAGCGATGCTGTTGATGCTGAGCAGATGCCGCTGTCTGTTTGCTGGTCGAGGGAATCACCAGCAATTGGCCGGATGAGGTCATGATCAGCTGGTTTCCGCCACCATTATGGGCCATTGCAGCTGACTGCAGCTGCGCCACCGTGGAACTAGCGCTACTCAGTGTGTGTGTTCCCGGTCGACTCATTCCAGCAGCCGTAGTCGTCACTATGCTCCGAGTGAGCGTCGTGCCGCCGTTGCCATTATAATTGATAGCCTGTCGTAGAGGCTGGCATTGCTGTCGCAGCACACGCAGTTGGGTTGCGGGTTGGGCTGAGGCAGCCTGAGGCTGCAGATGGGTCTGTGGCTGTGGCTGCTGTGGCTTAGGCGATGCCGTAGGCGTGCTTTTGGCGGAGTCTAGCGAGTCTGTGGGTGAGGAGAGGCCGTGCCTGGGGCTGTCGTGGCTCGTTGAAATGGCGCCAACTTGCTCTGGTCGTTTCTCCAGCTCAACAGCTGCGCTGCTGGACACTGGCGACTCCTGTGATGCGGGGACTACCGTAATGCTTGTGATTTGTGGGTTCAGCGGGCGCGCAAAGGCAGCTGCAGTATCTACATGAAGAGATCGGGGGGATGCGACAACAGTTGAAGATGCTGCTGCGGGCGACGACTCCAGTTCCCACTTGCCACCAGAAAACAATGAAAGACGGCGAATCCGCTGCCGCTGCTGCTGCTGTTGTTGCTGAGAAGTATTCTCTTGCGAAAATGTTCTCACCACTGGCTTAGCATCTAATCCCACGTTCAGCGTATTGTGCAGCAACGTCGTCTGTTGCTGCAGATATCCTGCTGGATCGTCCTTAAAATTGGGTTGTTGCTGTGTGGCAGGAACAGCAGAAGAATCAGTGGCAGAATTCGAGGCCTGTGGTGTTAGTTTTATCACATGATCGACGGAGGCAGCAACATTAGAAACTGAGGCAGAAGCTGTTGTTGCAGCAGCTGGTGGTTGTCGCTTGTCCATATTTAATGCTTGACTAGTTTGCATGACGGCAGCAGAAGTCGATTTTCCTGCTGTGGAGCAGCTGTAGGATGAGCTACTAGCCATCTTATTGTTGTTTTTGTTGTTGTTTGGGTAGCTGAGACAATTCGCATCTGCAAAATAATATGTTCAGTATATTATATATGTATGTAAGTAAGTACAGGTAGGTATCCTTTTTTGTCTGTTTCTAAACTAAACTAGAATACCACGGTCAAACAAATCAAAAGTCAAAGTCATTGCTTATGCACGCCAAGATGTCCTTAAAGTGTCCGCAACGTGTTAGCACAGACAAGCTCAAGGAGTCCTTGAAGATCACTCCCCCACTTGTCTGTTGGGGACAGACGGGAGGGAAATGGTGTCGACTTTGAAATGGTTGCCGACCTACAAAAACTGAGTATAGTAAAATCAGAACACCGAGAACGTGTTCTGCATATCTATGAGCAAAGCAAAAGTGGAGTGGGCCAGGATTCGAGTGTAACAGAGGACTAGAAACCATTGACAGTGATTAAGGACTAGGTACAAATACTTCCCAAATTACTTGATTAAAATGCGCAACGAGCATCGAAGCACCCTGTGGTCGACACACCCTGTGTCCACACACAAACATAGTTGGCGAATAAACCGCCGATGCAAATATTTTCCAAAAGCGCGGCCAACTTTTGCTTTGTGTGGCATTTTTAATGGTCTCTGATTGAGCCGAATGATGAGAAGGAACGCAAACAGCGCTGACGACAGTCCAGATTCAAATGGAATGGAGTAGCTGATAGCTGCGACTGCGACTGTGCATCGCAGCAAAACTTTGCCGTCAACTCGTTTTTGTTTCAATTGACCTTTTGCTTTTCAAAGTTGCAACAATATTTGCAAAATTTTTGTCCAGCGACCCCAAATGTGAGCACAACACCCACCCACAATCCTTTATTCCTTCATCCATTATGCACTCATTCAGCTGTCGCCTTTTGAGAGCTCCTCTGGCAAATTGGCAACAGTTTGCTCATATCTCAAACTGAAATCCAAATGCCTTTTAATGGCCCAGCTTAAGAAAGTGAAAAACTCTTTCCCCCCATCAGATGATGCAGAAATAGATGGTCCTAATTGTAGCTCACAGTGTTGTGTTACCTGCAATCTCTGCACACTTTGTTTCTTAGTGTAAATGTTAAACAGTTGAAGGCATTTAATAAGTATAACAATTGCTTGCATTTGCACCGACGCCTGGGACGCCTGGACTCATTCTGTGATGTTATTGCATAGGTCCTTCGCCTGGCCAAACAAAGGACAAAGAGAAAGCAAACAGCAGATTCGAAACAGCAAAAGCAGAAAAGCAAAGAGAAAGGAATGCACTTCCTGTTGAGTCAACGATGACGACGACCTCAAAGCCGGAGTCGCAATTTCCGCTTGCACCTTCCTCCCACTTTCCCTTCCAGCACTCGCATTTTCACTTTATCATTCTCTAAACCGTCGGTCTCCAAACCTACCGACTGTAAATGTTATACACTCGCATGCACTCACATGCATTTACGAGTATATCCTTGCTTGTGAGTATCAACCCCAAGTCACAATTTTGATATGGCTTGCAATTTGCAGCTAGTAATGATCTAGGCATAGCATATAGCCTATATTTAGTGAGTGCTCACCTTGATTGACCACATCGATTGTTGTCGCTGTTGTTCGTATTGCTGATGTGGTTGTCGTTGTTGTCGTCGAAGTAACCGCTGATGTTGTTGTCATCAGCGTGACAAACGCCTCACTCGCCGTGTCCTTGAAGGCTTGCGGCTTATGTAACTGCTCAGACTCCAACATATGCCGTTGATGAGAGCAGGATTCCTGGTTATTTCCCGACAATAATTTTAGTGGTATGTTGGGCACCTGCAATACAAAAAATGTATTATCAGTTGAGACTATTATTAAAATTGTCGTTTAATACTATGTACATCATTATTTTTTTATTAATAATAGATGCAGTTATATTTAGAAGATATACTTAGATATCATATTCCCATCAGCACCAAACGTGATCACATCACCATGGTGTATTTATTTAAAAAGTAGTTCAAATACAATAAACTAAAGCTGTGTACAAGATGGAGGAGAGAAGGGTTTGTAAAACACGTAGTAAAATGCCTAAGGGTTGGGACAAAAAAGCGAGAAAAAAAAAACAAAATAAAATAAAACAGCAACAAAAGTTGCATTTTTTGCATGCATAATTGCGACGAAATTAAAGTGAAATGTGCAGCAGGCCAGACAGAAACCCAGAAATACCGACAACATGGTCGTCATAAGGTGGTGGTTATCGGGAGCTGTGGTCAGTGGGCGACCGAGAAAGGTGGCTCATGGTGGTAGTTTGGTAGACAGGTGGTCAGGTGTGAAGCTTGTGTACAGCTGTATAGCTGCATATCTGTATGACTGGTGTTGGATTTCATTAACGTAATAATGACCATCGAGGGTCCGTAGTCAGACGACGACGCCGCCTGTCCGCATTAATCCAAGCCGGTAGTCGGCTCGACAATAAGCTTGCCCCCTTGCAGGCAGACCGATACACCTTCTCCTCCTCCTTCTGTTCTGCTGGTGATTTAGTTCCAGCTTTCATTCCCTCCCCATACAGAGAAGAACTGTAGCTTGACTCCTTCGGAGGCAAATTGCGCGCACTTGCGACAGCAACTTGCGGCGATGGCGGATGTGAGTAATCGCTCAGTCACGTCGCTGTGTCACAGTCCACAGTCCTGTAGTCAGGACATTACTGTGCTGCAAGATTTCCGTGACGTCGGGCTTCTCGCCTCTCTTGGCCTCTCTTGGTAATGCCCACTCTTGCACATTGTCCTGCCCTGCCCACTTTGTACTTTGAAATGCATGACGTAACCCGCGTAGCGAAAATCGCCCAACATTCGGGGCTGTGCAATGTGCACATGCAATGTGCCAAAGGAACAAGAAGAAGCGAAAAGGGAGAGATTGGTTCCAACTCCAAGGTTGCAATTCGAAATGTCTTGAAGTCCTCCTCGTGCATTTAAACTGCATAACAGAAATTGTTTTGTGAGAGTCGCCAGAAAGATTTGGACAAGAGTTAAGACGCCTAGCAGTAGTAGCAAATGCTTATATAGGGTTCCAATTTCGAATTTAGCTCTTTCGCTCCCGTCAGCTGCACTTTTTGCCCTCCACATTATGTTGCTTCGCTGTCTGCATTTAACTGCGACTAATGAATTTTACAAAAAGAGCAAAAATACAGCTAAATGACTGGTAAGAAACGACTGATCAACTAGTTCCCTAGTCGACCCTGTGCCAGAAATTCAATTTCACCTAAAAGTGAAGCTGAAATTCGCTTGGCAATTGCTCTTCCTGTCCACATTTGAAGTGACGTGCAAATGACACGAAACCAACAACAACAACAAATATTTTCTAAATAGTTCTTAGTAGTCGGCTTCGCAATACCCTGCAGCGCATTCCCATCAAAGTGCAACAGAACAACACAATAAGGGCACCATTAATATACCCTTTGCACAACATTCCCCCATTCTGAGGTATGCCAACTCAACTGACACATTGCCACTGCACTCTGTGTCTGTGTCGTCGTCGTCGTCGTCCCACCTGCCGTCACTGGTCCAATGCTAATGGTTTTAGTTGTTGTTGTTGTTGTCGTTGCTGTGCCATGAATATGCTAAATTGTCTACTGCATATCGTCTGCACCCCATACATATTCCCCCTGAATTGTTTATAAATGCAAATTGGCCGAAAAGTGCGGCAGCGACAACAACATCACCATGGACATGCTTCGCCGCATTTGAGCTGTGGTCCATGAGAGAACACTGTAGCCCAAGAGGAACTGTAACCGGGACTGAGATTCGGACTGGGATGTGTTAATACGCGCACTGCGATTAACTGTTTACTTATGTACAAATTCGGATCGGATCGAATTATGTCGAACCTCTTCTGCCTTTGCCTCGACTTTACTGGCAATACTTTCAGATCGCAAAAGTGGGGCGCCGAAGCGCAGCCTTCACGCTCAGCAGTAATAAGTAGCCAAGGTGGGGATTGTTGACTTCTGACTCTTGTTGGGACTCATGTCCAAAGCGGCGCCTCAACTTCGTTGTGGCTCGTAAAAGGCAACCACGAAAACAACATCAACAATGCCCCTGGCATCGCAACAACTTTGTTTTTCATTTTAGTTTCATTTCAGTTTAAGTCCAAGTTTGATTTTTATAGTTATAAATTTTTGAGCTGCCGTCGACGTTCAGCGCTGACCTTCTCAAGTTTATTTTCTCACTGTGGCATCTGTTGTAGTTTTTTTTTATTGTTACTGTAGTACATCATTGAGCAACTGACAGACTGACAGACTGACATACAGACAGGCAGACTGACAAACACTTTCGATATGAGGCCGGGGCCAGAGTTTCATTTATTTGCTCAATTCGCGTTACACAAATTGCGTTCAATGCTCTTAAAATAGAAGTCAGGAAAATGCTTTGTGTAAGAATGCATTCTATGTTACGCAGTAGCAATCAATATACACAACTGCCTACAGTCAATGAAAATTGGTTTGCGAAAATCAATTGCAATTGCTTTGCACTTATTGCGAATTGGAATTGTAAAAACGCTTATTTAACGTATATTTCAATTGAATTGAATAAAAAATAATATTAATTTGTCCGATTGAATGTGTGTTACTATCTACTGGACAAAAGATCACTAAATCAGACAATCCGTAGTCGCTAGCAAGAATACCGCATTTAGAAATGTTGAATTACTGAATATCTCAAAGAAGTTTAACTAAATATTATAAAGAAATCAATGGATTCCAATATTGTAATTAAAATTAAGATAATTGAAAATGTCTATATAAACTCCAAAAACGATTTCAAATCTAATTGATATGTTAAAATTAATTAAAAATGTAATGTAGTTATAGTGCATAGTGCTATGTCCGAATATTATTTTTAATTTCGATTTTTTTCGTTCTTTGAAATACTAATATTATTCAAAATTAGTTTGCTACCATACTTGTTTTCATGAGATGCACATTAAAGTCACAGCTTTGAACAAAGTTAACACACAGCTACAACACTCTTCGCAGTCCTCGCTACATTGCTGCAATGCAAAGTTATTCGATACGTTATTATGGAACATGCTCTTTACGGCGCCATCAGCATAGGCGGCATAATGAGCTGACTGACTGACGGACGGACTGACAGCAACACTAAGACGCCATTGCCGTTGTCTATAACGTTTTCTGGCGGTGTCTGATGGCGACGACTTTCACCAAACACTTGCAACACAAACACAAAGAAAGACAAGCTAAACAAAAAGCAATCCCTAACCTACCACACCTTTCCTCTCCACAAGTTACAAAAGCAAGTTAAGTGACAGCAAAATGGCAATAATCAAAACAAAAAGCTAACATATAAGGAAACGAGCGTAGACTTCATTATTATGGAGCTACATCACACATCAATCATTGCCAAAACGCAAAGCAAAACCAGAGACCGATGGCAGCTTCAGACATTGCGAGTTGAATGTGCCCAGAGCTTAGAGACGTCAAGAAGAGCACAAAAAGCACAGTTTCCATTTACTATTTGGCACAATGATAAACAGCAAGACAGACAGAGAAAGAGAAGAACAGAGGGGTGAAGAGAAAGTGAGATCTTTGGCTGGAGCCCAGGCAGTCAACGACTTGTGGTCAACTCCGGAGTGGTAGGGAAGACTCCTTTGGTGGCATAATAAAGTGTTTAGTAAACAAATTGCGGCTGCCTTTTGATAATATGCACGCACACTATTAAAGCCAGCAGCTAGCAAGCATCTAACACAAGGAGAATCAAGTCAGCACCCGAGTGAAATGTCGTGAGAAGAGAGGAAAGAATCGAGGAGTCGGGATAAGTTATAAGTGCATTGCACCGAAAAATCGATTGACGAACAACACAAAGGCAATCGACGCAATCAGCGTGTGTATGAGTGTGCGTGTGCGAGTGCGAGAGAGCGAGAAGTACCTGCGCAAGTGAGGGTGTTGAAAAGGACATTGCTTGCATGTGGGCGGTGACGCTGACGCTGACGCAGTCGGGGCGCCAACGTCAGGCGAATTTCAAGAGAAACCATAAACTTAAATTAATGACCTCAGTTGAAAAGCGAGACGAGACGAGACTAAGCAAAATATAAGCAAATAAGAGAATGCAAAGATGATGAAGTGCAAGAACGACGAACGGGAGAAGCAAGAAGCGAAAGAGCGAAGAGAAGCATACCCTCTTTGTGTGTGTGTGTGATTTACCGTTAATGGTCTTTCGTTTTGCTGCATTTACTGCTCCAATTGGAAACGAATCTTATTGCAAGCGATTTCACTGCGATACCCAATTTACACACACACACATTGGTATGTGTATATTCATGCATCATACACAGTGAAGATGAAAATGCTTGACAATTTGGAGCAGTGGCAGATGGTCGACCATTTGCCCGCTTTGTGTTGCTGCTAAATGATTGTGCAGCTGACGTCGAAGTCGCCGTAGCCGTCGCAGTCGATGCCGGCGTCAACGGTCGGCACAGTCGATTTGTTGTCAAACTGGTTTTACAAATATTTTGCGTTCATCTGTTGGACCCCCTTTACTAGAGGAGTGCTGTGGGGCGACGGCAGAGTGTGGAGCGTGTAACCAGGCGGCAGTTACATGGCTGCAACGCTTAGTGAAAGTCGCTTTAATGTTGTTTCAGTGCGCCCTCCCCTCCACTCCTCTTTCTACACAACGCAATAGCAATACCTTAGCATCCCATCCATCGCGGCATTAACCCATTGCAAGTTAGCTCAGTGAGCATTCAATAAGGTTTAGCTCAGGCTTTTGCTAAGCCAGCTATTCAGAGCCAGCCTGACATTTACAGCCAATTATGAGACAACAACAAACAAGATAAGACGGCAACCTACCTGAGCATTAAAGTCAAAAAAGTATTCCGGACGCAGTGGACACGGCAGTCCGCACTTGCAGGTACCCTGTGAAAGCAGATAGTCCTTGATTTGGAATTGAGTTCGAAGTGTTTTCCCCGTGGGGCTGAAACGAATAAACAAAAACGAGAGAATTAGTGAGATAGCGAGAATGCATTCAAAATAATACTATTATATGTATTGAATATTCATTAGTTAATTAAGCAATTTGTCGTGTGCTAATGGCAATTACAAAGGCGTCAAGTTGGCGTAGGTTAATGCTTGCTTTAACCCTTGGGCAGCCCTTGAGCAATTAACCCTAATAATGCTAACTAACAGAGTGTAAAGGCTGAACGAGCAAGCAGCAACTCGCACTGTTTTACTAACAGACGGGCTCATTAACATAATTTGTAAGTGATGCACCTCTGTCATCTGCATTAACATGATAATGTTAAACGATAGTCGAGCACTCGCTCGCTTAACATAAGCAAACACACTGGGGGCATGAGCAACTATTCGATTTTCCAGCTGGAGTATTACGTATGTTTACTTACATGTATTTATAAGGTTATACATTTAACATAATTAACTTTTTATTCCGAAATATCAGTATTGAATATTCGAAAACAATATACGTGTGTACAATGTACATAAATTATTAACAATCAGAATTGCTGCTGGCTGCTCGTTTTGATCGCATGTCAAATAAGTGCGTGTCGCTTTGCGCATAATTTAAACAGGTTTTATGTATGCGCGAGAGCATTTTTTCGCTCTCCACGTGAGCGGGTTCGAGTTGCGAGCTGACTACTTGTGTAGTTCACCTCAGGTTTTTAGATGGGCAACGCGACTTGATGGTTTTTCCATTCAATTTATCGCTACTTAACTAAACTTTAACTTACATTTATGAAATAAAAAAAAAAAAAAAAAAAAAAAACTTAAAGGAAATACGACTTATTGAATATCCCTTTTCTTTGTTTTGTAAACAACATTTCAACATTTCAAAAAAATTCTACATAAAGAAATGTGTTCTATTCGTTTGATTTTGTTATCTATTCATGTTTGTATAACAAACAACACACCATATTTTCGAAAGTGAAAAAAAAAAAAAAATGAATATCGTAATACGCAAAACCTTAAAGCCAATCCAGTTTTTGGATCAACGCTCAACGTCGTCCCCGTTGAGCTTCTCAATCTGAACAAGAGGACTGACGATTCTGTTAAGAGGGCTACGCATGAACGCAAATGCTGAAAAGTTATTCTCGATTTATTGTTGCACATAACGCTGGGGTTAAAAAATTAGAGAGAAAAATCGCTGGCTGCTTATTAATTATAAAGTGCGAGTTTGGAATCAAGGGCGCAGATGACGATGATGAGGACTTCGTCACTGAAGAGTGGCACTTGAGGCTCATTGGAGTCGGCAGAGTCAGCGTCAGCGTCAGGAGGGCTTCTGCGCCTGAATTGTTGAATAGCTTCAAAAGTTTCATAGAACGCGAGCACGAAAATGAGACTGAGGACGAGGACGAGGAAGAGGATAAATACGCTCAGACCTTCTGGTCTGGTATCGTGTGGGAAATCTGAATAATGCATAAAGTGTAAAAGCGGCAAGGGCACTAAATGGGACGACGACTGAAACGAGGGCAACAACTGCAAACAGAGATGACAACAATATACATAATTGAGCGACAATAGCAACAAAAACAACAACAACAACACAATCGTGTTATGGGTTAAACGAGTATGCGAGAATTGTCAATTGAGTAGCCTCTTTTTGTATCGGCGTAATTTCGACCCATGGTCACGCCAGAGCTTCAGCCGCAGCCTCAGTCTTGGTCTCAGACTCATTCTCATCAATGAGCTGCACTGAAAACTAAAACAACTCCAAACTGGTTTGTTTTATTAATTTTGAATTTTTGCCCCTTCTTTGATTTTTGCAATTTTGAGATTACTCGAGTACCAAGAGCGCTGTGTGGCCATAACGAAACGTCTTTAGCCGACTCGTTTCCACATCAATTGAGAAGCGAACACTAGGCAAGGCAAATAGGGAGAAGCGTCTCGTCTAGATTGCCAATGAGAATCATCTACGCCTCGAAACTTATAACTTCATTTGTATGCAGTTGGCATCGTAAACTGTCTTAAGGGCCGACGATAATGTCCGTAGCGTCAGCCTTCAAGATTGCTGGCAACACAACAGCAGACTCATTAAATGTTTTATTTACGCGAAATGCGCTAATAATACCAGTCGATGGCTCACTTGACTGACTACCCGACAGTCCTTAATGATTCGAATGATTAAATCAAGCGCTGGCAGAGAAAGATTCGCACCTGTTTGGCCTTGGAGATAGCCTCAACTTAGTACCCGGTAAGTATGTAAGTAAGTAGAGGAGAAACGAACCAAATGTCCAATTTTTATTTGCATATGGGCAAATCCCACGTGTCGCACGCTACATTCGCACGATTTTAGCAAATGAAAATCAATTTTTTGGGGGGTTTTTAAAAGATTTACCGTAAACTTTTGTTATGTGTTTAGAGTGAATTGAGAGTACTTTCAGAGGGTATAAGATTCAATTTCACTGGAGTCACTGTTTTGAAAATAATTAATAAAATTGTGACGTGTCGCACGCTACATAAAGTGGAAGTTAGTTTTAAAATTTTCATTTCAAACGCAATTTTTAGCGAATTCTGCAAAATAAACCCTATGAAAGTTAATATCCTAAAGAAAGTTAAGAATATTAGAAGACAAAAACCGATCGTTTGGTCTTAATAATGTTTATAGATTTTTAGCAAAGCCGTAAACCCATTGTGTCGCTACGTGTCGCACGCTACGTGTCGCACGCTACACTTTTTCCGCTGGCATTAACATAAGACAAAAATATATATTATATATATATATATATATATATATTATATTCAAAAATGTGCCTTACAATTATTTCAACGTGATTTACTTTTGATTTGTATGTGAGCCCAAGCAGAGGCGAAAAATTGTAAAGAATACAATAGGGATTTGAAGGTGTGCGCAGAGCACGAATTTAAGTAAAATTATGAAAATTAGAAATAAAATTGGGTTTGATACAAATTTGTGCATTTATAATGATCGAAATTTCTTTTTTGCTTTCAATTCTTAAAATGCCATATCTACTTTAATGTTCCATATAAAGAAACATTACAAAATGTGAAATTTAAAAATTGGTCGCTGGTGGACTGTTTCTGGGATTTGCCCATATTTTAAGACCGACCACTCGACTTTTGGGATTTAACACGTAAATATTATATGTATACCTCAAATTCACTTCTAAACACACATAGGTTCCTTATAATTTAATGTAAATTTACAAGTACCTTTGACTAGGCTAGAATTGTTATCGTACTAGCTAACTAACAGAATGTAAAGACTGAACGAGCAAGCAACTCACACTGTTTAACTAACAGACGGGCTCATTAACATAATTTGTAAGTGATGCACCTCTGCAGAGCTCTGTCGTCTGCATTAGCATGATAATGTTAAACGATAGTCGAGCACTCGCTCGCTTAACATGAGCAAACACACTGAGCGCAGCATGAGCAACTATTCGATTTTCCAGCTGGAGTATTTCGTATGTTTACTTTGATATCATCAATACCCCAAAAGAATATTCACTCTATTACTTCAGTTACAAATTGTTTGTTGATCATTAAGTTCTCAATCTGAGTTAAGATCTTACGGAAGGATTAGGTTTGAAACAGTCGGAAATCTAGAGTATAACTTAAATATTACACAGGTCATTAACCTAAGTCATATTGCGTTTTCATGTGTGGAAGGTGGTAGACGAAAAGGTTCAAGATGAGGACGCAGACACAGTGTCTGAGAAACTAGTAGACCTAGAGAAGAAGTTTCGTACAATAGCTGCGATACAAAGACAAGCATAGAATGACAAACAAACGGATACAGAGATATATAATATAGAGAGAAAGAAAGACTAGACTGCTATCCCTCGTAGCAGGCAAATTGAAAAACTGTGGGGTTCTTTCATCTGCCAAACTGTGCCAAACTATTCCGAATTCTTGCAGCCAATACCCGTTAAGTCGTGTTGCTTGCCTTGCAGTCTGTCTGTCTGTCTTGCTGCCTTGAGGTGCTTGACTCGTTTCGAGTCGCCTCCATTACAGCTGCTGCTGCTGCTGGTGGTTCTAATTTATGATTTATGTCTCTGCTATTTGACTTTCTGCCGTGCCTCAGTGGGCGGCCGTTGTTTTGACCTGGAAACGTACGGTCGTAATATTGTCTTTCTGTGTGTGTGTGTGTCACATTTGTGAGTTTTGTGAGTCTTCTAATTCTGGCACTGACTGTGACGTCACGCCGCGCAGTCAACAGCAGCAGCAACAACAACTTAAAAATGGTTGCGCAACAATTATTGATTTACCTCTCGACCCTCTCTCGCACTTCGAGAATGCCTTCTCGCTGTGACTGCAAAATGATTGCAACATTCTTTCCAAGAAATCGTCAACGCATAACTGCGCAACTGCACAAGACGAAGAAGCAAGAAAACAAAATTTCTATTCATTATACCCCTCCAAACCATCCCCAGTACCGTCAATTATTCTACTCGAGCAAACAGAGCTTATCTTTTTTTTTAAATTAACCAAAGCTCAAACATGTTTAGGGCAAACAAAAGGGGAAACATCGAAAGAGCGCGGCAGCAAGACGCAATTTGCAACCGCAGCTGCAACTTTGGTTGACAAGCAATAAACTGGACAAAGTAAATGCAAAAGAACCCAAAAAAAATATCCTGAATGGTTGAACCTTGAAACCGAAGGTAATTCATTTACTTACGAGTATGTAAGCGTGTGTTCGGTTTTTTTTTGATTAAACAAAGTTAAATACAATCAAAAGCAATCAGAATAATTAAAATTACGACCATTAATGGAGTCAGAATCAGCAGCACTTGCAACTGCAACACTGCATTTAAGTTAGTGTAATTATGAAGGCTCGATGATAACTTGCAGATAATGCCAAAGTAAATAGTAGTTGGGTTGTATACACAAGAGAGGAGAGGAGAGACAATACTCTAAAGTAAAGTCGATAGTATTTGACTACGAAGTACCCGCGCTACCCATTTGTAAGCAATACAATATTAAAATCAAGTGGATTGTTCTACTAATCGAAATCCTCGACTATTTAATGTTCACTCAACGCAGCTGCTGTTGTTTGGTGTTGGTGCATTTGTCAGCTCAAGTCCAGTCGGGGATATAAATGCGACCAAATCTGACATACGATTTCATTTCAGTTGAAAGACGCTAACAACTAGCCAATAGACACCCACTGTTGGTTAAGCCTCATACATTATTATGGCTTCCACTATGCACATGCCACAGAGCAATGTGACAACGTTTACACAGATTCACTTGTGCAACATGCAGGGAACATTGAGAGACTACTCACCTGATGTAGGCCACTTCATTGTTGTTCGTTAAACGCCGCCAACCAGGAGCCAAAT
Organism: Drosophila niveifrons; assembly: GCA_035046325.1. Taxonomy (NCBI): domain Eukaryota; kingdom Metazoa; phylum Arthropoda; class Insecta; order Diptera; family Drosophilidae; genus Drosophila; species Drosophila niveifrons. Next base: position 24,219,162 of record JAWNOC010000046.1, read on the forward strand.
TTGCATTGTTGCCATCGTTGTTGTTGTTGTTGTTTTTGCTGCTGTTCGCCTTGGCAACATTCTTGGCGTAGATCTGATGAGGATTTTGTTGCTGCTGACGGGAGGCAATTGCTGCTGGCATGCAATGCGTGCTGCCAGCAACAGTTGCTGCTTCTGTTGATGTTACGCACTTTACAGGCAATTTAATTTGCGCGGTGCGTTGTTTATTTTGCTGTTGCTGTTGCTGCTGCTGTTGTTGCTGCTGAAGTTGCGGACTGATAGCTGGACACACAAAAATGTGCTGCTGACTGTTTATTTGTTGTTGCTGCTGCTGCTGCTGCTGCCCAGCAACATTTGAAGCTTGCACTATGGTGGAGCTTCCATTTACCAAACCAGCTGGTAAGATTTGTTGTTTTTGCTGTTGCTGGATTGCGGCATTTGTAACGACCCGCGATACAAATTTCATTTGCTGCTGTTGGTAGAATTGCTGCTGCTGCTGCTGCTGCTGTTGTTGCTGCTGCAACATTTGCTGATGTTGTTGATGCTTGTACATGTTCAGTTGCTGAAGGGGCTGCAGCTCGTTAGTTTGAACCGTCTCCGCGCTGCCAACAATATTCAATTTGTGCTGCTGTTGCTGCTGCGGCGGCTGTGGCCGCTGCTGTTGCAGCTGTTGGCCAGCGGATGCAGCAGCCATGTTAAAAACAGCGCTTGATTTGTGGGCTGCAAATTAAACGTCGTTGGTTGGTTGAATATTGCACAAAATATGGTAAAGGGAGAGCGCAGACACTTAAAAGTTTATGTTAATATGCGTTTTTGTTTCTGTGTGTGTAGGTATGAAGATGTATGAATTTCGGCTAATATTTAATGTATTGGGAAAACCGGACACTCTTATAGACGCTCTCTTAAATTTTTGAATACGTTACTTTTAAATGACTTTACATGTAACTTTATAAACATATAAAAAAATTCAATTTTATTGAAATATAACTATATTGTTATTAACCGAAAAGGAGCTGCAGAGCTTAACTGTCTACGAATTAGCTTTTTCGTGGCTAGTACATCAGTATGTAGGCAATCGTCAAAATATGAATATGTGTGTACACACACTCTCACACATGTATTCATACGTATGGTCATGCACACGATTCTCACTCACACTAGGAGACAGAGGTCTTTGTCTGTTTTGTTGACTGCTGTCTGCTATTGTTGCTCACCTTTAAACGTAATTTTCGTTTTGCTCATTTCCCAACATATTCAATTAATTTGAGTTATTGTATAAACGAAACGCAACCAAGTCATATTTGTGTTGCTGCTGCTGCTTCGCCTTCTTCTTTTGCTCTTCTACCTCATGTGTTTAAACACTTAATTTCACTTTTGTTTTTTATTCTTGTTGTAATAAAGTGACAACGACATTTGTATTGTTGTTTTGCTGCATCTTTTCTTGTTGTTGTTGTTGTTGTTATCGCCTCTTTTGCTTTTTATACAATATGCTGCTCATGACTTCATTTGGAATTCAGAAAACGAACGTCGACGGCGACGAAGACAGAGACAGAAACTGAGACAGAGAGCGAAGAGCATGCAAAGCGTAAAAGTAGGTGAATGGAGCATGAAGCAGCAGCCGTCGACTTCGACGTCGTCGTCGTCGCAGTAGCCAACAACAACGAAGACAACACAGGAGAAGGGAAGGGAGTGGAGTAGACGAAGGGGATAGTGACGCGGCACTCAACAAAGTACGAAGGGTTTTGTGTGTTTTAAGAAAATTTGTTCTGCCTAAAAATTAAACGCGTAAAGCAGAACAATTTGCCAGACACGACGCACATATACACATACACTTATGTATATAACAACTTGGATAGCGATGTAAAAATAATATGTATGTGTATTTACAAATATGTGTATAATTAATGCGTGCGACTGACTCAACAACACAAGTCAGTCTGCTCATGTGTGGTGGACACCAGGTCACCTGCCCTCTCCTCCTCTTCAAGTTCTGCTCTAATGATCATGAGAGTACGAGGGAATTAACCGAGCACAAATTCACGTACACATGCACATAAAAGCACACACACACACACACAGAAGCACTTTCAAGTAGTAGAGTGACCTCAAATGCTTATCTGCATTTCACATGCGCTTTTTTGGCAGCTGCTGCACTTACAACATATTCATACACAAACACATATAATACACATTTCATTGCTCTTTGCTTTGTAAACTTCACATCATCGGATTGTGTTGTGAGTAAACGCTTATTTTACTACATTATGCACTGCGCCACACACCAATTAAATACGAATTAATTGCGATTTTTATTCGTTGCTAGCTTTATTCACGCAACATTGATGACAGCCGAATAAGCGAACGAACAACGGACGACGATTTGACGACTCGACGAATCGTTCACGCACACGAATTATTTTCTTTAAAACTAAACATTTCGTTTGTGTTCACCTTGTGAAGCCTAATGCTTTGATAACAAAGCATAAGCTTTGCTTTTCAACAAACCACTTACGAATCTAAATTATGCTAATTATTTCACTTATATGTATCCGCGCATTTGTTTTTGGAATTTTTCGACTGCCCAAAATTCCATTCACTAACTGTGTAGAAACAGCGTGACCGTAAGGTAGTTTTCCAAGTGCACTATTTTAGACAGAATGATGTACCAGTACTTTAACTACGGGCTGGTTACACCGAATTTTGGTATATTTTCTGTATTTTTTTTAAAATACTGCTACTGCTAATTTTTTAAAAATGTAGCAGTTTATTGTTCTCGTACAGCTAATCACAGATTAACAGAGCACTATTATTTGTCTGGGTTGCAAAAATCATTTGATGACATAAAGTTTAAATTTAAAACTTTCGATAGCTGCAGATGCCTATTAACTTTATATTCGATTTTTCTTACACCATTAGATGTCCCATTGGGAGATTATCGACAAAGCTTTGCATACGGTTTAACATTCCCTACGTAATACCTATGCTATTTATATCCGTCACATTTAATGATTGTGGCCGTTTGAAAAATTTTTCTACTTTCATGTATGTCTGAAATTAGAAATAGAATATATCAGCATTTTTACATAATTTTAACAGTCGATTTATATGAAAAACTAACGTTGTTATCGATAAGTTCGGATGCATCCTTGAACTGGAATAACAAATCGCGCCACGACCGGCAAGTTGCTGCCTAGCAATTTAACGAAGAAAATTTAAGAGTTCACTGCTAATAGAAATAAAATCCTCACGATGCCCAGCGGAGCAATGTTGAGCTGCAAGCTGGCGCTGTACAGACGGTGTGTGCGCGCCGTGTTCCTCAGTGTGGCAGTTCAATTTCTGCTGCTAGCAATATTCCTGCTGTTCGTCAACTTTGAATTGTGGCATCCATTGCAATGGGTGGCGGGAACCTTGCGTCTGGTGTGCAGTTTCTACACGTGGTTTGCCAGCATTCCGCTTATTGGTACCGTCGTGCTCTACGGCATCACGCTGTCCCAGCAACATCTCGCCGAGCCTCGCTATTGGAGTACTCGATTTCGCTGGATATTCAACAATGGACCCAGGAAGTTGTTGTTTCTGGGTGCACATGTGTTGGTTGGTTATCTGACAGCCTGGCTCTACACTGGCTACCTACACAGTGACTATCGGTAATGATATGCAACCGTTAATTATTTGATAGCACTAAAGTTTCAATTTCTTCCACAGTCACCTGCTATATCGTTGTTATGGCCGGGATTGTCTCAGCTCCTACCACGTCTATCTACTCGGCATGGGCATCGCTGCCGGCTTCTATTACTTTGTGACTGTGCACCTGCTCTACGAGGTGACGATCGACTACCCTATTATCGAGCAGTCGAGCCCAAAAAAGCTGCGTGAGTTGCTCTTCGCCACACTGAAGACTGCGCCCATCAATTCGTTGTTGCCCACGCTGAGCTATTCGCTGATATTTGCACTGCTGGGCAGCTTTGTGAGGCAGCGTTTAAGCCAATTACTGGGTGTGGATGCGGACGATCGTCTAGTGAGCATCTTGGATGTGGCCAGTAATGTGCGTTGTCTATTCTACGCCTGGCTGCTCAGCTCTCAGATACTGAGCAATATGCATCTCATGAAACGCTTCTACGCCATGCTGCTGTCCGAGGAGCTACCTTTAGCTGTATCGCGCAATCGTTTGGCCAGCGAGAAACAGCAACAGGCAACCGTTGTGACTGGCCTTGGACTCTTCAATATCTATGTGGTGCAGTGTTTAGCTGCGCATTTCCTTTATGCCGCTTCCAAGCGAAAGGATTCCCAGGTGCGTTTAGAGATCTTTCAGCTAACCGAGCCCGGCAATCGACCAGCCAATTGGCGTGAACTTTGCGATCAGTGTGTCAGTATTGTAAACAGTTTTACGGATGAGCTTAGCGATTCCATGCGACAGATCAGTGTGATTAAAGGCAGCGAGCAGCATATCACAACTGCCCACAGTGACATTAATGCCGCTCTCTTGGCGGAGAAGGTGCTACTGCGTCAGTATAATCAGCTGTATGGCATTCGTTCTGCGGTTGCCCCATCCAGTGAGACGTCGCCTGAGACGCGCCATCAGCAATGGAGTGCAAAGCCACTGGATGACGTACGCGACGTGCCCTCTTGGTGCGAACGTCTCTCCACGCAGATAGAAGAGTCGTTACAACGCGTATTGCGACGCATTCCCGGCATCGTTTATCTATTTGGTGAGTCTGAGGGCGCCAAGACACTGTTTTTATTGGAGCACTCGCTACCCATCGTGTGGGTGACGCAAGCGCTGGCCCACATTTGCGTCGCCTCGCTTAAGGAGGATCGTTATGGCGTTGTGCAGGAAGATCTGCCTACGATTATCAAGGCGCTACATCGCTTGAAGTGCGAACTGGATAAATTGAGTAGCAGCAACACGAGCAACTTAAAAGCAGCCACAGTCAGCTTCAATTATTTACGTTGTGCAGTGCGACGCAGTCTTTATAATGTCTGCTATTCATTCTACGATTATCTGGAGGATATCATGACACCAGGAAAGGAACTCCATCAGCTGCAGTCCTTTGTGCATCACGGATAAGATGTCATTACTATTATTAACATATCATCATCTTCATCATACAAATTGTTTGCGTCTTTTTCAGTAACAATAAAATTATTAAATACAGTTACAATGTACATGATATATACACTTATTGACTTTTTCCCTAGCTATTTATGTTATTTATATATAGTTTTATAACACTCAAATTGTTCAAATCAAACAGTGACAGGCGTTTCCATTGTTATCCTGAGTTGGTCATGGCGACCGAGTTGCTGGAGCTTCCGCCTGTGGCTTACTTAGTGACTCATCGAATGCTCTATCCACTCTGTCTGCCACTGCATCCACTTGATGATTAGCCTTTTGATCGCGTCCGTCGACGAATATTTTTGTCTGCAGGAAGTTGAGAGCCCGAAACGCCATACCGCCCGTGGGATCATAGAATCCTTCGTATGTTTTGGCATTCCTTGCGCTGGCACTCTGATCTGGCGTGCTGGGATCGAAGGTAACGTACTCCTGCAGCGGTTCCTTATGCCAGCTGAAGATGTTGCGCGAGTCTGAATATAAAACATGATATAAAATATGTTTTAATTACATGGCAAAAACATCGCACCTAAGTCCGCCAAGACCCGAGTCATTTCACGGATTTGTGCATCCTGGCGCTCTAGACGAAAATTCATTTCCGTCAATGTATTTGTCAGCTGCATCTTCTCAAACTGCAAGGCCTCGTTTTTCTTGTTCTCCTTAATGGTTTGCCGGGAGTATTCAAATATCAAGAGGCCCGCGCCAATCGCAAAGATGATGAACTCTCCAAGCAGGTTGGCACCCAACTCAATGGCCATGGCCTCGTTCAGGGGCGGCACAGTGACAGGTCTGCCCAAGTTCAGGGCCCACATCTTAGTTTTCACCTCAACCCAATTGTAAACTATCAAAAGTGAAGCGTTAATCGCATGTGGGTGATTCAATGAACTACTTACACTGAGCCGGCGGCATGCAAATATACTTTCTGAAGAATGGACTCGACTTCGCATTCGACTTGAGCACATTAGCAATTGGTTTGCTAATCTGTTTTATGGCCAATACGCCAAGTTTGGCGGCTGGAAACACACCAATAACCATTGCTTGCGATCTTTTTGTATTACAAAATCCCTCGGAGGAAAATAAGAACAAACAGGGCTGGCGATTAACATTAAAACGCTGTTCAGTGTGACCGTCACTTCATATTTGAAATATGCGAAAACGTCGTACTTCTACTATTTATTTATTAAATGTGATTAACGCTTGTCTTTCAACAACTTTGTCCATATTTCAATTTCTTTCTTTCATTTATTTATGACGCCTGTATATTCTCCTTCACATTTAAGCTTCAATCGCAATTTTTTTAATTCATCATCCTGACAATTAACCAGGTTCTTCAATGTAGATAATTTATTTAGTAACTCAGATCTTTGCAGTACGTGTACCTCATGTTTCTTTTTATCCTTAAGTGCTTGTCTTAAATGCAGAAATGAATTTATTTTAAGTTATTCTAGGGGATTTACCATTTACCGTGAAATTTCGAGCCGAATCAAATATAATCCAACGGTCAACACGAAAAGTTCCCCTATAAGTTTGGACCCTAAGTCCGTAGCCACATTTTCACGAAGGATGGGAATTCGTTTGGGTTGAGGTAATTTTAACATGTGCATTTTACTTCTTACTTCAACCCAATGAATTAATTGTCCAGCTGGTGCGCACAGAATTCTCCGAAATAATTTGTTCCGTTTTGCCACAAAAAGAACAATGCTGCTAACGGGCTTTATAATTTGCTTAATGCCAAATACAGCTAATTTACCAAGAGGGAAGGCGCCAAGGACCATTTTGCTTATTCGAATTTAAAAAATTTGTATAAGTACTTATATAGTTTTGACAGGAAAAATAAGGCAATTTAGCTAAAGTGAACTGCGAAATGGCAATTGTTCTACTCATCGACTGATCAATTGACTGAGCTTAACTTTCAGACTTTCTATTTCCTGAAATTGTTTATTTACGCGATCATTTAAAGCTTCCAAATCACTAAATAATTTTGCTTTTTCAGCTTTATGTTTATCGTGTTTCAGCTTATCATTTCGTGCCTGGCTAAGAAAGCATTTTGTATAAACTTAGTAATCAACTAATCAATTCTTACTACGTAACTTACCGTGAAAATTCAAGGATAATTAGACTAACACCAATTAAAATCACGATTAGTTCGCTTAATAAATCACTTCCTGTTTCAATAGCCATGGTTTGGTTTAATGGGGGCACATATTTCGGTTGATCCAGGCCTAACATTCTCATTTTCGATCGAACTCCGATCCAATGAAAGACTTTAAATTATATTGGCATAAACGTGAGGACAGAAAAAAGTTTCAATATACTAACTTTGTGCTGGGGGTGCAACGACGTAATTTCGGAATAATTTGTTTGAGGTTGCCGTCTGCTTAAGAAGCCTTGTAACGGGTTTGGTTATCTGCTTTACTAATAAAAAGCTTAGTTTTGCTAACGGAAAGTAAACCATACTAAATTTTGTATGTTATCAAAATCAAACGACTTAATAATAATGGCAAACTACACTTTGGTAGGAATTTATGAAAGTTAATTTGTGTTCATAAGTTAATTTAATAAAATAAAATAGGCAAAAACAATTTTAAGCCAAAAAATCTCCTAAATTATGAACATAGTATATTTGGTAGATTTATCGACATTGAATAGTACTTTTTGAGGTCCCACTGGCGGCCACTCTACTGCCTAAATTCATTTACTTCAAATGAAATTGGGGGATTTTGGTAAACATTCGTAACAAAGAAGTCATGGAAGAAGGTAATTTGATACCGGAAATACCAAAGGGATTCTGCTTAGTGTGCTCAACAAAAACGAGCCTGGTTTGCCATCGCTGTGGAGACTATTATTGCTCGAGAGAATGCCAGCTGAAGGATTGGCAACGTCACAGATACATATGCTTCCCTATTCCGCCATTGGTGCAACCCACGGGGTGCTCCATAGTTGCAAGTATCAACACCAAAAATCTATGTAGCAAGGAAGATGCAATTCCGCTGACAATAGAGCCAAAAGGGCTAATTTCACATAATCGTGAAGTTGCAACGCCAATTCCGATACCAATTCCGACTGCAGCCCACGTCATAAATAATAATTTGTCAGAATGCGATAAGGAAAATAACCAGACGACAGCCAACGACATAACCCCAAAAAATGAAGCACATAATAATGTAGATCTGACGAATACTTATCCTCCGGATGCAAACATTCCAAACGGTTCAAATGTGTATATCACTAGTTTTGTTTCATCCAATCGCTGCATCATACGCGCTGCCAGCGAATCCGCTGAGAAAGCATATTTTGCAGTTTTGAAAAAGGTTTGTTGGGTTTTCTATTTTTTGTGTTTAATTTTAATATAGTATTTAAATTGCTGGATTGAGCCTGATACTTAATATGATATTTCCAATCTCTTTTAGGTAAACTTCTTATGTCAACAGCTGCCCACTAAATTAAAAATCAGATACGGAGAGTATGCACTTTGCAAATTTAATGGACAATACCATCGTGTCAAAAGTATAGATAGGAAGAACCCTTCACGCCTCCTCCTGCTGGATGAGGGCATTGTAAAGATATTAAATCTTGTTGATATGCATGAAATCGGCAGCGAGCTCGTAAAACTGCCTTGTTGTTCCAAGCAGGTGCAACTTGAAGATACACCACACTTTCCTTACAAACCTAGCTTTTTTCACACATTTGAAGGCAAACAATTCACGGTAACCTTTAGGTCAAATGAGCGAGTTGAGCTAAAGCAAAAGGACTCCACAAAATCTTTAAACATGCAGATTGTTGAATTTTTTGGTCATGCAAACACTTCTGATAAACAATCTAACGAGAGTAAACAAGTCCCAGAAGCTGCTACAAAAGAGCAATTGGAAAGTCCTCAGAATATTGTTAAGGCCGTTGCTATCGTCCACGAGGCAAATACACATAATTCCCAACCGAAAGTTAAGGAAGTCAATTCAGCAATTAATCCAGAAGCTGTACAATTTGAACCGAGTAAGGCAATACAACCACAATTAAACGAAACTAATTCACTTCCAATGTCAACTGCCGATGAAACTTGCAAACCTAAGGTGATGGAGAATAACAACCATACTACAATTAAACCCACAGAGAAATTGGTCATAGAGCTGAATGATAATGATAATAAAATTCTAAGCGAAAGTCTATCTTCGTCTCCAGCACAACAGTTTAGTGCAGAGTCGGCCAATGTGACTCCCATGTTGTCCAGCGTAAGTAATATATTTTTATATAGAACTCTTATCCAAAAATTTATTTGCTATATATTTAATCTGATTTACTAGCCCTTCGAAATGCAACGCCTTTATAATAAAAGCAAAGATGGATTAGATGTTTATATTGTGGAAAGCGCAAACGTTTCACGGGGCGTCATCGCTGCTTTCGACAAGCAAAATTTGGATGAGATATCTGAAATGCACTTTCTTTTATCTAAATTCAGCGACCCGCGGCCTTATCGCCCTGTGTATGTAATCAAATCAATATGTCATTGCTCATTATGAAAATGTCTATTTTATGGAATAGCCTCAAGGAGTATGTGATCGCATTGTCTGAGCCAAATGGCTGGTGTCGTGCCAAAATCATGGACATTAAGGAAAACCTATATTCTGTGCTATTCGTTGACTATGCCAAAGGGACAACTGTTCCTGAGAATTCTATCCGTCGCTATCCAGTCGGTCTGTCAATGCCTTGCTACACAAGTATTTGTCTAATTGATGGTAAAAACGCATTTTCGGTTATTTTCTTAATAGTTTCTAAATAGTTTTTTTTATTTTCAGGTTTTCCGCATAAGCCACTACAGCGACAAATTGATTTTTTGAACCAGAATTTAAAATTAAATACTATTCTTCATATTGATAGCGTGAGCTACTTGCAGGATATGGCTTTAATCAAGTGTAAAACATTAATAGACCAACTCAACAAGTTGTAAAAAGCCATTTTTTAATTTTCTAATACTTTATACTTTCAATATACAGCAGAAGCTGCAAACATTTTTTTATACGAATTATAACGGAGTTTTTAATCTATCGATATTTTTATATTGTGCTGCCGATATTGAGTATCGATACCACAAAATAAAACAAGTACTTCATGCCACAATAATTGTTTGAATTTATGCGATATATCGAGCATATGTACTTACTAAAAAGTTCTTAGTCGCTAAACAGATCGCCCATAGCTCGGACTTGTGTATTGCAGCCTGTGCATTTAAAGTTTATTTTATTCCAAAACAGGCAATACATCTGTATACATTTTCGTTACTTTTAATATTCAAGAGAGGTAATTACACTAAGTATAATTCATTCTTGTGCACAATATATATGTTAAAAGATATTAACATATGCATGCTTATGTAAAGTAGCGGTGACTTCACATCGTAAGTGCGAAATCGGCAAATTGTGAAAATTTGCCAAATGGCAAGTAGTCGGTGATTATAGTTGATAATGCAAAAGGTTTCGTCACGAAATTGAAGCGTAGAGTAAATTGCTGATCACACACACTCACATACACGTTGATTTGCGCGGCAGCTCAGTGCGCTGGTAAGGAATATGTAAAGGTGAAATAGAAGTCATTCCATACAAAAGCGCAGACACACATCCGCTTATGTGTATGTGCACTGTGTGTTTGTTTGTGTTTGTGCATACATTCGCAAACACGCCTTAGGAAAATGTATGGGTAATCTTCTAATTTCCCAATTCCATTGGCCTTTCATACTTAGCTCTACATTTAAATAAAAAACAAAAAAAAACAAACAAGTATAATGCGAACGTCGGCGATGACTAATTAAACGCTGATAATGTTTGTATAAAATTCCAACTTCATTTAAGCAATGTGAAATTTAGATAGATGTACGGAAAAGTAACATCCTACTCATTCATTGGCACAATGTCCTTCGAGAGCAGGTTCAAGGGCAAAACGCACACACACATACACTACAGTAAATTGCCTTTCATAATATACGAAAGCACTTTCACTTTAATACAACTTTTCTTGTGGCTGCGTCGTTTCAAAAAGCGCTGCGAGCAAAAAGCTTTTGCTTTGCTTCTGCTAAAGCCGTTGTATGCGCACGCCTTTTATGCGTGAGTGACAAGTCAATCACCCCCGCCGTTCGTGTCTTTCACGTGCGTGCTGGATAATATGGAAAAGTTTTGCCGTAGCCCTATCCATATAATTTTTGTTGTAGAAGGTCGAAGCTTCGCTAATATTGCTATATTATTGCCGGTGCTCAGTCGTTGATAAGAAGGTATAAGTGTGTGTGTTTCTGTGTGTTTATAATTTGGGCAGCCAACAGCTGATGATCAATTTTTTGTTTACACTCACAATCGCACAAATACTCTCGCACAAAACTTAGAAATGTATGTACGTATAATTTATGAAATTGGTCAAAGCCGGCTGACTAATCGCTAGTCGGTGCCGTAATCAGCAACGAAGAGTTTACTCGTCGTACAACTTGAGAGGTCTTCGCGTCAATCGGGTAGCTTTTAGGGGTAGCCTGTTGCCTTGGTGCTCTCTCGGCTCAAAGAGAGATAGGAAGCACGAGAGAGAGAATACATAGGTAGTCGGTTGGCTTTTTCAGTGGTCTCGTGGTTCGTGCTCACATTGCAATTACCGAGATTCTGAACGCGTTGCCAAATTTTCCACTAAACCTCGCAGTGACAGTCACACATTTGCCGTCATTGTGTTAAAAGCAACGAGCGCAGTTGGCTTTACAAACGCAACAAATATTCTAGCCATACAACGCGTCGTTACTCTTTGCTGCTTGGTGCATTTTGCCCGTGTTAAAGTAAATTCGAAATATATTTTTCGCGGATTATACAGCGACAATTTAGCGGGCCACAAAATGGTTAACGTGACAATTTATGACGAGGCACCACAACTCAAGGTAACTTACTTCTCCGGCTTCCACTTCGACTTCGCGTGCAGAATCCCCGTGTCAATGTCATAATTTTATAATTGTGATATTCATAAAGATAACAAAGATATGCCTGGTCTCTCATATACTTTTTCATTTTACCTCACGAATAAAACAAAATTATGCAACTTTTATGTGCTGCACATGCAGAAGTTGTGTGTCTGTGTGAGTGACCTTCGGCAATGCAGTGCGACAGCGTCGTTGGCTATGCAAAATTTCTTCCATCTGTCAGATTCACAAGAATGCTCTTTTTAGCTTTGTCTTTGTCTCTTTCACTCTCTCTCTCTCTCTCTTGTACTGGTTGGTGGGTGGTACGCTTTCAATCCACTTGCTCACTCTCTCCCTCCTACTGTGTTTACTCTTAGTAATGGCATTTATCGATAAAGCGTTGGGTGACATGTTGTGGGCCATCAACAATTTCGATATGATATTGGAAATCAATAATCACGAATTAATTGTTTATTTTCTACCGTAGCCCAACGAAGTACCACAAAACATGGCAGCCGGAGCTGATTCCCAATTGGAGCACATGTGCCGTCTGCAGTTCGACTCGCCCGTTCCCCATGTGCGTCTCTCTGGCATTGTATGCACCATTGGTCCCGCCTCCCGCAGCGTGGAGATGCTGGAGAAGATGATTGCCACCGGCATGAACGTGGCGCGCATGAACTTCTCGCACGGATCGCACGAATACCATGCCGAGACTGTGGCCAATGTGCGTCAGGCTGTTAAGAACTATTCGGCCAAGCTGGGCTATGAACATCCCGTTGCCATTGCTCTGGACACCAAAGGTCCTGAGATCCGTACTGGACTTATTGGTGGCAGCGGTACTGCTGAAATTGAACTCAAGAAGGGCGAGACAATCAAGTTGTCCACCAACAAGGACTTCCTTGAGAAGGGATCCCTGGAAGTTGTCTATGTTGACTATGAGAACATTGTGAATGTGGTCAAGCCCGGCAATCGCGTTTTTGTCGATGATGGACTCATCTCCCTAGTGGTTCGTGAGGTGTCCAAGGACACCGTTGTCTGCGAAGTCGAGAATGGTGGAGCTTTGGGCTCCCGCAAGGGCGTGAACCTACCCGGCGTGCCAGTGGATTTGCCCGCTGTGTCCGAGAAAGACAAGTCTGACTTGCAGTTTGGTGTGGAGCAGGATGTAGACATGGTCTTTGCATCATTCATTCGCAATGCTGCGGCTCTGACTGAGATCCGCAAAGTGCTGGGTGAGAAGGGCAAGAACATTAAGATTATCTCCAAAATCGAGAATCAGCAGGGCATGCACAATCTGGACGAAATCATTGAGGCTGGCGATGGTATCATGGTCGCTCGTGGTGATCTGGGCATTGAGATTCCCGCCGAGAAGGTTTTCTTGGCCCAAAAGGCGATGATCGCTCGCTGCAACAAGGCCGGTAAGCCCGTCATCTGCGCCACTCAGATGCTGGAGTCCATGGTGAAGAAGCCTCGTCCCACTCGTGCGGAGATCTCCGATGTGGCCAACGCTGTGCTCGATGGCGCTGACTGCGTCATGTTGTCTGGCGAGACCGCCAAGGGCGAATATCCACTCGAGTGTGTGTTGACCATGGCCAAGACTTGCAAGGAAGCTGAGGCTGCTCTCTGGCACCAAAACTTGTTCGCTGATTTGGTGCGCGGCGCTTCTGCATCCACACTGGATGCTCCTCATGCTGCGGCTATTGCTGCCGTTGAGGCCGCCAACAAAGCCAAGGCTGCCGCTATTGTGGTGATTACCACCAGCGGCAAATCAGCCTTCCTGGTGAGCAAGTATCGTCCACGTTGCCCCATCATTGCCGTTACCCGTTTTGCCCAAACTGCTCGTCAGGCCCATCTGTATCGTGGCCTGGTGCCACTTATCTACAAGGGTAAGTTTGCTGATTTGTTGCATTTTGAATGCATCCATAACGTAGCTTTTCAATATTGCAGAGCCTGCCCAAGGTGATTGGCTAAAAGATGTCGATGTGCGTGTGCAGTTTGGTCTGCAGGTCGGCAAGAAGAACGGCTTTATAAAGACCGGAGACTCTGTGGTCATTGTCACGGGCTGGAAGCAAGGCTCCGGTTTCACCAACACTATTCGTATTGTGTAAGTAGAATGATTGTCTATTAATCGACAAAAGCACTATAAATTTACTCCATTCTTTGCAGCACCGTCGAATAAATCTGGCCATTATTGCCAGAAATGAGTGAATGCAACACTGTTGTAGCGTTTTAAGCGCTGAGTGCTTGCGTTATTACTGTTATTAACAAAGTTAATTTATTACAAATATTGGAAACCCAGAAGAAATAACAAAACACGGAATATCGGAATACTAAATCGAAATTGAACACATTTGCCCGCTGCTGAAGCGCCACAGATCGGCTCCCAAGTGTTGAGCCGTTCACACACAACAAACTCAGATATAATTTATGATTGTTAAATATAATGTTCTCATAGTAACAAATATATCTATATATGTACAATATGTAAAAGGGCTTTTGTTATCGTAAACAAGTTGCCAATGAAAATGAATACGCAGCATGACAGTGACAACTTTAGAAATTGCTTTCAGTTTAAAATCGCCTACAGATCATAAAAATTCTTGTTTCTTTATTTTCTTTTATAAGTTATCAAAATTTCGCATTTTATTACAGTCATTGCGCGGTCCGCAACACGCGGATCTTCGCCTCTGCATTCGTTTACGCCACGGACACAGTGCCACAGTAACTTGAACGATGCCAGGCCGACAAATGTAATTAACAAATCCAATCCTACTCTCATAAATAGTTGTTAATTTTACCCTAACAGAAGGCGAATGTTAAACTCGATTGTGGACCTTTTTCTTCGCATATGGACTACAAATCCCGATTGCAGTTTAACGCGCCCAGCCTAGCTTATCCATTGAGTGGAATAGTTTGTACCGTCGGCCCAGCTTCCGATAATTTCGAAGTAATATTAAAGCTAATCCAAGCCGGCATGCGAGTGATCCGTATGAATTTCTCGCACGGATCACACGAGTACCATTGTGGGGTTATAAGGGTGGCTCAGCAGGCTATCGAATGCTATGCCAAGCAAATAGGAGTCTACAAGCCGGTGGCCATTGCATTGGACACTAAAGGACCGGAAATACGTACGGGGCAAATATCGGGTAACCATACCGCCTTAATTCATTTGACACAGAGCGAAATCATTAGGCTGTCCACGAAAAAGGAATTAGAGACCAAATGTACAAAGGATATTTTATACGTTGACTACGATAATTTTCCAAAAATTGTAAAGCCCGGCGATCTAGTGTTTCTCGACGATGGACTTATAGGATTGCGTGTTAAGGAGGTATCTGGAGTGGAAGTGCTCTGTGAGATACTAAATAGCGCAAAGCTCGGCTCCCACAAAGGCGTCAATCTCCCTGGTCTGCCAATCGATTTGCCTAGTGTTAGTGAAAAAGATAAGAGCGATCTGCTATTTGGCGTAGAACATAATGTGGACTTGGTATTTGCTTCGTTTATACGATGTAAGAACGACATCAAAGATATACGCGATGTAATGGGTACCAAGGGGAAGCACATAAAGATCATATCAAAAATTGAGAATCAGCAAGGCATGCAAAATATTGACGAGATCATTGCAGCATCAGATGGTATTATGGTGGCTCGAGGGGACCTAGGCATCGAGATTCCCACAGAGGATGTTTTGCTTGCCCAAAAGTCGATGATTGCCAAATGCAACAAAGCGGGAAAGCCTGTAATTTGTGCCACTCAAATGTTGGAATCCATGGTGAACAAGCCGCGTCCAACGCGTGCCGAAGCCTCTGATGTTGGCAATGCAATTTTTGATGGAGCCGACTGCGTAATGCTTTCGGGTGAAACTGCCAAGGGAAAGTATCCCGTAGAGTGCGTCAAGTGCATGGCAAATATCTGTGCTAAGATCGAATCCGTGTTGTGGTACGAACACATTCAAAATGAGGTGAGAAGTGTTATCAAAAACTCGGGCCTAGATGGACTCACATACCTCATGTCCGGCATTGCTGAGATTGCAACTTTGAGCCAGGCTAAAGCTATAATTGTGGTCAGTTACTGCCCAGTAGTAACGCAACTGCTGAGCCAATATCGTCCCCGCTGCGCTATTATTATGCTGACGCAATGTCCAAGGGTGGCACGGCAGTCTGTAATCTTCCGAGGCATCTTTCCGATCGTTATCGAAGAAATGGTGAATGGGTGTAACGACTTTGGCAGCATCTTGTCGTCCGGCATAAAGCAAATGGTAACGATGAAACTTGTTGAAGTAGACAAGGATGTAAAACTAATGACCGTCGATGCTTTGCAAGCGAAAAATATATCTTTCCGTCTTTTAACCGTCAAACATCATTCAAACCAAGCCAAATGCCAGGAAACTATCCAGGCTCAAGCTAAAGGCATAAAGGATCGCTCAATGAAAAGTGATATAATTAAAAAGTGTAAAAATCAGACAGATAAAACCAAGTCCGCTGAACAGATTGAAAAGTGTAAAAAACTAGCTGAAAGAAGGAAAAAGCGAGAGCAGGCCAAAAAGGAACGGGAGGAGAAAAAACACGAGGAAGCTAGAAACAGAATTTGTGAATTAATTATGAGCCAAGCCAAGAAACACAGAGATGATGACAAATAAATGTTCTAAATATTATCTATTTATTTATGTAAAAAACTATTTTTTTTTTTTTGTAGCAAGTTGTCCCATCACTAATACAATATTATAAAGAATATACTAACTGCGGAAGTAGAACATTTCGTATTTTTTTTTCTAAACTAGTATATTGTGAAATACAAGTTGCGGTCACGCTGCTGGTGAAATAAATATGCAACAGATGATTTCATTACAATTGTAACAGTTAGTAAGGACGGACCAAATAAATATTGTTAAAATTGCTCCTGTACAAAATGGCATTGCCTTCGACAAAAGCAACAACAGCGACGACAACACACGCAGTTGTGCAGGCTATTGAGACGTATATTCAGAACCAGAATCTGCTAGGAGAGATCGCTGAGCTGGACGAGTTGCTGAATGATATGATTGATTTGCATAAGGATAGCGAATTGGCGCTTAAACGTGTCGTACAATGCATCTACAATTTGCTACAGACCAACAATAAGTACAACGTTAAGTTCGGCGCTAAAGTCTTTCACAAACTCATTGCAATTGTTGTCAACAACAAGAGTTTCGGCCGTCAGCTGGTGGCCAACGTGTTAATTTGTGTGCAGTTTTATGCTCGTAAATTCCCCCGAATTGACGGAAAATTCCTGCTGCAACAGCTCTGGGCTTTGAGTTTGAGTAATGAGGGTCAGCCACATGCCGCCCAAATCCTGGTGCAGCTGTTTGATGACTTTGTTCGCCAGCTGGGAGTAGAGTGTGTTTGCTGCTCCCATGAACTTCAACTGGTTATTAAAGGATTACTGCAGTCCGAGGGTCGTGAGTATCGCAAGGCAGCCTACTTTCTAATGACAAAACTGAATAATTCGAACCGCGATGTAAAAGCACTTGATACTCTGATATGTACAGAGCAACAGTGGGCTTCATATGTGACAATACTGGAGAGCTTGGAGGAGCAACAGTCGCATTTAATGTTGCCAACACTTGCTACTTTGTTGCCCCACATCACATGCCGATCTAAGAGTAATCAAAATAACGAATGGATCTCTTGGGTGCGCATTTTGTATGTGAGGCTGCTGCAGGACAATAACATATTGGTGCTGCGCTGGACCGTTGAATATTTCTTAACCCATTTTTGTGTGTCTCAATTGTGTCAGGTCAATCTGCTGCCCGAGTTCCTGGCAGCAACAAACAGAACACAGCTCTACAATGTGGAATGTTACTTTGTGCCTACATTCAAAATCAATAATTTTGTCGCCCAAGAAGAGATGGATGTATTTTTGCGAGCTCTTGCCACAGTTCCTTGGCACTCAGTTCCTCTGATCTTTTGGTTAAACCACATAACACTTCAAAGTGGCACAATACTTTCTGCAAAAACCCTTTTCAAGCTAAGCTCACGGGTACGCACTTTAAGAAATACAAAGTTAAGAAAAATCGCCAATAATCGTGTATTTGAAATCTTCGAGGTGAGTTTGTCTCTCGGACTGTGAAAAACATTTTTTTACCCTTTTACTCCCTTCAATAGGAAACTATTAACAGCTTGAGTTTGCGAGATTATTTGGTGTTCATCGAGACTATTTTTAATGCCAATGATGGATATTACCATGATCATGAACGCTTGATAATGAAGCTACAAAATTGCGAGAATATTGACGAAGATATATACTTAAGTAAACGTTCCTACGAAATAATTATAAATGATTTTCATATCAACCTCTTAGTACCTGAGCTCATTCGACACCTTGACAGACTACCAAAGAAACTCCATGGATGGTGGCGATTGTTTCCATTATTCCAAATAAATCGTTTTGATCCAAACGTCCAGAAGCTATGTTGGAACTTTTATAGAACTCAATACGATGTGAATTCTGACACATTACAAAAAGGCAGCAACCTCGGACATGTGCAAGAACATTTAATTTGCCAACTCGAATGCCAAACGAAAGAGGAAAAATCGTTTGTAAAGGAGAAGTGTGTGGATTGGTTTGTCGAGACCAATCTGCAACGCTGGAGTCAAATTCAGGAGTTACATTTGAAGCCACTTGAACTTCTAGAACGTGGAACGAGTACAACATTTGTGTGGTTAGCACAACTGTTGAATGATACTGACACACCAGTCGAAGATATTGAGAGTATATTTAATGCTTTATTAAATATGCTGCAGAAATACAAAAACTCTGAATACGCGTAAGTTGAATATATTTTCAATTCATGTTGACTGTTAATTACTCCTATATTCACAGAGTCAAAGCGCTATTAAATTATGCATCTAAACATATGAATGAAGTTGATATTCAGAGGCTGTCTGAAAAGATTCTTAACTATCGATGCCTATACACAACCAAGGCATTTTTAGCAAATGTAAAAACATTAGGAGTTTCCTTGGTTGTGGAAGGAATTCTTCTTGGTGAAATCAGTACTGGAGACGCACGGTAAGTAAACTTCTATTTTTTTTAGAGTAATGCTGATTTGTTTTGACGAGCTTTAATTGTAGAATTGAGGCAGCTTATACCGACAGCATCGTGGAGAATCCATTTGATGAAATAGTCATACGAAATCAATACATTTGCTTTGGTATGCAACAGCCGGATAAGGAAGTAAATGCAATTAGTGATCAACTGCTACTTGTCAATAAACAGTTGTCAGAAAAAAAGCCTCGATATTTTGAAAATTGTAGAGAGCACAGACTAAAAATGCGCATCGCAAGAGCATTGTTAATGATGCAGGATCGTATAAATTGGTCCGAGGAGTTGTGGAATGCATTATTGGCTCCCTGCGATCAGCTAAATGTAAGCTACATGTATGAGTGCCTCGTGGCTAGGCTTTTACCGAGCCTTCAATACTTATTGGAGCAAATGCAGCAAATAGAGCAATTGAAGCCAAGTCAGCAAGTTTCGCTAATTTCCATAATTCACCTATATTGCTTGCGCAACTGGCAAAACCTTCAAACGGAAGACTTCGAAAAAATCTCCAGTTTCCTGTTACCTCATACGATGGGTGCTAATTTTCAAACACGTCTCCTGGCTCAGTTAGTTTTACATAAGATTGCCGTAAAATGTAAAACTTCAGGGTAAGATAATGAATCAAACTTATATATTTATACAATTTTGACTATTGCGTTTTTAGCATTCATGTGCCCAATATCGAAGTTTTAAGTTCAGGCATACAAAAAATATTGGGATCGAAATTAACTAAGTTTGAACACGAAACTCGCATTATTTTATCCGACGTCGTGTTGCACCCTGCTAATTCCGCGGACCTTATTTTATATATGACAAATGCGCCATTTGATGAGTACGATAAAACAATAAACATCCCAGATAAAATTAAAAGAAGCATCGATGCATATCGAAAGACGGTAATAACGAAAAAGAATCCACGAACCGTAGCACACCAATTATCAATAGAAATGACCAATTTAAATGTACAGAGAAAGGCAAATCCTGTTAATTATATATTTAACACGAATGAAAATATTTCGAAAGATGCAACGCCAGCAGAACAAAATCTTATTGTGGTAGCCTCCCTTATAGATAAATTACCCAATCTTGGAGGATTGGCTCGTACCAGTGAGGTGTTGGGAGTAACAACATTGGTAGTAGGTTCCAAGTCTATTGTTGACAAAGCCGATTTTACAAATTTGAGGTAACCATAAACACAAAAAAAAAAAAAATTAAAATTAAACTAATATTGCGATAATCTTACACTACAGCATGACTGCCGAGAAGAGCCTAAATATAATAGAAGTAAAGCCCGATAATCTTTCTGAATTCCTCATAAATAAACAGTCTATGGGATATAAAATTGTTGGTGCAGAGCAAACAGCCAATAGCGTTAACTTTGTTGATTTTAAATTTCCAGAGAAGTGCATTTTGTTGCTGGGGTAAAAATTGCTTTTAAATTGTTCCCGCTCAAGTGTCTTAATAATAGCACCTTTTTTCTTGCAGTCATGAAAAATATGGAATATCTGTGGACTTGATTGCCCTCTTGGATTTTGCTGTCGAAATACCACAATTTGGTGTGGTGCGGTCACTAAATGTTCACGTGACCGGTTCTTTGTTTATTTGGGAATATTGCAAGCAGCATTTAAATAAATAAATGCAAAGTAAATGATGGATTTTATTTCATAGAACCCTTTAATAAATAAATATACATAAATATATTTATCCTCACTATTTTAGAATTCTTTCGAGATGCCTCTAGTTAATGTTGTACTTGTTATTAATGGAATTTTAAATATGCATTGCTTTTTTGAATATCCGGGATCGCTTGGCGCTATTGTGTCTGCAATCAATAAGCGACACGAAACGCATTGAAATCGATATATCGATGCTGACGTTTATCGGATAATCATGTATCGATGCCATTTCTGAATAAATAATAACATAAATAGCGCAGACACACGAGCTAAACATGAGTTTTTCTGAAAATTCCTCTGATTCCGACTGGTAAGCCTTTCTCTTTTGGTGAATGTAAATTGATTATTTAATATGGTACACTACAATTAGGAAAGAGACAAAAATAAAAGTGAAACTCAACAGTAGCACTGGAAGTGGGAAGCAGAAATACAGCCAAAAGTTCTGTGAGAAGTGGCTGAGCCTCTTCGATCCGTGGCTAAAGCGTTCAGCTGATGATCCCAACAAACCCTTCTGCCGTGCCTGTCAGTGCCGACTGGATTGTAATCGTTGTCACCTGGTGAGACATGAACGCACCACAAAACATAAGCGTAATCTTGAGTCACTAATAACAAAAGGCGAAGGGGCTGTGCGAAAGGAGTTGAGTGTTCGTCAGGAGCGTAGCAAATATTATCATCAACGAAAGCGAGCGCTGAAACAGGCACTGAAGCAGGAGCAGGTGGAGCAGAAAGATAATAATAATCCATTGGAGGATCTGGCGTCAGCTTTAGTAAATACCGAAGGAGTCATAGAAGAAAGGTGCATATCTGATATGCATTGCGTCCGTTTTTTATTCATATTTGTCAACTATTTTGTAGCTTACAAAACTTTGAAGTTATTGAGACAACGCCTCAAGGAACGCAGTCAACTCCCTTGCTGACCATAACGCAGCCAATATCAAACAATCATAAAACACCAACCAAAACGAGTCCACGGGTGACTGACACAACATCTAATCGTAAAGATGGTCTTAAGCTACTAATGCAAATTCAACAAGATAAAAATGAGTTAATGGAATCCTTCCGTGAGTTGATAGGAGTTCAACTACCACACGCCCCCCCTCGAGAGAAGAATCATGTGGATCTGTTCTTTGAAAGCGTTAGCTCAAGTGTCAAAGCTCTTTCGCCAAAACTTATAGCTGAAGCCAAGATGCGTGTATCGCAGCTGATTTGCGAACTGGAACTACGAGCGCTGAAGGATAATACTAGTACAAAAGGCGATTCGATGGATGTAGAAATGTCGATGGCAAACAGTTCTTGTTTAACAGATCAACAAGTCAATACCAAACAACATGGTGTACCTTATCATCCTCAATTTGGAGGTCTGACGAGGTCGTAAATAACTGTTCACCATTAGGCTAATTAGGACTAATTTTTGTATAGATATTTTAAATAAATTTGTAAATTAACTATAACTACAGCTATCGATGTTGCGAAGATTTTTTTGGGCAGCTAGATATGTAAGTAATTACAACTTAAGTGATATCGTGTTCTTTAAATAAATTTGTAAATAAGTTTAAATTTATCAATGAAGTTTTTCTTAATGTTCTCTTTAGTATTTTTTTCGTGTTACAGCAAAACCGAAGAGATTCATCAAAATCTAAAGAAATCCGATATTTATTAATCGATTATGTTGATTAACAGTTTCTGCATTCCGATTATGTTGAATTCTGTTACAGTTATAATAATTTCGCAAAACTGTTGAATTTAAATGTGTGTATTTTTTTATCATTTGTCTTAAACATTACGAAATTTGCAAACTGGGGGTTATAGACTTATTTATACATGTAAATAAAAATATTTACTTACCCCACAAAAAAGTTTATGAGAATGTGATAAATGACGCGCGCGCTTTCACGAAATTGCAAGCGAATTGCATTTATATCGTATTCATATATTATTTCGCACATATCACTTTAGTTGAATTTATTTTTTATTTGATAATAAAAGTAGAACGTGTTTGCAGCAACAAACAATTTTTGTAGAAAAAGCCGGTAATGAACATCTTCCAACAAAAATGGCGGACACTTGTAATTGCAGAGTTTGAATAAAACAAATGTTAATAGCATTAGTGTTAATAACATAGTGTTATTATGTTAATACGTGCTGCATTGTGGACGCCAAAATCATATGTTTTTTTGAAATGCAAATAGCCAAATCAAATTAAAAGAAAACAAAAACAGTTTTGTCGTATTTAAGGTATTTAATTGTCTTACAACCTCTACGGAAAAGCGGTAAGTTTTTCTAAATAATCCGGAAAATGAAAAATATTAACACTCTTACTTGTACTTTTTGCAGACATCCGAACAATTCTTTTTATAGAATAATAAGCACATTAAACATGTCATTAATACGTTATGATATGAAGACCAAATCAGCATCCAATCGTGAAGACCTACTGGCGAGCATCAAACGAGATCGCACAATATTAAACGCTTATTTTCAAGAGCTTGTAACCAGGGACTCTCAAACGGCTCTGCAGAAGGAGAAATTAATGAATATTGGGACTACAAAAGTGGCTGCAGCTCGACATCGCGATAGCTACGATTTGTTTTTTGAAAGTGCTTGCATCAGCATCAAGAGCTTGCCACCCAAGCTAGGAGCAGAAGCCAAGAGCCGAATATCACAGATTATTACTGAATTCGAGATTCGAGCTATATCTGAACAGGAAGCGCAGCAAGAAAAAGAAAAGGAAAAACAACAGATCGCGAAAAACGTAAGAGTGTCGAACGAACCATTGGTAGACGCTTCATCCGGAATTGTCTACGAATTTCAAGCATACAGTTAGTTGAAATAGCTGTCTATGAAAACTCTGTCGTTATCTACTTGGTTTTGACAAAACTTTTGTATGTTTCAACCCATTTGGTTCAACGAAATTTTCGATAAAATTCAAAAAGATTATATATATATTTTTAGTTTTTGTTTTACTTTCTTTTGATATTAAAATTAATGTGCGGTTGAGATGTCGAGGAAACCAAAGGTTTGCATAATCGGCGCAGAGGGTTGGTAAGTAGGGCTCATTAACATAATTATTTTGGGCTAGTAGCTGTAATGATTTCTTCGTTATTTTAGGGGTTCTGCTATTTCTACGGCCGTTTGTAAAAATGCAGCTAACGGCGAGTTTGACGAGAGAGTTCACATTTATGTGTATGATGAGCTTGTGAGAAGCAATTACCTCTCGAAGGTCATTAACGAGCGACATGAAAATATTAAGTATTTGCCAGGAATTAAGCTGGAGCCTAACCTGGTAAATTCCAAATGGGTATTTTGTATTTTCTTAATTTAGCAATTATTTAACTTTGTTTTAAGATTGCTGTCAATGATCTGATCGAAGCTGTTAAGGAGGCCGATGTATTGATATTTGCCACGTCTCATTCGTTTATAAAACCTTATTGCAATATATTAGCTGGAAAGGTGAAAACCAGTGCATATGCCGTATCCTTGATAAAGGGTCTGGATCATATAAGGGATGGGGAAATCAATCTTTATTCTCATGTGATATCCAAACAATTGAACATTCCATGCTATTCGATGATGAGTGCAAATAGCGCCATGGAAATGGCTCAGGGCAAATTGACTGAAATAACTATTGGGTGTAACAATGCTAATCATGCTCACCAATTGACCAATCTGTTCCAGACGGACAATTGCAAAGTGTGCAGCGTCGTTGATGTTGATGGTGTGGAACTGTGTAATACGCTTAAGGACTTGGTGGCGCTTAGTGCCGGTTTTATAGATGGCTTGCGATTGGGAGAAAATGCTCGGGTCACCTGCCTTCATTTGGCATTAAAAGAAATGATGCGATTTATTAAGACGTTTAATCCAAATACCAAGCTATCCACGTTCTTTGAAAGTTGCGGTTTAGCAAATTCTGTAGCTTCTTCCTATGGTTGGTACCTGCTTTTGCTTATAGAAATTATTCTAACAATGTCTCCGCAGCGGACAAAAATGTTACTTTTGCAAAATGCTTTGTTACCTCACGCAAAACTCTGCAAGAAATTGAAGCTAATCTTTTAAATGGTCGCAAGTTGCTTGGTCCTGTAACTGCTGGCGGGGTTTATGCGTATTTGGAAAAGGCCAAGTTGCAGGATAAGTAAGGAATTTCTTAAAGAATTTGAGGCTTTCGACACTGATCTAATTCTTCCATTTGAAGGTATCCTTTGTTCACAGTCCTTCACAGAATATGTCTAAACGAGCTACCACCCGATGCTATTGTAGATGCCCTGCGTTGGCACCCTGACTTAAGGTAGTTACATATTCCACAGCTGTTTAAGTTCAATTAGTTATTGGTTGTCTATTCATTAGCAATAACTCAATTACTCAACTGCAAAAAGATGAATATAAACTGCCAATTTCATTTGCTGACAGTGTTTTTGAGAATTTCGTGGATGTAGCTCCTGAAATAAGGCCTTGGTCAGATAAGGCCAAGCCAGTTGATAGTTCGATTGATACCCATATTCAAGAAGAGAAAGTGCAGCAAGCTTTTCAGCAATTCAGTAATTTAAATAGCAAATTGGAAAACTCTGGCGTGGATGCAACTACAGTTTTAGATGCTGTCAAACCTAACAGAGCTGATGTGGAGTTTTCATTCGAGATCGCATCAACTGACGACAAGCCAGAAATTAATCTAACGCTTATGGAAGTAACAGGTAACCCTTTAATTGAAGTCCAAAAACAAAACACAAATTCTTGGCTAAATCAGCAAAATGAGGACTTAGATATTGGTCTAAGTAACGCTATTGGCATACCCCAGAATCTTAATGACGGCACTAGTACCGAATATTTGTCAATTAAAGGACAGTCGAAAGAAATTGGGGAATCGAATGAGACAAAATCGAATAAAGAAAAACCTGTGGTTGGTGTGAGCAACTTCATTAAACAACACATAAACCCCTTAAATGATAAATATAAAGCATTGAAGGTAAGGGCCAAGGTCAATGATTTCGTCAAAGCTTCCAAACTCAAAAAGAACCTTTCTAAATACAATTTGGATAACAAGGAGAAGTCAACAGAAAAGACACAAGCTAAAGAGGTAGATTCAAAATCGAAATCAAACGAAATGGAAAATCCTGAATCTCCTTACAAGAGTCCAGTAGAGAAACAAAAACTGCAGAAGATGCAGGTGCTATATGAAGAAGATCCAACATTTTCAAAACGTTCTGCTGACGAGCCTAGTGCATCGAAGCTTTTCGACCTAATGCGAATAAATGCAAGTCGAGCTTATGAGGAAGAGTTGATTGGACATTCTCAGAATGCAAACGTGCAATCTAAAAGCAAAAATAATAAGTTTACCGAAAAGAAAATGAACAAAGCAAGTGATACAATGCCTAAAATTGACGATGGTGGATATAAAGTTGACTATAAGCGTGTACTTCGGTCAAACAAAAAGCCTTCTATAGAGGTGCACGAACTCAATCAAAGCATAGACCATGAGGCCAAAGTGGGTTCTATCAATCGCAAAGTAGACAGGGTTCCTTTGCAATACTCAAACACAGACAATTCCTATCGTTCGACCAAATCAGATCTTGAATCTCAGAGTTGTAGCGAGGCTGAGTACCAAACAACTAATAATGATCAATTAAATGAGCAAAAGGAGGATACTATGAAAGAGTTTAAAACGCTCGCAACGGCGCCAATGTCTTCTAAGGATAACGACAGAATAAGTCCAGAAATGCTTTATTTTGATGGACAGGAAAATATGAAGGGCTTTGAAGCAGCAGATCCCAAATTAACGTATGAAGGAAAACCCACCGAAAGCATTCACGATGCTTTCGAAGATCCCAATGAGTTAAGTAAAGCACAACAGTTTTTGGACGAACAGTCACACTTGATCAGGAACCTTCTATTAGAAGTAGCTGCTTCAGATAGCTATAACAATGACATTACCAAAAATCTGCACAATGAAAATGAGATTCTTGACAACAAAACTAAGAACGAGACTAAATTTGCTGACCAAAAAAATTCGCCATTAGAGGAACAAAAAATTGACCAGGTACAGAAATCTACCAGTGAGCAAAAAATTAAAAATTCACAACTGACACAAGTTAAGCCCAAGTCGGAAATTTCTATAGCAAAGCCGCAAACTAATAAACAATTATCAGAATTTAATCGTACGCCAAGGCGAGGACATTTAGACTATCTTAAGGAAGGAGAGATGAGAGATCGAGATTTTCCAGATGAGAAGATACTGGATAAAAAAGTGTTCTTAGAAAAGCAGCTTCCTGATGGAGGCGATAATAAATCTTTGATTCAGGATAAATACGAAATGATGCTAGAAAAACATTTGCCGGATAAGGATTACAAATCTTTGTTAGCGGATAAATGGGATATTATTCTGGACAGCGTTGATAAAAGTGTGGACGGAAATTCGAAGGCGTTTGATGATCATCCTTCATCAGCGTTGGTTAAAAAGAATCAAATTCGTGGTCTTGAGGATCCCAATTTTCGTTTTTACCATGGCAAAAACGATGGAGAACGGAGACCAGAGTGGAATTGGTTGCTCGAGAACGATGACTCAAAGAAGCAATCGAAGAATTCTGTTAAAAAATCGGAGAATATAAATTTTAATCTAGACGAGGATCTTGCTCAATATAGTTCCCAAAATCAATTCAGCAGCGAGGATAAACAAACAGAGCGGAATTCTATGAATCTAACGAATAATAACAATTTCACTAAAGACCTGGATTCTCCACAAAGGAGTCAGGAGAAAAACGATTTAAGCATAGAGGAGGATCATGCTTTAGAAAATGCTCAGCTCATTATCGAAGAAGACGCACAAAAAACCACTCAGACAGATGGAAGGAGTCCAGTCAAATTCGAGGGCAGACACAACGAAATATTTATGGATGATGTAAATCCTACGTCAAAGTCGTTAACTGAAGAGTCATCGGAAAATACGAAAACCAGCGACCCGATTAAATCGAAGCTCATTGATAATGAAAATGCTGAAGTAATTCTAAAAGACATGACAACTATAGAGACTCTCCAATCGGATCAAACAGTATCCGGACTGAATGATAAAGAATACGAGGTAATGGCACATGCTGTAAATGAGTTTAAGAAGATTCTTGACGATGTTGAACTGAAATTCAATAGTCCGGACGCTTTAGAAAGAAATATGAAGCATCCAATGGACGAAAGGCTTCCCGAATCGTTGCATCAAGATGAGGATCTGGAATTTAATAAAGCGATAAAAACTTTAATGACTAAGGGTCAGTCGAAGGAACGTCAAGTGGACTATAGCGGCAGTGATCCCTACTTAGAGAATATCAATACTCTGCCTAAACTGCCGACTCCGTCCCACTCAAAGGAGAAAATGCGAAAGAAGATTGTGGTTCGACCATCATTTCATCCACCGATTAATCCCCGTGTTCGCATACCGCATCCCCCTTTCGATGTGCGAGATCATGAGTACCACACAGTCAATTATCGCCCACCACCAAATCTAATGCGGAGAGCCACGCTGCCACTTCGCAAAATTCCCGTGGCTTATCATCGATCTAAGCAGACGACCGCAAGCAATGTGGTGAAAGTGACGCGGCTGCCAACTTCGGTGATGCGCTCCTCTGTTCTGGCTGTTGAGCTGGGCATCTTTGCGGCTCTCTTCTCTCGCTATCGAGGCGGCTGCAAGTAGGCATTTAATCAGATTTGTATTTACTTCTGCTCCGATTGTATTCACTACTTCCACCTCAAACTGGCCGCCAATAAAGTCATTACAAACATAATAAATAAACAACATAATTTGCTATGACCAGAGGGACTCCTCAAACGTTCGCCGCAGAAATACTGGACGCCGCTCTAGAGACTGCAGAGGTCGAAAATTATTCAAAAGTGGCCGCCCATAACGATTGCGCAGCTGCCAAAACTTGGGCAGCTCAAGGTGTGAAATGGGTAGCACCTCGGCAAAGACGTGCCATAGGACTGCTGGGGAGCAGGGCGGCGTTGTAAGGGATCCCTTGTATGCATAAAAGTTACCCCTATCTAAGCCACCCAGGAGGGAGCCTAGCGTGAGAAACGCTGCCGGCGTATAGCTGCTGTTGAATTCGCCCACATGGAGCAGGGAGCCCAAGATCTCGGTAAAACCAGGCTGATAGTATATATAGTTAGTCTGCAATAATTCAACAATATCAGTTCTGATCGATGACAAGTGTATCTAAACCAACTTACCCTTACAACTTTAAAGAGCACAGCAAGCACAGCGAGACCGTCAGTTTGATTTCTCGCCTCCTCGTCACTTTGGTATTTGGTATTCCGATGCACTATATGCATTTCCAGATCATAGCGACGACCATTCAGCAGATGCTCTGATCCCTTCTGTTGCGCTGACCCCCAATGGAAGTGGACGCCCATCGCCTCATAGAAATCTTCCAAGAGTCCACCTGTTATATAAGGGCGTTCACCATACACCGTCGAGGGCACACTAAATTCAACTAAATATATTTATGCAAATATCAATTGAAATTGGGTTCTTAACGCTGGTACACTTTGTTTACATGCCTGTGTGTCCATTATTCCTCACGTTTAGCAACTCATCGAAGGGCTCATCGTAGAGACCAAAGTGAAGCGGAGGCAGGCCTATAGGTATCACCTTCTGGGCATTGAGGGGCACTGGGGATTGATCCACGCCGCCACATTGCGGATATACGTATTGCCATTGCATAGGCGCCTCATAGTTAAAGCGTCGATCCTCAGGGGGCATTTCTGCAGGGAGGGGGGAAGATAATGTAGAGTTTGCCAATCTCAATTCAAAAACAAAACAAAACAAAATTCGCAAAGTGTTTTGACTCAATTCCCAAACAATTGTAGGCAGCGCGCATCTAAGTGAACTATAATTGTCCAACATGGACAATTGGCCATCTTCTGTTATATAAGCCCACTTGGAGCAAAAACAAACTATCAACAATTGCTGCTCTGGCATATTTTGATAGTTTTTCGTAGAGCATTTGTGCATGCAATTTTAATTATTGTTATTATTTACATGCGGCTGAGCTCTTTTGTTTACTATCCATTATCCATTAGATGATGCGTGTGCATAAACCCGACCTACCGCTGACTTATTACAGTTTTATGAGCGCTGAGTGTGACATTCGAGAGTACAGATTAGAGATGCCTCATAAATTTCCCCAAAAAATCGAGCCTACTTGCCATGGCACGATGGTTTTAGATAGTACTCGTAGTACACAGCTGTGAGCACCACTCAATTTACGTCATATCTGTACACATGTACATCAAATATCTGTGGATTGGCTTCTTAAGGCAGTTGGTTATCGAGAAGACTACGCGAAAGACAATCGTAGATTGATTTGGATTGGACACACTTCGTTGATTTGTAGATACACACATCAATAATAAGTAATACCCACCCCTTGCAAACGGCAATAGAAATAGCAAACGCTTGTAGAAGTCTCCAATTGCCGGAAAATGCATTCTTCATCCACAGCCACAATTCTCTTCACAATTAACAATTCACAATTCGTAGTCGTAGTCGTAGTTTTTGACAATCCACGCTCTAGTGGCAAAGAGGCTCACACAAGGTGCTCTGTACTAAGACTGAGCCCAGCTCACAGCTAGCAAAGACCTTTATACGGAAACACAGACGACGCAGATAGACGTTGACGATGACGTCTCAGCCCTCAGCTGTCGTCAACTTAGGGCACTGCAACAGCGCACAATCTTCGAGTAGTCGAAAATCTGCACAGACTAGTGAATCGATTGAAGGCATTGCAATGCTAACTGACTGAGAACCGATTATATACCAAATATGATTTAAATTTAAAATGACGATAACATTTATGGCCCACTGTACGTGCAAGGGATTAAAGAGATTCAATGCATGTTTGTTTTGAACTCTTGCGGAGACAAGAAGACAAGACAATTCCATTTTAATTATTAAGACACATTTGCACTTTTTGCTTATGGGTTTTTTCCAGCTGCAACGGCAGTCCTTGAGTAGTATAATATTATGATTTGATTTTTCGTATTTAACTATTACTTTACATTCTAGATACTCGTATAATTAATTTAAGTTATGTGTGAAAATGTATTTTTTTTTTTATCACCTCAGTTGGCTTTGCTTATAGATAGACATTCTCAGAACCGTTTTACATTTTAAAATTTGCTTGACAGTTTTAATCAAACTTGATTTATTTCAATAAAAGCAGTGATCCCAAGTGGTATAGTTGGATGCCATGCCGATAGGCTCAATAGGATCCGCGGAAGAGTTGCAATAAAATAAAGCTAAACAAGGACAGGGAGACATGTTCAAATTTCTGAGAGGCAAATTGTAATGTACTCACATTGATCAACAGCAACAATCCACAAAAACATGCTAACAATAATATAGGCTCTGATTAATTATAAGTAATAAAATAGTAAAGTGGATAAGTTTGTATCTTTCAGATACAAATGTATATGTGTTTACAGTAACACACGCATGTTCTACGACAGCTAAAACTCATAATTGAATTGAAATGTCATTCATTGGTTATTGGTAGCTAATCGGGATTAATGAAACGTGTTTTTCATTTCAGATCAAACTTTTTCGTAAAATCCAACCGCCTTGTGGTCGTGCGGCATGGCGAGAGCGAGTTTAATTTGAAAAATCTATTCTGCGGCTGGCACGATACTCCTCTCAGCGAGGGTGGTAAGCTTACGATTATGATTACAATGACTACAATGATGCTGATTTATACGAGTTTCATTCAAAAGGCATTCAGCAATCACGCACTATTGCTGCAGCCAAGCTGCTGGAAGCCAAGATTGGATTCGACAAGGTTTATTGCTCGGCATTGGGTCGCTCCCGACAAAGTGCGGATGTAATCTTGGCCGAAATGAAAAGTTCTTATCTGCCTGTGGTGTTAGACTGGCGATTAAATGAGAGGCATTATGGAAATTTAACTGGCTGTAACAAGCGACAGGTGGCGGATGCATACGGCGAGCAGCAGGTGCAGGCCTGGCGACGTGGTTACGATGACGTACCGCCGCCAATAGAACACTCGAACAGTTACTATTTGGCAATTCTCAACAACTTGGCCTTTAGAGATATACCAGTTGGTCAATTTCCACTCTCGGAATCGATGCACATGTGTGTGGATCGCGTAAAGCCCATTTGGGAAGAAATCAGGAAAGAGGTCCTTCAAGGCAAGCGAGTGTTGATCGTCGCTCATGGAACTGTCGCTCGTGCCCTCGTCCAGCATATTGAAGGTGTGCATTATTATTTTTCTCATCACCAGTACCAACCAGTATCTAACATCTCTTGCTAGATTTAAGCAATGAAGACATCGTTAAAGTCAACGTTCCCAATTGCGTTCCAATCATTTACGAGTTTGATTTGCGAACTGGTGACCTCATAGGAAGTAGCACCTATCTAGGGGATTCGCAATACATCGAAAACATGAAGGATAAGGTTGCCGCTATTGGCGATTAAGTATCGAATGTGTAGATAGACCTTTAAATTTCGGTTTCGCTTAGTTTATAATTTGGATTAAACTAAACGAATGGTTTATTCAAGCTAACAACAAAAGTACGTCTCAAATTAAAATCCTTGATATTCTACTGAATGATTGTTAGCGAGTTTATTTTTACGAGTACTGTTTATATTTTATGTTTATGTTATTTAAATGCATACAATAATACTTCAATCAAGTTTTTTCACAAGAACCATCAGTAGTAACTCTGCTCGTTATAGTTGTATATATTGTTGGGTAATATATAGATATCGTCGGGGCGGCCATTGAACACAAATGGACGCTTTAGAGAAGATAGCTTGGAGTCCTGTTGCGGGGCTGGCAAAGTGGAGAGACCAAAGCTCTGCTGAGCCTGTCCATAGCCAGTCGATGGAGATGGAGGCATTGGTCTGTATGGATTGCTAGGCGTGGGTGGGCGCACATTGAAGTTGTTGCCTCCGATTCCCTGAGAGAACGAAGATATCTCATTGGACGCGCCATTCATTTGATAAATTCCCGAAGGTTTCCCGTTCGCCAGAAAATTTACGGGTAAATTGAATACAGAGCCAAAAGTGGAAAACGTCGGCATAGGCTGATAAGTCAGCAAAGGCGAGAAACTGCTTCCAAACGGACTAGGCGCCAGGTTTGTGGGCATAAACATATAAGGTGTGGGTGGTAATCGCACATAATAGATGGGCGAGTTGCGGGATGAATGTGACGAGAGGGGTCGTCTTTCGCCGGCGGCCCTAGACATGACCGCATCCTCCAGATCGTTGTTAGCGCTTGGATATGAAGGATAGAACATGTCGGGAGCTATATACAGTGGGAAGGGAATGAGCACAGGCTGAGCGTAGCCAATAAACGGCAGCATCTTCGGCATGGTTATCGCTGCCCCGCCTGATGGAAGACTTTCATAAGGATTGATGGGCGAGTTAGTGGCTGCGTAGGGTCTCCAAGCATAGTTCGAGTGGGAGACTGGCAGACGCGAGTCCTGACTCAAATCGTGAAGCATTTGATAAGCATCATCCTCTTCTTCGCTCTTGATGTCCTGCTGCTGCTCTGCTGGCAACTCGGATTCCTGCCCATATTGTTGCTGCTGGGCGACTGAGGCACCATTGGTATTCCCATGTTGCTGCAATAATGGCGATATGAACGGCTGCTTCGCTTGCGTTTGTTTCTTAACCAATTGCGATAAATTGGCTGCGTCTGAAGCAGTAGCAGCCAGCAGCACAAGTAGTGCCGGGTATATCCATAAATATCTTTCCATGTCTGAGATTATTTACATAAATTCAATACTGAAAGAAATGATATGTTTAATTATTTTCATTATTTGTATGAAATTTGTCAACTGATAATTGTTCTTAATTGAAAAGTAATTAAGTTGACTACTTTTAGTTTTCAAATCAACGGTATTTAGAATATTGGTAAGAGTTTTTAATTTTTTTTCTAATGTAATTAGTATCACTTAAAGTTTTTTTTTTGTTTTCCATTCACCAAAATTATGTTCTCACTTTTCACAAAGTTGAAGCAAACTTTCAATTCCCGTTGAAGTTCAGAGTGAGAGTATGGTCAAGGCACTCACAAACTAGACTGCACAGCAGACGCGACGAACTGGCAATGAGTTTGAACGCGGAAAGAAGCTGCGCTTTATATTGGCCGTCACGTTACCAACAGCAACTCGGTTGACGACGATGGCAACGCTGCGGATGAGTACGCGTAGAACTAGATGGCGCTGAGCTACTATGAGAATGTGCCAAGTTAGAAGTGGGCAAAAAGAGTTTGTTTGCTTTTGTGTTTGGTGTTGATTGTTGATTGTTGTATTGCATTGTCGAGGCATCTAACATTTGGGCCATCCGGCTTCTAAGTGATAAATCTGCACATGATCGCAACAGGAGAGATATAATAATTACCTTCAAGTGTCAATGGCCGGCGTACCTCAGCATTTTTCACTCGCGCATGCAACTGCATATTATAAAAACCACTGCAAACATAAATAAAAGCTTGAAATGATAATTGCATTAATGAAAGTACGCCCGCGATTATGTTGTTGAGTGTTTATAACACCGACGAAGTGAAAAGGGGCAAAGAATGTATGTGCATATGTATGTAAAAGGAAACTGCGTTGTAATATAACGCTCATTAGTCATTGATATCCACAAAGCATTCTGCTTAGCACCGACGATCTGCAAGCTCCTATCTGTAAGTGCGGCTCTTCGAGCCCAGCGCCAGTCGCAGTCGCAGTCACGAGAAGCTGTTACATAATTGGGCATAATTGTGTGATTACATCAATGTACATGCATAAACGAGAACGAATATCTGCAGAGTGGAGATGGAGAGCACACCTTTATTGCATGCATACCGACCGCGGAGTACTTGTAATGCCAGTCTTATCTGCCCGTCCCTCACTGCAGAAGACAAGGCCGTTTATCTTAGCCAAGTCTTTGGGTGCGAGGCTCTCTTAATTGTGTTGATTTTGTAGACAAGCGGATAAACACAGGAGCTTTGGGTATGTTACTGACTTTCGCAACTTGGATGATGATCATACATATTAATATTCTAATATAAAACATTTGTTGATTTGTCAATGCCAGCGGCATGGGCGCCGGCTTCTGTATTAGTGATCCCTCTCAGAGATTAGGGCAATAATAAATTACATAGCTAATTAAGTGGAGACTGGCGACTAGATACTGCAAACACCACAGACAACCACGCAGATGGAAAGATACAGATACTACTTGCACATGTTACTTGCATGCCACAGACTTGGCTGCTTGACTTTTCTGATAGGGACTGCCCAATCACCGCCAACCATATGAACGGATGGTGTTATAATAAAGCCGAACCAAGTTAAGCAAGATCGCAGCTGAAGCTGCAGCAGAGATTTACTGAATTTACAAGCATCGCGCCAATGTAATTAGCCTTGGAATGTCCTTGTGCACGTGACTATTACCGCACATCGGGATGCCTTCAAGTGTGTACGAGTGTGTGCATGTGTTTGCGAATAGTTAGCCACCTCACTTCACTACATGCTAAATATAAACGTGCGTGCCTGCACATCGTCCGACTTGGGCACACTTTCCTAACGAAGGCAATGTGTTGTGTTAGCTGTACTTGCCGGCAATCTCAGTCGTCCACTTTAACGTTAACGTAAACGTAAACAACTATCAGCTAACAACTATAGTTCACAAGAGTTCATTAACACCGCTGACACTCATGACGACGGTTGACAATTGGAAGTTCCAAGTACATAAACGCAGTGTCAGTTTTAAAACCATTGTCAGTTCGCACAAGATATAAATACTTTTGCACTAAGGGTCAGGGTTTAACAAATACATCATAGTTTTTTTTTTTTTAAATCTAGGTTTAATATATGGTTATTTAAAACTATATATGGTTATGGTTATCTAACAAGTAAAATATTCCAAAAATACTACAAACTACTAAAAATATACCAAATGGTATATTTGATATATCGATATAGTACCACATTCAAAATATACCATAGACGGCATAATATACCAGATTGTCGGCCAAAGCAACTGAGGCCCTAGTAAGTAGGCGTTTAGTCAATACAAAAGTATTTATTTAATAACTTCCACAATTTTTATCTGATCGCAACCATATTTTCAGGAATCATAAATACTATTTTTATTACTATATACACAAAAATTCACAGCTCTAGCTTTAAAATGCTTGTTACGCTTGTTATTCGTTTTTTTTTTATTTGCGGGGGCGGAAGTGGGTGTGGCAAAAATTTAAAACAAACTTGATCTGCGTGCAAACATAACAAATGCTGTCGAAATAAATTAGAGCTCAATCTCTTATAGTCTCTGAGATCCAGTGTTTCACACGGACAGACACACAGACAGATAGACGGACATGGCTAGATCGCCTCGGCTGTTGATGCTGATTAAGAATATATATACGTTATAGGGACGGAGATGCCTCCTTCTACCTGTTCAATACATTTCCTGTCGGCACAAAGTTAACATACCCTTCCACCTTATGGGTAGCGAGTATAAAAACTATACCCGATGCGACATAGAGTAATGTTTAGTCGAGCACTTCCAAATAGAGTACTCTTATTTGTTTACATCAACGAAGAATGAGAAGAAACATCTCCAGAAGAACACTGATGAACTTAAAACAAAAAACTAGGTCACCTAGCGGCATAGCCGCATATGCATATTTGAACTATCCAAAAACCTTATTAATTTTTAAGATGAGCAATCTGCAAACATAATCAAAATATTCTATAAATACGATTTTCTGAAGTGACAATTTAACTCTATCCCTCCATGTAAATACTCTTTAAAACGTTATAATATATAATTATTTATCAGATAATGTAAAATAGGATTTCATTCATAAATATAAATTCAATTAACTAGTCAATTAATATGCAACAATATGTAAATTAAAGAGATCTTATGAGTAGCTTAATAAGTTTTATCATGATAGTTTTTGTAACGAAAAAGCATACCTATTTTTTTCAGGGTATAAAGCCAACGAATTAAAAAGCTTAGACTACACTCCAGAAGCCGCAAAACACGCGCCACCACTCGGATACACTTCATTAACAACAAATAAAATAAGTATTCAAAAGCGAGACGAATCACTCACCGCATTTTTACGTGATACACACACATTGCGTACAGAACAAAAGTAAATACTTGTGTCTGTTTATGTTAATTGACACAATTAATAATTGAATTTCTATTAGCTAGAGAGAGCAGTAGGAAAAGTCGAGAAGGGTTCAGAACCTTCATTACGCCGCCGCCTGCCAACAAGACGAGGTGGCCGAGTGGTTAAGGCGTTGGACTGCTAATCCAATGTGCTCTGCACGCGTGGGTTCGAATCCCATCCTCGTCGCATTAAATAAGTTTTTTAATTTTTTTAAATACATACAAATAAAATTTTTCATTTTAGTTTATAACGAATAAAATACTACACTTATTTATTCAATTAAAAAGTTTAATTATTTAATAAAAACGAATTCTCGACGAGGATGGGATTCGAACCCACGCGTGCAGAGCACATTGGATTAGCAGTCCAACGCCTTAACCTCTCGGCCACCTCGTCATATGCGACACAGTCACCCAGTTCTTCTGTTGATACGCCACTACGTTCGAAAAGCGCAGTGGAAAAAAATAATGAAGGGTAATATAAGAGAAGTCTCACTTTACTTTATAAATGCAACCTGATTGATAAATATCTAATTAAGACAAACATATTTTGAATTGCTAACACATATGTATACAATATGCACTTAAAAACCCAAAATAGTGGGACTGCTTATTTCAATAGTTGTCAATTTGCACTGCTTTATAAACTGCTTCATATTGAAAACAACTTTCTGCTTGCCATTTGTTAGAAGTACGCATTTAGGACTTCACTCGACACGTGACGAGGTGGCCGAGTGGTTAAGGCGTTGGACTGCTAATCCAATGTGCTCTGCACGCGTGGGTTCGAATCCCATCCTCGTCGAAGAATTTTTTGCTTTATTTTTCTAAAAATTAACACATTTCGTTTTTAAATAATAATTAACATAACATTTTATTTCAATATTATTGAAAAACGCGCTTTTAAAGTTTTCTACCATATACTAGTAGTAAACTGAATTTTATTTCTCTTTTAAGGCGAGATCAAATCTTATTTCAACTGAATTTAAGTTTTTATGACCATGTGTGACTATAGCTGCAATGCCGGCTCTCATGGTATAATGGCCCATCCCAGACGGTAACATAAACGAAATGGAAATAGATACATTGATAACAATTTAAGTACGGCTGTTGCGCCATCCTCTGTCGACTAAAAGGTGTGGGGGAGCTACACAACAACTAGATTTACTAGAATTTAAGTTTGTTGACTCCGATCGTAAAAGGGTCTACATAATGATGTCTTAACGTCAAGGTCGCCAATATGTTGAGCCAGCCGTAGTCGCCGACATTCAAACTACAATATAACAAGCAAAACGAAAGGTAATTGTTAAGTCGGGTTCCTTCAGTTCAAAGCAATAGATTAATTAATTTATTTTTAAGCGATTGCCTTTTCATCAATTTGTGTCCATTAATTAATCCCTTTAAACCTCTTGGTTCAAAACCAATAAGACACTCAAATAATAATGTAATGTCAACGTTGAATAAAATAAATATCTTTAAAAAGCATTGATTGGACGTCTAGAATTTACGGGCTAAGCTCTGCAAACAATTTCAATTTGAACTTTAGCTTAGCTACTCCTTTTCTTATTACGTTTAGTAAACTCGTTTTCAAGCAATAAAATACACATATTTGTTCATCATTACTTGCCAGAGTTAAAGAAGTTTTGTTAGTCCATATAACGTACATTCGAAAACGTGTTTAAAATTTCCTTCAATTGTAAATCAGCATCAGCTATAAAACTGAACAATCAATCGTTTGCTCTAATTGTCAGCAAATTCGAAAGTTTTGACTTTATAGTGCGGGTATAAAGCAATTGCGATATAGTGCGCGAATTGTTGATAGTAGATGATGTGGGAGGTGTGAAAGTGACTACTTAGCAAGACGAGTGTTTGTGTGTGTGTATGTGCCACAGAGAAATCAATTCACCTGCAGCTCCTAAATCTTAAAATTAAATTATATTCGCTTATAATATTTCTCTTTGGCGAGAAGTCAGTAGTACGAGTACGCGATCAAATTATTATTTGACTTGAATCACCACTTTTCGGTGCCCAGTTTGAGCTTAACTTAATACACAGCAGCCCAAATTCGATTGCGATCAAAGAGAGTCGATTCAATGCAGGGCACGCTTCGGCGCCCAGTTTAACCTTTTTCCTGTGGTCAGTTGCCTCTTGCCACTTTCACAACTAAATAAACAAAATAAATAGCTAGAGCACAAGCACCATTAGATTACTAAGCTATGGAATACCCTTTTTTTTGATAATGGCAAATAATCTGAGAATCATCTTGCGGTCTTCGCCGATACGTTTTCTTATTCAATTCTGAGGTGTAGAAGTATGTCATATATACCTAATGTTGATCTTGCCAATTGATTGATGAGTAAATATTGAATTCGCTGTCTTCAAATTGGCATCTTCTATAGACTTGGCGCTATTTTTTTTTTCCTTTCGTTGCATTTCCTTTCGTATGCTCTACAAATATTTTACTTTCAATGAAAGTCAGAGTCGTGTAATTGCCATCCGACGCTGACCCCATTCGAGTATAACTCATTACTCAGAAAAACCAAACAAACAAGACGGAACGAGATTGTTAGCATTGCATAAGCATAGCCAACAATGACAACTTCATTCCCGAGTGCATAGCGCGAAAGCGGGGTGACAATTAAAAGGCGATGCCCACATGCCACAAACTCCTCAGACTATGCGCAAACTTCAAAATCCAAAGAAAATCCCAATCTACAGTCAAAGACACAAGAAAAAGATAAAGGCTGGTTTCGCTGATTCAGCTTAATTATTTGCCGCGACGAATGAGTTTAATGAACTTGCAAAATTTATCGTCAATAAAATGTGAAACTACTTATAATTAGGTATACATATTTATGAACATTTTCGCCAGCCCAACCGACTTTAAAATGACGTGGCGTTTGCATTAGCGCTCTACCTTAGTCAGTGGGTGGGTGTTCCCTCCGTCAACGATAATTCTGGCTAATGAAAACGTTATTCTTCTATCAGAGCAGAAGACTGAACGAGAGACTTAAACAGTTTGTATAATTATTATTTTTTTTTTTTAATTCAGTTGCCAAGCACGCAAGCGTCAGTTTTTAGAGTACAGACTTTGTCTAAACTTCTCTTTTATTGCAAAATCGGACACTCATACTAGAAGACAACGCATATTCTTGATTAGTTCACCCCAGACCGGGCTTGGAATTTTACACACAGCTGCTGGTAGAGTTGTTAGCATTGCCACTTCCAGAGTCACTAGCATTGCCACTGCTAGTGGCATTGTCATCGTCCCGTGCAGTGCTTCAATGTTTCTGCTCTCGACGTACATTGCTTCCGTCAGCATTAAACATATTAGTCTTAATAATTCCCAGCTTAGAAGACACTGATGCATATATGATACCTGGCTGTATCTCGTTCGTGATCTGTGTTGTCTAATCGTTAACAATTATGCCAATGCCAATGCCAGATTCGTTAGTAGTTTGATTAGAGTATCCAAGCACATACTTATCGTGCTTCTCTAGTCTCGGTGCGTGCCACGCTGCTGCTCTCAGTCAGAGTCTACGCACCTCAACACACAAACACACACACACACACACACTCAATTTTGTGTACATTAACTAAACACAAGAATGAGATGCGTGTAATTGCTATAAGGGGAAGCTGCCGGCTGCCGACTGCTACGGCTAATTAATATTTAAAGGTGTTTTGATTGCTATTCCTGCTCGTACTTAAAGTATTGCTATCTCTATTGCTTTTGGTGGTCAATGATTCGCGGTTATGTCATTCGTTTACTGGAAAAGGGTGCACTAACATTTTATCGCCTGTTCATAAATGAAAAAAAAAACACGTGTAGTTGCTTCGACTAGAAATGCTCAACAATTTGGGTTACTTTAGTTGGTGAAAGATGAGAAAGTGCTCCGCTTCGCTCAGCTGTCAGCTGATAGGTTACATGTCAAATGGGTTTATATAATGTCATGGCGTGCCAGAGAGCGCAGCACTCAAAAATTTTAAATTAAATGTGTTTAACTACTTAAATTACTAGCTATAAAACAGATTGCTGGAAGTCAACTGTTATCTAATTTTTATGTAATAATGCTTGTACTGATATTCCACTAGAAGACAACTAATTATTACCTTCCTTAACCACACTAGGTTACAGATTCGACTTGCAGCTTGGCAAAGGTCAAAAATACAATCAACATGCTAAAGTTTGGGCCTCTCTTTCTTACTCAGAAGAGTCCCTTTGACTAGTCACACACTTTCGTAGAGTATTGCCTTGACAGTCCTAACGTACTTAACCACTTCACGCAATGGCATTTAAAAAGCTGCAAAGGGACGCTTGGCCTGTCAATAGCAATCTTTTTTCAGAAGAGCTTCGTGTTACCCATCGCCAGCCTTTGTTGTGGTACGTTCATTTGTAACTAATTTGTGCAGAAATCGGAAAGACAAAAGCGGCTAGAAATGTATGAAGGGTAACTTAGTAGCCACCTCATCCACTTTCAGAGACGCAGACGCAGACGTAGACGTAGTCGTAGACGTAGAACAAGAAACAGGAGCAGCAAAAGCAGCTTTGTAATTGAATAAAAAATAAAGCCAGTACTTAGCTGCACAAATATGACGGACTGAGAGGGTATATTGGGTTTCCAGCCTGTCACTTGCCAACAAGCGCTTGACGAGTCTCACACCAATTGAAATGAATCAATTTGACGGCCTGTTGAATTTGTCAAACAAATGGCAAAGCTAAAGCAAAAAGCGTTAACGCAACCCGCAAAGTGCAACGGCAACGGCAACTGCAAACTGCGTATAACAGTAAGCAGGTAAACAATAAAGTGGCAAATTGATGCATTTCGTTCGCCTCGTTCGCGTTAGCTCATCACTTGGATCATTTTGAGCCATCTACTGGTATCTCTGTGAATCTTGACTTGGACCTCACACACATCAATACTAGTTGAGTCGGCAACGAACGCTCAAGCTACGATCAAGTCCAAGTTGATGACGTAGTGCTTCGACGACGACGTCGTCGACAACGAACGAGGAGAAAGACAGCAGTAGTCGCGTAGCCGACTGAAGCCGACTGAAGCAGAGACCAGCAAAGTGATTTTTGTTCAAAGAAAAAACCAAATTACACACGGTCCGGAGATCGCATTTATTTGCCGCTCTTCGAGGCATCAACAACGTCGAAAAATGCTGTTGGTGAAAAAGATTTGAAATTTGTGCGACTTCCGACGATTCAAAAGAAAACGTCCACACATAGTACTCGTAATATTAAAAGTGTAATTTGTGATAAAACAGTGTTAATTATTCGAGAAACTCAATATCCTTTATCCTCTTTTATTCAAAAGGGATTAATTATTAAAAATTGCAATAATATTATTGTGATTTTCGAAGAGTGATCACTTGTGTCCGCCTTAACACATCACGAGTCATTTAACACATTGTGCATCAACAATTCACAATATAAAGAAGCAGCTGCAGTAAAAACACGGTGATAGCTGGTTTTTAAAGTGAGTGCAATTTGAATAAGCATCCATAATGAGCAGACAAGTACTCACAAACACTTGGCTGTGCAGTGGGCATAAATTAATATTAATCATATATACCACATTTTACCCACGTTTGTTGCCTAAGTCTTTCGTTTTGCGGCCTGCGCCTTCATTAAAAACTTGACTTAATTAGTGGAATTTAGCAAATGATTGTCATAAAACACAAAGCGAACTTAATTGTCAAAAGAATCATACTAAAATGTGAATGCGAACAAAGTAAGTATGAAAGGAATTGGTCAACAAAATGAACAATATTGTCGGAATCTTTTGCAAATTTTGTGATGTCGAGGTTAACACACCTACAACCTGCTAGCTTCAAAATTGACTGTAAAAAATGCGTTTATTTTTCCCCTCCCATATCATATTTCATACGGGCTGGTACTCTGACACAGTTAACTGCACCAATCGAAATAAAAATAAAAGGCAACT
The DNA here is from genome assembly GCA_035046325.1 of Drosophila niveifrons. Lineage (NCBI taxonomy): Eukaryota > Metazoa > Arthropoda > Insecta > Diptera > Drosophilidae > Drosophila > Drosophila niveifrons. The sequence goes on from JAWNOC010000046.1 coordinate 24,262,030, forward strand.
TATCGGAGAACTTTTTTATTTATCGTTATCCAATTTTATTTTTTGCAGCAAGGTCAAAAGGGGACGCCACACGCTAAGTTCACAAAATGGCAACGGCGATTCTTGATAGACAAAGAGCAATAAACAATTCTAAGATACATACACATATGTAGATAATACTAGGCTGCGTATATAAAGATACGTATCATGGTCTTTAATTTGCATAATCAAGCAGAAATGAGCGTGGCTAGACGTTTAAGCGTTCCAGCCCCTAACTTGTAGTGTTATCGTTCTTGTCTCGATATTAAATTAATGCCGTTTAGGCTACCATGCCTCCGCTTTTGTCTGCCTGTCTTGGGTGTTTGGTTTATTTTTTTTTTATATTTTCGTTTTTCGGGCTGATCAACTTATTTTTCACCTGCTCATTAATCACTCAGGCGTTGAAATGCCCCGCCCGATGGCGCTCGCCATGCTCATTAGCGTAATTGCTCAGTTGGCATCACAGTTGGCGGCGATGGTAACGTTGGTTGTGGCAGCGGCTTCCACATTTTGATTAGCGTGCATTAAATGGTTTCATTTAAGTGAATCAAATCAAAGCTCTCGAAATCTTGCGTTATTTGATTTATAACAATTTTTTTCGAATTTTCCATTCTTCGACTGGAACGTGAGAAACTTTTCAATAAAGTGGCAAACGTTTTCTGTAAAATATTTCGCGCTTTGATGCGCACAACCGATTTATTTATTATTAAATTATTTGGCATTTGTGACTTGCAGAAAAGCACATGCCATTGTTTTATTTGTGTTCGCATTGCTCGAATTGGATTATTATTTATTATTTTGGTAGCCATTCGGTCCATCAATCAAATTTGAAGACAATTGCGATTTTAATGTAGGGCGTGGGCGCCTGCTCAGCAATTTGTGGACACTTTTTGAGATTGCTCTGACATTTTTTGAAATGAACAAATGAACTTATCGCCACTTCTCACCCTCACCCTCACCCTCTCTCTATCTCTTCCATTTTTTACAGTATGTCTCCTTTGACAACGTTGTTGATGCTTTTTGTCGTTGTGGTATGTCGTTTGGAACAGAGTGCAGCTTACCCGGCGGCTTACTCCTACAATTTGGCACCGTCTAGTAGGGCTGATGTGGTCAGCACTGCGACGACTCCACAACTGATTAGCAAACTGCTGTTGAAATCTCCAACACTGGACAACGTTTATATGGACTATTTGGTCACGTCGAAGCCACTTCACCTGCGCAAGTACAACAGCAAAACAAAGAAAACCAAAAAGGACTCGAAGATCTATTTCATTCCCATCCCGCCACTGCCCTATCGCTATATACCTGGCATTGGCTACGACTATCAGCCCACTAAAATCAAGCCGATTATCCAGGAAACATCCAGCCAGCATCGCATGCCAGTCTCCTCCCCCACTAATACAGAAATACCTTCAACACAGAGTAAAGTATTGCGTGTCCAACATAACAAGGATTACTTCTTCAATGGTCGTCCATTGCGACTGCAGGCAGCTCATGCGGATCGCAAGTCAGCGCTGACGCCACTTAATCTTAATTCAAGATTTTATTACAATAAAAACATAATTTATTAATTATTTGTAGACAGTCAATACCTGTGTTTAATTTGATTGTACAAGGGAATACTTTAAAGACAACCATAATACTGTTGTTAATTGGCATAATTATATAGCAGTCACATGCTCATGGCGTTAAATTGATTATAATTATATGAATATATTAAAAGAGACACAAGAGCGGGGAATCTGAACATCCATTTAGCAGATGTAATTAACATATGGCCACCGTTTTACCAGCATCAACTCCGATGTTGTGCAATGAATAATGAAGTGTGAGCAACTGAAAGATTCATTTGGGCCATCAAGTCGTATGTATAATGAGCTGGTTATGAATTTACACTTTGGATGATACATGCGCATATACATATATATTTATATGTATAGAAAGAAGAAGTCGGAAGAAAACAAAATTGGGGCAATTAAAAGAAATTTGTTGCAAATTTGTGGCCGCAAAACGAAACGAGCGGGCACCCAAGTAACATATTATAACTACGAGTACGAAATGAGCAGCGCTTTCACTCCCAGTAACTGGGAAAATAGCATTCATTTAAATACAGCTTATGGTATAAACGAAATGTTCAAACGAATGCGTGAGAAAATCAACTACCCTCCATAGAATGATAATAGAGAACGGAAAGTATAGCCTATTGCCCGACGGTTGCCGTTGCCACGGCAGGGCGCCAAGCAACATATTTATTGAACAAATTAATTCCCAAATGAGGAATACCCCCTTCTCTCTCTCTCTCTCTCCCTTTAACCATCACTCGTTGGCAGTAAGTCTCCCATTGTGGCAGTTCACATTGTAAACGAAATTGTAATCGCAGCAGGCAGAAAAGTATACACACACATTTGAAAATTACTTTGGGATCAAGGATCAACAAATAGAAATCGAATATATTTTAGAGAATCAACAAAATGAGCGACAAAGGAAGTCCACCTTCATATGTATGCAATATGCAACTTAATATCGACCCTTTGGAGAAGCCAAAGGTTAGGACATTTTGTGGGCCTGCCTACGAGCAACAAAGTTCAGAATCAGACCCTCAAGAAGAGTGTTGCGTGGATGTAGAAAATGTTACAGTCAAGTTTTATATATCAAAAACGAAAATTGTTGCCCAAGTTTATCCCAATTGCCTGACCATGGCTGAGGTCAAACAGGATATATCGCGAAAATTTGAAGTGGACCCGAGCGTTATTTTGCTCAAACAAAACAATAGTTTGCTCTGCGACAATACACCCATTCATGCCACCAATTTCGATGAGTTTGGCATACATGAGTTTCAGCTGGAACTCAATGTACCACAGGGAGATAATACTAAACTCAGTCTAAATGTCTACTATGAGTGAGTTTTGTTGCCAAGATATTAGCTCCTGTCTACCGACTATTCTCTTATAGTAAGCATCGTTTGCCTGACTATCTGACTGTGCATATTTCTGGCGAGGACACCAAGGATGGACAGCCGAAGAACGTGGTGGTCGAAATTGAAAATGCAGCCATTGTTAAGCCATTTCTGTGTGGATACAAGGACAAACACAGTCGCAAGGAGTACTTGGATGCTTTCACCCAAACAGGACCATATTTAGACAAGGGCAAGTATCGGCGATATCGCTCACGTGATACCCAGACCTGGGAGCAGAAGGAAAAGACTTTGGTATGCGGCAAATCTGAGTGACGTGACAACAAATCAACTAAATCTAACTTACTGACATTGCATTTTCATACATATGACATAGAACACTGCGCATGAGCAATCCGTGCAATGTGCCCTTGATGGCATCAACGTAAGATACATGTCCACAGCTAATGATTATATCATTGTGCCTGGCAAGTATCAAACATATGCACAAAAAGAGCGAGCTGAGCGAAAGCTCGAGAAAATTCTCTTGATACAGCGCAATTGGCGTCGCTGGATACTATGGAAGTACATTCACATGTGTGCCAAGGAATATCGGTAGGTATGCAAAGGATGTAAAATACAAATATCATACATATGTTATTATTGTGGCCAGGTCGCTGGTGAAAAACCGCGAAGAAGAAGAGCAGCAATATGAACATTGTGTAGAAAAGCGCGTAGAGCGCACTGAGCAAATAAAGCAATTTCCCCGCACCAATGACGACTTCGATATGCTATTTGCTGAGATCTCACGTTGGAAGCGCGCTGAACTGAAGCGCATTACAGCTCATTTTGAAGGACCTGCTCGCATATCGGAGGTGAACATTCTACTGGATAAGGAAATTCAGTTGTTGAACGGCGTAGAGAGACAGCGACGTTTGGTCTCCATGGCCATGGAAGACTTTCGCAAAGATCAGCTGCTGAAGGAACTGGGTAAGCCAATCGAATGGATTGGCTACAAGGATTGCAAAATTCACTTGGACTTGTTGCGCACGCAACGCGTTCGATTCTTAACTGAAGTCTACAAAGATTTGCGTCAGACAGTGGATAAAGAAAAACGCCTGGAGCTGCTAAGTCGTGTAATGGAGTTGCTCCTGGATGAAGCTTGTTTTCCCAATTTTCCAGAGGTGAGAATTGTGTAATTTAAATATGTTTACAAACATTAAAGTTGTTTGACCAATATACTCGTATACCTTTAGCTGTTTGATCTCTTTGATAGAGAGAAGAATCTTCTGATCTATGCCAAATCATGCGATGTGGAAATTTTGCGCAAGCGCCAAAATATATTGTTCTTTGAACTAATCAAATTTCAGAAGCGTGCTCAACAAAAGAGTAAGCCATAGACCAGAGTTATCAAATCCTTATTCATATTTCTTTCGCAGATGTTCCGTCACGAATGTGCATTGTTTGTAAAAAGGTCAAGCCCTACGCTCAATTTGCGATCCGAACTCGCCAAAGCCATGTGGACACTTGTAAGCACTGCTACTATTTGAAGGTAAGGAATGAACTTATGGAAACTAACTCCATACTCGAGAATCGGCCTCCTTATTGCAGTTGGTGGCCACAGAAAACACCGTGTACCAATCAATTCTACGTTGCATACAGCGCGATGAACGCAAGCGCAAATGCACCACGTCCTTTGCTTTTGTCATGCAACAGGACGATGTGCGTCACATGCTGGATAAAATATGGCACGGCCACTCAGCACTTAGCAAGTCAGAGACGCTTAGCGAATTAAGGTGACTGCCATATAATACCTAGTTGATCCCTTTTTTAACTGTTTTTGCGTAGATTGCCTCGCTGGAACAAAAGTGATGATTGGTCACCGTGGAACTGTGTGTGCCTCACGGAGCGCGAGACACGCGATCATTATAAGATCGACAACATGGAGAAGGTTTATGATCCCAAGTTTATATTGTATGTTGGCAATTGTCACATGCTGGCACGAAACTTGTTCCACACTTTGGCTGCTGTCGCCACAGAGTTCCAAGAGACGGGACAGTGGTGGAAAGTGGGCATGAATAAGCAACGCACCAGTAACTTAAATGCGGTATAAAGGCAATTTAAAAATATATGTTTGATTGATTTAAACAATTTCTCACCTTATATTTCTGTTTTAAGGATCATTTCAACAACATCTATGTATTGATACCGCTTAGTTGCAAAATTACTAATTTACTCTCCATTTGAATAGTTTACTTTAATTCTGCGCCTAATTATAATTAATCAAACAATTCAAATTTTGACAAAACGATAAAACGATAATTGAAATTATTTTCTACTAAGAACATCCTTAAATTTCGCTTCCAAGTACTGAACGCGTTTCAGTAATTTGTCACTGGTGCTAAACTCGTTGTACGGCACGGGTATAACATGGTATCCACTCTTCTCTAGCAAATCCATTGCCAGATTCGTAATGCCACTTGCACTTCGGTGTGTTCCATGACAAATATCATGAAAATCAACCACCATCAAGGCAACTCTAGAAGCAAGGCGAGTCGATCAAGCATTTTGATATCAAGAAGCACATAATAAGCAATTTACCTTATTGCATCATGATTACTATTATCCAGAGGAAGAGCATTCTTTTGTGCATCAAATTGACATGTAGCATCTGTAAGTTATAAAGTTATTGTTAGTAGTTCTCTTTCCACTGCCGGTGAATTTATCTTACCAATTATAAAGCCCATTTTGCTGTCTACTGAGCCAAGAACATGATTACTGGCGGGTAGCAAGCTTTTTAGCGCATCGAGCATGCCGTTGACAAGAACTTGCTTGGACTTTGTGTGAGCCATAGGTACTTGATAGGCGGGACTATCAGCTGGTAGCAACGCGCCCTTGTAGTCCGACGCACACAATTGCGCATAACTGTTTAAATTTAAAAGCCTCATTTTGGATGTTGGACTTAAACCGACCTTGTCACTTTGCAATTTTGTTAAGAAATCCGTGCTGTTAATAACATATTTAAACATAAAAAAGTAGGGTTTTATATAAGTCAAGTTGCAACCTCAGCACTGATTCTAGGTGACTATCCTCCACGATTCCCAACATCGTCAGCGACCAAACGTAATTCAACCAATCTGATTGCTTTGTGAAGTCCTCCCGTACTATTGATTTGGCCAGCTTCTTTCGAACATCCTCTAATTGTCCACTTTTAAAATTGAGTAACGCCGCTGTTAAGAAGTATGCGCTGAGATCTTGAGGCCGACAAATTTCAGTATTCTTCAGTAGCCACTGCGTTAACGATTCCAATATATCTGTAAATAAATTAAGCTACATTTCAGATCTCATATTGAAGTGTTGTTCACATTACCCAAATCTCGATAGCGCATAATTCCCAAACTGGTTAATATTGAGCCAACAACCGCTGATTTTTCCGAATTCTTTGGCAGCTCGGCTTGTACATCAGCACAAACTTTTGCACCGAGCACAGAGTCCTGAAAATTAAGCATTGACATGGCGTACAGCACATCAGCAGATTGCTTCAGATCTAGTTGATCCGAAGCGCTGCTTATATTAAACGCTAAAGACCGTAAGAGTGGAGTGCTGCGACGTTTGCGTTGCGCCAAAGTGCTCATCACTTTAACCATCTGAGGTAGACTTATGCTTGCAATCAACTTGGCCGCTTCATCGTCTCCAGCCACGCCAAGCACCGTGTTCAAGTCGTCCGTTCGAAAACCAGAAATTCGTTTGTTGTTATTACCAGCTCCAGCCATGCTACCATTTTTGCCGTTTACTCCATTTTTGGGTAATGCAGTGCGGCCGAGCATCCGACAGACGCGTAAGAATCGCGTGTCATTCTCAAACTCTGAGATCTTGACGCGATTGATGGTGCTCCATTCGGCCAGAATTGAGACTATCTTCAAGGCATGCTTGCGTGAAAAGGAATTATTGTTCTCCGTTATCGCCAATAGACCATTCACCGTCTTGGCATTAACAATACGCTCGTCAATGCTGCTTATGGCAGATGGAGAAGATTTCACAGTCGGATCGTTCTCATTTCGTAGTGACTCGAACGCTGCAGCAACCATTTGTCCTGCATCAAATAAACAAGGGCAGTAAATTATGCACCAGTCTACATATCATGAACATTTTTACCAGAACTCTTGGGCTTCTTAACATTTCCTTCCGATGTCGGAGCACGAGTGTAAGCGTCATCTGACGCGTTTTGTCCATTGCTGGCCGGCGCTGCAATCGCTGCGCTTGCCGCACGTGCATTGCTAGTGTAGGTGGCGCGTCGATACAGATGTGTGACAATGCTGCCCGCGAATCGCTGTAGACCCAACATATTCAGTTAAGTTTTTCCAGGTAATTTGTTGAAGCGCTTGCGGCTTGCAATCAGTCGTCGCACTGTAAGACCAATATGAAGTTTACATAACCTTTTTGTTTACACATTTTTAGCTAAAATGAGTTTGTTATTCGCAGACAGCCAATGTTTTTTTTGTAATCGGTAATTAGTTTTATAATTACTGAGTTAATTCAATATTTTTGTTAATATCATTATTCACAAATTACTTAAACTTTCCTATGTTCTGGAAATTGACGACAGGGTCGATCGGCTAACCCACCCAACTACAACAATGCAGGAGCCCTACACTTAACATGTTGCGATATGTTAAATAACATAGCAATATAAATCTGATATTTTTTAAATTAGATAATAAATTGTGTAATTGATTTTTCTAGGAAAATATTAAGTAAACAAATTACATTTTTAAAAATTTGAATGCAGTTGGCGTACCAATTAATAAAATAATCTATCCAATCAGAATGTAGCAGCACCAATAGAGCAGCCAGTCGAATTATTGTTTAGTGTTGACAAATACCGATAGTCATATGTATAATTTAACACACTGCATGACAACACTGAATAGTATTCGCAACACTGGCGAGGGACAGCTCACCAATATTCTGCCCGAGCAGTGTTTTTTGCCTTTTCGTTTAAATTTTATAATTTTTATTTGGCCAAAAACAATAGAACGCGTCTTACTACATGAAACTCACAAAGCAGAGCTTTTAATAAATATATACACATATATTTATATTCGTGAAGAAATTGAATACAACAAAAAGTCAAACAAGTTTATCTGCCAGTGATTTGGCAAGTTAGTGTGAAAAATTCCAAAGCGAAAATTGCGTTAAAATGGTTGATAAATTCATCAGTATGTGGAAAGTGCGTGAACTAGCGGACAAAGTGTAAGTTGTTCTGCAATAATAACATGTTCATATATTCCAAAATACAAATCGGGACGAGATCGATAAAAAAACCAAAACTAAAGTATACTGTTGACACTCCCATGACCATCGCAAAACACCAACAATTAATGCCCGCCCCTCCCCTCCCTCTTTGATTTTCGAGCACACAGGTGCCAGAAATGCAGATATGCTAAAAGTGATATACATAGTTTTTTGTTTTATTCTCATTGTGTTTATGAAAGAGCGATTAACGCTTTGTCTTATTTGCTGCTTTTATAGTTTCCAAGGTTGTTTATTTTGTCGGAATTACAAAACACATTTGTACATACTGACTCGTAAATTATTGTCCAGTATTTTCGAATCACACATGGAAGTGTAGGTATATATGCAAGCGCACTCATACACGCTTATGTGAATTGTATTGGAATACATATCTAAGTAGTTTATCAAGAAATCAGTTTGTTTGAATTAGGTACAATTTAAAAACGATATGAACACGTTTCAGCTGTGCTCATACTTGTGCCGTGTGCGTCCAATAGCGGTATTCAATTCCAATAAACTCACACTTCCAATTGCAAACACTTATTAGCTTACTACTTGTTGTGTTTATCATTATCATCGAGTTTTATGTACGTGGCAAGCTAAAAGTTTCTCTACAAAATTGGAATGCGCCTTCCGTTCGCTTTATAAAGTTCGAGTATATAAGCTAGGTTATCTGTCAACTGATAATCCGACTTGTGTCACTTTATCAACTTCAGATCAGAATGAGATACACAATATAATAGTCCGTCGCCAGTCGAGTAACTTAAGCATATGTAATGAATCAGCTCCCAATTGCCTTTAAAATTTGTATACAGGTATAACTCACTATATATTTATTTCTATTTAAATATTTTAAATATCACCAAACCGTTATATATTTTCTTCTTTTTAAATAACACGTTCTTAAATTATAAAAATGAGAGACTAGTTGACATTACTCAATTATCATTAACAGCACCAATGTCGTCATGAACTACACAGAGATTGAGGGCAAGGTACGCGAGGCAACCAATGATGATCCCTGGGGTCCAACTGGGCCACTTATGCAGGAGTTGGCGCATGCCACATTTTCTTACGAAACCTTCCCCGAGGTGATGTCCATGCTTTGGAAACGCATGCTGCAGGACAATAAAACCAATTGGCGGCGCACTTACAAAGTAAGTAGTACCAAAAAATTGCGTTTGCAACTATCGTAATCCAAATCTAAACGTAGAGTCTGCTGTTATTAAACTATTTGGTGCGCAACGGGTCGGAACGAGTGGTTACCTCCTCCCGGGAGCACATCTATGATCTGCGCTCATTGGAAAATTACACGTTCACCGACGAGGGTGGCAAGGATCAGGGTATTAATGTTAGGCATAAGGTACGAGAGCTTATAGACTTTATTCAAGATGATGATCGCTTGCGCGACGAGCGCAAAAAGGCCAAAAAGAATAAGGACAAATATATTGGCATGAGCAGCGATGCAATGGGCTCCCGCAGCGGCGGTTACAGCGGCTACAGTGGTGGCGGCGGTGGTGGTAGCGGTGGTGGCTACAACGACGGCGAATGGCGAAGTAATCGAGGAGAGAATTGGTGTAAGCATAGTAGAATATAAAAAATACTACTAGTAACTGGTTATTTATAATATTCTCTATGATCCCTAGACTCTGATAAGAGCTCAGCAGAGCGTTACGAAGACGAGGACACTCATTACGACGGCGAACGAGAGGGATCCGACAGTGATTCGCCCAGTCCAAGGTAGACAAAATATAATTTATTATTACTTGCATATGAAATCTGTAATAAATAGAATGCATTCTCTCTACTAGGCGCAACTATCGTTACAATGATCGCGCTAGTCCCGCGGAGATAGCCGCTGAGAGTAAATCGCAGAACCTCAGTATGAATATACGCTCAAAGTCTGCTGTTAGCTCGCCGGTTTCCAAGCAACCTACTTCAGCAACAAGCGGCAGCGGTTCGAAGCCATCGGTAACTCAAAAGAAAATAAATTTGGGTGCTGCCGCCAACTTTGGGAAGACCCCAAGTGCCGCTGGCATTCATTCACCCACACATCGTGATACGCCCACCAATAACAGCATCGATCTAATGGGCGCCGCGTCACCTAACAACAACAGTACACCGAGCAATAATAATGATCTACTGGATGATCTATTCAAAACTTGTTCTCCGACGCCAGTTCAACAACAACAGCAAAAGCAAGGTGAGAAGACACTCAATAGTGCCGCCATCATTGCCGATGACGATGATGACTTCAATCCGCGAGCTGGTGACGCTGGTGCCGTGCAAGAATTTGGAGACTTTGCTGCTGCTTTTGGAGGCGAACCATCACTGCCCTCGGCTGGCATCATTCCGCCTGCTGGCATTGATGAGTTCGCAGACTTTGCTGCATTTCAAGGCTCCACATCTTCGACAACAATATTAGATAACCAGTTGCTGACCACTGCGACGCCAACTAATGATGCCTTTGACTTGTTGAACTCTTCGACGCCAACAGCAACAGTAGCATTGGGCGCACCTACGGCTACTGATCTTCTAGCCGGATTGGGAGACTTATCGATCCACCAGAGCATGCCAATGGGTGAGTGAGTAGTACTCTACATAGAGCTAATAACTAGATATAGGATTTGAATTAAGATTTGCAGTATAAAGACATAATAGATATAGATAGATCACTATGCGCATTTAGTCGGCCAAGACGGTCAAGAAAAAACGTTTGCATGACCGCGCGCTTTCCACACGTAACGGCAACATATTCCAATCGGATGCACTCGTTTTCTTTCTCTTTTAAATGATCGCAGCATTTGAAGCAGCACAGCCATCGTCGAAGACTCCGTCATCTCCATCAGCAGCAGCACGTCTGGCATTATCTAAAGCCATTGCTCAGCTGCGTGAGCTATCGCAAGTGCAGAGTTCAACTGATGCCAGCTTTGTGGCTGACATACTGCGCCAGCTGCACAGAAGTAATGCACTGCCTGGATACGCGACACCAGAGCAGATCGTTGGCCTTGATTGTCAGGCAATTGATTGGTCCGTCCTGGCCAGCAACGATTATGCTTCTCTCCTAGCGCAGCTTGCTAGATTATTCACCTCCGACTGGCCGCAGCCCAATACTGATGTGGACGTTTTGAATTTGTTTAAACTGGATTACTGTTTTGAGTACACGCAAACTTCGTTTGAGCTCCTGCAGCGGCAGCTAGATCGAGTGCCAAGCACTTCAAGTTGCATGCTAGAAGCGCTGCTAAAGGATGAGAGTTTAATTGCTGTGAGTCTGCTGCACATTGCACGACAACGAGGAGCGCTAATGCAACGCTTCGTGCGAACTATCAAGATTCTACCAGAGAGACAGCTGGATGAGCACGATGCGCAGATAACACAATTTATTCAACTTCTGATCGGATTGCCCAACTTGGTGGCCAACAAACTGGGACGGCAATTTCCAGCAATCTTTGCCCCGTTTAACTATAGCCAATTGATGCTACGTCAATGGCTTAAGGCGCTGTGCTTTGTGCTACAGTGCGAGGATATTATTGGCTACTTCGATCTATGTCCATTCAGCTGGCTGCTGTCGCGAGTTATCAACCATTACTCCGATGCCTCCACATTAGAATCACTGCTACGCTTGCTCACTGATTACGCGGTTATGCCAAAGGCAAGAATCGTAGTACAACAGATCATGCTAGAGCTGGAGCCTTCAGCTTGCTGTAAGGTAACACAGATCGCAGTAAATGCACAGCTCAATCTGTACTTGCTCTTGGGATCAACTATATTAGAGAGCTCTCAATGGGAACACTGTTTACTGCAGAAACTGCCACTTCAATGCGCACCCACTGCAAATGATGCACTGTGTTCGTTTATTGGGTATCTTAATGTAGTTGCGCCACTTCGCCTGAAATTGCTCTTTAAACAGCTGATGGGCATCTGGTGCAAGCGTTTGACTTTGCAAAAGCTGAGCAGACAAGAGCATGTGCGCATTAGCAAGCTTCTTATTCTCTCGGGCAAATGTCAAGGAGACTTCGACCTGGACCTCAATCGCCAACTGCACGACGGCTTCAGTCATCATCTGCAGTCTTCTGACGTTGTGCAGCGATACGTCGGCATGAAGACGGTGGAACTGCTTTATAATTTCATGCAGCCCGCTGAAGAGATGTCATTAAAGTTCGAATATACTGGGTTAAAGGAGACACAGCACTGGCACATTCTTGAGGAGCTCGATGAACTAGCCCGCTTCGAATATCCCACTAAAAAGGAATTAAACAAGCAACCCAATCGAGTTCAAAGCCAGCGACTTGAATTGCAAATTATTCAGTTTATGGGAGACCAAGAAAGGCCAGAACAAAAGCCAAGCAGCATCGAACAAATTGAATCAAGACAGGACGTACCGAATAACGTGAACATGCAGTTAGACTTGGACTCTGATGATGAGTTACCACCGCAGTCGCTGGATGAAGATGACGTCGACTTAAAGCCCTACGACATGTCTAATGACACGTCTAGCACAATGGAGCAACGTCCCAGATTTCTTCTTGACTTACTGCACTTGTTGCAAAGCAAAGTTAAAAATTATCAGGTCTTTGAAGCGGCACTTGGCACAGCCGAGCAGCTGATTCGAAGCCAGCTGACGAATCATGACGAGAAATTAGCTCTGGAGTTGATGCAGCTCTTCATTACACTTGAGATGCAGTACTATTTTGACAACTTCGAGCAGACACAGTTCATGTGTTGTGTGGCCATCTGTGTATCCCATCCTGGTGCCTCCGCTGAGTTCCTGTGCCGAGAGTTTCACACAGCCAACTCACGATATGCCCTGAAAGTGCGCATCCTAATACTGCAGGTGTTGGGCACAGCGGCCAAAGAGTTGGCCGATGACAAGACGCTGGAAACGAGAAGTCAACAAATCCTTGAGATAGTGCCACCAGCTGCGAAGCAAATGCGAAAGTTTCAGCTCCACTCCGACCAAGACGAGGCCACAGAGCGTTTAGTTACTGCTCAGCGCATCATCAGAGAACGTTTGCGGACAAAAACAAAGCATTATTTTAGCAAGCAGAAGGCGCCCGAAAAGAGAAGTGGTGGCCAGGCGAACCGCTTCCATGCATTTGCCGGCACATTTTTCTTTGGGCTTGTGCGTGGTCAACGAACGAGTAGCATGTTATACGCCAAATATGACAAAATAGGCTACGACATTGATAGCCAACTGCTAGTTAATATGCTGCACACGATGGCCGTACTTGTAATGTGTGCGCAGAATTGTCCTTTGTTACCCACAATGGCTCGGGAGGTCTTTGATTTGTGCACTTTTGTACGCTTTAATCCCGAGGCACGCGTTCGAGCAGCGACTCTCCAGCTCTTGGGTATTACACTGGTCACCACGCCTTCTGACCTGCTAATTACTCACTTTGCCGAGCCTCTGAAGGAGCTACAACACTGGCTCAACGATTTTATGCGTTCGCCTCTTCTGGGCGGGGAGGCATCCGATGAGTGCCGTGAGCTTGCCGAGCAAATATTGTCCACGTTCTATAAGTTATTTGATTCATCGTCAGAAAGTCATGCCAATTAGGTGAAACTATAAAAACATAACTAAACTCGCTTCTATTGAAATGAAAAATTAAAAAAGTCTATTATTCTGCAGAATACGTATTTGTCTATTTATTGACATGGATTTAAGAATGTATTATAATATGTAGTCGCTAGATGAACTATTGTCAATATTCAGATTTATTTGAAATAAAATTTCACTTTATTTTTGTTCTTTTTCCCTTTATCAAAAATAAAATTGCTATAATTGCGCACAATGTAATAATGATAACTTGTATTTGAAGCATTTTTCAATATACCGGGCATTGTGCCTCAACCACGGACGCACTAGGTAAACAACAGTCCTTATGCATTTGCAATTCTATAGCACCTAGTTGATCCAGATCCCATTCGGACTGCGCTCATCACAACTCCAAGCCGTCCCTACAAATGCACATTCAACTGCTTACCGAAATTCTATTTTTCGTTCATCTCTTTTTAAAGGCCCTTGGAATTGATTATTTACCTGCATCTAATCGATCCACGTTTTCTTTTGCAGACAATATGCTGCCGCCTATCGCAGCTGTTTCTGGCAACAATCTGCTTCAGCCAATGTCTGCCGCAAGCAACAACAATAATCGTAATTCAAGCACCAATGGCACCGAGGCGACAACCACGCAGTCAACAAACGTTGGTGCCACTTGGTCGGGTAATCTGAAGGCGGGCAACTTGAACATCGATTTGGATAATTTGCTGATTAGCAAAATGGGCAAATCTAATGCACCAGCGCCCTCTATGAATGCCCTGAAAACACAGAGCCCAGCCAAGACGCAGAGTCCGCTGAGTGTTCAGACTGGTGGCGGATTTGCTGGACTTTCGCCACTCACCAGCCCCAATTTGTTTGGAGCATCGCAACAGACCATTCCACAAACACAGTCAGCAGGAGGAGCATTTGCCAATTTCAGTGCGTTCCAACAGCAGCAACAACAGCATCACAGTAGTAACAATAATGCTTCTGCTTTTGATTTATTCCAATGATATTTGTTGTCTAAATCACGTTCCACATACACACAACCCCTAATCACTTACACACGCTGAAGTTTTCTGATTCTTATTTCGTTCTATAAAAATGCCGACTGTTTATTATTTTTGCTAAATTAATTGTTATCCAACATACATATTCAATCCCCAATATCCACATTGTATTATTATTTGTAACATCTGCTCGCTTTTGATTTCTTCTACACTTTTTTCAAAGCCATGAATAAATTCTACATCCGTCCTGTTATCCACACGCATTTGAGATACCATTAAGCGTATTTCAATGTTCGTCGTATTGCAATAAAACGAAAACATTTAATGGTTGTACTAAATCAATATCATGTAGCACAACAAAAGGACGGCTGATGATGTATCATTGAAATTGTTACAAAAAATATTATTGATAATAAAAAAAAATTAGCAGTAGTTAATGAGTTAATGTATATAAAACCAACGTGTGAAAAATAAAGAAACGAAATGAAAAACTATCTTATTACAAAAGTAATTTTGTTTATTAAGTTTGGGAATTGGGGAAACCATGAAATACAGAAGAAATAAAGTGTAATAAATTTTGAACTTAGAACTAACGTGGTGAAAATATATAGAGCTAGATACATACATCTGGAATGTATGTCACTACGCCTCCACAGCCACCTTGTTCTTATTCTTCTTCTTTTTCTTCTTAGGCTCTTCATCAGCCTCAGCATCGCCATTCTCATCGTCAAGAATTTTGCCATTGCCATTGCTAGTGCCATTTGTCGTCTCCTTACGCTTCTTTTTCTTCTTCTCCGACTGTGGCGCATTGTTGGCTTCCTGTCCAGCTGCCTCGATGGCCTCCTTCATGACCTCAATGTTCTTGCGTGGCACGTCGCCCGATTCGTAAAACTTAAGACGATCTTCCACCTGCTGCTTCAACGTTTCACCAAATACACTGGTTGGCTGTTCCAAAAAGCAATCAATGCGAGACGCAATCGAGCACTTGTTGGCCAGGAAACGTGAAATACGACCCTTGTTCTTAAGACCAGCTCTTCCGATAAACGATGAATGATAGATAAGTCCATATTTAGGTGTATTGGAACGAGTTTTGAGTGCTCGGAACAGAGCCTTCTCAGCTCCTAAAATTTGAACTGTCGATGCTGGGTACTTGGCCAAATTTGTAAGGCTGCCGGCGTGCGAGATTAGTCGAGCACCGACTTGATCCCCTATAAGTGACTGAAGGTTCGGCGCCACCAAGTTCATCTTGTTGTGCAAGTATGTGGAGAGCCTTTTGCGGTATTCGGAAAGCTTGACGACACGCTCAGCGAACAGCTCAATGTTCATTAGATCCACAATGGAAATGTCCATACCCATGGACATCTTGCCCGCATCTATGATAGCTTGAGCCTTGGACGAGTCCATAACAATTTGCTCCAGCTCCTCGAGCTTATCTTGAGTGAGGTCCTTACGGTCTTTGATGAACTTCGCTGCCTTTGCGAACATATAATTGTCAGGAACAATTTTGACCAGTTCTGGGAAGTGATACGAGTACCACTCGCGTATCCGCATCGAGAACGTGTTGACATCCTTATCTAGCTGATCGAGCAGCGCAATCGATTGAATAATCATGTTGTCCGATCGGTGCACGTTGAACTTGACCTTGGCTCGCGAATAACTGTGTCCCAGACCAAGTTGTGCCACGCCAGCCGACTTGTCAGTAAAACCTATGATCAGAAATGTAAATCATCTTCCATAGAACTCGACGGCGGACTTACCCTTGACCAATTTAGCAAAGTGGAATCGAACGCCACGGAGTATTTCGGGAACTACACCAAAGTGACTGCATTGAACGCCCACAGCTTCGGTAATTGCTGCGCCTAGCTTGGCATCTGCAATTCCAAGGGTGCACTTCTTCTTCTTGAGCTTGGCAAAGAAATCGTCGAGAAAATGCAGTAGATCTTGAGGCACAATTCCCTCGGATATGGCATTGATGTTCTCAAGAGCAGCTATAGCCGATTTGAAGGGCGCAAAGCCAGCCAGTTTGACAATGGAATTGAACTTGGCGATATCCGTCACAGAAGACTCCACTTGAGGTAGAAACATAGAAACCTCCTCGAACTCTTTAACGGAGAAAAGTGCGAAACCTGCCGCATGCTCATAGAGTACGTACAGACTTGACTACAAGTAAATTGAAAAATCATATTTAAAAAGCGTCACTTTCAACACGTTTTGGAGCTCCAACTCCTTAACAATATTTAGGTTAGACTAAATCGTTTTTCCGATTTTTTGCTTGTTGTACTTGGAGTTATAACATTTCTTACACACGACACATCTTAAAATAGGTAGTTGAAAATTAAATTACCATATTAAGGCCTTTTATATGCCTTTATAGAAATAAAAATTGTTTCACTTAAAACTCGAGCGCGTTGTTTTTTCCACGTGCTAAACAGAACGAACAGTGTTCACACACTTGTGTATTTTTAGTGATTACACACGAACATGCGTTTTACAGCAATAATTCGATTTGGCAACACTATGTAGTCATAGTGTGACCATTTGAATGATGTTGGTATATTATTCGAAGAAAAATATTATGTTTAAAAATAAAATTTGCGGTCACGCTGGTTGCCAGCCCATTGCTTGACCCGTCAACAAATTCTGATTAAAAAAATTAATAAAGTTCATCAATACATTCACAATCGTTCTTAAAGTGGAGAAACATTCAGTTCATTAATAAGAAAGGGGTTGTAAACTAGTATTTTAGCAGGTGAACGACAATAATAGCTGCATGGCAATGGAATTTTTGTTGTAAGTAAATGTTGATTTGTTAATATGTGTGCACTGGCATGTGTGAGTATGTGTTGTGTTGTGTATGTGTATGTGCGAGAGGGCAACAAAAACAAACTGGCAAACTATAAGTGCTGCAACCCCTCAGTGCAGTGTTCTTTGTTCGCCTGTTTGTGCCTGCACCTGTAGTGAGTGGGTGGCTGTCCATCACTTGTGGCACGAAATAACAACATAACTCGTTTACTTTTTCAACGACTATAGCGGTTCACGTTCAAGCAAAACCTTTAAGCCGAAGAAGAACATCCCGGAGGGCACGCATCAGTATGATCTCATGAAGCATGCAGCTGCCACACTTGGTTCGGGCAACCTGCGCAACGCGGTCTCTCTGCCTGATGGCGAGGATCTCAACGAATGGGTGGCCGTTAATAGTGAGCCTTTTCATCAAGATATCTATGCACAATTAAACCAATTACTTTCTTCGCTTTACAGCTGTCGATTTCTTCAATCAGATTAATATGCTGTACGGCACAATCACGGAGTTCTGCACAGAGGAGAGCTGTGGAATTATGTCGGCGGGTCCGAAATACGAATACCATTGGGCAGATGGTTTGACAGTGAAAAAGCCCATCAAATGTAGCGCTCCCAAGTATATTGACTATCTGATGACGTGGGTGCAAGATCAACTCGATGACGAGACCTTATTTCCATCCAAGATCGGAGTGCCATTTCCAAAGAATTTTCTAGCCTCCGCCAAGACCATATTGAAGCGTCTGTTTCGCGTTTATGCACACATCTATCATCAGCACTTTTCCGAGGTTGTCACATTGGGTGAGGAGGCGCATTTGAATACGTCATTTAAGCACTTTATATTCTTTGTGCAAGAGTTCAATCTAATTGAGCGACGCGAACTGGCGCCCCTGCAGGAGCTCATCGATAAGCTTACGGCAAAGGATGAGAGGCAGATATAGGAATCACTGCATCAGCTATTTTAGCAGCATATTAGCAATAGAACGAACGGCTTGCAATTGGACTTGTGATGATGACGACGATGATGATGAATTGCATTTTGGCGCTGTGTATTACGATTTAGTTTAGTTACCGCCTTTCCTTTCCTCGTTTATAGCTTTTATTGTATCTTCAACGTTTCGCTGTATACAAAAAATGGACCCTCAAAAATTGTCGAAAGCGTGTTGTGTTTTTGCTGACAGAGCGATTAGCAGCAGCAGCAATACCATCTACTAAATATTTTTATATGTGACACGTACTTTTAAGAGATATAAAACATATTTATATTTATATATGTATGTACTATATGCAAAGAAAATGAAACACACACTCACAGAATCGACAATACGCATTGTTTTAACTAGAAAAACAACCGCTGAAATCCGCTTGTAAACAAACTGTGAATTGATTTGTTTATGTACTTTGGCATGCGCACGTATTATTATTAATTTCAATCAGCGGATGGTGGAAATTCGAGATTGGAGTCGACCGCACCCGATAGCCCTAATATATGATAATAATTATAGACTTAAAACAACATTTTTGATATACTATTTTGTACTAATAAATAAACTGAGAATATAATGCTGATCATTGCACCGCAATCTTTATTTAAATAAGGACATAAAAACTTAGAAATAATAAAAATTGTACATTTAGATACAATATTTTAGATCAGCTATTTAAATATATGTATGTATGTATAACTGAAACATTAATTACAAAACAAAGGCATTTGTACATATGTATGTCCGGTCTACTATTATCTACACATTCAACATATATATGTTTATTATATGTACTATTTCTAATCACATTCGGTTAATCACACGCTAATCGCGTACCCCATTTAAACGTTCCAAATTACTTGAGTATGCTTTTGTATTTGCCTTGCTCCATATAGAAATCAGCATGTGTCTCGAGCAACATTTTCCACTTCATAGCCAATTCTTTGTAACTGGCACCTTGTCCATCTAAATCCCTTGGCAGCTGTTTACACTCGACCATTGTGCCACCACGACGAACAGTGACACGGGATCGTATCTTGGCTGTCATAAAGACGCTACAATAACAACAATAAATACGGATTAACAACGCACACCTTATCAGTCAAATGGATGGCGACGCACCGAAAGGTGTTGAGAAATATGTTGACGTGCCGCGGCGCATTGGTGAACTCTAGCAGCTTGGGCTGACATGGATAAGCTGACCAGCTCTCTACAGATCGTTTAATCAGCTTGGGATTCAGCTGGAGCGCGTGACCCAATTGCACGCCTTTCATATCCATGATGGCCACGATGCCGCGTGCACAATTGTCTGGCTCCAGTTTTAGCAACAAATCCAATATCATTTTGCTCGCCTGAAATATTAATTAAAAGTAAATTTGGGGCATCCCTGGTGATGATGGGTATTGCTTGCTATTTACCTTGAATACGTTGTTTTGTGTGTGACGCTTGGGATCGTGGACTGCAGTGCGGATGATGACCACCTTTCGTTTGTGTTCATCGACGCCATCGACAGGCAGAAACACGCCTAGCTTCAGCAGCTCCTGTATTTCGGGCAGCATGGGATCGCAGTTGTCAAACCACTCGCTTCTCTCTGCACGCATTCGATAGAACACTTGCAGTTTCTTTTTGGTGCGCTCCAAGTCGAATTTGCATGTGCGCAGAAAGAAAGACAAACTTTCATAGGTTTTGCATCCATTTATTTCGGGATTTGCATCCAACCAATTGCGCAATTCCAGCACTCCCTCGTCCTGCACCTTCCTCACATTATCCGCATCCACATCCGCATCCGCATCCAGACCATCAATTATACTGCCCGCTGACATTATTACAGCTGCGCCGCTTGCACTTGTACTGATCGAATGCTTGTGTGCGACTAATCGGCGTCATTGCAACGCAAGCTTTTTGGTTGTGCAAATTTGTAGCTTTTTGACTCTGTCCCACAACCAGAAGAGGGCAAAGCGTATTAATACTGGTCAATACCGGTAGCCACATTCTATATATAGTTATCCATAAGTAGATTAATTTCACTCACACTGCACATTCAGCTTACGTGAGTGAAATGTACGATTGCAATTGAATTAAGTCAAAACTATTTATGAAAATGAGTGATCAGCACTTTTTCAAATTGAGATAGGTCAAGTTTAGCCAACGTTTATAAAGGTGGAGACACTTTAATGGCACTATCGATGTATTGAAATGTTTGTCATCTTATAAAAATATCGTTTTCTTTTTACAATTTTAATTTACTAACAAAATATTATTTTAAATGATAGAATTTTGAGAAATTTAAATACGAGTAGCGGAGTTTTGTTTATTTGATTTTAAAAGTACAGAATACCAGCTTAAAGCTTGTTAAAATTCTTTCGGTATTTTAATATATGTATTTATACAGCAAAGTATATATTAGATAAAGTTATTCTAATAACTATAATTATTTAAAAATCAGTAAAACTTTCATATTCAACTTTAAATTAGTAATTAAACATAAGTGGAAGATCAAAATCTGAAAAAATTTAAGCACAATGATTTATAAATCATTCGTGTAATTTATATATGTAGCTTGCTTGCTGTGGGTACATTGATTCTGATATGTGATCGCTTTTATCGAAACTGGCCACACCAAAAAGTGTGAGCTTCGCTTGGAAAGAACATACCGGCATAAACACGACCCGCATCGCGCGAAAGGGCATCCTGTGCCGTGTCAGAGCATAGTCTAGACACAAAGCTATTGGTGACGCAAAACTGGTTCGCTTCGCGAAAATGGTTAAACCAGAAAATGACTTTCGGAGTATTTCACTAATTTGTGGAAAATACCATGTCGCTTTGAAGATCTATGCATTAAAAACTAGGATGGCCAAAGAATTACTCCTCGCTAAAAGAAAAAGTGAAAAGGCCCATCCAAGGTGTCACCGACTGATCCAACATAAATAGGGCTCGGTTGCCTCATATCCAACCTATTCCGAAGCGTCGTCAAATCACTCATTTGGACCCCATCTTAATGGATATCTATTTAAAAAGACAGTTCTGGTGGCTAAATACTTTTATTAATTTATATCTATAGATTAATATAATGAACAATTAATGCAGCTATCGTACTGCTAAACAGTAACATGTAAAATATCATACTATCAAAAATAAATAAAACAACATATTACAAAAAACAAGCTGTTTACTTTATTTATGGAGACGAAGTCCGGTTGGACTGCTTTATACAGTAAAAAACGGGCTACGGTAAATGTAACGGTAAGTGTAGTCGCTCTGGCGCAAAGAGTGTAAACAACGCAGAATGTAATGGAACTTTAACTACTAAATTATAAATAATTAAGCGATTAAAATTAAAGCACAATGATTTTTAACAATTAGTAGTTCTTAGCTTTGCAAGCATTTATATTATAATTTTTTTGCTGTGGTGAAGCTCTATTCGGTTAAACCCAAATAAAAGTTAAAGTGATTAAAGAAATATACTGAAAAATAGAATTTTTCATGGGGGCAAATGTGACAGCAAATTTTTTGAAAGGCCCGCGTAAAACCTCGTTTTGGTGCTGTGGAAACAGGGCATAATAATGCACTTGTTTGGAACTAGCAGGCTCTTATTTGTTACTGCATGTGCGGGCACATTGTTAAAATTGCTCCTTTTAATAAAAAGGCTTAATTATTTTATATCTTAAATTTCAATTCAAAACATGAATGATTGTGAAGCAATGTAAGTTGACCAAATGAAGTAAGATTTCTGCGGCGAGCGCACCTTCTATTTATTATTACTACTATGTCGAGTGCGGCACCAAAAAAAAAAAAAAAACCTAACGACACCAGCTATTAATGGCTTTGCAAGTCTGGGCAGCGTAATTGGGACGTATGGAAGTTGCATTCTGCAAGAACAATGAGATGGGCACTCCAAAACTGTTGAGGTAACTGAACAGGCATTTCTAGAGACGCAAGGGTTATATACAATCACAGCCAGCATAAGCGGACAGTTAGGAAACAAATAAATTAACCCGAAGAATGCAGGAATGGAGAAAGACCGGGGTTTGCATGCTCAATTCAACTTTATTGTTACATTATTTGCAGTACATGGTAATTATGAGAAATAGAAGGTGTCCGGGAACAACAGAGGCAGCAATAAGAAGAAAGTGCGTTCTTGTGGTTTACCAGCCTCCGATGAAGGGTCATCCGAAGTTGCTGCCCCTTCTGGGTCAACAGAAGCCTCGTGTAACACAACTGTTTATCAATGTAAATGATTGTATTAGCTAGCGATCTTACCAAGGTCTTATTAAATACTTACGCTCTCCGGTTATGTGAGGAGCTGCAAAAGTGGATAGTGGGGCATAAACCACCACGATGAGTGCCAGGCAGATGAGGATTGTACGAAGAGACATGTTAAAGCCAAAAGTCGAACTGATGTTAGCCTCGCTCAGTTGGCTATTTATACATAGATGCAGTTGGCTTAAGTGAATGCAAATGAGCTGTGGTTAATTACCTTCTAGAGGCTAATCAATCACCCCAATCTAGCTTGCACTGACATTATGTACTCTTGATCTCATTTCAGCTGCGTTTTATAGGTTGATAGGACTGAACAATCGTAGCCTGAAGCTGCAATAGTCAACTAATGCAGATGCCGCCAAAGCTTATGAAGAAACACAGTATGGATAGCTTACATTGTCACATCCCAAAACGAGCACTTTAAGCAATGTTTATCGCAATATTTATTAAACATTACCAAGCTCTACGTGATGTTGGCCATATCACTAAACGAGAACGATATCCAGTTGACGGTGGATTTGCCGCGACTCATCGATTAGAAGAATCTGTCTAGTTGCCATATGTTCGGCGTGGCCATGTATGACAAGACGATAATCAAGTCAAGCATCTGCAATTTGGCCACCAATTCGACAAATGTCGCTTCAAAGTAAGAGCTATGCACAATATAAAGCATATATCACTTATAATTATACTAATTTATATACAGTTCCTCCGTGCTCATATAGCACAAATGTCGCGCTTCATATGTAGATCTTAATGGCTTTCATATCAACATCAACAACCACATTATCAATAATTGTTGCTGTAATTACTTAAATTTCTGTTGTTTTTATAATAGCCAAATAAAAATCCAAAAAACTATTTAAAAAATTTTAAAATATCATTTGACTTCTGTGCAACAGTTGCTTATAAGATATAAATTGGCACGCTATTTATGTTTTTGTAGTACCACAACTGAGTAAGCAAGTGATTCGCCCTATTTCTGCTTGCTGCTGATTTCAGCTCGCCTGGTATTTAAAATGCCGGCACATAAGTTATAATACCCTTCTACCCTATGGGTAGCGGGTATAATAATTAAAATGTTTATCCATCTTATGTCCTTTGAGTCATTTTTGACATTTTTTATTTTTGGACGGGAATTGAGTCACGTTGGGCTGCTTTTACAGCAAAAAACAGGCAATGGTAAATGACGCAAGGAATGTAAACAAAGTAGAATGTAAATAAACTTTTACCATTAAATTATAAATAATTAAGCAATCAAAATCATTTAAAAAAAATGGAAGCACAATGATTTATAAAAATCAGTAGTGCAATTCCCATAGCTTTTGTACATTTTTACTATATGGTAATTTTCTGCTGTGTAGCTCCGTTTTGATTTCACCTCGATAAGTTATCGAGTGACTAAAAAATATACTAAAAATGGTGGTCGATATTTAAGCACCTTTTATCTGTGTGATTATGACATTTTAAATATATTAAAAAATCCTAGTAAAACCTCGATTTTGGTGCTTTGGATACAGAGCACACTTGTTCTGAACACGCCGTATATTATTTGTTAATGCATATGCGGTCACATTGTTGAAATTTGCTGCTTTGTATAGAAAGGCTTGATTGGTTTATTTGGATAATTTCTTAAATTTAAATTCAAAACATGAATGAATCTGAAGTAATGGAGGTTGACCAAATGGAGTGCGATGTCTGCGGGGAACGCACCTTCCAAGAACGCGAGGGTTATTATTACTGTGTCGAGTGCGGCACTAAAAAGGAACAGTTATTAGCAGTGGAAATCAGCGCCGAAGACACTTTTAACGACACCGCGAAGCACACATCACAACGCACTATAAAGAAGCCGAAGATTAAGTTGGAAGATGACGACATCACATCCTGGGAGTTCTACAACTATGTATTGCGCGGCTTTCTGCAGGAACTGCTCCACATGGGCGCCAAACCAGAGTTAAAATTAATGACTTTACAAGTGTGGGCAGCTTATATGAGACGTATGGAAGTTGCATTCTGCAAGAACAATGAGATGGGCCTCCCGAAATTGAACGTGCGTGCCCTGCACAGGTAATTGAGCAGGCATTTCTAACGCAGTCCCTATTCACAATTATTGAAATATATTTCTAGAGACGCAAGAATTATATACAATCACAACCAAAATAAACGGAAACGAGAACGCCAAATTAGGAAGCAAGTGAATCAACCTGGAGATGAGCGAGCCAACTGGCGGGAATGGAGAAAGACAAAGGTTTG
The DNA here is from genome assembly GCA_035046325.1 of Drosophila niveifrons. Taxonomy (NCBI): domain Eukaryota; kingdom Metazoa; phylum Arthropoda; class Insecta; order Diptera; family Drosophilidae; genus Drosophila; species Drosophila niveifrons. The sequence goes on from JAWNOC010000046.1 coordinate 24,287,080, forward strand.
TATGCACTTTATTGTTACATTATTTGCAGTTCATAGTAATTATGAGAAATAGAAGGTGTCCGGGAACAACAGAGGCAGCAATAAAAAGAAAGTGCGTTCTTGTAGTTTGCCCGCCTCCGATGAAGGGTCTTCTAAAGTTTCTGCCCCTTCTGAGTCAACAGAAACCTCGTGTAATCACGTAAGGCAACTGATTACCAATGTAAATAATTGTATTAGCTAGCGACTTACCAAGATCTTATTTAATACTTACGCTCTCCAACCATCCGAGGAGCTGCGAAGGAAGACACACTTTAAGTCAAAAGTCGAGGTGATGTTAGGTCCGTTCAGTTGGCTTGCAAATAAGATGGGGGTTATTACCTACTAGAGTTTAATCAATCACCATCGTCTTATTTCAGCGTAAGTTGGACGAGTCTGGCTTTAGCGGCGGGACAGCTGCTCTATCCAGGTCCGAAGAGCAAAGCAATCGCAGCCTGAAGCTGCAGTGGTCAACTAATGCGCGTCGGTCTCTCAAAAAGCAGATGCCGCTAAAACATTTGGACAAACACAGTGTGGATAGCTCAGGTAGCATGCATTGCCACAAATTACACCCCAAAGCGAGTACTTTAAGCAATTTTGATCGCAATATTTACTGCCTGAACATTACCAAGCTCTACGTGGTGTTGGCCATAGCACTAAACCTAGTTGAGGACGACATCCAGTTGACGGATTTGCTGCGACTCATCGATGAGGAGCATTTGTCTAGTCGCAATATGTTGAGCTATTTGCCCGACAACGTGGCCATGCATGGCAAGACGCTACTCAAGCAGCTAAAATTTGGCCACCAATTCGACAAATGTCGCTTCAATGTAAGGAGCTATGCACAATGCACAGTATATATCACTTATAATTAATCTATTTTGTGTACAGTTTCTTCGTGCTCATATTGCACAAATGTCGCGCTTCATAGATCTAAATGGCTTTCAGATTCCGGATCTGATTGGTCTGGCGAAGCGCTATGTGCTGGAATTGAATTTGCCGCCGCAAATTGCCAGCTATGTGGCAAGCTTGATGGATGCATTGCCGCCGTCCTTTGAAACCATTAATGGACCCCACACATATCCGCGTTATGAAGCCCGAGTAATGGCCTATATCGTCTACGTATTAAAGCTAATGTTTGGACTCGATGATGTCAAAGAACGTGCAATATCCGATTCAGCTTTGCTTGTCAATGAGCACCTCTCACTTGTAAACACGAATTCGAATCATAAGACAATAGCCCCACTTTTTGTTTACACGGAATGGATGCAATTTGTAGAAATGCGTAAGAATTTCGTTGCTCATTTTAACGAAAGCTTCGCCCAACGCTTTGGCGTGTCCACTCAAAGTGGACGGAAAGTGGACGACTTTTTAAGCAAGGAGCGCAGACAGAGAGGTCAGGAGTACAACTACCAGGATATGGTGCTAACTCCAGCCATGGAACGTATGCGAGAAAACATTTGCCTCATATTCGAAACGCTGCTTAGAAATAAATTTGGATTGGGCAATGACGCAGACATCAAAGACAGCATTGAGTTCCAGCCCAGTTTAACGCCAGCCCACAGTTACTTTAAGCGTATTCTGCTATACGCCACTCAGACGGAGCAGGGGGATTTAAGTGTCCAAGTTCCGGAGTGTATGGTTGTTGATCACACTGAACATCAAGTGGCTCCATTTAAAAATCAAACCAAAGAACTTGCCCAATACTTATCTACTGCAGGAAAGCAACTGAGAGTCATTGAATTGGCTTGCCAGGCGGATTACCAAAAGATTGGCTTATTTCAGACACTGCAGCGCACGAGACCCCATTGCAAAGAGGGCCGCGCCAACTGCGACATTAAGACGCAGAATTGGATTGATGAGTTACGTCGCAGGGAAAAACGACCTGATTTCGTCTTTCGTCAACCGGTGGCTCTTTACGGTAAACAATATCAAGGTAAAATTCTAGAACGGGCCGAGCGTCGCCAGGCGCTGGAGGCAGAAAATCCGTTTTGGAAGATAAGCTCAACGCCAAGCTATATACTGAAGGTTAACCAAGAGGATATTGCGCTTAAAGATTTGGCAGCAATACAAGTATTCGAAGAATGTAACTTGGATCCCTTGCGAGTGCCGCTAAAGTTGCCTCGTCGCCAGATCAATTTACTGCCAGAGACCAAGGATACAATTGAGCTTAAATTAGAAGCTTGCAGTAAGCATGAAGATGAAGTAGATGAAAATGAGTCTAAAAATAAAACAATTCAATTGGAGCCGCTTCTGAAAATATCTAATTTTGATTGTTGGCTCCTACATGGTTATATATCAAAAACAGGTGAGTCAACTAAGAGGGATTTAAGAAAGTTCTTCCCCTGCTCATTTCGTTGGTTGCTCGACACCTGCGCCTCAACTATTGGTGTCAATTGGGATGTATTATATGAACAATTGTTGGTGCTAGAAGTGATGTTTCACCATGGTATCGAGGACTGGAACAATCATTCTAATCACTTACGCCTTAAATACAATATCTTGAATAAGGACATTAATTTACTAACAAAAGCTTTCAGAGATATGTGGTAAACAATAATAGTCCATTCGAAAACCCAAACAACATGTATAAAAAAAAAAAAAAGTATAATCTATAATTTGATGATCCTTGTCAAGAATGTAAACAGGCACTCCACAAACCCCGAAGCTATCAATAAGCAAATAAATGGTTATTACGAAATTACAGAGATAGGTGCGCTGCTGTGATAAGAATTAAAGCAAGAGTTTGATTGCTTAAATCTTCAAACTGAAAGAGCTCGATTGGATTTTTCGCCCCTCACCCACAGAAAGAGCATATACAGCGAGCAACGACAGGTGTTGAACGCTATTGCTAAATACTAGAGAGAGAGAGAGAGAGAGAGAGAGGAGAGTGTTCATGTGCAAATTAGCTACAGTGATTGCTTCTCAGACGGAACCTTGCAAAAAAAAAAATATAAATATATATCTCTGGATTACAAATTTGCTAATTTCCAAATATATATAAGTGCTATATATCGATTATTACTACAATACTCTATTTACGTTATAACAATAATGGATTTACATAGCATAAGCTACATTAATAAAGAATTAAAGCTATATTAACAATTTAGTTTAATAAATGGAAAATTGTTTACTTTATTATTCTTTGTATCGTTAAAGCGATGTGTCACTGTACCCATACAAGTGTACATCTGTATGTAATGCAGAAGAAATCATAGGCCGCACTTCGCTGGGCGACGCATGCGAGCTCAGTGCTAATTTTAACGACGCGGCGTCGTAGCCAGTTTCGTTTTTGCGGTTTTTGATTTGCGTCGTCAAAGTTGATTCAATATTAAATCAATTTGAGTGCCTTAATCAATCGCATAGCCAGCATATGTGCTGCATATTACTACAAACGTTAGCCATCAACATCGACTTTCCTCTGCAAAACGATTGAAAAGTGCAAGTGCTCATATGTAATGCAAAAAGCATAAACAGTGTCGCAAAGTAAGAATCGTTTTGTTTAACCGTTACATGTACCGCAGACGAGTGAGTGGAAGCAAAACAAATTACGATAAAGACTAGACACCATAAACATGAAATTTAAGCCAAACACACGAAAATATGTTTGTATGCATATATGTACTTATATATGTATATATGTGCGTGATAACAACAAGAAACTCGTAAAACCAATTTAAATACGTCATAATTTTGGGGGATGAGTCAAAACAACTGAAAAACTTAAAAAAAAAAAAATACAATTTAAAGCAACCGCCAAATTGCAAAAAAAAATTATTCATTTTATTTGTGTCAATGTTATATTCAGAATAAGAATCTGCGATGAGTTTTTAGATAAACCGCATATATGTAGTATGAAAATGTTAATATACAACAAGTAAATATAACATGTTTTAGTATATAACAGTACAACACTGCTAATATATAACTGTACTAGTAAATAAAAATGGTAAGATAATCCATACCATAGCCTTTAAGAACACAATTCAGCCGCCCTTTCTACAGCATTCCACCCCTCTCCATGCCATGCGAACAACTTTTCTGTGTTCGTGCGATCCAAGTTTCAGTTGTTGACGTTATTGGCGGCTTTTGAGGTGATCAACATTGTTTTTCCACTCGTATAGTAAGAGCAGGCAGCAAAAGCATACTCGGAGTTGTATTTGCCATAAAATTGAAAAGTACATAGATCCATATGGGTGTACAGACTCTACACTTATTGTATAACACCACAATTAATGAATCTTATTGTGTCACTAGCTTAGCTGACTTTAGCAGCTTTATGCCAAAATATTTGTTTAATCTGTTTGCATCAATTACAGCAACAACAACAAACCATATAACCATCGATTTTATTCGACTTCTATGATAACTCGTAAACAATTAGTAAGATTTAACCCCGTCAATAATCGTATATACTCGATCTACACATATGTTTGAGTGCTTCCAGTTAATCAAACTCTTAACGAGTTTAATTTATCGATTTGCATTAATCGCATTCAGACAAAAGCGGCGTAATTGGACAGCCAAAAGATAAGCGACACCATTGAAACATAATGATGAAAGTGTGTCCATAGCAATATTATTAGAAACCAAATTATCTCCTCCATACCTTTACTTTGCGAGTCACTTGATTCCTTTCCTACTTTAAATTTACCTTAAAGAGGATGGTATATTTGCAGGTACATAGTATCTAAAAATATCACAAATCAAAGCCCATCCCACTTGAGTAAAAGTAAGCGGAAGAAGTTGCGGGTCAGTCTCGTGCTACACGTGTTACTGGACTATGAATTTGTCGTCCTACCTATGTATTTATAGATCCGCACTGCCTGATTATGTGTGTGTGTATGTGCACATGTGCGTGCGCTCTTGTTTGATGTGTTTGTTAACGAATTTTCAGCATTTCCTTCACATTCTTTTAAAAATAAACAAAGTCTGTTTGGGCTAACGTCAATGTTTTTTTTGTTATTGCTGTGCAAAATATAAATAAATTCAATGCTTATACAAATACACATAAACACTACACACTTTTACGCACACATATATATAATAATATCCACATATATATGTATGCGTTGGGTAAATAAATTTTTTCGTGCACAGATGCTGTGAACTTTAGATTATTATTTTTGTTGTGACTTTCATCTTGTGGGTCGTTATAATATTCACTTCTTTACCTACGTACATATTTACATATCTAGAAGTAATACATCACATCTGTGTTCACCCATACATATGTATGCATTGTGTATATTGTGTGTGATATACATTTGTACTAGGGCATTTGTAAGAGAAGCAATTTTCTCATTTTTATTTAATGCGTAGGCTGCAAGTTTACTCACGTTTATTTTGCCGACACTGAGACTTCTTTGTAATAATTGGATTACAATCACATGTTATTGTTGTTCTTCTTAGGGCGCATGCTTCTCTCTTATCAACTTGTTGCGCTTTCCTTCTGTCCACGAACATCGTAACTGTGAAGATTGCATTTATGTATGTATATGTATGCTTATACCCACTAACTATACATACGCGTTTATGTATGCATATGTAAATATGCCTACCGCAGATCTATTTTATACCAATCGAAATATTGTACTACTACTTTAATGTTACAATTACAACTCTTCAAATATTTCTACTACTACCCTTCTCCTACTTACATATGTATACGTAAACTACTATTCTCTATTCCCAATACGTACATATGTATACACATTTATCATTTTAGTAGAAAAATTTAATATCTTCATTATGTGTCCTTCGAGTATAAAATAAACAATAAACTAATGAATGTATAATACAAATATATTATATCTAGTTCTAGTTTATGGAACAATACGTAAGTTCTTGCAAACAGATGCTAAAGCCGTTTTGACTATTTCGAGTCGATCGTGCACGCCAACGTAAGGCTTATTGTAAACAAGTGACAAGCACATTTGCACAAATAATTTGTGAGCAAAAACAGCCAAAAAAAAAAAAATCTAGTTGGGGACATTTGTATGATAAATGCAAGTAGACAAAAAGAGAAATCCAGAGTGGGGGAGAACGAGAGAAGGTGGCGACGGGGGAAGGCGGGGTATATGTGTTAATTGCCTGACAAATTGAAAAACACGAAGCACGCTCATGTGCTAAGGTCTAAAATGACCAGGTCTTAAACAAATATTTATTATACAATACTGTTTACATGTGCATATGTGTACGTGTGATTGTGCTTCCAAATACATGTTAATAGATTCGATCGTTTAATTTACTTACAGCCAGCCAGCAAAACTGTAACAATAAAACAGACACAGCGACAGACAGAGAGAGAGAGAGTGCGAGAGAATGGGTCGTTGGGGTCGTCAAAGTCCAGTCCTGGATCCGCCAGATCCGCAGCCACCACCTATTCCGCCACGTACATTCATGCGACAATCGAGTATTACAAAAATTGGCAACATGCTCAACACGGCAATCAATATTAACGGCACAAAAAAGCCGCAAAGTGAGTTATATTCCTTCTGTAAGGTTCTTATTTTTTAAGTCGTGCGCGCCAACTCACACATATGTAGGTATAAGCGTAAGTGTTTGCATTTGTGCACGTATAAATTTGCGGCACCCAATCAGCTGTAGGGTCTGGCATTTTGCAGCACTTGAAATGTACGTTAGCCAACACCGGCGAAACCACATTGAACGCCGTTTATTTCTAGTGAATTAGTGGCCTGCAACTTCTATTGTAAAGTGCGAAATTTGCAATACATTTTTTATACTTCCATTTTATGTTGAAATTAAGAAAACAAATTAGTCATTAATTAATTTGAGATTGTTAACGCAGCGCGTTGAAGTGTTATATCCGCATCAGAGTGTATTTTTGCAATGGTGTACATAGTTTAAAAGTGCGTAAAATCCCATTCGGCCGCCGCTGCCGCATTTGCAAAAGCGACGACGCAACACAACGACGGCGGCGACAAAGCAGTGCAGTGAGAGAGGCGGCAAAAACTGGAAGAAGAAGCAGCTTAACATTGACAGCAGAACAGCATTAGAATCTCACTTTTTTTTTGGTCATATTTGTCATGCGAGAGTTGTAGCTATATAGTAATATATATGAATGTATGTGAACACGATTTTGATATGATAATCTTTGCCATGGCGCGTCAGTCTCTGTGTGTATTGCCTTGTGTTGTGTGCAGTGTTATGTGTATGCAAAAATATTAAGTACAAGGCGCATTGAAGTCGAATATTGATTGTGCGTCGTCGTCTCCAGCGACGCCGCGCTTTTCTTGTAGACAGGCAGCAAAGCTTTTTATTGAATACTCAAATAAATTTACGAAATTTGTGTTTTAAGAGAATTGCTGCTAAACAAGGAGCGTTCATTTTGAAGGTTAGATTGTCCCCCGTTGCGTTTGTTAAACCTAAAGCAGAAAACGGCAAATAAAACGCGATAAAATAAAGCGTAAGACAAACGGTGCAAACGGCAAGCGAAACACGTCGTTGGAGTAAACGACGAAAAAAAATGCAATGAGAGCGAGGGAAGGGATGTTTGTTTTGCCATAGAATTAATTAATCGCATTGTTTAGCAAATATACAAACGTTAATATAGCTTTACAACGGTCTTTTATCACTTGTGCCTTTACTCTCTCAACCTACCGACCGACAATCGCCAGAAATGGTGCAAAATTAGTTGCGATAATTTCTCATACAACCACAACCACCGGCTGCACACGCACATACACAACACACAAGCAAAGTGACAGTAGTACTGTGTAATACTGCTTGCTTCTTGCTGCTTCCTCGCTATGTTGCTGTCGTCGGCGTATGTACATACATATGAACATGCATGATGTATGTATATGTATGTAAACGAAATATACTCCCCTACTTTGCAGTTTCTTCTCCACATGTCGTCGACGCCGTTGTCGTCACTAGCAGCACCAGCAAAATACGCATACGTGCTTAAGTTGTGTTGAACAGTGACGAAAAAGAAAACAAGAAGCTTACATATAAAAAGCAAAGTACATCACAACAACAACAATAACAAAAGAAAAGGGCCGAAACAAAAGCAACGAAAGTTAAGCACTTTGGTTTTGTCTTTTGCTTTCGGTTTGTTCATCATCGTCGTTTCTTTGGCAAGCTTAACTCCTTCAGTGCAGGCAAACTAGAAGTGAAAATAAAGTCCGCGTTCAACACTCTTTCACGACAACAACAACAAAACGACGTTCCCCAACACGCACACAATACAATTGAGCGCTTTTAGTGGGAGAGTGAGAACGCTAGTGCCAGCAGCGCGATTGGGAGCGAGAGCGCGACCGTAACTCCTTGGCCTTATTTGATTGTTGTTGTTGTGTGTCTGGTTGTGTTGAATATTTGTGGCTTTAAGTGTTGTGTGCTGCCTCCTGCTAACTAGCGCGCGCTGTTCAACGAAAACAGTTCTACTGTCATGGCCGGTAAGTCATTATTACTCTTCCAGATCTTCGGGTACCTTGTATTTATCTTAAAAGATTTTGTAAAATCCCAGCATTCAATATAAACAATTTGTTTTTGCAATTTGTAAACAAATATATGAAAATAGCTTATATTGTTTACTTTTTAATGGTTGGTGCCACCTAACGGTGTCCGCAAATTGAAAGTAAATCTAAAAAAAAAAGCTTAGAAAACGAATTATATTAAAATTATACTTATGGGCGAATTAACCAGTTAGTTATTTTATGGTGTTTATTCAACCATATTGAAATTCGATGTGATCCAATAAATCATAAGTTTAGATTAGAATTTATTTAACTTATATCGATGTTTTGAATAGATAATTAAGTCCTTAAGTTAGAATAGAAGAAGTTGAGTTCATAATTCCCAATTGTAGATTGTAATATTTGATGGATTATCAAAAGTTGGTGGTTCATTGATTATTAAATTTAGTTTTGTTTATCTTTTTCCCCATACATCTTATTTCTACTCTGATAATTTCTAATTAGTTAGTAAACATTTCCATACTTGGTTAGTGTCAATAAAACAATACATGTAGAATTAAATATACAAGGATTTTGTTTTTATACAAAAAGTAATGTCATTTAAAAAAAAAAAGAAATAGAATAGGTCACGACTCCTCAGGTTGCTCGTTCTTAAGTTGTAGTTGTGTAGTTTTTGCCGCAAAATCGCGTGCTGTTGTTAAATAATTTTGCCAATATTTGATTAATTTTTAGTTTAGACCTAAGAAGTTTTATATCCACTTACAATGTGCCTGCACATAAATAACAACTAAAATTAAAAAAAAAAAACAAGTAAGAAAGCTACACTAGAGTGTGCTCGACTTTGAGATACCTGATACCCATTTTGAATAAAAGCAAAATATTGCGATATTTTTCTATAATTAATAATAAATTGTATATGGTATATTGATATGGTACCACACTCAATATATTCTAATGAGTGGAAAGTGCAAACATAACAAATGCTGTCTCTTGTAGTCTCTGAGATCCAGACAGACGTACCACACTCAATATATTCTAATGAGTGGAAAGTGCAAACATAACAAATGCTGTCTCTTGTAGTCTCTGAGATCCAGACAGACGTACATGGCTAGATCGACTCGGCTGTTGACGCTGATCGAGAATATATATACTTAATGGGGTCGGATAAATTTCCTGCCGGGAAAAAGTTATAGTACCCTTCTACCCTATGGGTAGCGGTTAATTAATAACAGTATAACAGTTTATTTATAACACAAGGTCAAGGCAACTATATATATATATATATATATATAGTTGCCTTGACCCGGAAAGAGCCGGGCCACCTAAAAACATAAGTATTTTAATTAATATGTTTTGTTAACATACTTCTGTTTTAATAACCATTAATCAAGTCATGCCATCGCCTATTGCATCTGCTAAAGGCGAATTAAAAACGAATTGGGAATCGCCAAAGAGATATTATAAACCAACATTCAAAAGGATTGCATTTCTATGTTACTGAGCTATGTAAAAGTGTTTGCACTTATTGAATTATGTACATATTTATTGAATTATGTATCGACTTATATTTGTAGGATTGTGCATCTTCGGTCGTCTGAAAACCAAAAAAAAAAAAAAAAAATTTCAATGGTTAGAATTGGCGTCATTACTAACTAAACTGATACAGAGACGTCATCGTTGTCCTTTCGATTCGTCTCATCGCCTCCAGCTAGTGTTACTACTACTGTGATTATTGATTGCCTTTAGGGCAAGCGCAAATCAAATGTAACAGACTTAGGCACTTCTCAGATTACCGATAATGAGAGGTGATGGAAATGTGAAATTCAATACATACTAAAATTTTCGCTTTCTCTGTGTGTTTACAGGTAATGGAGAGGCCTCCTGGTGCTTTTCACAGATCAAGGGCGCCTTGGATGATGATGTCACCGATGCGGATATCATATCCTGCGTTGAGTTCAATCATGACGGCGAGCTGCTGGCCACGGGTGACAAAGGCGGTCGCGTCGTCATCTTTCAGGTGAATATCAAGATTTCATAGTCGTAAATTACCATCAAATTAATAACATAACAAATATTATTTTTGAAGCGTGATCCCGCCTCAAAAACCGCCAGTCCTAGACGCGGTGAATACAATGTCTACTCGACATTCCAATCGCATGAGCCTGAATTTGATTATCTCAAATCTCTGGAAATCGAGGAGAAAATCAATAAAATACGATGGCTGCATCAAAAGAATCCGGTGCACTTTCTGCTCTCCACCAATGATAAAACGGTGAAATTGTGGAAAGTGAGTGAGCGCGATAAGTCGTTTGAGGGATATAACACGAAAGAAGAAAATGGTCTCGTCAGAGATCCGCAAAACGTAACCGCCTTACGAGTTCCTTCTGTAAAGCAAGTGCCGCTAATGGTTGAGGCCTCACCACGTCGAACCTTCGCCAATGCACACACCTATCACATCAATTCAATTAGCGTTAATTCGGATCAAGAGACTTTCCTATCAGCCGATGATTTGCGTATCAACCTCTGGCATCTGGAGGTGGTTAATCAGAGTTATAATATTGTTGACATCAAGCCAACCAATATGGAGGAGCTGACGGAGGTCATAACTGCAGCTGAGTTCCATCCGACCGAATGCAATGTATTTGTATACTCTAGCTCCAAAGGGACAATACGACTATGTGATATGCGATCAGCGGCACTTTGTGACCGTCACAGCAAGCAATTTGAGGAGCCTGAAAATCCAACGAATCGCAGTTTCTTCAGTGAAATAATTAGCTCCATTAGTGATGTCAAGCTGAGCAACTCGGGTCGCTACATGATCTCCAGGGACTATTTAAGCATCAAAGTTTGGGACTTGCACATGGAGACAAAACCAATTGAGACCTACCCGGTAAGAGATTCAGCTAAAAATACTTCAATCTATCTATGTTCACGCAACATTTGTGCTTTTGCAGGTTCACGAATACCTACGTGCCAAGTTGTGCTCGCTCTATGAGAACGACTGCATCTTTGACAAATTTGAATGCTGTTGGAATGGAAAGGATAGCTCTATAATGACGGGCAGTTACAACAATTTTTTCCGCGTATTCGATCGCAATTCAAAAAAAGATGTCACTCTCGAGGCATCCAGGGATATTATTAAGCCCAAGACGGTGCTAAAACCGAGAAAAGTTTGCACTGGCGGCAAACGAAAGAAGGACGAGATCAGCGTTGATTGTCTCGACTTTAATAAGAAAATCTTACATACCGCTTGGCATCCCGAGGAAAATATTATAGCTGTGGCCGCGACTAATAACCTGTTCATATTTCAGGATAAATTTTAGCTAAAACTTCTACTGCAAGCATTGTACACACCACCCACGCCCATTACTATGGCCTTGGCAAAGCCTTGGCAACAGTGGCAACAGTCGGCTCATTTAAATGATAATTCGATTGATTTGTTTCAAAAGCGCTGTCTAATTTCATATAAATTGTTTGCTTACCATTGATCCAAGACCTTTCCTACCACACATAAACAACAAACAACAGCAATAACAACACACAAATGCCATAGCAAAAGCTTTGTAACATTTTTCCTTAGTGATACGTACAATATAAATAAAAAAAAATTTTATACATAGATAACTTTCATATATTTAGTGATGAAGCAGAATTATAATTTTCTTCTAGCGCAATTAAAGAAATAATCGAATTATCAAAAGTAGTGTACCAAATTTTTTTTATATTAATATGCGCCCAAGTATTTCTAACAAAAATTATATCTAAAAATACAAAATGGAAAAAAAAAACAAAGAACAAATATACATACAAAACGCATATTAAAGTTTTTGTTCGCTGTTAAGTTTAATCGTAACAAAAAAAGTTTAGCATGCATAAAAAGTTAAAAATAGGAGTTGTGCGCTTTTCTTTCTGTTGTATGTTTTAACCTTCGTTTTCGATCAAGTTCATTCCAAGCTGTTAAAAACGAAAATAATTAAAATAGCTAGCCTGTCAATAATGTATGATACTAAATCTCAGCTAAAATATTACCAGCGCATACCTCACCTCACCTCATCTCTTACCCTTCGCTGTTTTCGGTCATACAAATCACCACGCATATACGAAATGCTCATTTATACATCTAAATTTACTAAGAATCTGTTAAGAAAATTGAAAAAAAAACAAAATAAAATCAATTAAAATATAATGCAAGTAATAAAAGTATACAAATACTGCTGTCTTGAAATTTTCTCCTATGAGAAACATAAAAAAGTAAAATAACAAAAAAACAACCTAATTTTAACGTAATTATTTGTATTAGTGTTCTCAAGTTCTTTAATTTTACATCTTACAAAACAAAAAAATATTTTTATACGCTATGTTGTAAGCTAAGTATTGCTATTATTAGTTACATTTTGCGTGCAGGCGTCCAAAACCTATACTACATATAATATAGGGTCCCCTTACCTGGTCACCTGCCATAAAGTAACTAACTTGGTTGACATCATATTTAAATAGTCTTCAGCTTCTTCAACTAAACAATTGGTTTTAATCCCCCTTCATCTTGCACAGCTGGTCGACTTGTAGGCTATCTAGTGCGTCTAGTGTTAAAAATGTGAACTAAAAATGTTAACCGATAAAAAAGTAATAAATATGTAATGAATTGCAGGCATTAAGAGTTCAAAAAGAATGAAATGTAAACGCATAAATGATAAAAAAAAATTTGTGCTTCTTATGAGAATTAATTATGTATTAAATATGTATTTCCAATGAACTAGTTATACTGATTAAAAAGCAAAGATGGACGGTTACATTTACAGACATGCACATACATACATACATTCATACATCCACATTAAGCCCAAAATAAAAGAAGTTGTTTGTGACAAAACCGTTTGAAATTCGTTTAACATTTAAGTAAAAATTCTATTTTTAATACATACAATGTACATTTTGTTTCAGACAAATACATACTACACACATTGTGCCCACAATTCTTTGAAACAATTAATCGCCAATTTTGTATTGGGCAGTGGATATTTTAAGAATTTGATCTGTAGCATGACTTTTTGTAAATAAATTCGTAAATACATTTTTAAAAGCATGCGAAAATGAATCACAACAACAAAAAATGAATCCATTCATTAAATGAACTAAAACCTTACTAGTCGGTAGCGCGACTGTTGCAATTTAAAACAAAATCATAAAATTTAGTATTAAAAAAAAATGAAACAAAAATAGTGGTAACTCAAATAAAATATACGAAGTTTAGTTTTGCAAGCAAAATATAGGAATAATAATGGTTTCTTTTTATACAAATACTCTTAAATCGTGACTTTTCGACTTTTAAGTAAATGGCTGTGGTTCCCTAGTGGTTGGTGACTTAACCATGAAAGAGATCCTTGAAGAGCTTAAAAAATATATTTTTATTTAATTGAATGCAGCGCATACATGGCTCGAAGATTCAATGAGAGAGCGAAGCATGGCAATCAAAGAGAAGAGCTCATTGCGCAGGCGCCATTCATTCCTTGAGACTCCAACTGAAGCATTGCACGTTTAGTTAATTTTGTGCAGTACATACAGACAGTTCATCTTGTTGCTACCGCTGCTTTTGCAGAAAGAAGCTGAAACTCAGAGCAAACCGGTTTTAATCAATTCAAAAGTAATAATACTGCAAGTATTGGGATAAGCGAATATAACGAAACAACCTTAAAAATACCCAAAAACCTGTATTGTGCTGACTAGTGTTGTAAAACGCAAAACGCGGATAAAAGTTAATTAAAAGAAATAAAGCTTAGCTGCACATCCACTCCTGGAAAGCAATGACTGCAACATATTGTTAAATACGTCAAGTAAATTATACAAAATAAGCAGTGATATTAAAATGGTATTTATTAATATGACATCAAATCGAGTCGCGCTTTGTGATTGTTGCGACTGCGCTGTTAATAGGCGTATTACAGCTGTTCCGGATCAGCGACGGCTTCCAAATATGCAACTACTGTGTGCGTTTGTGGCGATAATTTTGTTTTGTCTTCCAGTTGTTTCAAGTAAGTATTAAATATTGAAAATTTGTAAATGTATGCATATAAAATCTAAAAAGTTAGTCAGATTTATTTTTAGTATATATAGGTAACAAAATATTTATATTAAAGCATTTTCTAATTGCTTGAACGTTAACATATGTATGTATGTGTTAATGGACAGGGCTGAAAACATACATACTCGTTTTGAAATACGCAGGCAAAAAGAAAGAGAAACTTGAATACTTGCTACTGCAAGACAATGAGTAATACAAACAGCAACAACATTAACAATAAAGAAAATAAATACACTTTCGTATGAGACTAGCGAAACTGGTCTATATTTCCAATTCAGCTTAACGGTTTCGCATTAGTCGAGATGTGAACCATTTTGCGCTCTGCTGCTGAATTCTTGAACTGTTAGTCAGTAATGACCTCAACATTGATTTTTAAAAATCTTTGTTGTTTCTTCTTTACAGATGCGGAAGGTGACGATGATGATGGGCCATATAGGGGCAAATATCTGGGCAAACTTAATTCATATCATCATCAGGTGTCCGGGGATGTTTATGCTGTTAATGAGTTTACCTTTCTTATAACTGGTTTCAATTATGATGGTAACGGAGCCGATACATTCTTTTGGTCCGGCGCTAGTAATCGTCCGGGTCCTCAAGGTTTTATTGTTCCGGATGAGTATGGCAAGTGAGTAATAAAAGCTTAACCGAAAATATGACGATATCATAATATTTAATATTCGCAGAACGAACATTTTAGATCGCTACCATAGCAAAGACTTTACGCTCACCCTGCCAGATCGCAAGAAGATGACTGAAATTAAGTGGCTAGCAGTGTATGATCTGAATAATCAGAACAACTTTGGGGACGTTTACATACCAGAGGACTTTGAACCGCCGACCACGCAAACTGGCGGAACCTTCTCCAAGCGCAGCCACAACGTGAGCAGTACTACCATAGAGATATTGGACTCGAAGACTATTCGCATCAAAGACTTCACGTACGATGGGCTTGGCAAGCGCACCTTCTTCTGGACAGGCGTGGGTGCACAGCCTTCGAGTCGAGGCAGCAAAATACCTGATGAGCGGGGCTAGTAAGTTATTCATTTAATATCGAGCAATGGCGAACAATTGCATTAAAAATACATGATTTTTGCAGCCTTGATCCCATTCGTAAATATAACAAGGAAGTCATTGAACTGGAGTTACCGGGCGATAAGACCATCTTTGATATCGATTGGATTAGCGTCTACGATGTTGCAGACAATGAGAACTATGGCCATGTTCTAATAGCCGATGGCTTAAATGTGCCCCCATCGCTGGTGAAGATTACGCCTTATGAATTCTCCTTGCCAAATTGTAGGCAACTGCACAAAGACTTGCAGATTTCCTGGGAGGTTTTCGGGCCTCAAATCACGTTTCAACTGTCTGGTCAAGTTGCTAAAATGGACTACATGTCTTTTGGCATCTCAGGGTCAGATGTATCCAGTCAAATGATTGGCGCCGATGTTGTGGTGGCTTACATAGATGACATCAGAGGTTACACTGTGGACTACAACATTACCTCGTTAGCCCCTTGTGTAAAGGTTTTGGGGCAGTATAAAGGCGTTTGTCGTGACGACGTTGTCGGTGGCTTGGATAGTTTTCAATTGAACACGTATAGTCGCAAGGATGGCATTAATACAATCAGCTTTAGGCGCACTCTAAAATCATGTAAGTGAAGAGTTCAACGACACTATTACTATCTTATTGAATTTCCACATTTTCAATTTTAGCTGATGATGGGGACAAGGAGATATTCCTGGATCGAAGCAATTATGTCGTGTGGGCACTTGGTCAACTGGACTCAAATAATGAACCTGCATTTCATACATATTATCCCAAAAGTGATATAATCATTGACTTCAATACCACGGAACCCGTTAATGATTGCTTTAGCTTCACAAAGCGTCTGGCAACACAAGTCCAGTTGTGGGAGCGCACAAGAATTACGGATCCGTAAGAGAATGACATTGCACCTCATTGTTACTTTCTACAATATGACCGATTATCTTATTCTCTAATAGCACGGTCCGCACTTTTAATGCCTATTTAGGGCCTTCTGGAGGAATGCGGGGATATCAGGGCCTCACAGGACATGTGTCTAGTGGTTTGGCGTGGTACATTAATGGACACATGATTCCCGAACTGTACTTAAAGCGTGGCTTGACCTACACCTTCCAGGTGCGCGGTGGCAACAATCCACACTCACCAGAGCACTACCATCCTTTGGTAATCACCGACGAACCTCAGGGAGGTTTCGATCGCTTATCGGATGCCAAGCAGAGTGAAATCAGAGTGCTGGCAGGCGTAGAGTTTACTCGTCGTGGACAACCCAAGCCCACAGCTGCAGGACCGCTCTGTTTGTCTCGCTATCCAGAAAACTATGATCGTCGGTTAGATGATAATTTTGCTACTTTTAAGAAGTTCAATCGTTCATTGCTAAACACTTGCAGTAGCGAGCCACCTGCGCTGCTCGAGATTACACCCAACATCACATGGCCAGACACCGTGTACTATAACTCTTTCACTCATAGCAACATGGGCTGGAAGGTCCATATTGTCGATAGTTATACTAATCTGCGTAATACTTGTGAAAGTGCCTTCAGGAGTAGGACCGTTTTAGCGACAGTAACAGTTCTATCTCTGCTGTTGCTTCTAGCGAACCCATTGTCCTGGTACTGATAGTGAGTGCTTATTCATTTTTAATGCTCTAATCGTAACTCAATTCACACAGTCACTATTTACATGCTACAATATTAAAGTTTGAATGACTTACTCCCGTACTCAAGTACGCATACCTACCTTGTTAGTGTATACTTAATGTATTTTAATGTTGCTAATAAAGACAAGCTGTACATAGGTCAATTGTCAATACAGTGATTATTTTAAAACTGATCCTGGTCTTGTATTTGTATTAAATGTTTAGAATCTTTGAATTAATTTAAATATCAAGCTGTAAGCTACAAATTTATTGTTTAGAATCGGAGTGTTATACATGCATACGTTCATAGATGTGTAGCTGTTTAGATACACATATTTTATTTAATTGTCATATTCTGTGCCTTGTAGCAAAATTATATTTATTGATTGCTCACGTACTAATTATTTGGCCGTATAAACTATACCCATGAATCCACTAATACTTCTGATAATTAATTTTCCATTCATTTAAAGTTTAATTTCATTTTTATAACAAGTGTTAAATTAGTTATTCTATAGTGTATACACTTGTATATATAGTATTTAGTAGTATATATATATAGAGTACGTAGTTCTGATGAGTTATATTTGTTTTCTGTTGCCTAAGTTTGTCACTTAAATGCAAAATGCTTTAGAGTTAATAGCGTTGAGTTTGCTATTTGGTGTTGCCATTGCCTGTTAAGTATGATCGAAAATAATTGTGATTCACTTTCATTTCCTATACAGATTTAATATCACGTTTATCGCTTACACATTTTGCTTTTGTTATATATTATTTTTTTCTTTTTTTTTTTTTGTTATTGAGCTTTTCAATAAGTTTTGCTGAATAATTTAACAGTGGTAGAGACACGAGCTATATGTATACTGACGGATAGATAGAGAAGTAGTTATACAGACAGATAGATAAGAAGAAACAATAATTACACTGGTCAAATTTCGATATGGCCCAATTAAATACACTTAATTACTATCAATTTAAGGAGGGGCGAGCGTTCAAGTATCTGATGTGTAAACCGTGGCCTATGGCTCATGGTTATGCACAAATAACTGAAGCTGTTTATGCAGATGTTCTTTGTAGCGAATCTTATGCTTACTAAGAACCGTCGCACATAGGCACTGCAAGGATACGTAGTTGAGCAGGGGTATAGTGTTAGTTGGATTGGAGGCAATGGAATCATATGGACGCTTCTCGGCCTTATTCGGCTGATCAATGTCCGCGCCACACTTGAGTAACAGATGAACAATCTACAAAGAAGTGATAAATTTTAGATAATTTTCTAGAGTGTATGAACGTTCATGGTTAACAACTCACTTCATTGTCGTAGTTATAAGGTTGACATGCAACATGTAATGGTGTTGATTTGGCTTCATTTTTCGTGTTGACATCAATACCGCATTCAATAAGCAACTTGATGACATCCGCGTTGGGGAACACAGTCTTCTGTAATGGTTCAAACAATAAATACAACGGCAACTGCTTATAATGATTTACAGAGTAGAGATATGTCAAACGCACATCGGCAAAATTGTCTTCAGTAATGTAACCGCTTTTGATCACATTGAGTCGCGAAGCACCCAAGTGGAGCAGAGTGTCTGCAGTGCTGGCACTGCGCAGATTTCCGACAACGACCGTCCTGTGAACGACCTGAAAAATCTGCTTGTGCTGAGCCTCTGTGTGGACGGTATTGATTAGCAGATAAATAAGATGGGCCAGGCAGCGCAGGACCCGGTCATAATTCTCATGTTGGCGTCGGAAGACGGGTCGCACTTGCAGCAATTCCTTAACCTCTACGGCACTCTCGGCGAGCGTTCGAAATACACCAAGCACATCTTCAAATCTGGGTAATAGATTATCCTGATGCATAAACCGGGCAAGGGCATCAGTACGCATATGGCTGGAGTTGCGTACATGCAGATCCAGCATAAGACGCACCAAGGCCTGAGCCGCAAAGCATGTCTCAAAGTGTAAAATGGACCAATTAGAAACTCGCACTTCTAATAAGAAGCGCCAAAGATCGATACAACGTTGCAGCTGCAGTGAGTCGGCGTAAGAAGCTCCTCGAAAGGTTAAACGAAAAAGCATATCCTTGTGGGTTAGCCCAAGAACGCGCTCGCAAATTAACAGGCTTTGCGTACGCATCGCATCCATATCCGTAGCTATATTGTCGAGCTCCTCTAGGGTAGCGAACTCCACGGCATTCTCGTAGGCATTCCGGAGCGGCACCTTTGGCTTCTTCTCGATGTAAGGTGTATAGGCAGCTCGTATGTGATGAGCCATGCGCCAATGCAGAATACAGACACGTGACTCATTGTGCTCGTCCAGAAAGGTAGAGCCCATTAGTTCATGTGCCTCTGCAATACGTTCCACCGAATAGTTTAACTCTTTCTTCAAGTAATCGAATATTTGATGAGCGCCTTTGAGGCATGCCGTTCGTAGGGCATCGTCGCCATAGCGGCTTTTGGCAAACGGATCAGCGCCTTGTTCAATCAACATGCGAGTAGTGTCCAGTCGATGCTCCTGTATGGCGTAGTGTAGCGCCGTCTTATCCTGAATGTCGCGAGCATTAATGTCCGCGCCCTTGCGCACCAGATACAAGCAAAGCTGCACAGACTGTACTGAATTGATAAGACAAGTGCCGCCGTTGATGTTGGGCTTCTTTATGTCCGCGCCGTTCTCCACAAGAAACTTGACTGCAATTGTATATTGATTGACTGCACAGATTGCGAAAAACATAGAAACGATGTAGAACCTACCAATTTCAGTGTGCGTCATGTAGCATGCACTGCGCACGGGCGTGGAGCCTGAATCAGATGTGGCATTAATGTCGCAACCAATGCGAACCAGATACTTGACCATGGACAACTTGCCGGAGACAACAGCTGCCCACAGTGGCGACACATAGTGAAAGCTATTGTCCTCGGGCACTTCGAAGTGACCACGCTGTTCAATGTCCGCCTCGCAAATGGTTATGAGATACTCGGCAATTACAACTGCGCCACGTTTGCAGGCAATAAAAAGTGGCGCACAGCCATTGCGTTGCTTTCTAACCATTTCCCGACGCGATTCACGTGGATGTCTGTGAAGCCGCAGAAAGAGAGAAAGAAAATAGAATAGAAGTGTGATTGCGATGTCTATAGAGTGCAGGTATAACAAACGTAATGAAAACATTGATTATGTGGACAGCGTTGCTTATCATGCTCAATTCTTGGTACGATGTACTTACATACATATGTAAACAGCAATTGTTGTATACGTACTTTTCAAGCTCGTGGCGTAAGTGGCGAGACAAAATCGAATCCTCTTGACTACGTTTACATTCCTCGACAAGCTCGTGATTGAGCTTCGTAATTTCCATCTTGGAGCTATTCTGTTTCCGTTCGTTGGCCATGGAGCTGGGGCTGGAGCGCCGCTGGAGCTGATGTGTGCCTTCAAGTCTGGAGTTCATTGCCAGAGCATAATTTCATTGCCAAATGTAAAAGCTGTTCCACTTCGAAAGGTGTAATTTTAATTAGGTTTGCGTTCCAAGGCCAGTTTTGGGTTTTTTTTTTTGCTTGTGTCGTCCACTTTCTTTTTTTTATTCAATTTTGGTTGTATGGGAATGTGAAACGGTTAAGAGTTCTTGAACCACTGCGGTGCATACTCTGCGTCAGATCTGTGTGAAACTCAACAACAAACAATAAACAGGTAACGTTTTCTTTGACTATTTTTATGTTTTCTTTTATTTTATGTTTATGTGTAGCAAAAAATACAACAACAAATGACAGAATAGGGTGAACAGCTGTCGCAAGGTGTCAGTGTTGAGAACACGATATTGTAGCCTGTGCATTGCTGCCTGTGTTACAAAATCCGCGAAAAACATGATATTCTACTACAATAAAAAAGTTATTTTATTTAATGTATGTTCAATACTTCTAATAAATATATTGTATTTCGTAATATAAAATTAGCGCAAAACTTAAATATGTATTCCCACACCGCGAAAATGTTGCTGCTTTATTTTTTATTTGCTTGAGTCTGCTTCTACTGCATGTAATATAAAATTGTATATATTGGCAGCACTGGCAGTTGTCAGCTGATTTCAGATACGGTCATTGATGTTTTCTTAAACTGCGCGCTAAATTTGGCATAAACTGAAAGGTTTAAATATGCTGAAAAGAAAACTAGAAAAACAAGCAGCAATAATTGAGGACATTAAGCCCAAGGTAACTGCGTTACCTGGAGCCATCAATTCGGAATTGTTTCATCAACCGCTTTGGATGGACTTCTATGAAATTGAGTGCACACTGAATAAGAAAATCGCTTCACTTGAACCTCCAAAAAACATTAAATGCATATACAATCCGTTAGAATACGCAGCCTCATTGCATTGCGCTTATCTGCGCCGTTACTTGAAAGGACGCAAGCAATTAATGTTCATTGGCATGAATCCAGGTCCAAATGGAATGGGGCAGACAGGAGTAAGTCAGTCATTTAGAGGTAATCTTAACTTTTCTTATGGCAATATGTCTTAAGGTACCTTTTGGCAACGTTCGTACTGTTCGTGACATAATGCAGCTCACGGGCGAGGTTCTTCAGCCACCCTCGCTGCATTCCAAACGTCCCGTAGAGGGATTGAATTGGAAAATTGAGGAGCCAAGCGGAGTGCGCTTGTGGGAGCTTTTTTTGCATGTAGCAGGCGGGAGTATCGATACTTTTGCAGAACAATGTTTTGTACACAACTTTTGTCCCTTGGCGTTCTTCGACGAGCCCGGTCATAATATTACACCGAATGAGTTGAAAGGTGCTTATAAACAGCAGATACGCGACATATGTTTGAATGCTTTAGAGCAGTTGCTTAACCTAGTTCAGCCAGAAACTGTTGTGGCAGTGGGTGAGTACGTTTATACAGCATTAAGTCGCTCGTCTTACTGTAAATCAGTATCAGTATTTGTTTTCCGCTTACCGCATCCGAGTCCCCGTGCTCTTAACAATAGCAATTGGGTGGAAAAGGCCAGCAACTTATTGCAGCAAAACGGCCTAATTTCAATAATGCGCAATGAGGTTAAAGGGAAATATGATTCATGTACATCTAAGAATAATAAATAAAATAGTTTTAATGTTTGTGCTTTACCACATAAAATATGACAAATTTAGCGTTTAATTTAAAAAGCAGCCATTGGCCGTGGCCAGTGTTACCCTATTTAGATTGCGCGCGTTGCCAACTATCTCGCATACAAACAGCTGTTTTCGCTTGTTATTCTTTTGATTGGTTGGTGTGCCTGTGTCGTGGCGTCGTCGTTACCTTCTGTGTTTTTGTTCACAAGTGAAGTGAATACACCAAGATTTTTCCATGCCAAATGGCGGCTTTTATGGAGGAAGCTTTGGTAGAAGCGCGCCGTGCACGTGACGCCGGCGAGGTGCCCGTTGGCTGTGTGTTTGTTCACGGCGACGTGATCATCGCACGTGGTGGGAACGAAGTAAATGTGCATCGCAATGCAACACGTCACGCGGAGTTCATATGCATCGATGCCACCTTGGCCTATTGCCGCGAGAAGCGCTTGCCGGCTCGTCAAACATTCAGCGAGATCAGCGTTGTCGTTACCGTGGAGCCTTGCATTATGTGCTCAGCGGCATTGCACACGCTGGCTGTCAAGGAAATTATCTACGGTTGCGAGAATGATCGATTCGGTGGGAAAACAGTGGTCGATGTGGCTGCCGTTGTGGGCCAACAAATTAACATCACTGGCGGTGTGCGTGCGGATGAGGCCATGGCACTGCTGAAGGAATTCTACAAGGGTGACAATCCATCTGCTCCGCCAGTAGCAAAGAAAAGAAAATGACTGTCTCATAAGTAGTTAGAAAAGGAACGGAAAAAATCTATAGTCTCTTTAAGATTCAGCTCATTCAAACAAACACAAGCACTTTGTATATGTTGTAATTTATTATAAACTTTAAGCATAGACTAAGCTCTAAATATGGCGTTCAAAACGTTTCTTTAATCATACTACAAACATGCTAATACAAATCTAATGTGTGAACAGCTACAATATGTTGTGTATTGTATGTTATATGTCGTACGTGCAATGAAAAGGTTTTACCTATTCTGTTACAGATATAGGTCGAAAAACAAATTTGTTGTTTTTCATTTAATCTTAAACCGACACCACAATATGTTTTGTTGTAGACTTTTGTTAAACTTATTATACTCGTAATTGTACTATGACTTATACTTGTGATTCTCTTATGATGATGGCTCGTCATTTGCTGCGCAAGCTGCAGATTCCGTTGCAGACTTGCGCTTGCGCAGCAAACAATTTCGTCGCCTTTTCGTGTAGTCACTAAACTTATACTATACATAATGATTCTAGACACGCATGCTGCGACGTCTATATCCAAGGTTCACCCACTCCAAGGGGACGCTGTTGCCAACGTTATATGTGGTCGGAGTGCAGTTGGTTAGTTTTCTTGATGGTTCGCATCGTCGACTCACATTCCAGTAGGTGAATCCTTGCGGACAGCGATTAATTTGACCCTCAATGCGACCGGTCTGAGCAAAGTAACTGCATTTTATGAACACCTGGCTGCACTCGTCTTGGTTTAGCGCAAAATGTCCCTCCTCAGGGCAAAGTGGCATTGTGGAATGTATTTGCACCTAACATCAAAAAGATTTTTTGTTAATTCAATTATGAAATTGCTTTACTTCATAAATACTTGCCATGTTTGCTGGATGCGTTACTCCATCAATTGGTTGCGTACGTGACGAACTCTTGTTGCCACAGGTGTCATTGGGCTGGGGTTTGGCGCATCGACAGGATGCTTCCTGATATACAGTGCCGTTGGGGCACTGGAACATCACTATGTTAAGATTGGAGTTGTCGTTTTCATTGCACTGGTAGAACATGTTGCATTGCTTAGGATGTCGACGGAAGCCCGACGGGCACACAAATAAACTTTGTTCTTCGCTAATTTGAGGACATGGAACAGTTGAGTTGCCCGAAGGTTGAGGCTGGGGTGGGAGCTGTGTTGTGGTCGTCTGTTTCTCCGTGTTTGCTTCAGTCGCTTCAGTAATTGTAGTTGTAGTTTCGATTGGGCGAACTGTAGTGCCAATCGAAATAGTTGTAGCTTCGGATACTGTTGTAGTTTCGCCTGGCCGATTTGTTGTAATAGACAAGATAGTTGTAGTTTCGGGTCTATTTGTGGTAGCTGGCTCCATGGTAATTGTGGGCGATTCTGTCCATTGTGTGGATATCTCACTGGATGTTGTTGTAGGAATAGTTCCTGATGAGCAATTACCGGCGACCTGATCTGCATAGTTGCAAGTCTCCACTGAAGAATCCCATACGGTGCCTCTTGGACAACTGAACTTATACACTTGGAAATTGTTGTTTAGTTTTGTACAGCGGTAATAAATGCTGCAATTCTGGGGATCAGCATGAAAACCTTCACTAGTGCAGTTGAAGTTGACATCTGGCTCCACTGTAGAGCTGGGATTGAGTTCAGTCGTAGTGGGCATATATCCTGGCTTCGATGTTGTTGTGATTCCAGTCGTTGTTTGAGGATAATATTCAGTGGTCGAAGCAGTGCCGGGAGTGTCTGTTGGTTTCATGGGATATTCTGTGGTTGTGGGTTTTATTGGATATTCAGTAGTAGGTTTTGCTGGAATTTCAGTCGTGGGTTTTGGATATTCAGTGGTCGGTTTGGTTGGATTGCCGGTAGTGTCTGTTGGTTTCATGGGATATTCTGTAGTTGTGGGTTTTGTTGGATATTCAGTGGTAGGTTTTGTTAGATTTTCAGTAGTGGGGTTTGGATACTCAGTGGTAGGTTTGCTGGAAGTGTCTGTTGGTTTCATGGGATATTCTGTAGTTGTGGGTTTTGTTGGATATTCAGTCGTAGGTTTTGCTGGATTTTCAGTCGTGGGTTTTGGATATTCAGTAGTTGGCTTTGTTGGTGATTTGGTTGTCTTTTCTGGATATTCTGTGGTTGTGGGTTTCGTTGGATATTCAGTCGTTGTGGGATTAGTTGGTTTCTCATTTGGTGGGGTTGTTGACTGCTGATTATTTTCTGTAGGCACGGTCATAACAGGAGTTTCAGTTTGGCTAGAGCAACGCGGAACGTTTGCTGCGTGATCACAAGTTTGTATATCTTCGTTCCAAGCTGTATTTTTAGCACACATAAATTGATGTTTTGAGAAAGAATCTCCATTTCTTAGGCAGCGGTAGAACTTTCGACAATTGTATGGATCAGCCATGAATCCTTCTCCCTTACATTCAGTGCCTGGTGGTAAATTGGGCACTGGAGTGGAAGTTGTTGAAGGAATCATGGTTGTAGGACTTGGATATGAATCGCTTGTTGACGATTCCATGGTCGTCGTCCATATTGTGGTTGTGGGATGAGTTTCGGTCGTGGGTGGTCTGGTTGTTTTTGTCCACATTGTAGTTATAGGCTGGGATTCAATCGTAGTTGGCCTAGAAGTTGTAGTCCACATTTCAGTTGTTGGCTGTGATTCACTTGTTTGTTGCGATTCAGTTGTGGACTCCGTGCCGGTTTCGGTTGGACGGATTGTTGTATTGGGATCTGTAGTTGTTGGCGACAAGGTTGAGTTTGTGTTGTCACAAGGACCCTTGTCAGACTCAGTGGTCGTATTACCAGCGCTAATGGGATTGCAATTGTTGAAATCGTGATTACAGGTTTGAAGGCTTTGATCCCAAACTGTTCCAGCTGCACAATAGAATGGTATTTGGTCAAAGCCACCTTTACCATTGCTAACGCAACGATAGAACTTGGCACAATTGCTAGAGTCACCCATGAAACCGTCCGACTGACACTTATCTTTGTCATTTGGTTTTTGAGTTGTAGGTTTTATAGCAGGCATTTGAGTAGAAGGTTTCTTACTGGTCGATGAGCTTGGATAAGAAGGAGTTTGTGTAGACGGGATTGCAGTTAAAGGTCTTGGAGTTGTTGGCCTGTCCGATTGCGAATTATTTTGAGTGGAAGCTTGAGTTGGCGTAGTATTTGGAGCAACTGGACGTTGAGTTGTTGCTCCATTTCCGCAGCTTTTATCTTTGACGGCCCATGCATGATTACAGGCCAATATCTGAGCATCCCACACAGTTCCTGGGCCGCATGAGAAGGCAACTTGGTTGAAGCCTCCTCTATCATTATCAACGCAGCGATAAAACTTAGCACAATCTTCTTGATCTCCCACAAACTCTCCATTTACTCCACACTTACCGGATGGTTTTGGTGAAGAGCTTGATACAGCATTACTTGGACTAGACGTTGTACTCGAGGTAACTGAAGACGTTGTTTCCTCAAGTGTAGTCGAAGTCGTTGATGAAGATTGTTCATTGCTGCTAGTCGAGCTAGTAGTACTCTCATTAGTGTTATACTTCTTGCACTTCAAGTTTTGCAGATCAACTTGTGCTGGATGGTCACAGCTGTTTGCATTCGGATGCCAAATTGTGTTTGGTGGGCAAGTAAATGAAACTTTCATAAAACTGCCTTTGCCATCATCAACACAGCGATAGAATTTGGAGCAATTATCGTTGTCAGCCAAAAATGTCTCCTCACTTTCACATTTCTCAGCTGGCTTAAAGGGTTTCTGAGTTGTTGAAAAAGATCCTTGATTTGATGAAGATCCTTGATTAGACGAAGATCCTTGGCTAGACGAAGCTCCTTGGTTTGATGAAGAACTTTGGTTAGTTGAAGATCCTTGGTTAGTCGAAGATTCTTGGTTAGACGAAGATCCTTGGTTTGATGAAGTGCCTTGGTTAGATGTAGATCCTTGGTTCGAAGAAGATCCGTGGTTAGAAGAAGATCCTTGGTTAGAAGAAGATCCTTGGTTTGATGAAGATCCTTGGTTTGATGAAGATCCTTGATTAGACGAAGATCCTTGGCTAGACGAAGATCCTTGGTTTGATGAAGAACTTTGGTTAGATGAAGATCCTTGGTTAGTCGAAGAGCCTTGGTTAGACGAAGAGCTTTGATTTGAAGAAGATCCTTGGTTAGAAGAAGATCCTTGGTTTGATGAAGATCCTTGGTTTGATGAAGATCCTTGATTAGACGAAGATCCTTGGCTAGACGAAGATCCTTGGTTTGATGAAGAACTTTGGTTAGATGAAGATCCTTGGTTAGTCGAAGAGCCTTGGTTAGACGAAGAGCTTTGATTTGAAGAAGATTCTTGGTTCGACGAAGAGCCTTGGTTTGATGAAGATCCTTGGTTAGATGAAGATCCTTGGTTAGACGAAGACCCTTGGTTTGATGAAGAACCTTGGTTCGACGAAGAGCCTTGGTTTGATGA
Source organism: Drosophila niveifrons (assembly GCA_035046325.1). Taxonomy (NCBI): domain Eukaryota; kingdom Metazoa; phylum Arthropoda; class Insecta; order Diptera; family Drosophilidae; genus Drosophila; species Drosophila niveifrons. The sequence continues at coordinate 24,314,577 of JAWNOC010000046.1, forward strand.
AGATCCTTGGTTAGATGAAGATCCTTGGTTAGATGAAGATCCTTGGTTAGACGAAGATCCTTGGTTAGACGAAGATCCTTGGTTTGATGAAGATCCTTGGTTAGATGAAGATCCTTGGTTTGATGAAGATCCTTGGCTAGACGAAGATTCTTGGTTTGATGAAGATCCTTGATTAGACGAAGATCCTTGGCTAGACGAAGAACCTTGGTTAGACGAAGATCCTTGGTTAGACGAAGATCCTTGGTTAGATGAAGATCCTTGGTTAGACGAAGACCCTTGGTTTGATGAAGAACCTTGGTTCGACGAAGAGCCTTGGTTTGATGAAGATCCTTGGTTAGATGAAGATCCTTGGTTAGACGAAGATCCTTGGTTTGATGAAGATCCTTGATTAGACGAAGATCCTTGGCTAGACGAAGATCCTTGGTTTGATGAAGAAATTTGGTTAGATGAAGATCCTTGGTTAGTCGAAGAGCCTTGGTTAGACGAAGATCCTTGGTTTGATGAAGATCCTTGGTTAGATGAAGATCCTTGGTTAGACGAAGAGCCTTGGTTTGATGAAGATCCTTGGTTAGACGAAGATCCTTGGTGAGACGAAGACCCTTGATTTGATGAAGAACCTTGGTTAGACGAAGAGCCTTGGTTCGACGAAGAGCCTTGGTTTGATGAAGATCCTTGGTTAGATGAAGATCCTTGGTTAGATGAAGAGCCTTGGTTAGAAGAAGAGCCTTGGTTTGATGAAGAGCCTTGATTAGAAGATTCTTGATTGGAAGATGCACTTTGATTTGAAGAAGTCGCTGTGCCATTGGCCATAGTCTTACATTGCTCCTTTTCTACGTCTGTTGGATGGTTGCAGCCCTTTGAATTTGGATCCCAAACTGTACCACGTGGACAATCGAAAGAAACTTTATCAAATCCACCCTTGCCGTTATCCACACAACGATAGAAAATGGCGCAATCCCTTGCGTCTGACAAATATGTTTCTGTATCTTGACATTCTCCCTTGGGATTTAAAGGCTTGGAAGTTGTGGTTGAACTTTGACTTATATTTGAAGTTGAGGTGGTAGAGTTTACATTATTTGAAGTTTCTGTTGCAGAATTTGATGATGAATTAGTCGATGAGTTTTGTTGACTGCTGGAAGATTGGTTGCTATTTGATGTTGACGATTCTTGTTGACTACTGGATGTGTTGCTGCTATTATTGTTGTTGGTGTTGGAGGAGCTACTGGACTGACCATTCGAATTTTCGTTGCTACTGCTGGCTGATTGTCCAGAGGAGTTGTTGGCGTTTTGATGACTTGCCTGTACATTGCATTGTTTTTTCTGGTCTTCGCTGGGGAGAATACAAACTTTCTCCACTTGGCTCCAAATTGTGCCTGGTCCACATGTAAACGGTACCTTTTCTAAGACTCCATTATCATTTAACCGACATCTGTAAAACTTTTTGCAATCACTTTTATCAGGTATATAGGTGTTCTCATCCTCGCATTTTGTAAAATCAGGTTTAGTGGTGGTCTGGTTTGCTTGATTATTGGGAGCGTTCGAAGATTGATTGCTTTCCGAATTTTGGTTATTATTAGTGGATTCGTTGCTTTGGTTGCCACTTGAAGATTGATTGCTGCTGGAGCTTTGACTTTGATCTTGATTATTTGAGCTTTCATTATGATTATTGTTTGCACTTTGATTGCTCGAGCCATTAGTACTTGAGCTGCCCGAGCCTTGGTTACTGCTTGACGACTGGTTACTGCCAGAGTTTTGGTTTGATGAAGTCTCTGTATTGCTCGAACTTGAGCTGGATGTAGACTGCTGATTGCTACTCGATGTGGACGACTCCTGATTTGAACTTGAACTCGAACTGGACTCCTGTTGATTTGTCAAACTTGTTGAAGTTTCCCAAGTACTAGAAGATGAAGAACTGGAAGAGGACGTGGAGGAACTTGTAGAAGAGCTCTGTTGATTGCTACTGGATGAGGACGAAGTTGTATTTTGAAAGTTCGATTGCGATGACTGTGTAGAAGTTTGATCCGCGTAAGCATCGCTCAGTGGATCACTCTGCATACGACAACCGCCGTTGGAGCGCACTACAATTATATGATTGCAAGACTGCAGGGATTCATCCCAAGCCGTGCCATCCGAGCAACGAAAGCCGATTTTATTGTAGCCACGTCCATTGGAGATGCAGCGATAGAATACGGTGCAATCGCTGGGATCACTCATAAATCCCTCAGCATTGCAGAACACACCTTCATCATCAGCTGCGCGCAGAGATACAGTGCTTGAAAAGGATATGACTTGAACACCACTCAGACCAGTCAATCCATAGTTGGTGGGCAACTGATTCTCTGTGGCATAGGTGTGCAGCTTAAGGGCAGCATTTGTTGCGTCGCTGTTGAGCTCCGCAATATGTCCATTTGGGTTATAGACGAGCCCATCCAACTGCAGCTGGCTATCGTCAATTTTGTTGATGAAGTTTGTGTAGTGGGAGCACTCACCCCGTCCGGCCAGCATTGGTGGCATACACAATTGTAGAGTACGCGAGAAGACTGTTCCCTCCTTGCAGGCAAACATGTATGGCTTGATGTAGTGTTCGGAGAGTTTTTCGCAGCGATAGTATAGCCGACAGTCATAGTCGTCTGGGAATAGACCTTCCTCTGGGCAATAGAAGGCAACATCGTCGTCATCATGGGCGGAACGTGCATAGACTGACGATGATGATAGCAATGATGATGATGATGATGGAATGTCTGCAAAAAATAAAAGAAACGATGTGCGTTTTAGGGGATTTCGATTAAAAATATAAATTAATATTGTCACGCCAAGTGGCACTAGAGCTGAGTGCATTCTGGTTTGATATCTGGTCCTCGATGGCCATGTACGACTATATGGAGAATGAATGAATATACATTGGTTTGTATCCAGGCAATTCAGAACCGCCCGCTGGAACAACTACTGAACTGAAACTTCCTGTCACAAATGCCCCTCTTGGATATATTTTGCTCAATTTCGTTTGACGTTTTGTATGAGCATTTGAACTTTTTCTCCACAGCGCGATTTTTCGCGCTGTCAAAATAAATTTGATAATTTATTGTCATTCAATGGGTGAGCGTGTTGTTTTTTTTTTCGGTGCTTCTTATATAGTACATATGTATGTACGTACTCGTATATGTATATGTATGTATATACCCGTACGATATACTGATGCTGCTGTCGCGCATTCCAATAAATTTAAATGCATTTATGGCCGTTACAGCGGAACAAATTCATTTTCAAAATGAATTGTGTATGTTTTTTTGCCTTTTGTCCATGCCCATGCTGCCACTTCATTTGCCACATTTTTAGGGTGTGTCCTTATGAACCAAATTCAAATTGTTGTTGTGGCATGCAAATCTGACAAAAACATTGTAAACGCGCGTCTAAAAATTAGACCTTCCATGGGCCCTACACATAAATTTGCATCAGTTTCTGCGTGATTTTAATGGGATCATGTAAGCCAAAGGCAAAGGCAAATGCAAATTTAAAGCCAATGCTTTATAGCCTGAAGGCGTACTTAGGACTACACATATCCATTTACTGCGACGAAATTGCTAAATCTGAGAGCCATAAACTTTTATGTCGAATATCTTCGGACTTCAAGACTTGGCAATTATGAATTATGAATTATGCTCATAGTATTAAGAGTCTGTAAAAGTGTAATAATTACAATTAAGATGCGAAATTTGGATTTCAAAATAGTTTGATGGTAAAATCGAAAATTAGTTAAGACTCATGACTGTTGCGGTGGTCGAACTTGAAACAGCTCAACGCAACCAATAAATTCACTTAATACATTCGTTGAGAGCGCGTTTCTGCTTCTTCGTAGGCAAACAATCATGAATTCTTAATGCAAATATTTATACATGCATGAAACCCAATTGTCGAGCCCATTACTTAAGCAGGGCAAGGCAAGGCAAGGCATGGCAAGGCGAGGGTTGACAGGCAAAATTGACCGTTTTGCGATTTTAATAATATATGATGTGTACTTTAGAGCTTATGCAAAATGAAATGAAAGGAGCGACCGCAAACTTATGTGGCGCCCAATTGGGCGGGGCCCAGCGTGCTCTGCCCTGTCCTGGCGTGCAGTAACGGGCAACAGGCGTAACGTGGGCCAACCACAGTCTGACCGCAGAGCATGGCCACAAATAGTTTCGGATAGGCTATGTCCATGTCCATGTCTATGTCGATGAGTATGTCCATGACTATGTCTATGTCTATATCTATGTCTATGTCCGTGCCCATGTCTATGACCGAGTTCACTGCCACGTTTCGGCAACGAAACTGCCAAAATATGTAGTTTGTTGCGTTAAAATTTCAATTTGCAGCATTAAGGCACATTACGGCGTACTAAATGTAGTTATAAACGCTTGAAATATTCGTAGCTGGCTTTCACAAGTTTCCATTTTTGGTATAGTGTCGAGAACTCAGACTTTTGGCAGCACTTATTAAGCAAATGACAAATAGTAATTAACGTTTTTTCTCTTTTCGTTTTATAATTAAATATTTATTGAGCAGCTCTCTTTTCAGGTTTTATGTGAACGTAATAAAGAGGGCACATGCCATTAAGTTTGCTTCGTTGACCAACAATTTTCGAACAAATTGCACGCTTGGCGTGGGCGAGGGCGAGGGCGAGGGGGAGGTGAACTGAGTGTTCCTTGTTGCTGGTAGGAGCTTTCAGCTGTGCGGTAGTTGTGGGGGCTACATGATGCCACACTGTGTTGGCAATTTTAATTTTAATTTGATAAATTGAAACAATGTTTGATTTGTTACCCTATAGCGCACAGATAGAAATAGAGAGGGACAGAGAGAGTAATTGTTATGGGAGTGGGAATGGGTGAAATTACTCATATACTTAAGTACTTGTATTATTGCTTGCTTGGCAGTTTCCGTTATGCCCGAGGCTCTTGATGCGTCAACCTGGCACATTTTGGTGTGCAATTTGCGCATTGCTGCATTTTGTCAGACATTTGGAAATCGCGTAGAGGAGCGTTTAATTCGTTATTAAAGTGCATGGCAGATACATACATATATACGTACTTAATGTACGTAAATCTAATTTGGGTGTGGCCTCTAGGCTCTTAAAGCTGGCGTATGTTTCCCCAAAAGAGCATTCAAAATATTTATGCACTGTGAATAAATAGTTCTGTAATACATCCAATCTGAAGTTCGCAACATAGCTTATAAATCATATTTGGTATTGGGGGAAATCAGAATTCTTTCAGTTTTGGTTTGATTAATTTACTGTAGAATCATCATAAAAAAACAGTGCGCATACTTAACGCTAACGATGAGAAAATAAAAGAATTGAAATGTCAGTTGTCATTTAGCAACTTGTCCTCACATTCCTGCAAGATGTGAGCTCTCTTCGCTTTGCATCGATAGTTGCACGATGTAAATATGATATTTGGATTATTGAGCTGCAGTAGAAGTTAGTCGCAACTGAGCTTTAGAATCTGCCGCTGTTCCATGTCCCGGGCTTGGAGGTAATTTCATTTGTGTCTGGTGGCATTTTTGTCGCCAACTGTAAGTGTGAAGTAAAGTGAAGTGAAGTGGAGAGGAGTGGAGTAGAGGGGAGTGCATGGAGAGCACTAGCGTACGTGTGCTGCCAGGATGGTATTAAGGATTATACTATTCGAGTATGTCGCAAGAAAGTGCACAAAAATGCTTAGAGAAATGGCGATTCTCCTGTACTCATATATACTTTGAAATGTATGTATGTGTAAGCCACGGCCTTAGATGCGCCAAATGACCAGTCAGAAAAAATTCAATTTATTATAGAGCTTGGCTATTTTTTGACATTCTTTTTTGAGATTATAGTATGCCTGATTCTCTGACAGTTGCTTCGTCTACTAGTTCTTACACAAAGAGAGAAAAAAGAGCAACTGTAAGCTAATTCCAGCAGCTGTCGTTGTTGGCAATTCCCTTTGCCTGTTACTTTTACTCGGCTCTTGGTGCAAGTACGGAGTAGTTTTGTTGGCTTTATTACAATTTTGGAATGCGATGCAGCAGCTGCGTTTGAATTTCGCGCAGCGCTGCGCTCGAACAGCTTTTAATATTGAAAATGTCCTTGAAATCATTTCAATGCCCAGAACTATTACTCATACGCAGCGAGTTATACAGTTGCCATTTTTGGGCAAACTTCTTCATTGGCATGCATAATTCATCTGTTGATAAACTTGAAAGAAATTGCTGACATCTGCCATAAATCTATGAAATATTTAAATGCTTTTGTCGCACATTCACTCTGAAAATTGCCTTTGACTTGGCAATTAATTTGAATTTTAACAATTTTAGAGCATCAGTACTCATCATGTCAACTAAGTTGTTGAGTGCCAAGAATTGTCGTCCATCTATTGAACTCTTGCTTGACTGACTAACAGCCTGGTTGCTAACTGCTTTCCTTACTGTTGCTGTTGCTCTTGGCTGCTATCGTTGCTGCTAAATTAAACATAAAGCGCTTTTAGTTAGAATCACGTTCGTCTCAATTAAACTACATTAAATTCAATTAGCAAGCAGCAGACGCAACGACGCAGAGTGTAAGCAACATTGTCATTACGGTTAGAGCATTCAAGGGTAGGGAATGGGTTGAAATTCAGGAATGAGGAAGAAGAACCTGACCTACTACTACTACTACTACTACCACTACTACTACTACTAAATATAGCTAGGAAAACAGCACGTGACAGCCTCCCTCTTGACTGCGACTTGACTTTTCTTCTACGTAACAATTGACTTTCATTACTTTCTACAATCATGTTGCATTATTGAGCGTTGTCATATTTGACAGGCCCAAGGAGATGACAACTCGACCCGTGCTGAAGCTACGACGGCGGCAATGACGACACTCGATGACTCGACTTGGCTTGACTTGACTTAACTTGACTCTATTTCTGCGTGTTGTGCGACGCGTTAGTTCGTTCATGTAATTAAGTTAAATATTTAATTTAATTGCATATAGTAGACACACAACTAAGTACAAGACAAGAACAGCAACAGTAACACAACAGCAGTAACAACAACTAAAATGGCTCATAAAAGGACACGAACATGCACTGAGACAATGTACGGCACGGCATTGAGTCATTCAACACTCAAAATTATAATGAAAGCCTTGGAGCAGAAAGCTTTTCCAGACAATGTTGTGGAAAGTAGCTTGTCTTGGCCCCAACTCCACTAACCAAGTCAAGCATAGCTGCCAAACCAACAAGACACAAGCGACAGGCCATGGAAGGATTCTATTCAAAACGTGTCACCTTGCAACCGGTTTTGCAAGTCCGTCGTTTCTATGTCTTGGGCGATGTCTTTGCCATATACTCGCTTATGTATGACTAGTAAGTATGTTAGTATGTTTGCTTGAGCTCGCCCCACGCTTAGTTACTTCATTTAGGCTTGACCCCTTTCGGCTATATTGTTATCAGTGGAGTTGTGTTGAGCCTGACCTGCTTTCGCCTGGTCACATTTTGTTTTATGCTTTTTTGGCGTAGTCAGATGGCATATGGCATGTGGCATGCTAGCAGTCAGTTTACGTCGCAACAGAGGGAACACCCACAATATTAATCAAGTTGCTCTGTAATGAATTGCGTGGCAACTCAAAGCGCTTACTCCCCAATTCACTGCAAATGTTTATGATGTAACAGTAATATTAGGGTATACATACAAACCATACGTATGCCTAATGACAGGTCAAATTGATATTTATACCCTTGGTGGGCCAGTATACTAACCGTACTCATGTGCATGCTTTCTTATGCTTATTAACCCAACTCTGCTGGTGGTGACCCTGATAGCAAGAAACAACCTTTGGAACTATAGATACTTTGCATTTCTAACTAAACTATATCTTAAAACTCATTTCATTGTAAAGCTGGGCCAATTCGCATGTTGAGAGCAATAGCCGGCAGTTATAAGGCGATAAAAGTTATATTCGAGGAGAATACGTAACTTGACGAATGTTTGCGGTAGTGTGTGAGTGTATGAGAGTGCTAGTGTGTTTTGCTCGCGGCTCTTCGCTTCATTACGTTTGTTGAGAGCGGCGCAGTAAAGTGCTGCTAGCTATTACTAAACACATACAAAGTATCGTTGTACTTACAATATTTTCAATTAAGCTTGCAGCAATACACCACATGAATAATAACAATTACAACCGCAGCAGTAATTGTATAGAGTCAGGCCTTTGCCTTAAAGTCTACAACTGGCATGAGTGTATATGTGCTCAACTCCCACTTTTTGCATTGGAGCCACACACAGGAGCTTGTATACTTACTCGCCCACCCGCTTCTGAAATCTTTCTAATAGAACGTCAAGCTGGGCAGGGTCTTGAAAAGGGGTTTGGAGGTGGTCCAAGAGACTATTGTCTTCAGTTCACTACATGTAACGCGAATGATAACAATGAGAACAGCTGTACGCTTTTCACTGTTCAATGTACTCGGCACTCCTAGCAGCTATGAGTCGAGAGACGCTATCGAAGTTGTGGTTGTGCATTGTAAATGAATAGCTCACAATAAATTAAATTTGTTCGAACTGGTAGTAAGGCAGTATGGCAGTATGGCAGTATGGCAGCAGGAGCACAATCTAAAAACCCGAGCACCAGGTCCAGCTTCACCTTCAGTTGGAGCTCAGGCATCAACATTGGCAATAGCAGTTAAATCAGAGCAGCAGGCGGTAGTTTCGTTTGCTTGCTATTGGTTGTAGCTTTCATATTCTTCGTTTTCTTGTTGTTGCTCAACAAAATAGAAACTTGCTTCAGATTAGTTGCAAAAACACAATGACTACATTCGAAATCCAAGAAAATGTTGTATTAAAGCAGCACTTTAATATCTGCGAGAATCTAATGTGCTTCTTTAGCATTTCTCTGGTGGATGCGGCGTATTTGCTTTAATTTAAATCCACAAATAAAGCAAAACAATACAAGAACGGTTTCTACATTTATCGACCTAGTTACGGAGGTTGAAGCACTGAAGTCAAAGTCATTAACTTTCATTCACTGAGATGTTCCACACATCACTTGACTATACTATACATTAAAAATTAGAACACAAGTTAAACATCTAAGCATAACCGACAGCCTTCAAGTGTTATGTGAACTGACTTGAAGACAATAGGCAAAGACTGGAAGCCACGGAAGTTACCATCATATCTGTTAAGTGTTGCCTGCTCAGCGTTAAAGCGCCTTAAAGAAATCAAAAGCAATAAGTCCACTAACTACTTAGAACGTTAGCCGTGATCACTTTAATTGCCAACAATCAAAAAGTCAACAAAGTTCCATAGAAAGCAATAAGCAACAAGCTTCATTGCACTCCAAACTCCCGAGTGCAAGGGGTAGATAGACACATGTTAATTATTTAAACGAGTATCAGACCTTTAGTGTTCCTGCTTACACAACGACTACTTAAGACCTTTGCAGCTGGCCATAAGATAGATTTGGATGGTAAATTCTTGAATTCTTAAACTGCCTGACTCGAGTTCCATGAATAAATTACAAAAATTATTGTTTAGTTCTCTTGCAGTTAGCCTTCATAGTGGTTAGAGCCTGCTAGCAAGAAAGGTTCAGAGTTATGCGCAGACAAATCGGTTGCTTAGATTGGAGCTGACATCTTCAGAATACGGTCGCTTGTGCAAAGAATGTAAACGATCCAGCTAGATGCAATCTTGATTCACAACGATTGTCTACTGTAACAGTGGTGAAGTTGGGCCAACAGAAGACTACTAACTACACACTCGCTTGTTACTATGCTACAAGCTAAGTGTCTTCTTAAATTAAGCCACTTGGTTGCTAGTTAGCATAGCTAACTTGGCTCCAGCGGAATTGTAGACATGTCAGTTTTATCTATTTTAAGCGATCAATTTCAATTAGACTTTATCCGTTTGTCCAATTCATTATGAGCTGTCTAAACTTCATGAAAATTACAAATTAGTGCTGTTGTTTTAATTTAAGCTTGTAAAGACGTGTGTAAGTTGGAGCTAAAAACTTTATCTGTAGTCTGTAAGTCTAACGAATGAAATCTTCAGGATTGATTTGCTAGCGTATGAAGACTATTCAATGACCCTCCGATCTACTTAGTTTGCAAAGCGAAACTTAGCTGCTCAAGGAACTGTACAAATATGTAGCACTCTTGCCTTGACTTTGCGCATTTGTCATAATAAAATTATCATTTGCTTGGGTCAGTGCATTGCACAACGGGCATGGCTGTAGACAAGCCAACCGATAGAAAGACAGTAGGATGGACTGGACAGACAGGCAAACCAACCGACCGACAGCCAAGCGAAAATAAAGAAAGACAAACAGAAATCGCCCTGCAACGTGCCTAGAGCAGGCATCCCGACGGCTCTAACACTTATCAGCATGTTGACAGTCATCAGTGCGAGGGCAGCCAACCAGCAACAAACAACCGTGCTAGTGGCACACCCCACCAACAGGAGCCGGATGAAGTGAGAAGTGAGAGCAGGAGCAGCGACTGGGTTCGTAGTACGAATAGCCAAAAGGCAAATGCCTCAGCAATTTTTGCAATTTCTAATTTGCTTTCACTCGCTTGTTTCATGTGCCACTGCAGATTTCATTTCATTGATTCCGGCAGTGGATGCAGTGGCAGGCCGCTGTGTTGCTCTTTTAGTGTCTTGTTGTTGTACTGCTTTGCTCCTTTGGCGGTTACTTCTCCTTCTCCCTTCTAGTACTTTAGTCACTTGAGAGTTACTTGAATTTTCAGTCCATTACAGTTTACAAACATGAGAAGATGCAAATTATGTTATCGGAACAACTTTTTTTTTCAATTATCCAAGTGAAGTCAATTGCGTATTTAAATTTTCGATTCAATCAAACAATAACTTTAAAAAATGCATGACGGCTAAAATCGTGGTTATTGATTGAGGATAAACTAAACACTAAACAAAGCGGCTCCAAATTCAAATCACGTACTATAGGCTATTGATATTTCTTCTGACCAATTTCACGCAGCTGCAACAAATCAAAAAGCAGACAGGGCCTTGCAAATCCAGTCGGGTCAAGCCACAGTCACAGTTGCAATCAAAGCCAAAGCGATGGCTAGAGTTAGAGCTAGAGCGAGAGCAAGCGAAGTGCTAAATAAATTGAAAATTCTAAATTTTAATAAAAATTGTCGCAATATGGCAATGAAATCGTCATGAGTTGTGGACCGTCTACGGCAGCAGTCATCCCAATGGTATATCTATGGCAATCACGTGATCAGCTTTCATTGCATTGCAATTGCATTTTTTCCCAATATGATTACGATATGTTATATGTATGCATATACACACATGCGTATGCATGAGTATGCGGGATGTGTCAGTGAAATACAATTTTTGATAAATTTATCATCGTCTTTTACTGTGTTGTCGGTGTTGTTATTGTTGTGGTTGCCGCGGGTGTATGTAAGGATTTGGTATATCACTGTTGGACTACTGATGTAAATGCTGGTGTACAAATATAAAATACTTATTTGATTTTGTCATTCACATTTTATTGAAAAGTTATTTTTGGGGTTTTCGCTTTTATTGAATTTAAACGACCAGTTCTTTTTTCTGTGAAGAGTAATTTGTTAAATCGTCCATTTTATTTATTCCATGTTGAATATTTCGTATTCATAATTTTTCACTATCAAAAACAAATTGAGTTCAGAGAAATGCTACATTATCCCGTGTACCTGTGTGTATGTGCGTCTATCGTCGTTACAGCACAAAGCAAAACTGGTTATAACATTGTTAATTATGAAACTAATTAATATTTTCAAGAATGCAAACTTCGAAATTTATAGATATTATAGGAAATCAAAGTAAGTGCCGTGAAAATGTAATGGGAATAAATAACCAATATTCACTAAATGGCACAAATGCTTGAATATCAGGAATTTGTAATATTCACTACGTATGTGTGTGTGTTGCCATTTTTTTATTTATTTATTTTTTGTATACATATTTTCACTGGGTTTTTCGCAGTTATATTTAAAAAAGAATAGGAGAGTTGTGTTTGCGAGCCGAAGATTATATACTCTGGGAAAAATATTTGAGAAAACAGCAGGAAAAAAAATTTTTTTTTTCTTTTTCTCAAGTATTAGTGTTTTTCGACTGATCGGTCAATCTGTTCAATCGCCGTCCTATTAGTAGTCTAATCAGCTATTTTAAGTAAAACCATTTATACCCTTTATTAGTCTTCCTACATTTTTGTCTGTTGCATTTTGAAAAAGGCAACCACCGAATGTTGCACAATATGACTCTGACAGGTAATTAGTTTTACGCAATGCGCCTCCGGTCAGACTTTGAAGTCTGCGCCAAATGTAATTTGTTCTGGTTTTTTAGTGACTAACCAAACGTACATTTAAGGTAAAAATTGAAAGGGGGATATAAATTTGTGATAAAGGGTAACTAGATCAATGACAGTTGAAAGTTCGCGAATGGGTTCTTAGCAATTTCAATTAAGACAGCAATATAAAACAATTTCGCAAATTATGCATCCGCAATGAGTGTTTCATTCCAAAGAAATTAGATTTATATGTGCTTATATGTTAAGTATCATATTATAATTGAAATATACGTAGTGAGTTTGTGAGCTTGTAAATTATGTACATGCTGAAACTTAATCTATGTTTACCTCTAGTAGCGGCGGCGCCAATGTAAAAGCAAAGCAGCAGTATTCGGCAGAACCAGAGTATTTCCGCTTTGGATGCGAGCGTCATTGTCGTCGCCATTTTGTCGAGCTGAGAAAATGGCGTCATCTGTGGCGCCATTGCGTTTTATGTTGCCAAAATGTCACAACAACTGCAAAAAGACGGAAAGCAAGTGGTAGGAAGTGTTAAAAAATTTGTAATATACAACAATGAGAACGATTTTGAATTTTGTAAACATCTGCTAGCCACCAGAATAACTATGCAAAACATTAAGTTTCAATTAGAGTTGACACTCAGCCAAAAGCCAGGCAATTTTGCGCATCATAAATTTCAAATCAATTTTCCTAATTAGCAGAAGTCTCTGGGAATCAGAAAAAGGCCAGTGTGCTGCAAACATTTGAAGTTGCTGAACCCAGTCGCAGTTAAATGAATTACGCGACATAGTGGAGGAAAAAATACGAAGACCCAAACTGCATGAGGGGTTCGGGCGTATGTGAAGAAAGTGCTCATGGTATGAACCGCTGCTCTTTCTGTATTATTTTTTTTTGAATTTCTTTCTTCTAGTTGGCCATCTTGACGCCTTGTTCGCATTCATTTACAAAAGTTGCACGCGGAAGTCCGTGCGCTGTTGCTTCCTTTGCTTTTTGCCTATTTGACTTTTGTTTTGACCCTAAATCCTTTTAATAAGTTAATTGTTACAGCGTTGTACTTTTGCTACTTTTGAATTTATGATTAGCCGTAACCAAGGATGACCACGTCGTGGAATTAGCCACCATCCAAAAGTATTTAGTGCAGCTCAGGCTAAATTTCTTTGAATCGGTTTTATTTTCGTTTCTTGCAACTTGGACTTTATGTAATATAAAGTCAGAAAGCACAGTCCATACCAATGTCATCTTTGTGAAGTCGACTTTTATGCATTTGTAGAGCTTCCTTTTGAATAAAATTCATAGCTGAGAATGTACGCAAGCACTTGACTCATCGTCATTGTCATTATTATCGTCTGCGTTTTTCCTGGCAGTCCTCTCCTGCTGACTGACTCTGTGTCAACTTCGTAATAATGGTTATCTTTTTTTTTTGTTTCTTTCTTGCCAACACAAAAGTTTCTATGGGAAATGTGTGTACCGTGGTCTCATGTTTAAACTGTCGTTCTAATGACCGTTAAATATCTAAAATATTAGAATTTGTTTGTTTGCCACATACATTATGAGTAGGGTCTTATTGCAATGCATTACAAAAATTCTAATTTAAACTGCTAAGAGAAGATGCACATTTTGTCATGTATTTTCCCACTGTTGTTTCATTTATAGTTGCTCGACACGGCAGCTGTAGCAGCAAGCTGAAAAGATTCTATTAACCTAAGAAATTACGAGAAATGAAAACTTATTACGAGAAGTCATTAAGATTCAAAGAATTAAAAACTTCAAAAGTAAAACTGGAAGTGAGGCAAACCAAGACCTTGTCTTGCTTTCTTCCATTTTGTTGATGAGAACGAGGCCTTTATCACTGAACACTGTGCATGGTATGGCATCAGTGCAGCCTTACAAACTGTTGGCGGCTTAAAACAAATGCCCGGAGCCGAAGTCAATGGTAGTGAGTTCTCTTTTAAGTTGCAGCCAGCTAAATGCTGGCAATGGCAAAGGGAAACTCATATTTGTTAATGGGGGTTTTTTTTGCTTAAATGAATAAGTACTGCAAGTATTGTGCGATATGTATACTGCAAAATTTTTAAACTATTTACATATTTATTTTTTTATTTTGTTCTTTTGAAGCAGTAAATTCAGTTGAAATCTTCATTAAAAGTTTGATTAAAAAACTTTTCATTGACTATTATTAAATGTTGCGTATTAAATCATTTAAAAAACTCTCGTTGTGATTCATTTAATGGTTGGTCATTAAGCCAGCCAAATCGAATCATCATTGCCCAATGTCACTTGCTACTTTTATCAACGATTCCGGCCCGTTTCGGGAACTTTGCAAACCACGTAGCGATGTCAGCTACAGCTCCAGCTCCAGCTTCACAGCGGCCTCTCAGTGATTTTCATATTGCCTGTGCATTTTTATCAGCCATTTGCCGATTCATTAAGTGTCGTCTCTTCTTGTCCGTTCTGGGCGTCTGCCATGTTGCTGATGTCTGCACTGCATTTTAAAAACGTCATTGGCGATTGAGTTTACATGCTTTTAATTGACGTCGTCATGCAATGAAATTCAATTTATTGTACACGCCATTGATAGTAATTCATACTGATGCAAGCACCTACTATTGCATATACTTATGCAAGAACGGGAGCGATGGAATACACTCAAGGTAGGCCACGACATGAATATTCCGCACCTGAGCCCCGAAGTACTTAAACAGAACGGAATCAGACGATGAGTAAAAGCAAGTTGTATGTTTGGGAAGAGAAATAATAATGTACGTAAAGTATACATTGTGTTGTTCTCGACAAAAGGCAATGATATCTATAGGCAAAATGGCTGGCAGGCCAGGTTATTAACATTAAAAGAAAACATTCGAGCTGGGCAGTACATTTAATTTACGAATTCACATACATTATCTATAATATTTGAGTACTGATTTAAAGCGGTCGCATTAGGCTTTCTTAGGCATAGATAATAACATATTTATTGAAATGCATTTTGCACTTAAATTAATTTTGCTGACCACATCCTCTAGGTTGAGATTATTGGGAGACCGTTATAATGTTGATGAAAATGAAAATAAATAAAAAGTCCCCAAATGATTTAAAATGCGACCAGAGAGTTTAATTAAAGAACATGCCTTCTGTCTGGGTTTCGGCCTCAGTCTCGATCTCGGTTTTGGGCTCCGTGTCGATGCTGACGCCGATGTCAAGTCTAAATTTGCTAATTTTCGAAAATATTAATTGACTTTTCATCGCGGACACGAAGCGTCATTAAAACAAAATATAATTACGTGACAATTTGATGTCCACTGCGATGCACAATTCAAAAAGGAAAATTAATTACGGCGGCACCGAACAGTGACCCACCCAAGGGATCAATCAGCAAACAGTCAGAAGGTAAACAACAAAATGGAGTGGTAAATCCCGGCGATGCTTAAACAAACACAGCCAGATCAAGCCAAGCCAAGCTGGGTCAGGGCAGCTGCGACTAGCCATGCCCATACACATTAAAAAGGGTCGCAGCTCTGCTGGTTAACTTTGAAAAATTAAAATCAACTTGGGTCACGGCGGTATTCAGAGCAACATTTTTCAATGGCAAAATAATATAGCCCACAACGTCAGCTGGGAGTTATAATCTGTTTGCAGCTTTTTCATTGCCGCCATTTGGCCATTTGGTCAATTGCTCGACAGGACTTGTGTCCCTTTTTGTTTTCGTTGGCGGCCCTAGCCGTCGACAACTAAATGAAACGTAAATTTAGCAGCAATTACGCGGGTAAACATGCATTTAAATAAATTTGCATGTAATTATATTTTGCATCAAGTTCTAATCAAATTCATCAAATTATTCGCCAGTCAACTTTTATTGCTTTGTTGTTTTCGTGCAAATTTGTTTGGTTTTTAAATATTCAGCTTAAATAATTGTAGTCGGTTTTAATGTCTGGCTGCGAATCCCCTTCACATCAGACATATAGTATAGTTCATATCTGGCCATTCAACTGGCTGTCATAATAAGTCACAAAGCTCTTGTGTGCGGTGTAATAAGCCAAAATGTTTTATGCGACATCTCATTTATCAAGTCGCCGATATACATATAAGCGTTGAATCTGCCTTATCCCAATCAGTTGTATTGTGTTGGCTCGTCTGTGCTTTATGATAAATGACCTACTAAAAACGCCGTTCAATTTTAATAAGCAACATTTTTTTTATATATTTGTTCGTGGAATACACAAATTCATTTATGAGCACGCGTTATCTGACCGCAAACATTTGGTAAATATATTGATGAAATAAAAATATCATTAGGCCAAATTATTCTATAATACTTATCATCAACACTATAGATTATAAATTCCTAAGCTTTAAACAATGCGATATCTTTGCCTGTCTTACAAATCTCACTAAATTCCAGGACAAAAGTAAATGAAATTACACTAAATCTAGAGAGAGTTTTCTTCTTCAAAAATGTTCAACCTTTGTCCCGGCAGTTTTGTCTGAAATTGGCTTAGCGTCGCGCTCAACTTTGTGCTTTCGTTTCACTTCTGGCAGATTGTAAAAAGGTACGAACAGGCCTAGGCCAAAGTGATAAACCGTTTGCACTGACATCGCATATAAATCTGCGACAAAGTTGCGTTTGCTAGACACACGGACAGCTCCAAATCGTGCGGGATTTGTCATGCCAAATCGTTGAAAATGGCGTGCGTTGTTTCTCCCGTCTTCCTCATTGACTGCCTTAGTTTACTCAGTGAACTTTACACAAAACAGTGGAAATGGCAACAGCAACTCGTCTCCAGCTATGTCGTAAATCTTCAAGTGGCTTATCTATAACAAAACTGTGTGCTTTTTAATTCGTTGAAAAAAAAAAAACAAAACAAAACAAAGTCGCAAAAGTAAGAATAGCATAAACAAAATAAAACAAAAAATCCCAGGAAATCTTAATGTTTATTTAAAATTAGCTACCCATATATTTGGGAGCGTACACTGAATGCAAATATTATTTATTAGGGCAGTACGCGCTAAATAGACTTAAAAAATGAGTGTGGAAATTAGGCGAGGTTGTAATAAAAATTTTTGTTGTTAAATTTGAATACCCTGCGATTTTATACATAATTTGTGGAGTTTCCCTTGAAGGTAAAATATCACGTGAAAATAAGTGAATATACCCTCCATAGCAAAATTATAGAGGCGAAAAATGCGCAGTCATGTAATTTGAACTTAAGCAAACGAAAATTCAAATGGAAGAAGAAAGTGAAAAACCGAGAAACTTCAACAAAATGCAAAAATCAGCGTAAAATTGTGTTAATGATGCGCATTTTTAATTATTTCCATAATACAAGAATATATATTTAATTATCTGTTGCTGTTGCTTTTTCTGCCTCAGTTGGTGATCCTAAAAATTGCAAAGAAACCTTTTTGATGTCAATCATTCAAGCGCTTAAGAAGCTGTCAAGCTAGGCTATGCCTAATAAGACGGCGACGGTGGCGGCGTCAAAGGAATTTAAATTAGCCAAGGCAACTGTCGGTTGGTGCAATAGACTTGCTCAAAAGTTGCCCACTTGGCATGCTCTGCTAATGAATCCTGACGCCATTTTTTTACAGCTGAAGATTTTTCTTTCATTCTTTGGGTTTTTGCATGGCATTGGTGTAATAAGCGTAAAACTTTTTGGCAGCGCCAATGATTTTTTGGTTTTCTTTTAACTTTTTGCCACAGCACCGCCTTCTCAGTTCTGCATTTCAACCAATTAGTTGGTTGTTTGTTGGCGTGTTTCGTTGCCGCTGATTGACAGTTTCAAATGTTTTTGCCTTTACGTTGATAAGGGATGACCCGAAAGCTTCTCAACCCTCCTAAGCCAGACTAACATTCCAGTAACTGCCTGTTGTCTGGGCGTTACATTTGGCTGTTTCCCCATCTATGAGTATATCTACTTTTAAAGTGGCCAATTTAATGTCGTGTACCTTGTGTCTCACTCGCATAGGTGTACAAGCTCCGCCTTACACACTCCCAGACAATTGTCATTTGAAGTTTCGCTGTCTAACTTTTACCGCTTCAACAATTTGTCTGTGTGTGTGTTATATGGCGCATGTGCCTCAGGGATTCTGGGGCTCTGACTTGTCCAAAGAGGTTACCCAAGCAACTAGAAAACATTTTTCGGCTATTTTTGTTATTTTTCATTTGTTGCCTTTTGGGGGTCCTGTGAGTTTTTCATCACTTAAAAAGGATTTATAAAAAGGCAAAAGGCAATGATAAAGTTGTTGTGAAAAGTAAGATATAATTTGAATCCGAGTCGAGATTTGACGCAATTCTCTTTATTATTATGACTTTTAATACTGATATAACTTCTGCGAATCACATGGTACCAGTAAATGTGAAATCAAATAAAAAATAGTTAGATTTGGACTATGAACGCTGGAATGGGTTCTTGGAAATCTCTTATGGCAACAGTTAATTGAAATGTATTTCATCATTTCAAGGCTATAATATAATTTGTAGTCACGTATTCTCAAAACCTGCTGAGATGCCTAGTGTCACCTTCAATTAGGAACAATCACTCAGGACTCAGACTCACAAGTTGAAATGACAATGTCCTTTGATTTGTTTGGCTTGCCAATCTTACATAAAGCGCCACCCGGCAGCAAAGTGGATTAAGGGTGCTAATGACAGTTCCGGCCAAATAAACTGGTGTCGTGTTTTTATGCTCTGAGTAATGGCGCAGTAGCATCAGCAGAAACGGCAGCGACACGAAGCAACCGACGGATTTTTGTCAAAATTGACGTTACGTATGCGGGAAAGTGGCGAAGAGTGCTGTGTCTCCTGCCAGCCCATAAGAATATATTGACATTGCCGTGTGCTGGTGGTACAACAGTGCGTATGATTTTTATAAATGCCGTGTCGATGTTGAAACAGGAAACTCACAAAATCGAGCGACATATGCGCTTTTTGTACTATGTGATTTCGTCAGTGGATGGCTGTGTGTATATGTGTATGTACACATATATATGTGTACACATTCACACATACACAGTACACATACAATATAGGTATCAGCGTATAGGAGTATAAAAGTTATGAAAACACTGCCTCATGGTGAGGCATTTTGTGTGTATTGCATAGCATCATGACTGGCAGCCAAATCAATTGCTATGAATTTGTACGGTTTCTATTTTTTAAGTCGTCTCTTTCCTCAATGGAATTTTTCGATGGAATTTCACCTCCCCCGCAATCAAATCAATGAGAAAAATGTATGAGTTGGGCGTTTGATTTTTTGCTTGTGGGTCACAGTTTGCAGTATTTTTGATGCTTATTACACAAATAGGGAAAACTGATTTGTCAGGGTCATACAAAACATTATTTTTGTTTTTTTTTTTTTTTTTGCCGATTTACACAATAATAAACACAAGTGTGCAGTTTGTTTTAAGGGCATTGATTATTATGTCTCCTCGACGTGCCATACATAAAGCTTTGGGAATATTTGAGGGAAATTATATTATAATTTTAAGTTGATTTTAAAGTATTAGAGTTTTTGTTTGAAATCCTATGGAAATATAAAATGAACAGTAATCCCCTTTATGGCGTGGTGTGCCTCACTTGAGTTGATCAAATGAAATGACAATTCCACATAGAGAGGATGCGAGCGCAAAAAAGGGTATCAAAACTTTGGATTACACCATGATGAGCACATGCCATTGGAGGTCCCTCAGTCTTGGTAACAAAAACAGTCACATCAACAACAATGTGAAACCAAGTGAATTTGCAATGTGTGCATAGATGCAGAAAAAAGTGAGGAAAACAAACAAACATCTTAGACCTTGCAGTTATGTTTAGAAAACTTTTCAAGCACGAACGGCCCGCAGCAACACGTTCAAGTTGCTCAGTAGAAATTTGCACGCTGCTTGTCAGTGAGAAGGTGGTTGGGTGGGTGGGTGTTTGTTGTGAATGAGGCCGAGCATGGGGGTCGAGATGTGGTTTGTAATGTAGATGGAGTAAGTTGGGTGCATGCTGCCTATGATGGTTTTGTTGCCATATTTCAGCACCCTTGAGGTGTGAAATAGACACAGACACTCATACACCATCCACACACAAGTGTGTGTAGCTTTAAGCTGAGCATCGGTTGAAAAATTTGTACTATAGATAGAATAGATATTTGCTTGATTTCAGTAAGCCAAGCACGCTCACATTAATACAACAGCTTAATTTTCTATGGTACAATGTGAAATTGAGTGAATTGTATTCCCAAGGTTTTTGTTGATTTCTTTGTTGAAATTTGTTTTGGTGTACATATGACTATGCTAAATTGGCAGGAAGCTGTCAGCTGTATGTGGTTTGTATGACTAATGAATGAGTTATCTTAGAGAGTCTAGACAAATTAAGTGCTTCACTACTGTCTGCCTTGCAACCAAATTCAATTTGTCGAGTACAGGCAATAAAAGTTTCTCAAAAACATTTGCAATGTTCAAATACTATTGACAGTCTTTACACTGACCAATATGTTCTGGTATATTTAATTAAAAACTTATATGACAACTTGACTACATAGTCATTTTGATTAACATTTTAACTATTTGCTCGGCTGGTTGTCCACTTTCATTTTGTGTTTATTTATGTTTCGCAAATAGGCTACACGCACTGTGTCGAATATAATATCCGATTTCAATTGGCAAAATCTTATTAGAAATTAGTTTCGTTTGGAGAATGTTTGTTTATTTCAGTGTGTTTTGTGTTTATTGTTGTTGGCATTGTATTTAATAAAACGTTGCTAACAATTTCAGTAACGTAGTCTATCCTTTAATCTGTTTATTTCATCTCTCTTTGTCTTTCCCTTCAGTCAAATTTTAAGCCTTAAACATACGAAAATGTTGTAGGTGGTGTTGTTTCTGTTTGAGTATGAGATTGGCATACATGCCGTATGCGTTTTGTTGATTTAGTTGATTGGCTTAACGGTGTGACCAGTGTTGTTAACAATAATTGTCTATTTTCTAGATATTTACATTGGCCTATTCAATTAGACAACAAGCTACTTACCACACTGTTCTCCTATTTGTATGCTGTCACGTCAAATAGAGCAATTGGATAAAAACGATAGCAAGTTAACTCCTTTGCTTATCTGTTGATTAAGTTATTATATACTCCCTCGTAGTTTTGACAGCTTCATTCATATGCATTTACTAATATATTCCACACTGTAGCAGTCGAAACATATTCGGTTAAATTAATACGTTAACTGCAAATGAACTTAAAACAGAAAACCACATCGCAATGGACTTAAAATAGATTAAATATTCCTGCTTTTGTTTATTTGAAATACGATTATTTGTGCACATGCTTCTTCTCGAACTATCCTCTCTTCCTTTATCCTATTCTATCATATGCTATAATTTTGGTGCAAACTGCCAGCACACATCGTTTAAACGGTTTTTCCAAAAACTGTCGTTCAATTTGAATTTGGCTTTTATTTATTTCTTTTTTTTGCATGGTTGTTTATGAAGTGTCTAAAAATTCGCGGAGCCCGGACGTTCAGGGCGCTTGTTTGTTTGTCTTTCATGGTAATGGACTTTACGCGCACATGAACACGAGCCGCAGTGGCTCGAGCTGCCATAGTAGAAAGTGCAAAGAGTTTAGAGCTGGAGGAATGAGTTTTTCCTGGATATGTATTCGAGTATGTATGCACACATAAAACTCGATGTATTCATAGAGTGGTCTGTATAGTTGTGGTCGGTCTTGCAGCGTACACTATTCTCATTTGATGAGAGAAAGTAGTTATCGGCAGAGGGATATCAGCGCTTGGAGTTTTTCCATCAACATAACGAGATATAGAGATCTATTCTGTGTGTCAAAATTTGCAATTATTTTTTCCAATACAACGTCGGAGTGTGACTAATATTTATATCAGTGTGTCAGCTGCCAACAATTTGCATACAACTCAGAATAAGGTGGAAATATTTGATATATATGCGATATGAACGTCATGGTCATAAAGACAGAACGCACATAATCATAAATAAAATTCAACACATCATCACGCACGCATACTCGCACACCGCCTTACATGCTGCCACATGCTGCTCGACAATTATTTGTGTTGCAGCAACACGCCAAATAAACATTTTTGCTCCTGCCGCCGCTATTGAGTGTGAGGCGTAAGTCATCATAAAAATAAAATACAAGGCAATATGGATTATTAAACATGTGTGTCGGCATGCTCTTGTCAGCAGTATTTTAATATATTTGCTCCACTGCTGCAGAAAGTTGCATATTAAATGTATGCTCATAAGTAGGCAACGATTTCAATTTTTACGTTTTCAACTTTTCGATAATGCCAAAAGCAATGAATCTCTCTGACTCCCTCTTTAGGAAGTGGATAGTTACCTGCATATACTATGCGTATATCCTACTTTTATAAATATGTGCACGCAATGAGTCGTGTCCTGGATGTTAACCTGCCATAACCCATTCAACTTAACATGCATATAATTACGTTTTGTAGTTAATAAGCGTAAACCGACAGATCTATTTACCGCATTCTCTTCGTTTGCCTGCATATATAAGCTTAGTGATAGTTGATGAATAGTTATAATTTTCCATTGGATTGTAACAAACTGTGTGGCAAACAAAATATACCCTTCGGATTGATGTGGGAGGTGCATGAGTAGCTCAATCAAAGGCACATTCATGGTTTCAGCTCATTATGCATTATTAATTTCGTGCCAAACACAGATACTCATGTGCACATATGTATGTGTTCGTATATTCACGTAAATACGAGTAATAAAAAAACTTGCTACCAGCTGTTCAGATGTTCAGATGCTTGGATATTTGGATGTTGAGGGTCGCCAAGCGTTTTAAGTAAACAACTTTCTACCAAATATGGTCTAATAAATCACACATGTGTGTGTAAATGGCTCTCTTGAACAACAACAACTACAACAATAGTGGCAAAAACTTTTCCTATATCCCTTGGTCCGCTTTCTCTTTCGCGTCGCTCAGCACCAGAAATCAGTCGTTGATCACGCCCATATGGCGCACTAATAAAATTCCTTTGGACCAATGGCTTGCAAAGTTTTAATATCAAGCGTAAAAAGGGCAGGAACAAACGTAAACAAACAGCTATGCTGCTGCTACAGTTTTTAATTAAAGGAACGCAAATCGAGCTCATTAAAAACTTGCATGGTCAGCTGTATTTTCAAGGGAAACTGAAAGCTGAGTACTGCCAACTGGCAACAGGCAAGAGGCAATTGGCGACTGGAAAATGGGAACTGGGTAAACTCACAATTTAATTGCATCGCAATATTCACATGTCAGCGCCGTCAGATGATGCCCTGTCATAATGTCAAATGGATTATACTCGTATGCAAATGCACACAAAGCACCCAGGTTCCTGCCATCATCCAACTGGTGTGTACACACTCTCGCAACTCGCAACTCGCAACTCCCGACCCGAACCGTTCGTGAAATGCATCGTTATTATAATGGTTATCCGGAAAACTGTGGCATTTGTTTGCCCATCTCTTTCAACAACTTTGCAATCCCAGCTGCATGTTGACAATGACCCAAAGAACCATGAATTGTGTCGAGAACGAGCCGCCAACAGTAAACAAATGGATACCGAATTGCTGTGCCCACCTTTAGCAATCGAAAAGAATGACCGTTTGTGTGTGTGTGATAGTGTGGAGAGGGGGTGGAAATCTAACACCAGATGGTAACTGAATCAGTTATTGTTATTGTGGGTCGCGGTGCGATTGGTTTAATTGATAAAATACAAATAATTACCAATTTGGTTAGGAATGCTTTATTTGCTCTGCGATTCCATTGCGCTTGTGTCTTGTTTATTTTTTTCATATCAGCGATTTGTGACTCGTTTGCTTATACGAGCATACGCAATACAATGTAAAATATGTCTTTGTCTCTCGTAATAAATGCAAGAACGATTTTGCACATTGGCAAAAATATTTGCAGAACTAAAGAAGTCAGGTAATGTTTTTAGTATTCATGGCCGAAGAGAAGTGGTGCATCCAAATATTGTATTTCATTATTTTCATTTATGCAAGTAAAGGATACCGAGAAATACATATACACATTCGTACCGTATATATAATTGAATAAATAATAACATGACACCATACATTCTCACACTCTGTACGTATCTCTTTCATTCCATTCTCAATTCCCAGGATTTTCATTTATTGCTTATATTCATATACATATTCTACGAGCAGCAGAGTGTTGTGGAGGTTGCAAATTTTATAAAGTGCAATTGTATAAGATAAATTTCATTTATGTGCACATACATACATACACATGTTGTATATTTTAAATATAGCTTGCCAAGCAGAAAAGCGATCCTATTCGGTTGTATACATACTTAGTTGCTCATGTTGCTACCGATTTTGTATATAGAAAAAAGTGTCTACCTCAAATATGTTAGTTTAATTTTGCACTCATATAATTACTCCTGTCGATTTTATTGACATGTGGGAATGCATGGGATTGCATTTTTTGATATTCCTGTGTAAGTTTGTTTGACTAATTGTGCATATCATTGACTGGCTGAATATTGTTCACTTCAATTAAATTCCCGAAATCCAATAAAAATGTTTAAATTGCCAAAACTCATTCGCAAGCATTTAAAATAGATAATTGAGGTACCTTTGGGAAAAACCATAAATTAAGTTGTTTAAGGATTTTTGGTCAACTTGAAACCTGTGCTGAGCTGATTGTCTTTGTAATTCCTAAAATTTATTTTTATAAAAGCTATTTATCTTATTCGTGTTAGGGTTTATTCTCTTTTTAAGAACCTTTGCTTACGTAGTTGATACAGAAAAACAAGATGCTTACATTTTATATATTTTTAGTCACTCTTTGAGATAAATGAAATGAAATGGACAATTTAACGCAAAAGTATTTAAAAAGGTAACAACCACATACACAACTGGTGTATGCCTGACCAAAACAAGAGTTGTGCAGTTAAATTGACTAACATCGCGTGCAGCAACAACGGCGACAAATGCAATAGCAACAACAGTGACCGCAGACAAAACTGAAAAACAAAAGGTTTGGCTAAAAGAGTAAATACAGACATATTTTGCATACAATGTATCTATGCATATACATACATACAGAGCTTGCCAGGGTAAGCGCTACAATGAGTGTGTTTGGGATTGGCTAAAAAGAGTAAATACATACCAACTATTCAATGTGTGAGTGAGTATATGGCATTTCACATAAGAGTGTGTGTGTGTGTTCAGCGGAAGCGTCAAAATGAACGGAAATTGGCTTAAATCTGACAACAACAACAACGCCCCCAATAAGAGCAGCAACATTCTAGTGATGCAAAACTACTATTGTGCAGCCTTTTATGAGCGAGGGCGGTTCAATGAGCAACTGTGTTTAAAATTCATAAAAATTATATACGTCATCAATAAATAACACCCATCGTGAGTATTCATCGAAATAGACTTCCAAACAAAACATAACAAACACACAAACTATTCGTACGTATGCGCAATTAAGCATACGCAGTGTATACAACAGTTTTTCAATATAAATTTTCGCTTGATTTTCATGCACATAATTTTTGCATTAATAATTACTGCAGATTAAGTGAACATTTCTATTTATTCTTTTGTTTATGGTTTTTTTGAATGTGGCAACAAATTAAAGTTGCGTTTATAGTTCGCGGACATATTCTCGTTGACCATTTTATGTTTTTGCTAGCGTTCATTTGTGCGCCAAACTGTTGTACTTTTTGGTCCGACTGTGGCATTAACTATTGCATGATGTGAGCTTAAAATTGATTCTGCAAATACACAGTGCATCGTACGTTCCGTTGTTGTCCGTTGGAGCCCAATGCATGTGGTGTTCTGAGCCATGTGTCTGGGTTCCGTTCTTCCGGTGGGCATCATTTGCACAAAAATTGCAAAAATTCTCGCTGGTCATCCGTACAATGCAGGCAAAAGTTAACTGGCATTTTAGTTACGGTTAGAGTCCGGTCATTTAAGCTTTAAGTTGTCAACAAGTTTGCTTTAAAGTGGTGCTTTTAGCTATCGTATAGTCAGTATATTCGGTATTGTCAAGCCACAGACACTAGCGTATACGTGATATTTGCATTGGTCACTTTTGAAAATATTTGATGTTGAGCTTACATTGTTTGTTTTAATTTCTACGACTGCTGTTGGCAATTTGATCCAAGGGTTTTCTGTTGCCATTGACGGGTGTCAAGAAAATCAAATCAATTTTAGACTTGTGAAACTATCTGACTTGTCTGACTCATAGGATTAATGTTGAAATTTAATAAACCACAATTAAATTTATTCCCTTTGAAATGGTATTTAATACATCTGCCTTTGCTTGGCTGGTTGTGTGTCAATAATAATAATAATTAATTGATAAATCTTTTGCATTGTTTCGTTTATTATCTCCCATACAACTAGCATAAGTAACAGAAGTATCAAGTATTCTTTTCTGCATACTGCATACCACATGACATAATGTGTTTATTTGTTGCATCGCCCCATCTCAGCACCGTCTAAACTTCAGCATTCACACACAACTGCACTTACAACCTTGTCCCTCGTTTCATTTTGCTTTTACGTCTGAATGTGCTTTTACCTCTCTGGCAACTTTTTCATGTACTTGAGTAACAGCGGCTACCTGACAGTCCTGTCGCAGCCAGTGCTGCTGCTTGCGCTCCTGAGTGTGTCAATAATAATACTCTAGCTGTAAATATTTTCCTAATGATGTCGCTTATTTACCAAAACCAAAATGTCAAAAGTAAAATTAATATTCATATTATAGAAATAATAAAATAAAAATAACAATCAATTTATGTCTCCCAAAGCGTAGAAAGAATTCTTTATTGACTAGGGAATTCATTTTTGGTGCGGGGTATGCCGTAGTTGATCATCTATTGGCGGTAACTTTTTATCTGTTTTATATGCAAATAAGCACAGTATTTTGCTAGCTTGTTTGGTAACATTGTCGCTTGTCCGCTGTTTGTCAATGACTTGTTGATTTTACAACTTTTCCAATTGAATAAGCTCAGGCGCACAAGCCAGCAAATGTTTGCCCTGAGTATGAAGGAATAATTTTATTCAACATTTTCAATTAAGCTTGAAAATGCAGAGTTTGAAAATGGGTGCTGTTCCATCAGCTGCACTCATCGGAAAAGTTCGATACGATATAGAAACGCCTATGATAGATTGCACTTTTGACAAATATGCGTCAAATTATATATTATTCTCTATACCTTCCAAGATCTCTATCTGCCAATTTCCCAATTGCCAAGTGCCAACTGCGAACTGACAGCCTGCGTGCAACTTCAAAGGATTGCAAATCAAGCGAGGCACGTACTTGAGCCGGAATTGAAAAGTCCATGGGATACCGTCTTTATCGACGTCTTCAGGCAGCAGACGATGTAACCAGTCCACGGGTGGTCAGGGTGGTAACGCAGTCAGTTTGGGTAGTGAAAATGGTTACGCAAATAAATATTGAGCATCGCGACGACGGCGATGTCGTCTTTGTCGCTATGGAGCCAAGCTAGACTGTTATTGTGTTTGTCCTAAAAATATCCCAGAAATTGCTTGACTCTAGATTTGTTTACACAAAGGCAGCACGTTTGGAAATTGGGAAAAGTGGTAGACGATCTAAACATCATAAGTATACTATATATATGTATATATATATGTTGAGTATATGAGACTACATGGAATGTATACAGAGCACCCATTCTATGCAATGGATTGCTCGTTCCCCATGGCAGTATGACAGGCGGCGTCAGTTGTCAGTTATTTTCTCGCGGTTGCTACAAATATTGTTGCTTGCTGTTGTCATCCAGCTTTTGGCAGCTTCTGACACTTGACACTTAATGTGCATCATTGCGCAGCTGACAATTTCAAGCTATTTCCGTTGTGTCAGCCAAGCAGCTACTCCAAAGTCGGAGTTGGTGCTGCGGTGCTGCAGCAGCTCGTTTCCTCTGCTCAAACTTTCAAGCTAAAGTTTTGCATGACCGTAAAAGAAATCAAAAAACAAATTGTGCACAAATGCAAGTGCATGTGCAACTGCAATTGCAACTGAAGCTGGCTGCTTGTCTGTCTGGCTGGTTGGCTGGAAGGTTATCAAGAATGTGGTGGCGATGCATCTGACATTTTTATGAGTAGCTGCAGAATATATTTTGTGTTCTTTTCTCTGTTGTTGGTGGCTGTTTTCTACAAAATTTGTTGTGCGTGAGACGACGAGTGTGGAGATCTGTTCAATGTTGATGTACTATTCATAGAAAATGATTTTGGTGACACAAAAATAAGGAAAACAAAACAAAGGCTAAGTGCTTTGCTTCAGCACATTTGCCATGTCTCTCGCCGACAGAAAGTTGATCAATGCCAATTGAATTGTGTAGCAAACCCGAAAACTTTCTCAAATCAGAAAGTAAGTCTTCTTCACAACACAACGCGTACTGACCCCCACCATCAGCTATTTTGTTGCAAGTCCAATTTTTCGTAAACAGGCGTCACTTCAATGCTATAGTTGTAGGTGGAGCAGGAGCAGAAGCGGCAGCATCGGCTACCTGTTCATGCAACCACTCAAAAAGCAAAACAGCTGTTGATAATTTAGTGCTGGCGGCCAGAAAGGCAGGCGCGTCTTCCAAAAACTTTGAACTGCAGTCCCTATTGCATTATGGGTAGGCAATGGTTGAGCTCTCCAACTTTCAATTAAGCTTAAAAGGACACAAGTTTATAGTGGCAGAAAAGTGCTGGCGGCCGGCGCTTCGTCCTGCCATAGCAATGCCTAGCATATTTCAATAAGTTTTCAAACTCTGGTCCGTACACTAAAACAACATAATTCATACTTAACTCACCCAAACAGTTTCCTGGCACCCACGGAGAGGGAACTGGTTGTGCTGCAAAATAGCAAAGCGAAAAATAAAATCACATTAGCTGGGTATAGAATTTGCAGTTAGCAAGTGTGCATGTGTGTGGGAGACTGTGTATTAGAGTTGCCAAAGATGTTGGGCCTGCTCATAAAATGAAATTAAATTTATGTACACTTGCAAAGTTGTGATGCTGCGAGAGTGCGCTACATAAAACTTTCAAAAGCAGGCAGAATGCGGCTAAACACGCGCACCGAGGGACTGCAAGGGAGGCGGGACGAGCCAGGATGGGGCGTGCAGTGTCCTGACTGCTGACTGCAGAAGGCAGACGGCAGACTGCAAAATGTAGCTCGTAATTCAAAATTCGAGTGGCAGCGCGAAAACCAAAGACAGGATGCGCTCTGTGGTAACAAACGCGACTTCCGTGTTGCGGCGACGCGTTCTTGCAACAGAGCTGCTCTACCAAACTATTCGTATACACTACAAGTAGAGCAAAGCGGAAGTCGACCAGCGATGGAGGCTATCTGTTTATGCCTGTTTTGACTTTGCTCTTTTGTCAGTCGCAATTTAATTTGTCCCCACCGAAAAATACAACTAATGCGGCCACTACTTGGACTGCTGGGCTGCACACTTTCCGAAATGAAAGTGGCGGTGAGAAGAGCAGATATGTTGCCAAGTAGCGTAAAAAAATAGCCTTAATTTTGCCACTTACCACGGGGCACTCACTGCGTACTATTTGGGTCCCGAGTACCAGCTGCATTGACAGTTATTTTCATTCTCATTGTTTTTGTTATTACTCTTGCTGTTGTTGTTGCTCTTTTTTTTTGTTTAAGTGCCGTCAACGAATATAAGTTTTAAGCTTCAGTCGGTCCACAGTTCTCTAAGTGCACCCGGAGGCTATATCTGAATCTTCCCCACAGACTCTTGAAAGCGGCTTTAATGCGTTTTTCCAATTAAGTTATTGGGTTGTGGCCCAATCATTTCAACTGTGGCTTGGGAGTGGGAGTTGGGTGACTTTCGGAAGCTGACTGCTTGATGCTGTCTGAAGCTCTCCAGTGCCGCCTTAGATACATATCACTCCATTGAGTTTAGTTTAATTTAGTTGGGGTGGCAACAACAACAGCCACAAAACAACACAGCGCAACACAGCGCAACCCAACAAAATACAACAAACGATTTTAATTGAATTTCCGCAAAATCATTGCAGCAAAAGCAACTGGCAATTTCTTTCTTCTGCAAACTTAGTAATTTGCTATTAACAAGTAAATTCATTGTGGTTAAAGGTACTGTGTACAGTATTTCATTACCTCACTCAATTTATTCGCAATTGAAAATAAAAATTAAACATATACAACAATTGAAAGATATTTTGACCAGTAATTTCGGCCAATTTTTCTACCACATAACGTTATTTGATAAAATAAGGTAGAATGGGAATAACGACTATGCACTTGCACGCTTAAAAAGTAATTTTGTTAAAACTTTTAGTAGATAAAAGCGTTTCATTCCCCCAAAAGAATTGTTGAATTTAACTCAACTTAAGCCATAAATTGGAAACAACTCACCATAAATTACACCAAGCACTTCAACTGAAATGTTTTCCTAATTACATAAAATTCTCTCTGAGTCCAATCAAATTGACTAACAGAGAGCCAAGTAAGGAGTTAAACATATTTTTTACAAGAGCATTAAAGTGCTGTAGGCTAAGGATTGAAGAGATAAACTACTGTGAATAGTGTCAATGGACATAATGAATTGAAATACTCCCCATAGGCTGACACAAACTTGTCCAAGTAAACGATGGGCAAAAGACGCAAAAATAGGGAGAGGAAGTAATATCCGTTGAGTAATTGTAAGAGGAAAAGGACAAATACCAAAATATGGCAATTCTCGAATACAAACATTTGCTTATCTGTAACCAATACATTTTCGCATCTACATTTCAACTACCATACTACCTTCCCACTCAATCACGTAACGTATAGTTCAAATTGCAATAACGTTTATTGCATTTCTTGGCAGAAGGAAAGGTGATGTCATATTTTTGTTTGGTTTGGTTGTTTGGTAATTCGCATAGTTTAATCAAAAGAAAAAAAATAAAAATACGAAAATGTCGCAAAAAAAACGAGTTCGAAACGATTTAATAACAATCACATCTTTGTACGAAGCTCCGACGATCCTGTAAAGTGATGTAAATATAAAACGAAGCTATTTCAGTCAAAAGCTTTGACTACTCAACCATATGAAGATACTTGATATTTACTATGCGCTCATTAAGTAGTAAAACCACAGATCTAGTCATCATATTACAATATAAAATGAAGCAATCCTACAAAGGCACAATATCTGTCACATGTTGTATCTTAAGCTGCTCACTCGAAAAGTACTGCCCAACAATACATCGACGAGCTACAAGCATAAACATAACAATTCGTAGAATGCGGCGTGTATCTTGTAGGCAATTCACAATAGCCAGATTGTTGTGCATATCTTTCTATTGGATGCAGGCAGCAAGCTGGGCAAAAATATACAACTACCAATAGATGCATCAGTATGAAGATGTAAAAGTATGTGGATAAATGCGGATGGTTCTGCCCCTCACAAGGTGAACGGATGCTTAAATTAGTGGGCTGTTGCGCAGACAGGATGCAGTAAAAGACTTAAATCAGACAGATTTTTTGTTTTTGTTTTTTTTTTTTTTTGTGATTTTTTGTAGCCATAAATATTTTATTTGCAATCTCATAAAATTGGCTAGTGGCCTATCATTCTACATACGAATTTTCAAATCAAAATTGCTTTAAAAATTTGATGTTTAGGGAACATATTTGCAATTTGTGGAATTGCTCAATAAATTGTTTAGTTTTGCATGGGACTTGGGAGGCAACTAAATACATATGTACATTTATCATCGTGGCAACAACTTTGCATAAATTCCGAGCTTCCGGCTTAGGCTAAGGGCTCGGCTATTCTCTATATAAATGGAACAAATATGTCCTCGTTTTATTTCTCTACTTTTCTCGCAAGTTCGCTTGTAATTTGTGCGTGAAGATGTCAACAAGCTAGATAACTGCGTTTGATAAGCGGTTTACTATAGCATTCACACACATTCACACACAAATTCTTTGTGGATATGTGAGTGTGTAGTAAATTTCATTATGGCTGAAGCACATGCGAGTACATAGATATCTCCTGCTGTTAGATGCTTCATCTTCACATTTTTCAACGCTTTTCAATTCAGTCTCTTGCTTCTTTGTTGATGTTCGTTTTCTATATTTCGCTTTTTGCATTACTTTTGTAAGACAAAGCCAGAGCTTGGTACTCGTATGTGTTGTCAAAATGACAGAACATTTTTCTAACATATAAGTAGCTAGAAGACGAGCATGGTATATCCGACACGGTCTTTTATAGTCAACATTTAGATGCTTGAAGCCCCCTGTCACGTGCACACCACCAAACACCAAATTGAGAAGCAATATAAGTTGCTGGAAATGATTTGGATGAGTTATGGCAAAAAGCATTAAGTCCCTTAGTTGGGCTACTCAGGCCTTGAGGGTCCATTGCATGTGTGAAAAGTTCTCTATAAAAAAAATTAAGGATCTAGTTTGATTTTACTTTCTTTCAATGGTTGATCATTCTAATCAAGCAGTTTCATGTATATACATATGTATATATTGAGCTTAAAGTTCATTGAAAGTGGTGTGCTCTCGACATATTATTCACCGTTTTTCATTATTGTCAGCCCGAAACATTCTTGTCTGCATTCTAGATTCACAATATTTATTAAAAAGAGTATTCGGATAATAGTTATATTGTACGACTAAACTAAGTCGAAATGAACATAAAGGATAAACTGTGTGTAAAGCCTAAAATTCAAATTCAATGTGTTATTTGTGTTGTGTTGCCCCAACAAATAAATTTTGCATGCAACTATTTAATAAGAATCAAGTTGCCCAGCTATAAATATGGCTATGAAGCATTAAAGCAGCAAGACGTCCATTGAAGCATCGAGTAAAGCATTTAATTGCTATGTTTTTACAAGATTGCGTAAAAAAAATTGAGCTCACATGTAGAGAGTACTCTGCAGGAGTTACATATGTAATATATTGTATGTGTGTTCATTTCTCGTATTGCAATAAATATGTAAAATGTATGAGAATTCATGAATATTCTTATGTGTCTGCTCGTACGAGTAAAGCCCAAAAAAGCTAAAACAATGCCTTAACGGAAGTGTCACTAGCTGGTCCACTGTCTGCTCAAGTGAGCTAGCAGCAACAACAAGAGCAGCAGTAACAACAAGATGTTTGTTATGCTCTCGTGCCTCAGCTATGCGATGACTCCACCATATCCCATATTTGGCTGATGTACAATGCAATTGCAATAGCAACAGCAACAGCAACAGCAACAGCAACAGCAATAGCAGAAGAAGCAGCAGCAACAGCATCAACAGTAGCGCGCAGTCTCAAGCCTATGCAGTCGAGTTGTGGTGGACAAGGGATCGTTGTTGTTGCTGTTGCTGTTTCTGTTGTTCCTATGAATACGATGGTAATGTTTGTGGTGGGGAAGAAGGTTGAGGGCGGATAAGCTGCAAGGAGGCCAGTGCAAGCGCCGGCTGAGCCATACAACTTATTTATGTTTGCAGCGTTGCGGCAAGTCCGTCTCTTTGTATAATCGTCTGTTCTCTGTCCGGCTGTCTGACTGATTTGCATCTTTTGTGCATTGCATGCACACACGTACACGCACACTCACACTCACACACTGACAGTCACGCACACGTAAACATATACATGTTTATATATAAATGGAGCAATTATTGTACTTATGAAATGCTGCAGCCCCAAAGTCCCACAGATACACACATTTAAGCTCGCTGCTTGCCTCAGTGTATCTTTTTGTTTTTGTTTCTCTTGTGGTGCTTTTTTGGCATTCCTCGTTGCCTCTTGGAGCACCAACCACCCACAGTAGAGGCAATTATCGTTGAATGGAAAACCCCACTGCATCCTCTTCGCGCCTCCGCCTCTCTTTGTGGCTGATGCTGCGGCAGCCCTTTGGGCGGGTCATAATTTCTGAAATGTTTTGACTTGCACTTGCCTTTTATGCTGATTTACTGGCTGTTGCGGTTTTGTGACAAATCTGTTTTGCTCACTTGATGTGATTCCCTCTTTTGCTTTTGCCTCTCAGCCACCCGTTTACCCGTTGCGGCTTAAAGTTACGCAAAAGTTTTATTTCGAGCAATTTAGTTTTATATTTATTTGACTTTCGCTTTTGCAAATGCTTTTAATTTGTTGGTTACATAAAATTCAGGCCTAGCCATTAGATATAAATCAGCATATATCTCCAACACAGTACAAATGTATGTGCATATGTTGTACATTACTTTATTTGGGCACAACTTTTAAAATCTCTGCTCAATGTAAGTAATAAAGGCTTTATAACATTACTATCAAATTACTTTAAACGAGTCACTGCACATAATTATATGTTAAATGGTCAGTATGAAAATGAATACAACTCATGCTCATAAGTTGTGAACATAGCTTTCTTATCAATTTATAGATGTGTGATGCCCTTCGGCCAGAAGCGTCGGTGTTAAATTCAATTTGCAACCTCCACAGCTGCAACTCAGTTTGCGGCTTGTTATTTTTGTATGCCAACATCAACTACACGACGCAGAAATAATAAAAAGCCTCCTAATTGCCTAGCTACGGAGTCCCTTGATAATTTATTGTCTTGCAGCTTGATGCCGCTGACGCCCAGCGATGCTTATGGCCAGGTTGGTCCGAGCAACGCGGCCAAGTGCAGTCCAAGGTCGGTTTTGTGGTCAATATTAAACGCAGGCATTTTTGTTATTGTCCAGGATGCAGACTGCAGACGCCAGACTGCAGACTGCAAAAGAAGTTATAAAGTTGGACGAACACTGACTTCGCTGAGCTAGTCTGGGTGTTAATTCAAGTAAATTGCTGCCGGGTAATTGTCGTGGATGGTTTTTCTGTGTGCAAGTGGTCGATGGTCAGTCGAGCAGTTGGTCCAGGTCTGATGGTCGCACTCTGGCTGCGCTCCTTTGGCTATAATGTGTCTCATTTGTGCATGCAATTTGCCGGAACATCTACAGCATGACAAATCATAGCTTTCGGCATCATTTGGACTATGCACTGTATATAACTATGTACTTTTATTCTGAGTTGGATACTGTGTAGCTATGTCTCGCCCAGCATCAACAACAGCAGTATCAGTGGTTTTACCCTGTTGTCATAATTGCGGTTTTAGTTTGCAATAGCCGACGCCATAGCCTTAGCTGTAGCCATCGCCATTGCCGTCGTCGTTGTCGTCGTCGTCGTTGCTGCTGTGGCTTCGGTTTTGCACTTTAAGCTTCTAAGTATTTACACATCGTTAACTTTGAATTACTCGTACTCAAAATACTTGTTTTGTGAAAGTACGAGCATTTGACCGGTCACTCAGAGGACTTAACCGCCCATCTCTTCTTGTTGCAGCCACTCTTTCTCGATCTCTCTCCCTCCCTCTCTCTCTCACTCCTTGTTACTCTGCCCCATATTTGTATTCTTAGAATGAAGGTTTTGATATGAAACCGCAATTTTATGAGCCATGCCCTTGCATATTCTTGGCCAATTTAAAGGGCCTTTAAATCCCATAGTTTTGCATTGATGTCTTTTATATGATTTCATTTTTTTTCTTGTCTTTTTATGATGTTTCCCTTTTGTCCATGCACATACTTTTATAAATGTTCGTCGGCACATATATGTATATCCACATATATATTTGTATCTCTTTTTATTACATTTTTCTCTGGTTCCTCTCTCTCTCTCTCTCTCTCTCTCTCTCTCTCTCTCTCTCTGTCTGTCTCTACATGCAATGAAATTTGCGGCATCTGCGGCCTCTTGTTCCGGCTGTTTCAGTTGTTGCCGTTTCGGGTGTTCCGGTTGTTGATTCACTAGTTACATACTCGAATATGCGTATTATAATGTCAACATTGGGTCATTGTTCACTGTTGCTGCTCGTATCAAAACGTTTTTCTGCTGTTTGCTGACGTTTTTTCGGCACTCTTTGAGGCTTTTGGCTTTGATATATTTGTTAGCCTGACCAAAAGCTTTGAGTAATAAAATAGTAGTTTAATCGGAAAATTGCAAGATTGTTCTTAATCATGATTTTAAACTGTTTGCTAGAATCAACATAAATATTATAAAATTGATGAAAAATAATAGTCTGAGCCATTTTGTAGTAGTTAACATAAGATATAACACATTGACATTTTGCGATTCGTCTCAAAACGAATCAGGCTTGTATTGTGTACAAGCTTATGAATTATGTTCATTCTACTTAGTAACTATTATTTATATCCACGATTCCGGAAATTACAAAAATCAAATCAACCTAATCTATGAACACACACAATGTCGTCATCGATGTGGCGACTCATGTCAATATCTACGAGCCTAAAAAGACAGTGACGATGCAGTTGAACCTTATCTAGTTGCCTGCCCCATTTATTTGCGATACCATAAATAAATAACGCCCTCTGCTATGGTCGCCCATACGCCGAACTTGTCAATTGGCAAGACTTTCAGTGTTCCATGAATGTTGCCATGCAATGTGGAAAAGTAGCAGAATGCAAAAAGAAAATAACTTAAATGTCATGCTTACTTCTCAGAAAACAAATCTGCCACTCGTTGTTTGTAATAGATTAAAGTCTCTTCAGATATATGAGTGCGAGTACAATCGAGGAATTGGCTCAAGCTCAGGCTCAGGCTTAAGCCTTGCTGCCAGCTGGCAGACAATGTCAGCTTCACCAGCCATTGGGCCAACGGTGGCTACATGCAATGTCCGCCCAAATGAAATTGAAGAAAATTGCATTTGCACGAGAGACAATTTCTAAACAATTGCAAAACTGTTTGACATGCTACCTGTGATGCTGCCAAACAGTTTAGCAGGTAATGCCTTATATCGATACCGACATGATGCCGTAGAGGTTATGGAGAATGAGAATCCATGCGACAGAGACAGAGACGGAGACGTGGAGAGAGAGCGGGAATGTAATGGGAGGAAGAGAGACAGTTAGACAGGGCCAAAGAGTCACCAGTCGTGCTTGGCAGCCAGTTGATGCAGTTAGTTGACTATTGACTGCCAGACAAACTCCCAACTCTAGCACGAGATATCGCGTCAGTTGCAGGCATAGGCATTCAGTATTGAGAATCGAGAGTTTTTGGCACATTTCAGCTATATTCCTCTCGTTTCTGGCCCGGAACCTAGGACCTGCAGCAGAACCAGAACCAGAACCATGGCCAGGCTTTTGAAATTGCTATGTAGAAGCATAGCTATAATTTTGTTAAAGACAAACGTTGTAGTGTCTGCAAAATGGAACACGCTACCAATGGCCAGTATTCGCTCAGTGAATGGCACTGCAAGTTTTGGATTATGTCCGAAATTGGTATGTGTACATACATGTGCACAGTCCGATTTTGATGGCAAAGCAGCTTAAATAGCTGACAATGGATTGGGAGCCGAGAAGCCGGTACCGAGGAGCTCTGGGCAATTGCAAAAATGGTAAGTCAACTGCATAATTACTTAATTTGCTCTCAGAGTTGGTATTGGACATGCTCATAAGTTTTCAGTCATAGTCATGGAATCGTATTTTGCAATGACCCCATCAGGATGCTTTCAGGCAATAAACAGGCAACTGGGAAGCGAACCTTTTCATTCAACTAATTTGGTATTGATTCCCATGGGAAATTGCTTAATACAAAATTGGTTGTCTTTTCGGTGGCGCATTTGAAGCCACAATTTCGAAGATTTCCCCAACCGACTGAGTGGACTGTGAAAAAGTGTAAATTTGCACAATGACAAGATGGGGTCCTGACACGTAACAAATACATGCGAACACTTGCCAATACACACACTGAAAAACCGAGCTCAGATTTGGTCGGAAGTGGTAAGAAAAAAAGTCGAACGATCGAAGTGGACTGGACTGTCTGTTAGGTTAGCCAAATTGTCATCTGTGTCTCGCAACAACTTAAGACCTGTTCGAATATATGGGCCCATGTTTAGTGTGTTCAGTTTGGGGGCTGTTTTACACTCTCTGCTGTTGCCTTTTTATGCGCTGTCAAGTTGCCGTTGTTATTAGATAAGGGACGGGCCAATGGTCAACCTTTTGGTTTCTTGGCTTGTATCTTGGCCTACACCTGTTGCCGATTTCTACTGACTTTGTTGCTTTGAATGTAAGTTCATGTTGATGGTTTTTCTTTTGGCTGTCGTCTGGCGTTTCCTTGGCTATCGTCAGGCTTGAGTAATGTATGTGTGTGTAGTTTTCTGAATGTTGCCTAGTTATGTATAGTTTTATTTCTTTTAAATAAATTTTATATGGGAGCTTTTATGTAAATCCTATGGTAATTGGCATCAAATGCCAGTTGGCCAGAAGTTCTTGATCCACAAATTGTTGACTGCTGAACACTGACTGACAAGTGGCTCGAGCTCTGCTCACATTACCAGTGAACAACTGTGAAGCAGCTGCGAACAACAATACGCACAACAATAAAGAAATGCTGATTCATGAGACATGAATGTCGAGAAACCATACAAAAATTACCCCAGTACAGAAGTTTCTTTGGGCTCTATCTCCAGCCTCAGCATCAGCATCAGCCTCAACTCATACGACCAAGGTGTGGCCGGCATCTTGACTTTCTCCATGAGCGAGCACATTAGCAAGTGCTTAAACGCAATATGAGTTAGCTATCTAACTCGAGAAATTCGTATATGTATGTATAGATACAAATACAGATTGAAATACAAGTAGCTGTGTTACGTGCGTGTTCACCTAATCGATTACCTCATTTCTCGAAATCGCGTGCCAGCTGTCTGTCGACATTATGCAGAGTTCAAGTTAAACTTTAATTGCACAATATTTATGTACTTACGAGTGCTTTGCTAATTTTATTTGTATTGCCAAGACAAAAGCAATGTCATTCAATTGCAAAACTCACAATTTGTTTATCTGCGTTTTTAGTCTCCTCAAGCCTCGTTACATTTTTCCACGTGTAATTGAAACTAAGTAGAGCTTTATATTCGAATTTGCATTGGGAAGATACACGAAACTGTTTCTTAAGAACAACATTTTTTGTTTGCTTTCGAAGTCCAAATGGCACAAGCTAGTACCTGAAATGCGAAACATCTAAGTAGAGAGTGCCTTTCACTTCTTTGTAATGGAGCTTGACAAATCTCTAGAATGTGCGTAACTGGGCAGAAATATTTGGTTTTTTTTTATGTTTTTGATTGATGAGCTGCTCTTAAGTTGAGCTTTATAATAAAAAGAGCACAATTGCATATATAATTATACGAACAGCAGCAGTGAGTTGAAATGTAATGGGTGAGTTTTAAATTGGTTTTCGTATAACACATGTACATACGTAGCATAAATGTCTTCACAGCCTGTTATTATGTTCGGTGCGATTCAGTCCCTGTATTTTAAAGACAATTAATTTGCATAAAGTACAAAATATGTAAATTTTATCCGATAGACCCAAAATAGAAGAAAAAACTCCATCGACTTGAGTGACACAAATCATGTTTACACATCACAAGTACGGAGGGTCCGTTCCCCGGTCCGGGCTCCGAATCCGTGTTGGGCTCGGTCGAGGTTGGGTTCTTGGATTGAGGAGGCAAGTAACCCACAAAAATATAGCCAATTGCCCAAGCTATACATAGCGCTCCCTCGCTATCTACAACTGAGCTGGTGCTTGTGCTTATTGGCAGATAATTGACACATAAAATTAGCATAATTTTTGGACCTGACAAGTGACAAGAGAGTAGTTACGGCCGGAATACAATGAGCAGATGATAGCCATCAGAATTCGTAATGACCAAAGCTGAGAATTCATTTCACTTTTTGTAAGGCATTTTTCTCTCCCCATTTTTTTTTTCGTTCTTCTTTGGCATGTGCAAGTATTATAAAAATATTAAATGTGTTTACGGTGTTGTTGGTGTTATTATTTTCTCTGTTGTACGCGTATGTATAGAATTTAAATTAATAAATTAGGGATTTGCGGCCCGTTGTTGTCTTCATTACTGTTCTCACATAATTTGGATTTGGATTTCTGGGTTATCTTCTTGATGTCTATCTATGCAAATGTGAAACCCAAAAGAAAGTAAAGAAAGTGTGGTAATCAATGCGTGCGAAATTCACATTTGTAAATCGCTGCAGATTACCATCCGGCTTGGCTAGTTCTGAATGACATTATTTGTATTCGCAAAGCAGTGAAGCTTAAATAATAATAAGATTGTTAAACGCGGTTTACCTGTGACAGTCCTTGCAGCTTAAGCTCCCAGTACGAGAACATATAAGGAGTTGTTGTCAGACTTTTTACTTTCAATAACTGACCAAGGTTGCGTTATGCCAAGCCCATGACAGATTTATAGATGACAGTGCTAAGTGCCACCTGAGGCTTTACAGCTTAGACGCTGCAATTCTGTTCACAATGTACATAAATCGGAGCAAATGTCAAGCGAAACGGCAAAAGAGATGCAGAGTGAAACATTCATATCGATACTATCCTGTGACAAACAATTTAATTTATGAAAATACAGAAAACTAAAGCAGAATGCCAAGCGAAATTTCAATGTGAACAGACAGCACTAACAATGAAAGCAACAGCAACTGAAATTGTAGTGAACAGAGAGAAGAAAAAAAGAATCGAATAAAAACAGCGAAAGATGTCGCGTAGAGGCTGCAAAAAGTTTCTTAATGTTGGCAGCTCAAGAATTGGGTTTCAATTGAAGTACTTAAGTACAATTTTTATTCGCGTGCAGAGAATAGTTTAATTCGATACCAAATTCAAAAAACAATAAAATGAGATGGTGGTATGTGTATTTTGCTTATCGGCGCATCTAATGAACTAGGAGAATATTTTGATAGTTTGAAATTTGAAATAGGATACAAACATTTAAGAGCATTAAGGCTTCGTAGAACGAAAGTGTATGCCTACACTTTCCAGATTTTCTTACATTTGACACTTGAGTGCGCATTGTTGCTGCTGTAGCTCCTTGGGCAGTTTGCGCAACG
Source organism: Drosophila niveifrons (assembly GCA_035046325.1). Classification (NCBI taxonomy): domain Eukaryota; kingdom Metazoa; phylum Arthropoda; class Insecta; order Diptera; family Drosophilidae; genus Drosophila; species Drosophila niveifrons. The sequence goes on from JAWNOC010000046.1 coordinate 24,355,783, forward strand.
AATCAAATTTAAATTTCTTGATTGTCTAGTCGAGTGGCAGTCCAAACTTGGAGCTATAACATTGAGTTCTGCAGATCCCTTTGCGATTTGCGCATAATAATAATTTGAACGACGTGCTCGGAATTGGTGACTGGACACTGCCGATGATGACTGTTTCAATGTTTCACTGCCTCGATGGCTGCCTGACTAGCTGGTTGGCTACTCCCGACTCTTGTTAAAAATCGAGGCAAAATGTCGCCCGGGCTAAGTGACTGATGGACTGGCCGCTGACATGGGCAGACATGGCCTCCCTCTGGTCGTTATCTTCTTTGCCTGTCAACGCGCAGCAGCAAGCCATGCTGTTAAATGGAGCAAAAAGTGTTGCCCGAACAATGGTGTCAATTAAACATTACATTGTTGTTTCCACTATGATGGACTAAGGGATGCAGATGGCAAAAGGGACCTTCAATTTGAAATGCGTGCAAGTTTTTTTGTGCGTTGTTTTGCTGTTACCAAATTGACTCTAAGTTGTGCGTGTCTTGGCCTGCTGAACAATAAAAGTCTATTAAAGAGCAGTAGTTTAATGCTTTTGCTTGGCTGCGAGTCTCAGTTTGACTTTGAGGTTTCCTCTTTTTACTATACTGACTTACAGTCCTTTCAGATTTCGCATTACCCGATCCCTTGAATCTCATGAACCTTTTTAATGGCGGGTCCACGTTGATGAAGGCTTTAGGGTGACATAAAATGATATAAATGTTGCTCTGCGAAACGCACGCTGTTAAAGAAGTCGAAGATCTGGATCCGAAAATTGGTTTGCATTGGTTTTATGTCACTGGGGTTCAGGTAGGGCGAGGCCACTTTAACAACGCATCCAAGAACGTTGCAAATAAAACAAGGCCTAGAATTCGTATCAATAAAGCTAACTCAATTAAGAAGAGGACAACGATCGCTAGTTACCAGATTACGAAAAACTGCGTGTCCCCTATTTGTTATATATTCATTAAAATTACAATATTTATTAATTATGTCACTCACCGTTTAAAGTAAATTATCAAGAAATTTGTATGTTATTGCACAATTTTATTTTTAAATTTTGCACCAAACGTATTAATACAATTTTTCACTTGAAGTTATTTAAGTGTCGTACAACATATAGTTTTTTATTTGTATTACAAATTCAATTGAAATGTCTTGCAATGAATTGCGTTGAAATGCACTACACAGTTCTTTCGTTCCGAAGGATAACTTCCCATATATCCAGAGCTGCACTTGAACGGCGCACGCGTGACCGAGTCGAGAGTTTGCCGAATGGTTAGCAGGGCCAGGTTCTTATATACCCTCGTGCCCCGCTCGCAGCGCCAAATCAGTCAGCGTAAATTTCTTTTGGAAATAATGTTCTTTCAGCGGCAGCGACGTCGGGTCCGGCAGCGACTGCGACTGCGCGGCTACCGAGGGCTGAGAGCGTTGTCGGCTCTGGACTGAGACGCTGGCGATTTTCGCAACTTTTAATTCACTTTGCGCAAAAGCCCTACATCATTGCCGTCAGCGTCAGCACACCAGCTGGAGCGCCAATGTCGAAGACGCTACGTCGTCGTCGACGTTGAAGTCGGCGGCGGCGTCGACGTGAACTGCGCAGCGTCTTGCATAAATTGTAAGCCTGGTTCAGCTGCTTAGGGAGATTCTCAAGACAGACGCTGACTTCGCTGTCGCCATTTGTCTTTGCGCTTTGCGTTTTGTGCTTTTGCCAAGGCTGCTCTCTCCAATTCTGGTTTCTGCCAGCTGCCCATTTCGGCCAAAAGAGGGCAAGAAGTGTGAGCTGACTCTTCTGGTCAGCGGACTCGGCTTTTTGGCGCTGTATTTGCGCTTGTTGATTGGTCGGCTAACAGCAACATCAGTAGAAGCTCCAGTTGAATGTCGATTCGGCTGGGGTTGCCCTCAGCTGATTGTTGTGTTTGGCTTTGGCTTCGGCTTAGTCTGCAGTTACTCATTTCGTTTTGGTTTTTGTTTTGATCTCGGTTTGCGTGATTTATTGCGGAAAATGATTGTTTTGTTATTGTTTGCGTAACCAGAGTTTGTACAATAAAGCGTCGTCTTTCGCAGAGAAGTCAACAAGTGATTCATGTGTCTTTAATTAAATGAACATTAACTGCTTTATTTAAAGTCTCTTAATTTGGTATATAGTTCGTTGACCTTGCCCTCTATACTGCTAGGATCGTTTGGGGAATTTTCAAATCGTCTAAGCCCACCCGAAAGCCAATTTGCCATATCAACGATGAACGTGCAGCGATTTGAGTTTGTTGCTTGAGCGGTTGCCAGTTATCAATGTGTCAGTGTGCCAAATTGAAATCCTCCTGACGATTTTCTCATAAACATAAAGATAAAAATAATCTGTGCCAAATTAATTCCAACTGTAGCGGCGGGGTGAAAGCTTTGACAGGCGCATTTATTTTTCTCGTCATTTCATCGAACAGGCGAACCTAGGGCGCATATAAAATTTAAATTCTCTTTTATCTGTGTAGGGCGCAGAGATTTTTTTCTTGATTTTGTTTTCAAGGCTTTCAAGTCATAAACGCTCATGCCATAGACAAAAATCTCAATATTGCGCTCTCGCAATGGTTGTGTGTGTGTGTATGTGTAAGAAGTAGGTGTAGGTGGTGACATGAAAATGTACATACATACATACATACATATATCTGTGAATCAGAGTATCTTTGTATATTCGCATCTGAAACTCAGGCCTAAATACCTAGCACAGGTGCCGTCAATAGCCAATGTTATACCTCTGTCGATGCTGATGCTGCTGTGTTGGCTCTTAACGCGAGCACGTGATTTGCATTTCTAAATGGTGAGGACAGAACGTCGATATGCGTATGTATGTGTGTGCTTGCTTGCCTATGCATATTTGTATGGGTGCGTGTGTGTCAGCTATACAAATGTTTAAATAATAAATTGTTTCGAATTATTGTCACTTTGGAACTGATCAAATTGATTGGTAATAACAATAATAATGCGACAACAACACCGACAACAACAACAAAAATAATATGGAAGCACCACGTCCTTTGAGAGGCCGATTTTGGCAACGTCCTTAAAATGTGCGGACTATAAAAATGTTCTTATGATTTTCAATAATCACACGCATTAAATTAACATAATGGGCACATTTTCAATATTGCCAAGTATCAGGCAACGGCAATAACTTTTCAGTTCTATATTTGAAATTATTTTTCATTTTGATTTTGTAGCCATTTCAAATATGAGTGAGCCCTCGGGATTGAAAATATTTTATTTTTTAATTTATCTAAGTCACTTTGTGTATGGAATAATTGTCTGAAGAATATTGTCACGTAAGCCAATTTTTTATAAGCTGTAATATAAAATGGTGATAATATTAAGCTGACCATGAAGGGGAAGTTCACGCAGAGTACTAAAGAATTGGTGGTTTTCGATGTAGGTTAACGAACACAATAATTAAAGAATCTTAATAAATAAGGATAAATCTGAACAGACAAACAAACTAAATTGCAATTCTAAGAAAGAAACTCTTCTCAACTCCCAAGTTGAAAATCTTCCAATGAGTCATGAATTTCAGCTTTCTTAAATTCTTTTTTCTTGGCAACAAGTCGAAGATTTAAAAATTATGCCTGAAAGCACACATGCACATGCATTTCACACAGATAATAAAGTTACGAAATTTATTCTAGATACAGTTAAGTAAATTTTTGTGTTTGAGTTGGATGAGTTCACTTGGAGGCTCCGAAGATAAGCAACTCAAAAAACCCCAAAACACTTAACAAGCAAAAAAGAAATAAAGAAAAACACTTGAGCGTCAAATTCTGTATAAAGTAAGCGTTGCTTCGAGGCCTTGAAACACATTTTTAGGGGACTACACACTCACACTGAAAATTGGCCGGAACCGAGTTGGTCACAAATATTGGTGGTAGCGGTTGACTCTCAGAACTTTCTCTGCTGGTCTCTATTAAAGCATGTTGATGAGGACGATGACAATGATGACGGCAGCTAATAGAAAGTTCTCCCGAAATTAATTATGTTCAAGAAATTACCGAAACAACCGCAAAGTAAGCAAAGCAAAACAAAAAATTTTTTTCAACAATCAAAGCAAAACGTCGTAGACTGCTGTACCCATCTGGTTATGCATACATATAGATAATATGTTAAACTCAGCCCATTAAAACTAAATCCAGTGCAAAAACTCGCTCCGGCTGAGACGATCTTTGAATTTTTATAAACTTGTCGCAGACGTGTCACAATTTCTTTGGTGTTGTAATTTCCTCATGTTCTTTTTATTTATTTTTATTATGTTTTTTTTTTTTTTTTGAAGCACACCCTGTCTAAAATGTGTGCCACTGACCGACAATTTGCCGGCTTCGCAACGCCAACACATGAAAGCCACGATCAATTGAATACAACGCGGTAGCAAATTTGCGTTTCGATTTCAGCTTCATAATTGTTCGCGTCAAGTTGTTGTGCTTTGGGTCTTGAACTTGAGCAGCATCAACTGTAAAAACCAGTTTGCAAAAACAATCAAATTTGTAATTAAGACTAAACTGATTTGATTGCTGTGTATTTGGATGTAAGCGGATTTCAAAATTCTAGTCGACAAAATATTCAAAGTCGCTGAGAGCAACAGTTTTTAGAAACCTAAATTCTTCAATACATATTTTTCTACATACTTCAGAGTTTTCTTATTTGCGCTCTTATAAATCAGAGATGGTTAACCAAAAACACACGATCTAGCTAACCCGTGGATGTCTGATGTTTATCTCTTTGAACTTTTCGGCCGGTGGAATTTTCCTAGAAGCGACACGTAGGATAGTCAGATAGCTTTTTGAGTTCAACTATGCCGCAAAAAGTATTTAAAGTTTCTATTGTCGAGATAAAAAGTAACAACTTTTGGAGGTGTGCGTGTGTGTGACTTCCAAGTAGAAATATTGCGATATAATTGCGCTCGTTTATTTCACCTAAACGATAAATGGAAAACAAAAATCGGGAAATTGTTTCAGCTGAAACATGTTTTGTTTGTGACTCCTTTTAGTGCTCCTTTTTAGTCTCAATTAATATGCATAAAAACTTATTAGGCATTTATGTAAATTTAGTAACCAGCTGATTTGCTCATTTCATACTGGGCACTACTTGTCTTCTTCATTAATTTATACACAATAAAATTTGCATTTAAAGCACTGCTTCTTCCGCAGATGTTGTTTCGCTTGCTTTTACTTTTCGATGACTTATTAAGAGTATAAATAATTTAAAAATATATGAATACAGACATTAATGGGCTGCGTTTATCTGTAAATTATGAGGGAGCTGGCATTTAAGTTAGATTTTTGAAGTAGGAACGACTTATTGGTTTACCTATGCATTAATTAGCTCAGACACACCCAATGTCTGCTTGAAGCAAAATACTGTGATTTGAGTAACATAATCAATGCGTTTGCTCATGTTAAGATCTAAATATAGACACAAAAGACGCTAAAATACCAATTATATATGTTGTTGTGCTTGTTTGTTGCCAGTTTCAAGCAAACTTACAGATCTCCCAAGCGCATTAGCTCGGAAGCTTGTGTCGACTCAGCCGCGACGATGATGACGAGAAGGAATGCCAAAGGACAATTAACGTTGACTAGGTTGTGGATGGTCAGTCGGATACACAGGCAGACAAGGAGACAGGCAGACAGCCAAGAAGCCAGTCGAGTTAACAGACAACATTTGCTTCAAGATCAAAGACTATAAAAGGCACAGTAGAAGCAGCAGTTGTATCTAAATTTAGACAACTTGCTTGAAGTTAAGGGAAGTTCAGCAGTAGTCATAGACTGTCATACTTGGGCATTGGATTGCTGGCCTTTGGATTGTCTGGAGTGGACTGTCAAGAAGTGTTGACGGTGTTGACTGCTGAGAAGTGTTTGCGGCATTTCCGCACTAAATGCTAACAGAATTAGCCAAGAGTTGCATCTCTGCTATAATTAGATGAAATCATTATGTTTGAATTTGCTGGCATTTTTGATTTTATTATTTGTATTTTACGACCCTTTTCTGACGGCACTTTAAATAGCTTAATGTTACTTTTTATGTCCCTTATCTTTATTTCTGTATCAGTTTAAACGTTGAATACGAATCGAATGTTGCAGCTGCATAGGAGGTGTTGTTCGTTCTTTCTTATTTTTTGCAATAAAATTCGCAAGTCTGCATCTTAAATTGTTATTTGTGTAATCAGATATCTTAATATATCTGAGACCAAGTATAACTATTGTTATTTATGTAATTTAGCAGTTAAACCTCAGGTTTTCAAGTGTTCGTTGCAGATTCAGACTTTATCTGAATATATGAGCCATTTGATGCCCTTTTCAATGGTAGTTTCGCAGATATATCAAATTTCTGCTACTTTTATGAATAAAGTCATAGTCATGTTTTCAGTGAGATTTATCAAATATTACAAACATTTCCAATTCTTGTTTAATTAACAAGCAGTTTTCATAGCTATCTTAATTCATTAATCTCAGCTGGAAGTATCCTTTCATTTTGTTTTGACAGAGGAGAAGTAATTGTCTAATGCTTTTACCATTACTCCATTTGTGTGAAGGAATGAATAATATTCTCGTCTTCATATTCCTGTATATTCGAGTGAGCATTCTATATTATGTATACATATGTTTGTATGCTAATGTGTGGCACGCAACTCTTTTTTATTGTGTTAGGAAAAATTGCGTGAACTGGGTAATTTTTGCATTAGGCCAATTATTACTTAATTAGCTTTCCATTTTAAAAAATGCTTACCAACATTGCTATCTTGCGTGTTGAGCTTGTCGTAGCAATTTTTTCAAATGCTCACTGAGGAGCTGCTGTAATTTATTAAATTAAATCATAATAAATGCGACGTGCCCACAATGCCTGACCATAAATAGAAATTATGACACATTTCGTGTGGACACGGAAACCATCCAAAGTTTAGTTTAGGGGCTGGCTTATTAATTAAAGCAAATGCGTGCGGTTGCAGATTGTGGTTGTACTCAGGAACACCCTCCAAACTCATATTCTCATCCCTTCATACGTCTGTACACTCACTCGTCACGTGCTCGCTAATGTGTGGTCGTTCATTTCAAATATTTGTAATATTTATTTCGTTTTATCTTGCTGGCATTATCATCGACACGCATTCGCATTCACTCTTTTATTGTGAATATTACTCTTTTATTTGAAAATACCATATTTGTACGGTATGTTATGCTATTTCACATTAATATTTTTGACTTTCTTTCAGTTCAGGTTTAGCTTATAATATATACACAAGTACTATTAGCGACTATTGATCTTATTTAATTTAGTAAGAGATAATATACAATAAAATACTTTTTGGGGAACGGGGCCCCATCCGATACTACTTTAAGATTGTTGATGAAATGCAATTTGCAATGATTTTGTTTTAAGCTTATCGCAATGAGGAGCTTGTCAACACGATAAAATATGAACTGCTCTAGAATACTTAATCTATGAGTCATATGTTGTGGAGAGTGCTCTAAAAAATTATTAGGTCAATGATACCAAAAAAGTAAATTACGTTTATGTTTTTTTAAATAAACTCTAGCTTTTGGAGCAAGTTCATCATCACGCGAATTATCTTGGATTGTTTTTGAATGAGGGAAAACATATGTAAGTGTTCAAATAAAACGATCATAAAGAATAAAGTTAATCGTTTCAAGAAATTTACATTTAGTAATTTTTGTTGTTATTGAAATTCAATTTGGAACCCATTACGACAATGAACATGTCGAGATGATCCTGAAACCAACCACTGCCGACCCGCACAAAGGCTAATAAACAAATGAGCATTACGAGGACTGTTTTGTGTAAAAGTGTAAGAGAGATATGGGCGCCTTCTTGCTGTATGAACATACTCATACGTATTTATGCAGTCGCACTAATTTATCAAGCGGCAAAGTTGTTAAGCAGAATTTTAATTTTTTAACAGTTTTGCTGGGGTGCACGAGTATAAGTAAAGTATTTGTCAGGGTGTTGCGCCAAAAAAAGACGTCGAAAAAGACAACAAAAGGGCTGGCTGGCATGTGCAGAGTAAATACAGGAACGGGTATGTGTATGTGTACAAGTATTAGTGTCTTTTTGTCTGGGTTCGTTGCTCGTTGTTTAAGTGCAAAAATGAGTCCCAGTTACGGTTGCTCTCTTCTGCGCTTAAAAGTTGTTTTGTTATTTTTTGATGTTTTTGTTGTTGTTGTGATGAATGACGCTGCATTTGGTCGAGTTTTTTGTCTGAACAGAATAATTTACACGACACAAACATTAGCAGCAAAAGCTACTATAAAAACATGCAGCAACTGTAACATAAAGTGACTTTAATGGATTGCGCCAGGCGGCAGGAATTAGTTTGTTATGTCTGGTATAGGCGAAAATTTCGTATGGTCTTGGATATGGATAGGGGCAAGCCAGCATTGAGTATAATGCTCGTTAAAGTGGGTAACCTTTAGCCGGAAGCTCATTAATTTAAATCAAATCAAAGTAGGAGAATGCACATAACTCACAGTCCCACACACACATTTCGAGACATAGAAACAAATGTTGACCATTTAAATGAGCTATTGTCAGTTTAAAGTCACATCTATCGCACACACTTCTGCACTGGATTTATGTGGAGCGCTTTGCTCAAGACATTTAACACCTGCATCCCTGGTTCACGCCCCCCATTTGGGCTATCAACTGCGTCCAATCAGATTTTTCAACAGCAGCATCAACTAAAACGATCATCAAAATAATTTATGATGCACATCAGCAGGCATCTACAGCCAAGGATGAGCACTGTTTTTGCGCTAACCTGAAGCAACACCTAAACAAAACTCACACATACACCCAAGCGCATGCATACACGCTCATAGCAATGCTCACCTGCATGCTGGTGTCCAGCACCATTGTCCATTTTGTGGCCATAATGCTCAACCATAAGTTTTTCTCTGCAAAACATAAACAAGCTAAATCAAGTCAAATGCGCTAATAAATCTTGGAAGCGTCGACGTTGACGTCGTCAACTTAGTTGTGGTTGCTGTAGCTGGCTAGATAGGTGGTTGTTGTTGTTGTTGTTGTTATGGTTGTCGTTGGCATGCAAATGACAGGAGTACTCGTGTTCAGCAATTGGGCTGTAGCTTGCCTTTTCTTTTAAATTGTTTCTATACACACGCCATATGCTTTATATTACGAGTAAGAGCCATAAGTTTGTGTGTGGAGCTTTCCTAAGCCAAAAAAATTATTTGATAATTAAGTTTAACTTTATGATGTTTCTTCTCTCATTGCAAGCCAATTAAATGGCAATGAAATGTGTACGCATAATTAAATCTCTACCAGCGCCTCAAGATCTAATTGCTGCCAGAGTCACCCAGTGCGCAATTGAAATCAATTTGCTTCGCGTACACTTGCAACAACGAAGGCATTGTTACTTCCAACTAGCAACAGTTGCTGTTGAAGCCGCTGGAGTGCTGGAGTAACAGCAGCAGTCGTAGCAATCGTAACAGTTGTCGTTCTTTGTTATTCTTGGCGCAGTGGCTACGCAAGCAGCTCGTTAGCGACGGCTTAAGTCATATTGACAATCCCAAAGTTGTGTAATCCTTCGCATCGCCAGTCGGAGACAGATGCAGAGTCTGACGCTGACGTTGGAGACTGAAGGCAATCCGATTTGCAGAGAAACTTAAAACAGTCGAAGAACTTTAGTTGTGATGAGGGCAGCGATATATTTAGTTAGCATTTACATTTAGCTGTCTTATGTCTTTAATATTAAGTCAAGCCCCACTATGCCATTTTATTTGACCCAATAACGTACTGCTCCATACTTATATAGGACTCAGCCAATAATGTTCGACAACTTTGGGAATATTGGTTCATTGAATTTGTTTGTTTGTCTTTCGTAGCGCTTCCGCATCCCGATTTGTGTTGGCTAAGATAAATGCTTGTGCTTGTATGATAACTGTGCTTTCCATGCATAATTTTGCAGTTAACACTTGAGGGGAGAATGATGTGATCCAGAGAAATATCAACATAAATGATGCGAGCATTTTTTTTTTTGACAAAGGCCCATGCCAAAATACAGCCCCGCTTGGTAGTCTCAAACCAGTTGTGTTGCTTTAGAAATTCTCGCACGTTTGACGTGTGTCGAGCATTCATATAAATTCATCATTTTATTTAAAATTTCACATACGATGACAATTTTATTGCCTACAAGTTGTGATAGCGATTCTTTTGTTCCGTTTAAGCTGGACTGCTGGCAGTCTGGTTGTCCGTTGTATTGTCTGCTTGGGTGCTTGGATGGGCTACAGCCTGTGTCCATTGTTTTATGTGTACATACAAATACTTACACAGTTGCTTTTGCTCTGTTAGTGGACAATGTTTGATGTACCATGCTTCCCATGTCCCTCATGGGTGAGAGTTGTCAGCAATCTTTGCAGTCGCCCGCTGCATTCTGATGCCACATCAAGCTTGAAAGTGGGCCAGTAACATGCGCTACGAACCCAGAATCAGAAACAGGCACAGAAACAGAAACCGAAACTGAAAAAACAAAACAAAAAAAGTGTCACACCTGTCTGCCGGTGATTCTGTTTGTCTGTATGGATGCCTGTCGCTCATTGAAAACTTTATATAAATGTTATAAATACATACAATAAAATTGTTATTTACACTTTTTTGGAAAGAGAAAGTCCTGATCGTTAGCGGAGGCGCACAAAACGTGATTTCATGTATATTTAAGTAGTTCTGTATTTGGTTTCTTCGCTTCCCTCGTTTTTGTGAACGACATGCGAGAATTCTTGAGGGCGCTGGGCTTCATAAAATTTATTTGTGAGAATTGTAAATAAATGTTTTATTTTATTATTGTGTTTGCAAATGACACGGGTAATAACACCAGCATTATACGCCATTTTCGTTTCGTTATGCTTATTTCTCAAACGTGTGATACATTTTTAGTTTACTTTGTAAATCTTAAGTCTTGTTGCGGTACTACATATACAGATATATGTGCGAATTTATGTGTATGATGTTTGGCATGTGGGATTAAGGCTAGATAAACTATACAAGATTGCTTAACTGTTGAATTTTTAACAGATTGTTAGTATAATCTCTTTCTGTTTCATCCGCAAATATATTTAGGTAAACGGCGAAGTGATAAATATTGATTTGGAAGCCATAAACCTAGATGCCGTACAAAGCTAAAGAAGATGTATAGTAGATTTTGACGACATGTTGAGAAGTTTTCAAAGTTCAATAACCTCGAAGTGTGACTAAACTGATCAAATACCAAATATGTAAGTTAGGAAATGAACGTAAAGCGTTGGCGTGGATAATACTACGTATTAATAAGATTATCAATTGCAAAATGTAATAGAGGCTAAATAAGTTTTGAATAATAATAACAATTAACAAAACTAACTTAAAATTATGGTTATCATAAGTCTCATAAATGTTCATTAGTATAATTCCGTTTATTTAGAGTCAACCTAGTCATTCCTCAATCGATTTAATTTTTTTAATAGAGCAGCAGCTAAATAAATTATATTATAATTCATAATTTGTCATTGGCATTAGCAGTGTGCTAGGAGAGAATAGTAATAATGCGTAATTACGAAACATATATGAGATTTATAATAACTATACAATTCGTTTCTTAAATCCTCATCATCGTCATCATTAAATAGATTTACATTAATCTCAGGGTTAAATGTAAATACAAATAGTTTCATAAAGTAGCCATTGAGACGAGCTGTCCATTGTGTTTTGTAGTGGCATGTGTTTACTTATGCTTGGCTAGCGACCGTAGATAAGCTGATAAGAAGCGTGCAGTCCGGCCGATTGACATTTAAAATTCAGCACTGTCCACTGTGGCCGTTTACAGCACTTGGCATTAAAATATGACTGTAGAGGCTGTAAGAACCTAGCGCCGGTTTAAAAACAGAAGCAGGCGAAACGATAAATGGTCTGCTACGTGTTCTGCGTTATAATTGGGTTAATGCGCTGCAATACTGTCGCCAGGCCATGCTAAGGCAGGCCAGGACAGGCAAGGGCAGGGCAAGACCCACACACCGCCATGGGTAGTAAAGTTATGGCACGTGTTGCAGGCAAACTCGTATGTAAGGAGGCTGACAGTGTGACGTTTCTAACTAGCAAATGTGTAGTTGACGAATGAAACTAACTTGCCTTGCGGTCTATGAAAGTGGAAAATGTTTCAATTTGCTGCCAAGACTAAATCCATGTAACGGTTAGTGGCTGTATGTTGATTGCGGTGGCCGATAATTAAAAGATATTGTTGGGAATGGGGTTATAAGGCAAATTGCTCTAATAACTGATTTTCTTGCGGTTGCAATAGGTCAAAAAAAAAAAATATATATAAATATATATAAATACATATATTTATATTATGAATGGAATGAATGAATTTCATTTGATTTTTCTTATAAGTATTACGGGTCGTATGAGTATTTGGTAAAGAGTATTTCAAAGTCTAGCATATCTGACTAGTTTCCTTATGCCTGGTTTCTCTTCTTTATTTAAATAAGGGAGACTCAACAATTTCAACCAGAGCATCACTTGCAAACACATTGCCTGGCCAAGTACGCGCTTGTACATGAGTATATTAATATTAAACTGTTAAGGTTTCTCCGGCTGCCGCGACCTAATTGAAATGCAGGCGGCATTCTTGCAAAGTTATTATTGGTTATAGTATATCGCATGTATTTGTGTGCATGGAGCTTTACCATTAAGCTGATCAGCGGGTAATCAATTTCAGACTTGACTTCTTATTTGCTGTTAATAAAGATACACACATTTAAGTATTTAATTAACGTTTAAAGTTAATATATATAACTTTGTAGTTGTAATTATTGCTGTGAGTGCTGCTGACAGCTTTATTGCAGCATTAGCTCCTCTAAAGCTTCACTGCCGGCCGACCGCTGCCCGCTGCCCGCTGTCTGCTGTCTTCTGTCTGCTCTTGGCTGTCGAGTGTCGGCTGTCAATGGCGCATGTGTTGCTGTGCCTCGACCATTGTCCATAGTTTCGACCTATGTCACTAATTACGAACTGCTGTTTAGTTGGCGGCGTAGACGTCGTGGCACCAATGACAAAGTCGACTGCCAGCTGTGGTTCCCGCTAATCCATTACCAGCGTCATTAATCTAATGAGCTGCTGCTGATGTTATTGTTGCCATTGCTATTGTTGTTGTTACTGTTGTACTTTTTTGCGGCTGTTATTGTTGTTGTTGCTTCTGATGATCTTTCTAGTGGTATGGGCGAAATGTGGTGAGTTGTCAATGCAATAACGTGGCATGGCAATCCTGCATCACCAGATCTCAAGGGTCAAACTCATATATTTATAGCAGAATTATCTTCGCTGTTCTTTGATATTGGTTTACAGTTTTACTACCCAGTTGATTGTCAGCGGCAACTAACAGCGCTATGCTTGTATTCATTGATGCTCGGTTGCGTATACGACACGTGAGCTATTCGAAAAGTTTTGGTTTTAATACATACATATGTAAACATGTTTGTATACATGTGCGCCCGATTTATTGCTAAAGCGATTTAGATTTGTTACTGAGAATTTGCAGTGTATGTTACAGATGCGATGCGTACGCTCGCGGCTTCTTGGCAACGAAAATTTGCAAACGTTTACTTTAAATTAATAAAGTTTCTCCTGACGAATTGAACTTGTGGTGAACTCTTGCCCAACTGTCTGTGTGGTAACAAATTGCATTTCTTGCTTCGACAAACATGCTAATGTTGATTGCGAAAATTTTCAAAACACACATGCACAAGAATTTTGAGAAGCAAACAAAACATTTGAGATGCTAAGCCTTTACTATTTTCGTACCCTTTCAACGCACACGACGCCCCATGTGTCGCTCAAGTTTTAGTTAAGTTCTTCGACCAAATATTTTGTCGCCAAAAGCATTCCTTTAATTTAGTTTTGATTCAAGATTTTCTTGTTTAAATATATATGCAAATAAATAAGTAGAGTTGTATGTGCTCTATGTATAAAACACGGACTTGCCTTTTTCTATACTTGTTGTTATTCACTGGTTAGTTTTGTTTGGTTTTGGCCAAAAGTTTTACGTTGAAAACTTGTGGCCAGGCAGCAAAACAAAGGCGCAAATTACAGTTGCAGTTTCTGGAATTTTCTGCTGCATGTACATTTGTATAGTAAATATGTATGTATGTATGTATGTATGTTATATACATTATATATATATTTATATGCATTTGAATGTTGTTTTGTTCCTATTGCTGGCGGCAGACATTTCCGCAGTGGGCAACACAAAATGAAGCATTTCCGGTGTGTTTACAAGAAAACACTATGAAATTTCTGCTTCGTTTCTTTTACAACTTTGTTGTCGGTTGTTGTCGTTATTATTATGTTGTTGGTGTTATTGTAGCTTGCTGGCTGCTGCTATTGTTGCATTTCGCGAAACTTTCAGCGCCTGGTTCAAGGCTCAAGGCTGAAGTCTCGATTTCTTTGATGATGAACAAAAAGCCGTTGTGGCTAAAGGCGCCTTGGCCACTGGCAGGACATTTCCTGGGCTAAGCTAACCCCTCAGCGAGTCCCTCTAAAACAACAACAACAACAACAACATTTACAACAACAAGAAAACAATTACAGTAACTAATATAGGAACATTTAAAAAGCAAAAGTTTGTTCCATAACTGTGGGCTTTGTGGGGTGAGCCTGAGTATATCGGTCGTTGTCGTGCTGAAGGGCTGCTCCCTAGCCTCTGAGTTTTCGATCTCGCTCTCTCACTGGATGTACATGAATAAGCAATTATAAAGTTGTTATTAAAACGATTATGCAAAATGTTTTTTTGGATGCCAAATTGAATAAAAGTGCACTGTTGTGTATCTCAAGTGCTCAACTAAAATTGTGGCGCATTTCAATCAATTCTTTCTAAAGATGCTTTAATTAGACGATTTTTTTGTGTGTTCTAGCGCAGTTATAAGTAGTTACATATTTGGGATGTCAGTGTTCTTGCTATTCACTGTCCAATGCCAAAGCTAATACAAGCCTCAAATGGCCGCAGGTCAACTAAAAACTAAGGGAATTGGTTAGTTATGACTGCGTGTACCCTTAGTTTGTCTGTGGTCGAAATGTTGCTTCGTAACCATTGCTCAATTTTAATTTGGTTGCCGAAGGCGGCTTGCAGTCAACCTTGTGCCATTTTCACATACAGCTTACGGCTGACTTTCCTGTCTAGCTGATGATGATGCCTACGCAGGCAAACTGGGCGCTACGTGAGGGAGGAGCATGTTGAGCGTTGCCACTTGGTTTATTTTAATTAGTGGAAAAAATATAGAGTCGGCACACGCAGTAAAGTGCTCCAGTTTGCTCGTTGGGGCCACATAGCCGCAGGTCGGTTGCTTGACTAACTGACAAGGCTGCTTTGTCACATCGGGGGAGGTGAGCTGCAGTCGTTGTGTTGTTGCAACAAAGATGTGCAGGCGAGCATGAAAGAAGGCAAATGCACGACGCTATGGTTTCCAGTGGCTTCTAATGGGCCGACTGGGCAACTGACTTGGCCGAGTCCGGCCCCATTGTCGTAATGAGCACACCGCAATTTGTGTTGTGTGCTGTTGTCGCTGCGGGCCGTTTGCCATTCATTTGGCAAAAACAACAATTAAATGTTTTTGTAATGGCCATCATCATCATGGCTGCCATCGCTGTCTTCCTGGCCGACAATTTCCTCTTGTTTTTGGCTATGTTGTTGTTGTTACTGTTGCTGTTGTTGTTGCTGTTGCTGTTGCTGTTGGTATTGCTGGTGTGTTACAGTATAGCTGACAATCTACATCTACGAGTATAATTGTCAAGCGAATATGCAGCTTAATTACAGCATTTTATAATTATTTTAACAACTAAAGCTATTTAGCATCGATAATGTAATGCCCATAGTTAAGGTAATTTGTATTAAAGTTCATAAATCCGTTAAACTGCCTATGCAGCAGTTGCACTTATATCAATAAACACCAACAGGCACTTATTTCCCTCTGCCTGCATACACATTCAACACATGCCGTCCCTGAGCACCACTCTCAACGTTAGACTAGCGCAATTTGGTTTATTTCCGGGGAAAATAAACTTTCAAGGATAAACAAACTTTTGGCTGCTGCATCCTTAAGCAAATTTCATGAAATAATATTTTAGTGGTGCCCTGGGCAATATGTGAAGTCATGGTGCACACATCCGCCGACAACTACGCCCTATCCATCCCAATTTCTGATATCCAAGGCTCAGAAAAGAATAGCGCAGCCACAAAATATTTTTAGGGTCTTTAGAAGTCGCACGTACCTTACATATCTTACCTTTCGTGCTAGGCACAACAACTTAAAAAATATACATTTTATTACCTGTTTGGCAAATGAACTTAGTTGTTGGCACTACTTTTAAAACTTTAGAAAAATATTTGCTGGCATTTTTGACTGTTTTAATTGTTGAGGGGCTTAGTTAATTAACTAAGTTATTGGCACTCTTTTTTAAAAGTTAGAAAATAATTGTAGGGGTTCTCGGCTGTTATAGTAACAATAGCATAGCATATACATATTTATTTAATTATTAGCACGATTCAAGATATCCCAAATTTGATTCAACTTCGGCATAATTGCACGTTGATTGGCATTGGATGGATGCCTACAAATTGTGCCTCATAGTTTTCGTTTCGATTTATGTTTAAGTCGGAGTTTCAATTAAGATGTTGAAATTATTTTTAAATCCCGGTTTATTATTACTTCTGTGGTCTAATATGTATTAAGTCCTTAGTCACAATCAAAAAATTTATATAAGAACTTACAGTTGCATATCTTTAAAGCTTTTTGTATTTGTTTGCTGTACAAAGACAAATCAAATGTTTGTATGATAATATTAGTCTTTCGATTTTTGGTTATTCTTTTCCACAATTTCGCAATAGTTTTACTTTTGCACGCCATTTCCATATAGTCTAATAAATGACAGCCGATGAACAATTAAATTTTTGTTTTGTTTTCCACAACTTATAATTCTCTGCTTAACATTGATGAGTTTCTTTTTTGAAATTCATACTCTTTGAAGAATGATTCAATCAACATCCGCTATATATATATATAAATAAATATATAGTTGTATTGGATTTGTAGCTTAACTAAATATTGTAGGCAAGTATTTTGTTATTGCTTTCAATACGAAGTTTAAATAAGTTTTAATATGAGATGATTGCGTTTTCAATAAACTCTCCCTCTCTAGCGAACAACATATAGCTTTTCACATTCTTAGTAAATTCAATTTGGCTTTGCTCTATTACACAATTTGTTCTTGAACCACAATTGCCTTTGGCTTGATATACTATAATTGAATAAAATGCGTAAATAAAATTGTGAAAGTAGAGTAAAAGTAAACCAAACAACAACAGCTCAGGGAAACTTTAATATTTTTATATCAATGAAGAGAAAAAAATTTATTTCATTTATTTAAAATTTAAAGTTTCTGGAAAACTATTTTAAACAATAAAAGCATTGTATTTTTTTAGCAATTGCTTTTAAACCTAATGTTAATAATATTTAATTAACAATTTAGTCAGCGGCACTTAGATGCATATATTACAACGTTAATTTTTACATGTAATGATAATAAGATTTAGCGGTTTAAATTAATTATATGGGTATTGGTTTAATTAGTTATATGGGTATTTCAAAGTCGAGCACAGTCGACTGTATCTGTTATGTAACTGTCCTTATTGGCTTTAAGACCGGAATCTATTGTGTCTAGTAAGGAGAAGGAAACCTTTCTTGTATCTTAGCTTTTGTTGCCAAGTCGCAATGTAGGTTTTACTTATAGGGACCGGAAACGCGCGCAAATGAAATAATATTCGCAATTTAATCTAAAAATCTTTACAATTCAATGACTGCGATGCGCCTTGAAACTTGAACTGACTAAATGTTTCTAGAGCCATTTCTGTAGTCCTCCTCTAAACAGAGAATCGTAGTTGCAGAGGACTGAAATCCAGCAATGTGAAATCTCAATTGAAAAGCTAGTTACATTTTCCATCGGCTTATGTAACAAACATTGCCAGGCCATGACGTGCATGCTGTGCTAAAATGTGTCCGAGCTGAACGTGGTTTGACTCTTTGGTGAGAGTCCTTGGAATGTGCCTCGATGAACTGCAGCTCCTGTTACTTTTGTGGAATACTTAATTCAAGCGTTCAAATGCGGCTTAAATGTTACTACTGCCAACACTGCTATTGACGTGGTAGTACTATATTTGCTTCGCCGTCACACAACACGGCGTATGCGTAATGAGCTCTTCTTCTGTTGTGTATGTTTTTGGGGCCGTTTGTGGTACAATTAGGTATTCTATAGTAAAGTTTACGTTGAATGCCGAGGGGAGCCTTCGTGATTCCACATCCATTGAATTTTCTTATTATGCTACCGCTATCGGTAGCATATGAATCTATCTGAATCATATATAATCATTTACTTTTGCAATTTTATTCAAAATAACCTACCTATATTCAACTTTGCAAATTGTGATTATGATTATGATTTGTATAAAATGTGTATTTAAAAGTCAAGAACTTAATATTGCCAAATTAGAAATTGTTTTTAGCATAATTTGTTTATTAAATTCGTTTTTATTACTTTTTAATGAAATGACCAATTTGCATTTGTGTATTTATTACAATATTCGTTATTATTGGAATTTTGTATAAAAAGCAATTAAATGCAAATTACATTTGTAAATAGAAAACCTATTACCAGTACTCAAAATAACAAATGCACGGTTAAATTGGGATAGGAATAGGGAATATGTTGCAACTGTGAGTATTTTACTTATTCATGTATTCATATGACAAAAATCTGCAATATTATTGTTCACATCGCGCTATGTAAAAGAGTTTAGTTGTATTAGATAATTTGGAAGATTTGCTGCAGTGACATATTTTTAAATTGCCCAAATATCTTCTGGTTAAGTATTAAATGAATTTTTCGGCAGTAACCTTGCAGTCTTGCACAAAAAACGTGTATATTTAATACAATAAAACGATAATGAATGTTATAATAATACTTATAATACTTAATTCTGTTTTATAAATTTAAATACCATTTGATGAATAAATATGTGTGTATATTCATTTAATTTTGATTGCTATTTGTTGGATGCTGCATTAACGAAGTACTATTGTTAAGTTCATATGAACACTAAACTCACGTTTAAAGAGATTCCAAAATCCGGTCACAATCTCATCTATTTGCGACACTAATGAATGATTTGTCAGCAGGTGGTATAACTTTGGTGTTCCATTTGCAAGGTACATACGTACATATGTAAATTTTGTGCAAAATTACATTTGCAAAAATCAGAAAATGCCGTTACATAAAAAATGATTTTGCTATACAAGCGAAAGTAAAGGCATAAAATATTCACAGCTAGCAATGCCATTTGTTCGACATATTTTCCTGCTTGAAATAAGTGGGGTTTAAATGCTAACGAAGCAATTGTTCTTTTCGAGCGTAGATTTGATATGTATGTATCCTCAAAAGTATCCTCAAAAGTCGTGTGCGCACAACGCAGCAGCAGCAGCCAGATACGCTTATTATTTATGGCTTAATAATTTAAAAATACTTATTATATATTTTTAAACTGTAGGGATCAGTCCAAAGCGTGGGCAAAAGGTGTAATTCTTTTAAAGAATGTTTTAATACTTTAAGGATTTTAAAATGCAACTAAAATGATGTATTCTCATCTTATATAGAATGCTCCTTATATTTTCGTATATATAACAATGTTTGTATGTAAAGTCAACGCTGCATCCTTTTGGATCTGCACTTTGCGAAATAGTCATTAAAAGATAAAATCACAAAATCAATTAGCTAGAAACTTAAGCTGCCTTCGTTAGGTGCTGACTTTGCTTGGGCGCCGGCAAGCCGGCTCATAAATTGCAACACTTTTATCGCTGTTCTCGGCTTGCCTGCAGTTGTCCTTTCATCCTGGTGCCGCCTATTTCTGTTGCTACTGTGCTACTTTGGACGATTGCGCGCACAGTTGCAGCTTCCGATTTCCGTTTCCGTTTTGTGGTGCCGCCTTGGAGCTGCCTGTTTGGTTTTTATTTGCCGCGTTCTTGCTTGCATAAGTGGGCAAAAGTCAGTTTTTGCCTTGCTCACATAGTTGTCTGTAGTGGATATATGCTATTTGGCAACGCATTTTTTTCATTACTTTCAACTGGCCCACGGCCAAGTTGCGGCCCCGGCAAATGCATTTCGCCTGCTGCAAACCAAATTTCGTATATTTTCTTCTTTTTGTAGTCATTGGCCACGCCCTCAAGCAAATGTTCTAGCACTTGTACACTCCGCAATTTGAAATATGTTCAAGCAATTGAAACGCAAAAATGATTTATGCACGCCATTATATCGCAAATTTGTATCCCAAAAAAGGAAGTGCACTTGATGTATTGTCACACATTGTTTTTTAGGACCTAAACTAAAAATAAAAAAAATTCGCGGTTTTTTTAATTAAATAAATTATATAATACATTTTGTTTTTCTATATTGTATTAATGTCAAATACGATTTTTTTTATTCTATAATTTTAAAACCAAAGTCTTAAGAATCTCTGCCATTTTTCAAGACCATGTTCCACTATAAAACTTACTTAAACATGTGTAATCCATTCCTTCTGTTTGTATTCATGACCTTAAAATACATATTTAGAAAAACAGTATAATAAACAAACGCAAATGTTTAAAGCCGTACACAAAGTTTTCGAATATTTATGCGGTTTTATTTCAAATTCATTTTCTTAGTTTAACAATTTTTAAATTTGTATTTGTTTTGTATTGGTTTTCATTAAATTAATTACTTATGCTTAACGTTGATATTCAAAGTGTTATTGCAGCTTTTTATGCTTTTCATGGAGTAAAATGCAATGGAACCAATAATTTATGCGATATTTAATGCATCATTAAATAATCCATTAATTAACAATTATCCATATCTGCCTGTCTGTCTGTCCAAGTCTCCGTGTGGGTGTATTTTCACTCTAACGTACATGCAATGGCTTATTTCATAGAACAAATATTTACAGAATCATTTAATTTAATTTTAATGTATACAACATGAAATGCGTTATTTATATAGTTATATAGAAGTTATATGAATATACGAGTATCTGCAGTTTTTTTGGGGAGCTAAGCTAAAATGTAAGTAGGTTTTTGTCTAAGCCATTATCTATGCTATACACATTTCATGCTCAAGCTGTACTTTATGCAATAGTGGCTATCTGGTAATCGATTGTGTGCTTAACTTCCGATTCTTATATTCCAAAACAAGATGATTAGATAGCACAAGAGTATACTGCCAACAACATCAGTACTACCAGCGGCTGAGTTATAGATGTAGGTTTCAAAGAAATTACGCAATCCAGAGTCTGATGAGAGTGTAACTGCAATGGGCAATTTAATGCGTTTTGCTAATGCGAAAAGTGTTTCCGTTGTTTACTGTGGTTGTGGCTTACCTCTGGCGGGTACCGGATCCTTTTGTGGCGAGCCCAATTCGATTTCCTTATACTCCTGATATAAATCACCAATTTGAGCCGTGCAACGTAGCATGAGTCCACCTTTGCCATTGACCAATGCATTTGTCATGTGCACATTAGCCGCCCGCTCATGAGTGTTGCCATTGATATTTCCATTGCTGTTTGCGGTGGTGGTAGTGGCCACAAAGTGCACCGCCTGCAATTGTAGTTTGAGACTCAGCCTGGATGCTATAAGGTTGTCAACAGTGCGAATGTATTGTGTTTCCTCTGTGCTCACCTGTCGAGAATATGTTGACGGTTGTTAATTAAATGCAAACGTCTAAGAAACATTTATGCTGTCTTATTTATTGGACAATACTCATGATATTTATTTTTAGGATAATGTATTAAGCAAGTCATTTTCCGGCCACCAAATGCCTATATTTTCATGCCCAAAAGTAGGCTTTAAATTATTCATAGCCAACTAGTCTGCTGTATGTATGTATGTAGTAAACAGAATACATATTTTTACTACGGCTGGTGTAAGTGTGACCAAATGAAACATATTTTTGAATTCACTTCCGCTTGACAAACTAAAATATACATACATACATATATTTGCTGAATTCGGGGAAAGTCCCCCAAAAGTTACGGCCCGATATATGAATGTGTGGGTAAGTATGTCCAATGCCGAGCGAATATACAAGTATGAATGGCCAATTTGTCGTGTGAGAGGGTTATTACAACCATGTGGCATTTGTCGCAACGGCGACCAGCGGCTAGAGGCAAGTCCATTTCTAACTGTTTGAGAACAGGGGGCTACATGCATGTGCGACACCAGTGGTAACACAAATGCTTTGGCGCAGGCAGTGCCGTAGCGGCTACTTGCAGTGTAAGGAAGCGGATGCTGAAAACGAACGGACATGGTGTGTCATATTTTGTTTTTATTTTTGTTGCCTTTTTATGTTGCCTTTTAAAAACACTTTCCAGTGCTACATGGCACAGGCAGAGTCAACAGTAGCAACAGCAAGAGAAACACTCATATGCCTTGTTGGGTTTTTTGCCTTTGCAACTGTCCAGCACTTTGTTTGAGAGTCTGCCTTTCAAGGTTGTTTGTTTGCATGCTGTTGCTTTTGGTGTTGGTTCTCGTTGTTGCATGTTGTTAGTTTCTGCTTTTGCGCTGCTATATAAACTGTTTAAGCTTGAATTTAACTTACTGAGCAACTAGAGCTGAGACTGTCAACGCGCTGTCCGTTTGCTCGCCAACCCCCCAGTTGCCTGCCTGCTTTCGTTGTGTGCATTTAAAAATTTCATTTCCGTCATGACAGCAACATGAATAGCGACTTTTAACAAAACGTACCTAAGCCTCGACCATAGTACTCTGCAAAGGCGTTGGTAAAGCTCAAGTTCTTTGCATATTCATATTTATATGCATATTCATATTCATTTCAGTCTTTTACTTTGCTTTCTGCTTCATTTGCTACCGATTCCGCCTACTGGGACACATAATTTCCGTTTGCCGCATCTTTTCGCATGAAATGAGGCTCTTATTCGCAAATGGTCCTAGTGTTAGCCATTGTTGACGACAAAGGAAGTGCAGGCGTCATTTTGCAAATGATTGTGATGTCACTTCCGTTTGCTGCATGCGCTTCTAGTGCTACTGTCACAGTTTCTAATGACAACCAGTGCCCCTAAGTAACAGCCGGCAATTTAAATACAATAAATACGCATTTCATTTCCACTTACAAACATTTGAGCAGCATTTATTTATACATGTATTTTGTTCTGTTTAGTCCCCTAAAAAGGTGTAAGAAATGGAAATCGCAGGTTGAAGTCATGGTACTCGGGTTGAAATTGGGTCAAAGTCTGCAGCCATGTCATCTAAAGGATCGACATTAAAATACCCTGTGACCGACATGTTTGTAACATCTGTGTGCACTTCTAACTGCGGCATTTATTCGAAGCGACAGAGAAGTCTGGTAATACGCGACGGAATGTGAGACCACGAATTACCTTCTTTCTGTTCTAAGCGGTATCCAAAAAGAAGCCGAATAACGCAGTTGCTTAGGGTGGAGCCAATTCTCAAGCACCGCACACACACCCACAACATTAAAAAGCAAAATCGCTTTATTGTTGTTCGTGTTGCTGTTTTGTGTTGCGCTCCCTTAACCCTTTTTAGCATCACACACCCACACACATACATACCCTCTTTCACCCATACACCCACCACACAAAAGGCACTTTATTTTTCTTCTTGTACGTTCTTTGGCTTAACTTTATATTTGAATTTTATTTTTATTTTCATGCTGGCAAAGGCACAGCGACATAAAAAGCCATTTTAGTTAACTCGTTTTCTCACTCTTTTCCTTTCTCGCTCTTTCTTTTTATGTTTGCTGTTGTCTTTCGGGAATTTAATACTACGTAATTTACGAGAAACTCTTAAGACGCAGGCGCTTTAATTAACCATGTGGCTGAAACAGCGACCCAAAAGTGTAAATACCATCATATTTCGTGTGATTTACCTTTACATCTTCGAAAGTCCTTACAGACGGGTTCGCTGCTTTACACAAAAATATTGCTACACCAATTTTGGGCTTATGAATGTTTGGTAATTGCTTGCATGAACAATTCACAAGCTTATTGTTTTCTACTATAAAAAACATTATGCGGATAAACAAAAACAGTGTTAATATACTATAGTTAACTATTTTCTTTCTTATTATCGCGGAACGAAAAGTATTCAACTAAATTGTCAAATTATAACATACATAAAGATATTTACAAATAATTTGCGAGATAACTAAACTCAGTGATAAATCTATGAGCATTATATAGACTTGTTATAGACAATAAATGTGTACATAAGTGCTATTATTTAATGCTTAAAACGTATTTTATTCGTAAATAACGTAGAATACTTAGAGATTGTGTTCTCCAAGAAAAATAGCTCGCTTGGGTGTTTAATATAGTGCGTTATCGATTACTGTTTCTCCTATGAGTGTCATTCCTTTAACATCTGCGAGCGATTCATTAATAACAGCCACTTAAAGCTGCTGCTCCGCTTTATTTGTCTACGGCAGTTGTAGTAGTTTCGAAATTGTCTCTCGCTAATGCCGAATAAATAATTTATCATAAAATCGATTTTTAATGGCATTGGCTCAGACAGACACATTTTTGCCAGCTTACTCCCAAACCCCCAAATGTCGACAGCTCTAATCCCAACTAATTCCCATGATTCACCAAAAAATTTGATTTTCAGTTACTTCTTCATTAATATGACAAAAAGTTTCCAACAAATTATGTTAGTCGTTACGACTGCTGCTTCATCGCTTTGCCCATGGTCAGCATGTGTCATTGTTTGTTTTATTTTATGTATAGTGCGAATGTGCATGAAACTATGAAGACTATTAAAGAAGTTTTCTTTCTTGTGATAAATTGCTTAATAAATTACATTTCACTTTTATCAAGCAAAGTGGAGAGCTGTACGTAAATTAAATAACAACTTTGCAAAATACTCTTGTACTATGCGTGTGTGGGTATATGAAAATGAGCTTGCGCAATTGAATTTAAATAAACTATATAAGATGGTTCCGAATTTATTTGAAATTATTTGCTAACCAGTCCTCGTCTCAAATGCAGTAGTGCGTTGCTATATATGTATGTACGTATAATATAAGTGGAACAGATTGTTTCTTTTTCTTCACATAGGGTAGAAGGGTATTAGAACTTTGTGCCGGCAGGTAGATGAAGGCATCTCCGACCCCATAAAGTATATATATTCATGATCAGTGTTAACAGCCGAGACTTCTGTCGGTATGAAACACTGCATCACTGAGACTATAAGAGATAGAGTAATCATTTTTCGGCAGCATTTGTTATGTTTGCAAATTTTTGCCACGCCCACTTCCGCCCACGCAAATCAACAAAAATTTAATATCAAGCGCATCTTTCTTACGTATTTTCTTCCTTCCTTTTCTATGTTAAGTAAAATATTTAGTTAGAGGTCAAAAGAACTGCACAAGATGCTCGACGAATTGAAGATGGTATTACTTATTTATGACTGGTTTGCACATCTAGTCACAGACTCGCTTTTCTAGACCATTTAAAGAGCGAACATTCAGATCATAATTCAATATCAAGAAAGCATTTACTCTACAGGAATATGAAACTAAATTGCATGGCCACAGCTAGCAGAATGGATGAAAATCGTGATGTTGCTGCTGTCTACGCCAACATAAACACAACACACATAAAATTTTATATGGAACGTCGAGACGGACACACAGACAGTTAAACCCAACTCCCAATATCAGTGCCTCCTCCCCATGCACTCATACACACGTACACACACACAAGCACCGCACTTTTGTCTCGGTTTTTGTCATTAGTTGGTTGACTGGAAGTAGAAGGAAGCGGCAAGTGGCATCTAGATAAAATGTTCAACGGCCTGCATGTGCTGATGTGTGTGTGTTTGTGTTTGTGTGAATATGGGCGCATGTGTGAGTGTGCCCCGAAAAGTAGACAACAGGCAGCGACAGATACAGAATGACTGGATAAGACGGCCAAACGGTAAGAAGAGCGGGGAATATAGAAGTTCGAAGAGGCACCGCGTGCCACTGCACGTTATGTCTGATGATGTGGGTAGACATAATATAAAAATTTATGAAGCGTTTAATAAGTTTTCTTTTGCTTGGCAGTCAGCAGCAGGACGGACTACATAGCAGTTCGGCAGTTCGAAGTTGGCATACGGTCCTTGGTAGTCTTCAGGCTTTAGCATTCAGCCATCAGTGGCATTCGGTAGTCGAATGCGCTATACTATTTGTGTGGGCGTGTCAACTGAAAAGTGTTGTCTCGTAAATTCATTTGGCAGACATGGTCCGAGACGGGCAATTTCTGTGCACAACTTAAACGTAATTTATTTTATGTCGTGGCTATGATTAATAACAGCAATGCGACAAAGAAAAAGGTTTGCTTGCCCTGTGGTCAAAATGGGATACAGAAATGAAAACCATTTGGTTTTAAAAACGTTGTATACGCCCTGATTCGGACTGAACAACGTTCGCATTTCATAGTTGATTTATGCAACTGATTAGCACCAGTCCCAAAAATGATGCAAACATGAATTTACCGCCAAATGACTAATGATGCTCTTTTAGACAGTCCGCATGCATATGACTGTAGGCAAAGTGACTTGTTTGCTTCCTTTTCTATTTCATTTACACTTTTTGCAAAATGATAAATGGCAAGGGGCAAATCGCACAATCAGATCAAACCTAGACCCTTTTCTGCGTTTATTGACTTAATTCCGTGTATAAAGGCTTGTGTGTGAGGCTATGGGACCAAATTTTAATTAAGTACAAGCTCACTGTGAGGGTTCTCCAGTATTTCATTTGAGCAACATCATATTCATAAATAAATGACAAATTTCATGACACGTTGGTTCAAATTACACGCAGGCATCATTCGTATATCACATGTGTTTGAAATGAGCTTAAGACTTAAGAAATGGTTGATGTAATTACAAAGGATTTACGATCCCATTTACAAAGCTGAAGTAATTTAACTAGGCGTCAGCACAGACCCAGATTCGGATACATTATGCAGGCTAATTGACAATGTCTTGTACTAAGTTTGAAGAAGGGTCAAATGTTGTAGTCTTTGTACAAAACGGTAATCCAATTGCTTTAACGTTATCTGCGAAATGAAGGGTAACCCAGTTATACTTGCCGGCATATGGTTAATCGTAAAACGGAGCTCAGCCCGGGGTCTTGATGGTGGGGTACTGCAATTTGCTCGCAATATATCGCCTGGTTCGTATCGTGTGATTTCCGTAAAAAGTTGAGGTCGTTTTTCGGGAAATTCTAAAATATTAGAAAGAATAAAATCCAAAAATATTTTAAAATTAGCAACGGAAAGCTCTTAATAGTGAAACTCACCCACAACTTGCATTTGTGCATACGCTGTAGCAGTTGAATAAAGCGGCGCATCGGCAGTTACTTCGCAGCTAAAATTGCCAGAAAGGCCAAAACTCACATTGCGTATGTGGACCATGGTGGCATTAGAGCTGTTTTCCTGCAAATACATAAGGGATCCATTGATCTTTCGAAAAGTACAAAATATTGAATGTATCACTTACGTCTACTTTAATTCCGGGGTATTGAAAAACCTTTGTGTGCGGGTATTCGCCTGGAGTGAAACGATAAAACTCCAATTGTCCGCGATAGAACTTAATCGAATAAAGCGGCGCTCCATCGAGCTGATATTCACAACGTAGCACCACTGACTGGCCACGCCGAACCGCCGGTGGTTCTACAATCAGGTTGACATTGCGCAGCGTCGCCTGTGCGGCATCTGCAATTGAACGTGGAAAACTGTGATATGAGATTTATTCAAATTGATACAGCGTGCATGGGTATGCAATGTATAAAAGACAGAATCCAGAGAGTCGACAGCAGCAGTCTCATTGAACTTCCCCACAATTTGCCAGTAGATGCTGGCTATCCGCTGCATATGTCTTCAGCTACCGCACTTGGTACACTTCGCGTTCCAGCTTCTGTGCCTGACTGTACAACTGGTAGAAGTGGTCGGTAGACTACGTGGTCACATTTGCATTTTTGGCACGGGGGCGTAAAACAATATTGATACGGCGTATCATATATCCGTTCAAGTTCTGACGGTCGGTGGCTTATCGTCCATACTAACCATAACATCGTCATCGCTCTGTTTTTCATAGGCACTGGTCCACTGGTAAAAAGCAGGTATTAAAACATGCTATGATTCACAATTGTGTTCTTTACTCAGTGACTCAGTGTGAGTGGGACCTTGTGGCAGATATTTCGGCATTGCTCTTAAAGAGTAACAATACAAAAAAGTTATAGTGTTTTATTCTTGCTTGCAACATAACTGCAACAAGAATCAATGATGAAGTTGACATGCCTGTGTGGGCAATTGGACTGGCTACATCAAAAAACAATTTTCCATTTGTCTTACAATCTTTTGCACATACGAGAACACATGACCGCCCATCCACCCGTTTTTGCATATAGGATCTGATTCTATGCAAAAGTGTGTTTGGCTTTTTATAAACTCGCAAATCGTTTAAGCCATCTTACGAGAAGTTGTAAACCTCTTTGCCTATTTTCTGTTGTTTTTTCACTCTCCATCTCCTTTACAATTGTTCCACCCTATGGCTGCTGTCACCATACAATTTTATTTGGCGTCAGAGACATCTTCTTGCGCTCTTGGGCAGTGTATAACAATTGCTAATAAAACAACAGGATAATTGTAATTATGTAGTTTGTAATTATTATGTATAAGAACATCAATTACAATTTATTACAATTTTCATTGATTACTTAAAAATTATTAAAAAGGGTATTTAAGTTTCGAAAAGACCGAATGTTTGTCGTTGCCGCCCTTCTTTTGTTTCTGAACTGAAATCGAGATAGCAACGCAATATCTCCAGTGTGCTCCCCAGCCTAAGTGTCTGCTTCAATTTCGTCAGATTCTCCACCCCCTGTGCAGCTCTACTGGGCTGTACGCAGTATCTGTTAGATTGTGCCTATGTTGGTGAGTGAGACTGCTGTTCCGCATCCTTGTAGGCAATATTCTCCTGACTGACAATGTTTTGCTTTTTGCAACGCAAGGCTTTGGAAATTAGGCCAGGCTTAGCTCGATTGCCACACAGTTTTGTAACTATGGGTAGGAGGCTTTTGAAGATTTGAGTGGAGTATATGACAATTTGGCAGATAAGAGCGGGGAATACTTTTTGTTGGCTAATATGGCAAAACTATTCGTATCATTTGCTATGAGTTTCTTTTACGTTCTAATAATATGCTATCATTTCAAAATAATGTGCGAGTAACTAAGTATTGACATTTGCAACTATGGTTATAAAACGTTTATTAACTGCTCAAATCAATATATCATACCTCCAGTATTATCCACATTCAATGGGCTCAACAAGCAGACTACTTACAGCTCATGCATCTAAACTTTTTACCACCCATCATTGTGGAGCTCAGGGATTTAGTTACAAATATGAACTAGAGAAGGTTGGCGCCATGAGATGGTTGTGGTAGATATGGTGGAGGCGAAAATAGTAGCGTAGTTACATAGAGTGCTCCAATGTTTCATATGAACTTTTACACACTCGAACATATACGTTGGTTCGCAATAGACTAAATGCAATCCATGCGATGAACTCACTTGTGATAATTTATGGGTAATATTTTTCGTGTCAAGCGACAATAGTAGTCAGAAAGAAGAGGAAAAAAGACTGGGTAATAGAAAGAAAGAATTTTAGTTCCAAGAAGGAAATCGACGTTGCTATCAAACTAATTTAAGTTATGGTTGGCCTCGAGTCAATCTGTCTAAAAAAAAGATCTTTTTATATTTCTTTATTACTTACTTATTACGTTGCAGCTTTCTATTTTATATTCAACTATGGACAACATTATTATAACGTCTCAACCCTCTCAGTGTCCTTACTAGTAACGCGAGTTAAACCAATTGTGCCGAACAATATCATGAATTCTTTATGTAATTAAGCGTTTCAAAAAATGAACAAGTGTACAGAATTAAATTGCAAAGTTATACTGGCTGTAAGAAATTTGTGTGATAATTAACGCAACATTTTTGTACAGCATAAATTGTAAAAGTGACCTACAACTTTTATGAGTCCCACGTCTCCCCTTCTATAGTACAGAATGTGTTCAATTATTCAGCATAATGCAAACATTGCAAATAATATATTTGCATATCCTCCACACTCCTAAACTGTGCCTGCAAAATGTTTGCATAATTTGTAAACAGTAGAATTTGAGTTCAAATCTCTTTTGGAATCCCATCATGATAAACTGAAAGGGATGAGGAATGGTCAACAGTTATGCGGACAAATTGGCGCAGTTACAGTTTTGAAAAGTTTATGACACATTGCCACTCACTATTGCATGATAAAGTAACAGAGATAGAGGAATTTATTTGGAGATAGACGGCACTATTGAGATATAATTATGTGTTGAATTATGAATTGAAATGTTGAAAAGTTTGTACAGTTTTCTACAGTATGCGTTTTGAGAACTTGGCCTTCAACTATCATTTCAACTATCCTTTCACCAGCCCCTCGCGAACTGTCCATTCCACTGCCACTTCTTTTATGTATGTTATGAGGATGTTTGATTTGCGAGCAAAATGGTTTTAGCTTTATTTTAATATGCACAAATTTGTTTTGCTAAGCTGAATTACGTTTGCGTTTTTTTTTTTTTCAAAATTCTTAGTGTTAAAGAGTTCAGAGCAACAATATTATGTCGTTCTATTTTTCTACTGTTCTATTGGTTGTGAACTTTTTGCATTGAAGGGGTTAAGTGATTTATTCATTCATATCAATATTTTTATTTGAGGTAAACGGCCAATAAGACAAAATATTTATTGATTATAACTTCTGCCCATATTGATGAATGTATTTCAAAACGTTCAACTGATTAATTAGAATACGTTGTTGGGAATAAAGGATTGTACACGAATACTGACATAGCCATTAATATGTGTAGATGAAAATAGCAATTTTGAACGCATTTAAATTTTGATGAACACATTGTGGAGATCCTTTGATTGTGTACATTCAAATTGGCTGATAAATGCAAAATAAACCACAAATAACATTTATAATTAAATATTGAGAATATTTTGCCCGCCCACAATTCCGCGCTCGCTCTCTACATTTAATTTTTTTTTTTTTTTTGTGCGTTTAAATAAATTTCAACATAATGTACATAATTAATGTGCAGGGCCAGGCCAACAGAACTCTGAATAAATCAAATTAAGAATCGAGTGCGTGTGCGTGTGTGTGTGCGTGTGCGTGTGCCCATGCGAACCTGTGTAAACATTTTATCCGTGTATCTGTGCACATTTGCGGTCAGCCTCATGTTGCACGCACAATCAGTCGCCTTTCGTCGCTTATCGACTGGCGCCATTGATTGCAGTTCATTAAGCACGCCCAGTACGGCTCAGACACATTCTTTACAATGGTTCCAGTATGGTTCTCAGGATAACTACACCTACTGCGGAATTCATTAGCTTCCCATTTTCCGCCTTCAGTCGCTTAACGGGCCGCTTGACCTTCTGCGTTTTCTGTGCTTAAACGTCAGGTGCGCTTTGGCCTTTCATGTTAATTTCACTCTGCACCACTTTCGCATTCCCCTCGTACTTATGTACATATGTATGTACATACTCGTATGCCACGTTCTATGTGCAATTTCTTCTGTCAGCTGCTGCGGCGTTGGTCATTAATGTTGGTTGCTTATTCATGCGAACATTAATTTATTCATATGCCTTCAACTTTGTGTTGAGAGCATTATTAAAATGTGAGCGGCCATCGCCTACTCTGACAGCAACAACATTTAACATAGGCGACGATGCGCATACGTAATCCTTAAATAAAGGGCTTGTCATAGACGGTTCTTCATCTGCTTGTGAAAATTAATTGCAACCGCGTTTTATGTTTATATTTTAAATTAATTATAAATATTTATTTATCCTGATTAGCAAGTGGGTGGCAGCGATTGAGGAGTTAACTTAATGGATTTCAGTTTATTTTAGCGCAGAACAGCCATTTTGGTAGAATGACTTGCAAATCGATATCAACAACTTAGCTTTAAACTTAATAGAGCCGCAGGCGACAAGCAAAACAGCTACCGCTAAGCGAATCTAATTTTCTGGATGGTCATTACTCTTGACTCTGTGCTTGCTGCTCCTTAAACGAATTCGATTTTTCGTACTCTTTCATTTTATAATAAATTGCAGTATCAATTTCAATGCGAAATAATCAAGCAATTCTCTGAGTAAACTCACTTACCCACCACTCCCATTAACCACATGCAACTGATCTTATTGGGTGAATTCGTTTTTCGTTGCATAGTTTCGTGCGCTAGAGTTAATTTCATTCTTAAGTGGTAACAGGAGCGCCACAAAAAAATTCTTACATATTTTAGATTCGCCGACGAGCAGAACTATTGAACTCAGTAAAGCAAAATAAAATTCAGAAAATACAAGTCAATTTGTTTAACTGTTGCCGCCTTTTTTCATTCTCGAATGTTCCTGCCCTTTATTTTCTTCTTTTTCGCGCTGCCTTAACTGCTTTGCCTTACATTTTCATATATCTTTTAGTTCGAATGGAAGGTATAATTAGCACAATACTTTTAATTATTGAAATTTATATTGTAATTTTATTTAACGCAAGTTCGAATTCAATAACAACAACACTTAAAGTACATAGTGATAGTAATTTTAAGCATTAAATAAGACAAATACAGAATAGACTGTATCACAGTACAGGGTATGAGTCAGACCAGCATTTCTGGAGGTATTCATTTTAGACATGGCATGAAAACCACATGTAGACAGTGGCATGTGGGGCCGACAGTACTGAGAACTCTCTTTCATTCGTTTGGGGCGAGGCTCGCCTGTATCGTCCTGTCTGTGTATACGAACGTAGCTACATATGTGCGGCTATGTGCAGATATAACTTTTTTGCGGAAGATACACAAAAATCTACACAAAAATGCACAGAAATTCATCTTGATTTGTGCTGCGATTTTTTGCCAGTAACCGCAGATTTAATGTTGCTTTACGTATTTGTTTTGTTTTTTGCTACTTTTAAATATCACTATTTCACTTCGGTCTGTCTGTGACTTCTGTGTGGTCCGCTAGTCAGAGCCATTTAAGCGTATTTTGTTAAAAGGCATACATGTGTTAATTCTAAGCTCATTGTATGCTTGTTAAACTTGTTTATTGTACTTACCGCATAAAATGCACAACAGCAGTACACAGTGCAGGATGCTGATTTTGCTGGTGGTATTGCTGTTGTTGTGCCTCAAATTGTGGCACGGACACCTACGCGTGCTGTTTATTCCTGTTGTCGCTGGCATTGTAGTTGAAGTTATTCTCGTGGTACCGTCTGCTGATTTTGATGACGTTTTGGAAGTGTTGCCGAGACTCTCACAACGCCTTTGCATTTCCGCGTTGTTGATACTAATGTGTGGACGATGTTTTGACCAGATGCGACGCCTGAGCTCACGCTCTCCCTTACAGCTTGACATATGTGTTATTACGGTAGAGAGAAGAGTGAGTGATGCGGATGGCGATGATAGAGTCTGCCACATTGGCAGCGGATTGCTCTTTTTGGACACTTTGTAAGCGTTGCTCTCGCGTGCTATTCTGCACTTACCCTCTGACATTAATTAAGTTAGAAATTAAGTGAGCTGTACGGATTTGCAGCGGTGCGCTAGTGAGCTGGTATATTAATTTGGCACGTTGCTTGCCAGATTTCACGAGTATGCACACGTTATTCACTAGCCACCAAAAATGTTTAATTAATTATTCGATGATTTTGTTAATTTCCACATAAAGCTCATAATAAAATTTCAGGCAATGATTTCTTAAGTCCAATACCAAAATGATGTTATATGGAAAACTTCTTAAACATGTTATTCTTTTAGATTAATTTTCGATGGCATATTCACAAACTGTTGCATTTTGTTTTGTTTACATTTGACTTAATATATCTTTGGCTTCTCGTTTGGATATAGGAATTCAGTAAGTCATTCAATTATCGTTCTCGCAAAAGACATTCACAGCGAACGCGTCGCGCATCCCAAAGATACAGATACGTAACCGACAGACGTACGAACACGACTAAACGCGGCCGAAGCTAATGGGGGAATGTTGACATAGCTCAGCAATAATTTTGAAATGTTGCTGATACGATTGCTTAGCAACATGTTTCCAAGTAATTGGCTGTATGTTGCTGGGAAAGTTGTGGTGTCGTTTACTTTGACTTGCTCCTGCTCGATAGGTTTTCCGCTGTACCACATTTCCGCGAAAATGTTTGTCGCATTTGAACGCGCTTTTAGTGCTGCTCCTAATTGCTCCAACTTCTAGTCACACATATCTTAAAACATACACACACATTCATTAATGAGCCAGACTGTAAAAAGAAAGAAAAAGCAATGTATAATTTAGTTGTTGACAAAACAACAAGACCAGAAAATGTCTGCTTATTTATGAATAAAAATGGAGTTTATTGCGTGCAGTTAAAATAACAAAGTAGTAAATAAATAATTTATGAGCAGGAAAATGCACCTGGAATTCAATGGTACGAGCAATTTGAGAACTCATCATCACATTACTTCACTTGATTTATATCTCTATGGGCTTTTCTGATAAGCAATTTCGTTGACCTCTCAGTGGTTACTTGGCTTGGGCTCTACAAATATATATACATGTGAATAATTATTCATCTAACATATGAGTGTACATATGCACATACATTGCAATCGGATATTAGACTAATTGGCAATTTGCACGCCAATCGCTTTTAGCTTGAGCCCGCCAGCAAAATTCCCTAATTATTTCTGTCAATAGATTTAGGGGTCTGCTAGTAACATTATTTATGGCATCCCGTGGCTGTTCAATTATGCGCTGCATTTCAGGAAACATTTTCAAATCCTTTAAGCCTTGCTACATCTCTCAATTAGATATCGTTGTTATTCGTTATTATTGGTTTCTATAGATAGTATGTTAGTAGGGTATCTGATAGACGATAGGCCTAGGCACTATTTGAATTGGAATTCGATGAGGCATTTTTGTAGATGAAGCGGTATAAATTTGGATAATGCACCGTAATAGGCAAGCGCCCTATTGACAGATAAACCTGAAAGCCTTTGTAGTGCATTGGATAGATATTGCATATCGCATCGTGCACTAAAACCAAAACGTACTTCCGGTGCTTAAGGATGGCAGATCGGGTGCACACATTCATTCACACATCATTTCCTCCGCTCAACATTTGTTTTGCCCTTTGTGATAGCAAATTGCCACAATTACTAGACAATGCTTATGGGGGAGTACTGCGTTCTAATTTTAGTACGAGCATTTGGCTCTCTCCCTCTTTGTAGTCATTATTGTTCCATTGTCATTGGCAGGCCAATACAGTTTCATTTATCATATTTTGTCATTGTTTGGATTTCAAACTCCGTTTTCCACTTTTGTCTTGTTGCATTTTATTAATTTGTTTTTCGTAAATTACCGTTTGTTTATTGATTAAAATATACACACAAAGCAATAGAAAAAGGCGAATTTCGACAGAGCTCTTGTCAGATGCCAGCAGCTGTTGCTGGTGATGTTGCTATTGCTGTAGTTATTACCGGCTGTTGCTTTGCGGTCGCGTTCAAGCAGTTGTAAACATGTGTTTGCAACAACATTATGATTGGTCGCCTACCCCACAAATATTATTTTTACTGTTTGCCCATCCCACTTCATTTTGTACTGTGTATTTATACTCTCTGCTTCCAAAAAGGAAGGGTAGTTCAACTCAAAGGCTATTTAAAGAACAATAATATTCTCTTACAATATAAAACCTCTATATTATACATATAGACTTTGCATCAACATACGAGTGGCGATTATAGGTATACGAACTAACGGCAGCTACGAGGGATACAGAGTATCTCATTGTCAACCGCGCTCCACATTAGCATACTTGTTTTTATTAAAACATTGTTTTTGTAATTGTTCTGTTTGTCTTCGTTTCTTTTGATTTATCTCTACCTTTGCTAACGTCGACAGTCTTCATCAGAGTGTCTGTTGCCCCTTACCATGCAATTCGTTTTTAGAAGAACAAATTATTATGTTAGATAACTTCGTCAGTTCAATTTTTCATACATCTTTTTTGGTTAAAAATGGAATAGTCTGTACTTATTTATTTCACTTTCATGTATACTTTTAAATAGTAGGAATACATTTGTGAATTGATTGATTTGCATTAATTTATAGTTATTTTTAACTTTACATATACATACATATTTATAAAAACCAGTGGCAAGATATGCCTGTATTGTAATGAATAGAAAATTATTTTGTCTTTTTATCTGCGTTTTTTGTTTTCATATATTGAATTCAAAAGCTGAATAAAAGTGAACATCATTCACTCAAGATAAATTTTGGAAAAGTAAGTTGTTTGTATAGAAATAAACGGAATATATGAAGTTTCTTTGCGTTATAGAACAATAACGCCACGGTTCGCATTTAATTGGGCCAAGCCAAGAGGGGGCAAGAAAAAGCTGATTAAAGCATCGCTCGATGCTTTTAATTAAAAGCAGATTAGCTTTGCGAGACAAGGAATGAGGTACCCATCACCACGAGCGGAGCCGTAAACAAATTATTGTCAAGCTTTGTCATGGAGACATTGGCAGTCTCTTCTTAGCGGCTGTAACGTTGTAGCGAGCAATTGCTGGGTGGTTGGTGTGAGCTAACAACAATTGCTGATATAAAGCCAACGCCATTTTAAGTGATCCTACTACGCGATTCGTAGCCGTTTATTCTACTCCTTCTAAATGTCATCTCTTATGCCTTGTGTTGTGCTACAGTAAATATATTTTAGCCAAGCACAGCCGACTAAAACTTCTTCTATTCCGCAATGTGTTTAAATGAAGTCAGTCATACTAACAGTCATGGGTTAGCGACGTCGATACTGGAGTTTATTTGTTTCTTGCAACATCAGTCACCGTTCACTTGACACATTTAGTTTGCCATGCAATTGGCACGAAGATGTTCTTGTCACATGGCAATAAAGTCGAGGTGTCAACCAGCGAGAAGTCGAGAAGGCGACACCTAAAAATAGGTGAATGTTTTTCACACCAAATGGCTAGGGCAGCAGCATCAACAAATTGAAATATTTATTTCAAAATGTTTCAAAGACTCGCATTTACGACTAGTCACATCAGTTGCCAGGTGAGCGAGAGAGCAAAGGCATCACAGGATTCCGTTTCCCTTCCAATTCTCAGGTCAGATCCATTAAAATGAAAACTTCACAGACTAGCTTAGTACGTTAGCCATAAATCTGTTGCACTAGAGCGCATCCAAAATTATGCATTGGGTTAAGCTTTCAGTTCGACAATCAATTTTATAGCCGACTCTTGTCAGTGCTCGCACCACATCAAATGTTTTCACATCAGCTTAATTACTTCACGTGCCTGTCTGTAGCAGCCAGCCATGAGTTTCCCTTAGACACTGTTTCGGATGGACATGGATTTACATGGCTGCAGCATTGCGCTTGATAAAGGGTCCGCATTTACTCAACTTAAATGCCACTAAATGCGCATAAATGCATTTTTATTAAATTCGCTTTAAAATTGATATTGTCCGTCCTGCTGCTAGCAGCATGTGGCTTTCCAAACGAGCCACAGCCACCACATCCATATCCACATTACCATTCCCATTCGCATGCCAAAGTGCCACACTTGCGGTTGAGTTTGGTCGCCTTTTGTATGAATGGATTTTATTCATCAAATATTTTATTTTTTATTCTGAATCGCTGCCTCCACTTGCTTCGACATTTTCTCTGCTAAGAATTAATTAAATGCGTTACACAGAGTTCGATAGAATGGAATGTATTGTTGTTTGGCGCATCCCTCCCTTCAAGCAAGACCTGCCCCTTTAATACTTCAAAAATTGGGTTGTTTATGCAACAATCATAAGCTAACCTAACGTTCTCCCTATTAAAATCTTATATACCGAAATATCAGGTCAAATTAACTATGTGGCTACTATCTGCGATAATGGAGTATATTAGCACTTAAAATAAGTCAAATTCGAACATAAACGGAAAAAGTTTTGTTTCCATTTGCTGAGGCTGCATAGCTAATTGGTTTTGCCCGGCTTTCAGTCTTATTTTATTCAAACCTTACCCAATATCCAATTACGCAGTGAGCCGAAGAAAGTTAGTGTTGGTAAGGTCAAAGTTGAGCCAGACCGCGACCAAGCTGCACTTGAAATCCAATTTTGATAATAAGTGCGAAAAAAGCAAAACACCCAAAAGCGGGTGCCCATTTAATAAAAATGAAATTTGCGCACAATTATCTCAACAAATTAAGCTTTAGCCACATTTTGTTCATTTTGTTAGCGACTTCCGAGTATGGGGGGCACAAGAGCCCTTGCGCCACTCAATGCATGTAATTAAATTGAAATTTCAATATTGCCCATGGCCCAAGGTCTGGTGGGCGATGAGACCTGACCGTCAGCCAGCGTGCCTGCCAGCAGCTGTCGTTCCACAGCGGCACTCACTCATTTTTGTTATGTTTTTTTTTTTGTTGTTTTTGTTTTTCAACTTCTTTCCAGCACATGCCGTTGATTTATAAGCCGTGGCCAAAAATGTTGCAAAATTAAAGTGTAATTTATGGGCCGTATTTGCCGCGCGTATCCGGTGAGTTCGAGTCCTGCTTATCCGCTTCATGTTTCACTTGGACAAGTGAGTGCGTAATGCGGGACGACCTTGTGGCCCAAATTACCCGGGCAAAAAACTCACTGGGCTTAATATGGCCTGACCAACTTTGACCCCGCGCTTTCTGCACCTGCGTCGCGAGCAAAGTGTTAATGTGTTTATGTGAATGGCGCTGACTCGACATTGCCTGTCTGCCTGCCTGCCTGACTGCCTGACTGCCTGCTGAATCTCGTATGTTAGCGTCTGTGTCGAGTGCCCTTGCCCTGTGCCGTTTATCACTTGAGTTATTTAAATTGTATAAGTGCGAGCGTGCGATAGGCGATAGCTGGGTAATGAAAAAAGCTTGATAAAATATATGAATATCGTTTGTCGCGTCCCAAAATTGAACCTATGCTTTTTTTCAAACACATCGTCGCGAAGCTCATATCTTTGTTTAAGTCGTCACCAACGATGCTAAAAAGTCAATCTAATTTAATTAACGTATATGTTTTGGGCTTCTTGGTTGATCATTATAATAATTTGGTTATAATTATTTCACCTTGGATAAAGACATTACTAAATTCTGATTTTTCTGATGCATTCTAAAAGTTTTCAGTTAAATTAGCAGAAGTCGTATATTCTCAATTAGTAATAGTAAATATTTAATGCAAATTAGCAGAAGAGTGAGAAAACGTAAAACAGGAAAATAGAAAGTTTGTTGAACAAACTTAGAAAACCCAAACCCTTGTAAAGTTTACAACGGTTGGCATGGTACTGAAATTTTCTGTTCACCTGCTGTGAAATTTGCGCAATAATCAAAAATCTTTCCTTTAGTCTGAGTGCCAGGGTAGTAACATATCTCATTACTTATAAAATTGGCAGGCTTTGCTCTTGCTAACACTAATTATCTACTAATGAGTTTACTTTCAAACAATTCTTCGACACCATAAATTGCGTTAATGATTGAATTGATAATATCTACGCCTCACTTCTTATGGTAAATATAACAAATGCAAATACATATTTTTAATATAAGGTTACATTTATGTTTCAAGGCTATAGCTGCGACAAAAACGGCAGCAAGCAAGAAGCCAACAACTTTTTTCTTAGGCCAGGTCCCTACAAAAGTTTCCGATTCGTTTCGGGCTATCCGATTCAACATGAGTATGTGTCCCGACTGTGTGCGTTTGTGTATGCCACTTTCCGGTTTGCCATTTAGACTTTTGTCGACTCAATTTCCGTGTGTAATGATCCGCTAACAAATATGCTAACATTCTTCAAATTAATTTCTGCAACTAACTGGCATGTTGATACATTTCTGGTATTGTTAAGCCCATGTGTATTTGTTTAGCGTCAGCGCATGTCAATGGCATACGTATCTTAAAATGTGCATTTTACTTATCAAATTTTGCTAAATAACCATTGATATAAAATTATTATTTCGATTTGTTATATCTTATTATTGCACTACGCTTACTGTAGCATAAGCGAAACAATGAATTCTGCAATATAGACTCTGCCTGTGAGATTTAAAATTGAATGAATAAAATAACGAAACATGATACACAATTATAATCTAATCCTTGGCAATAATAAAATGGTATAACCTTATTCTGTGAACTGTGTGAAATTGCTGCTATAACAACGGCACCAAAGATGTGTGCCGCATTGCTTTTGATTATATCGCATAAATGTTTTTTAACAACAGCAAATCAAAGGCTATTGAGAAGTGAAAGGCGAACAAGGTCGAAAATTAAGCGAAGAACGAAAAGCATATACGTTTGTGGGATTTTATTTGTGCGAGAGTATGGAGGAAATGAAGGGGTATAATGAAGGGGATGCTGCCCAGATCTGGACACATAAACAACAGTAAATACGGTTGTGTTGGCTATTGAGCTTATTATTGGAGAACATGTAGAGTTTTGTGATTTGGCATGCATAGAATGTCTTGTGTTCTTCCTGCCTGTTGTTATTTTCAATCCTTTGTGCCAATAAATTTTTATGGTGGGTTATTGGATCCTTTTTGGATTTATCCCAGCTATACTGCTCGAATGTTGCTTAATAGCGGAAGCGTTTCTTCCCTTTCTTTGATTTAAAAATATGTTTTACACTTATTCAAGGAACCTCATGTTTTTTTCTTCGTCTGTTTGTAAATAAAATTGAACAAAAATATAACAATAAGAAGTAAATTGTAATTTAGGTTTTCTATTTTTCGACTTTTTTGCATACGTCAAGAATGTTGAAAAGCTCTTGGCACTTTTACAAAATGTTCATATTTAAGACTTTATTCATTCTTTTGTGAACTTATATAGCTCTTTAATTTAAAATATATATTTTTTTTGTTGTTTGCTTCAGTGTGGTTATCGCTGATTGTTGGCATTACTCATTTTGTGTGCTTCGCAGTTAATGTAACTGCCCCAAATTGTATAGCTGTAAAATATAATTGACCGAGAAATTTACACATATTCTTTATCGTACAAACAGTTTTTACACTTATAAATATGTTCGTATGCATTAAATATGACAAAGTAAAGTTTGTTGTATGAAAAATGTTTGTATCATTTATTGGTGGAACATTCTGGGCATACAATAGTTTGTTTGTATGATTGAGCAATAATTAATTGATAAATAAATACATACAAGAAGTATAATAATGCTGCTGATTAAGTTCTTTTAATATAATAATTAATATGTATATCATTACGCAAACACATGCATACGTAAATATAATCATATTGTGTCTCCATATTTAAAAGTTTTTGTAAATTTAAAAAGTTTCAGTATACAAATCAAATAATATAGAACCCTAAAAAGTTACTCTGCATGTGAAGTTAACTAAGTAACAGAAATACAATTCAAATGAATGAATTGTTATCCCGAACATCAAAATGAGTCAATAAAAGATAATAAAAATATGATGAGACTAGTGGTGCGTGATGAGCACAGCAGAGATCAGTTGGAGTCCATGTACATATTTACACAGAATCACAAACACAGCAATACAATCCACCTACGTTTTTGCCTGCTCTCATATATCCCACTAGAGACATCAACGTTATTGTTATACGTTTACACATGGCATGTGTATATACATATAGATACTTCACATATACATATATGACCAAATTTATATATAATATGTGTACATACATACAAATGTACATATGTGTACATATGTGCAGTATATTTGTTACACATACCCAATAAATTTACATTTTTATCGAAAAAGTTTCACAGTTTTCTCTGTTCTGATGATGTTGCTCATGCTAATGTTGTTGTTGTCATATTAAAACGGAAATATCAAAAAATAAATCTCCTTGCTTGTTTCCGTTGTTAGAATATCAAATACAGAGTCTAACGCTTATAATTGGCGCACACTCTCTCAATAATATGCGTATATTCGAAACAAAAAGATCCATTTACGACTTTTAATGCCGTCATCATTGACTGAATCAGTTCGGAAACTTTCATTGTCACATTGAAATGGCTTGAGTATTCCCATCAAATACGAATGATTACTGCTGAATTTATTTCATATTCGTCACTGTTTTTCACGATGTTTTTCTTATTATTTTATGATATCATTTTTGATTTAGTCTGTTTGGCTTTTGATTGGATTCACAGAAAAGATGTTCATGAATGTAATGTAAAAAATATTTGTATTTATTTATTTAGAATGGTATTCATACCCGCTACCCATAGTGTAGAAGGGTACTTGTGACGGCAGGAAATATATGTAACAGGTAGAAGGATGCATCTCCGACCCCCCAGCTGAGAAGATCTCGCCGTGTCCGTCTGTCTATCTGTCCGTATGAACACCTAGATCTCAGAGACTATAAGAGATAAAGCAATTCCGCAATACTTTGGTAGCGAGGATCTCACATTCGAGCACACTGCAGCTTTCTTTCGTGTTTTTAATTGCAAATGTCAACTTCGACTTAAATACTGACAATCAAACTTTGTCGTGACATTTATTTTCTATAGATGGCTTAATTTCCTTTAGTCTCACTAAACCTAAAAACAAGTTGAATGATTTGTTACTTCTGCTTACCCATTTTTGCAATAATATAAAAACAAATACTTAACGGTTCTTTGTATATATTGTACTCAAGGCTTGTGTGATAGCTTAGTTCATCTAGATATATCCGATGGTACTGTAGTGCTTTCACAACGAGTCTTTGCTTCATTAGGCGCCTCTTTTGTCACAAAGCTCCTATGCGGGATATTTCAATTGTGTGTTGCACGTCTCTTGAGTTTGTCTTACAGCAGTTTTTGTTTCTAACAGTTTATTGCTATTGGCATTCAGAATGCCAACTATTTTTGTAATCGTGCATTGACATGCGTAGATGTGGAATTTTATGAGTCCTCATTAGTTACAAGGCACACACTTACAATGTTGGTTTCGTGTTGCACGTCACTTACATTTTTCGTCACCAACAGCTAGTCATTTATTGTGTCTCTTTTGAATTTTCAATGTATCGGATGGGCAAGTTAACATGCAAACTAAGGATACGGGTCCTTCGACTAAAATGTGTATTTGACAGGCTTAATATAATAGATGGCTTAGAGATTTCATATTGTTCTTCATTACATTTTGCAAATTGTCGTTCTTGAAGCATATCATCACTATACTATAGTAAGATATCCAGAAGCAAGACAAATATATTCTGAATTATATTCTCAATTTTTCTCGGTAGATTTTTGTTTTTTGTGTTTGGTTGAAGTCTTGGTGCCCCTGCTTTTAGTGCAGAGTTTCCCAAATTTAAATTAAAAGTTCGCCACTTTGCATTTTATCCTTGGCTTTATGACTTGGGTTAACATGCTACTCTTGTTTTTGTTGTATCGCGTGTGAAACTTTTTGCCGACATCTTGCGATTGTAAAGTGTCAAACGTTTAAAACTTAAATCGGGTTTTTCGTAAGCAATTGCTTACACGATTGAAACGTTTTTCGATTATCGTTTAAGTTTACAAA
Organism: Drosophila niveifrons; assembly: GCA_035046325.1. Taxonomy (NCBI): domain Eukaryota; kingdom Metazoa; phylum Arthropoda; class Insecta; order Diptera; family Drosophilidae; genus Drosophila; species Drosophila niveifrons. Next base: position 24,399,514 of record JAWNOC010000046.1, read on the forward strand.
AAAAAAACCAAACCAGCCAAATTCTCAGACAAGATTACGTAATTTATTTATAAATTCTCGAGATGCTGAATTTGCTGGAACTTCTTATAAACACTTCGATCCATTGATACAAATAAAGAAGAACATGACCGATGCTAGTAGTAATTAACATGTAATCCAATTTAAATTTGAAGAAATTAAGTGAATCAGTGAAGATTTTATGAGTAATTACTAGAGAATTAATATGACCTCAAGATGGAAAAAAGGCATCTACGAGTTGAGACGTTTCATTTGTTTCATGCATACTTGTTGAATATATATTTGAATTTAAAATGTGCATATTACACGCAGAATATTTCCTAAATGCTTATCGTAATATGTTTTAGCATTTTTTAAACATTTTTCATTAGCGCAATATTTTTCAAACATTTTTTTGTATGTTACTGTTTGAACTTTGAAATTCAGTCGAATTTCACTGAGTCTGGTGCGACGTATATATGTAAGTAAATATGTGAGTTTTATAAGTGTGAGTTAAGCATCTAAGGCATGTATGTCAAAGGGGGACCGACATTATGCGATGGTCCTGGACCTGGTGCTTGCTCATGCAATTGCATGCCTTGGCCTTTGCCACCAGTCTGCCAGAAAATTTACATATATGATATGTATGTGTATTTGTAAGTGAATGTGTTGTATTATGATGTGAGGCGTCTGGGGGTTTGCAAGTTGGTATTCATTTTAAGTTAAAATTTATGCAATGGCTTAAATGTGTGAGAAAATGACATTTTTCCGCCGGCAAGTGACAAAAATGTTGTGCGTTTAGTAGAAATAATTATATAATACCCAAATTTCGCATGAATTTTTTATGAAAAAAAGGACATCTGGGACAGCCGAGTAAGCCGTCAAAGTAAATGGATGCACCTCATAACTGACAGAACAATTTGTTCATGGTGTTTTTCTTCGCTAAGAATTATATTTACGTGCAAACTTGCAACAGTCATTAGAACCAAATACCGCCGAAGCCAAGTACAAAGTATACCCTATATGGTATAAGTGATTTGATACAATTCCGCCAAGATACTCATACCGACAATTCATGTTTGTGCTTTAATTTTTAAAGTTGAAAGCATTTCATGTACCTGAAACTTATTGCTTTCACCACAAATTCGCAGCGTATACAAAGTTGACTTTCATATTTTTCTCCTAGCCTATTTAGCTCACATGTTTCTTGCTTATATAAAAATAATAATTGCTTTTGATTTTCCACATGTCAAAGAGGTTAACACCTACCAACAAGAAGGTATGCTCCCAGCGAAACAAAGTTAAGGAATACAGAAAATTCGGGCACTTTGCTTTGCTCATTTACTCAAGAGGCATAGGCAATAATCCTAAAACATTAAGCAGAGCATACCAAAAAAAAAAAGAACGGATCGCATCGAAAATCAATTTCCTCAAACATTCAATGAAGAAAAGGAAACTTTTGTATTAGTTTGGCAAGGTAAAAGTCAAGCCTGGACAACAATTTGAAAGATACTTTTAACTTTCACCTGTCGTCGCTGCGGTGGCAATAAAAAAGGATCTGAGTGAAATCCTATCCCACAATCACCCAAACAATCAATAGTTTGATTAGCTTTGAGCGCCACGTGTTGACTGTTGGCCAACAACGAAAAATCAGTTCTAAGTTTGACAGCAACAAACTTTTAACTGTTGCTTATCTGTGAGTGCTTAAACTTTTAGTACAGCAGCTTCGTCAGCATCAACAACACTTGCCTGAAACACCAACATACTCCCATAGCTTTGTATGTACTTACTTTTATAAAAATGAAAACTTATTTGTATGCAGAACACAACTTAAGGTCAAATAGACAAAATATGCACATAAATTTTATTAGACAAATCAGCAACAAAAATGAACGTAAAACAAGTAAGAAAGCTACAGTCGAGTGTGCTCGACTGTAAGATACCCGCTACCCATTTTGAATAAAAGCAAAATATTGCGGTATTATTTTCAAAATATACCGAAAATACTAAAAATACTGCAAAATATACCAAGTGGTATATTTGGTATATCGATATAGTACCACATTAAAAATTTACCATGGACGGCGCAATATACCAGATTATCGGCCAAAGCATTTTAGCCCCCCCTTAAGTGGGCGTTTTAACCCATACAAAAGTATTTCTTTAATAACTTCCACAATTTTTATCTGATCGCAACCAAATTTTCAGGAATCACAAATACTATTGTTGTTATTATATATACCAAAACTTGCAGCTCTAGCTTTAAAATTACACTTGTAATTCGATTTTTTTGATTTGCGGGGGCGGAAGTGGGCGTGGCAAAAATTTGAAACAAACTTGATCTGCGTGCAAACATAACAAATGCTGTCGAAAAAAAATTATAGCTCTATCTCTTACAGTCTCTGAGATCCAGTGTTTCATACAGACAGACGGACAGACGGACAGACACACAGACAGACAGACGGACAGACGGACATGGCTAGATCGTCTCGGCTGTTGACGCTGATCAAGAATATATATACTTTATAGGGTCGGAGATGCGTCCTTCTACCTGTTACATACATTTCCTGCCGGCACAAAGTTATAATACCCTTCTACCCTATGGGTAGCGGGTATAAAAAGCTTGCAAATATTCACAGATAAGCGCATCTCTGTGTCAAATGAGTATAGTATTAAAATGCGAATAACCAGTATCCTCATCATCATTATAATGAAATTTGCTGAAATTAACCAAACTGAAAGGTCTCACCTTTCGGTTTGCTTTTAATGAATGTCGTCGAGAAGAATGCAAGGAATTTGTAGGTTTTCCATATGCCGCGCCTTCTTATTGCCATATACAAATGAGTTGTCTTAGAGCACACAACAAATGACAATTCATGTAAATTGCTTAATTTATTAGACTTTTTCTTAGGCGTGCAACATCAATCCCCTAACTCTCAATCCAAGTGGGCGCCTTACATTTCCGGTAGAGCCACAAGGCTTCCTGACTTTGACTTCGTAGCGACTTGGCTTAAGTATTTCACTCCACACCATCTTTGTTATGAATTCAGTTGTTGTTGTTGTTGTTGTCGTTGCCTCTTTGCATGACTTTTCTATTTGCGTGCTGTAACAATTTTTGTCTTTCGGGCTTTGACGGGCTTTTGTTTTATTTGCCGGTACAAAAGTTTTGCAGCATTTTCTTGACGCCGTTTTTCTTTTTATTTGGCTGTTAGTCTTTACGTTGTTATGTGAATTTGTTATCTTAATTCTTGTCATTTAAGAAATCTGCTACCATTTGTTCTTAAAAAAAAACTTAAGGCAATTGAATTCGTTAGCACAAAGTTTTTTAAAGTTTTATTGTATCATTTTTTTTTTATCTTAAAATGCAAAAAAGAATTCACATCAGAAAAAAGTAAGCCTTGGGGTCGACTTTCTTCAATTGAGTATTTTGTATTTCTCAGGATTGAATACCCTCTTAAAAAGGCAATCTACCACAACAGTCTTAGCTGTTTATCTTTCTGTTACACTTATTTCGGAATACCTGCTACTCGTTATTCGATCGTTGCTAAGTTTTCCGTAAGTGTTACATGCAATTATATAGGCAGGTGAAAAAGTTGAAACTTGAACTTCCATTTCCCAATTTTATTAAAAATGACTGCATGCATACTGTGCTAAGGGGCAAAACTCTGCCACCCACCGGCATGCTGACGTTAGCTTAATGGTTATATTCATTCGCTGTTGCCTGGCTGCTATTGCACTTTTCAGTGAAGCTGCTTTTCTTCAATGCTGTTGTAGAATGAATAATACGAGTGCGACTACGTTCACGAAAAATTCCATAAAATGTATTGCATGAATGAAAGAAGCTCGAGAAAAGTGTAAACAATGCGCGCCAAGTCATTCAAAATCAAGGAGCCAACACATGCACATGCACCTGCATACAAATACACAGCACACATACCCTGACATACGCACTTAGAATGACACGAGTTACTGAAACTAGGTTACAAATGAAACTTAAAGCTACGTACTCGACCAAAGCGTTACCTTTGATGCCGACTGCTACTGCTGCTATATGCTTGCCGCTTTTGCGTGAATTGCCGAAAAGAATAAAATTAATGCACTAAAGATGCAACATACCCGAGGGATAGCCACCTGCAATGTACTTCAGTTTAGTTTACTTTTGCATTTGGTTCTTTCACGGCTCACAATCACGGTTGCTCAGTTAACACTTTTTTTCTAGTGTTTGTCTCGATTTCCTATCACTGGTTATCACTTATTGAGTACCGCATCGCAATATTCGGTATGTGGGCTTGATGGCTGAGTCGGTTAAATGCACACGAAAATCTTTCTCGAACTGCTTCACTATGTTGCCTACTGGCAACTGGCAACTGGCAGCTAGCAGTCGCTGTGCTGCCGATGCCGATGCGGCGAAAAAGAACCGAGTAACCCGATTGAGTTTGCCATCATTCGCCAGCGAGTTTCGAAAACGAAAACGAAGGGACAATACGATGTTGCTGCTAACCGAGAAGAGTATACGCATCCGCCGTGAGCACCCTCTTGGATGGTATAACAGTTTTTGACTCGCTCAGCTTCTGCACGTATGATGTACTACAGACATATATTCGTATGGCGGTGCAGAAGTGTGTGTAGGTGTGTGAAATTGTGTCATTAGGTGCACTTGTTTTCATTGTGCTTCCTTAACTGCTGGACCTGTCGCATTTGCCGCCACTTCTGTTGTCTATTTGTTTATGCTTATGCATATGAACTCACACAAGCCTAGAATTGGGAAGTTTAGCTTGCAGTGACTGGGCATAAAATATTAAGCGCCTGGATGTTTTTGTTTTTTTATATGCGATGAAAGGTATGTTAAATGTAGCTCATCTGAATGCCAACAATTATGTTTCGGAGTCTCATTAGTTGCAACTTTGAGCTTCAAGATGTGTGGGCGCTAGAGATGCTCTTAGCAAATGATGCCGTTAATGATGAAAATGAAAACGAGTCAAGCGTTCTATTTTGAGGTCGAGTTCGTAAGCCCGGAGTAAAAGTTTGTTAATTGGTATTAAGTTGTTAATTGGTACCTAATTTTTAGGAGTGATGAAACAAATATGTAAATAAAATAAAATTTTCTTGTTTGTTTTCTTGTATTTCTAATAGATATGACAGTGTAGAAATATCCTTGTCATCAACAATAAAAGTACTGCAACGGAGTACTATTAATCACGCTGACGAAGACGATCATGAACAAGAAAGGGAAAAATGCCTAACAAAAAACTAACACACAAAATCAACAATCTCGGACGCTGCCACAAAAGATAGTATAAACATGGAACCGGGAGTAAAGATCACATACTAACGTTTTTAATGAATGCTCGTCCCTGAAGCAGGGCAGCGCTGGCTGTTGGAGGCTTTGCTCTAGGACTCCTGATTACGTCGCCTATTCTGCCTCTCTATTGTTTTGTCTGTCTCCTAGTTAGTGAAATGTCTGTGGTAACTAATTTAAGCAACACCCGTTATAATTACAGCATTTGTAGGCAAAAGAAACAAAAGTGGCAGAATATGATGCGCACGTGACATCCGTTCCCAGTATGCACCGCACAGAATAGTTGGTCAAGAAGTAAAAATAATTTAGAATTACAACTTTTAACTTGCATTGGTCACTATTCACAATCCGCTATAAAATTAATAAAAAAAAGGACATCACACCATGAAATAGTCCACTGCTCAAATATATCTTATTTGATATCTTCATCCATTAATCATTACAGTGTTTGTAATATGCGGTTGTACTCTATTAGGTATAATTTTGTGTAAGCTTATTTTTGTAACGGATGAAAATGTGGAAATGAAGACCAGGCTGTGCGCTCAAAAATTGGTCGCGCTTTTTCGCGATTGTCGGAAAATAATAAAACTGAAGGGAAAATTTAGTTCCGCTGCAAAATTGCGGACAATTGTTGCCAGCAACTTGCAGGAGCGTGGGCAGGTCCAGTGGCGTTTAGGTGGACGCTGCAACTTTTTCTAATTAAGCGTACGTGCGACTGTCAGCAACATCAACAGCGCCTCTAGTTATAAGAAATGTATAGCGAGGTAACTGGAGCTAGGTCCTTGTGTAAATTAATGTCGTTGACAATCTCTTTAATTGAAAACTATATACATATATACTAGGGAATTTATCGTGCAGTTTCGACGGTGTTTACATTGTATTCGTGTATGTGGCAATAAAGAATATCTGTGGTATGTTCACATATCTAGGTAATGTCTGTGAAAAACACCTTATGATGCACTTGGAAAAAAACGTCTTTCCTTCAAACATTATGCATTATGAGTCTCGGTAACGAATGAACAGTGCGATTATATTCCTGATTTAAATACCAACTAAGAGACTTTTGCATAAAAATACATAAATAATCGATAATTAAGTAAGAAAGCAAACACTCCAGTGCAATAACCATAACTTGTTTGTTTGTTTTTTTTTTTTTTTTTTTTGCTTACTATAGTTAGTTCAGAAAATTCTAGTTTATGAACTTCTACTTTGAGTATTAATGTATAAAGACGAAAAAAGGTATATGCTTACTAAAATTCTTTAGGGGCAAGTTTCGCCAACTTTAAGATGAACTAGCAATAACAATAACAATTCAATCAACTCTATAGTTCCGTTAACAAATGCTGACTCGTTTATTTTCCAGATGCCAGACAAGAGCGAATACCCAGCAAATACTTCAGACAACCTTTACCAACATTTGTAAGCATTTGTCTTGCCCCACGGCGAAGCACAGGTTTGAGCAGTGGCCTCCACTTGACTTTGCACGCTCTTGACTAACCAGCTCGAACTTAACAACTGCATAGTTCGCTTGAGAGCAACTTGAATCCTTAATTGAAGTTGTAGTTGCAGTGACAGTGGTATGGGAAGTGGTAGTGATTGTGTTAGTAGAGACGCCCTGTGCTTCGATAAGCGTTGGTCGCATAACTCAAGATGCACCTCAGAATCCATTTCCCGTCACGCCGTTGCACATTTATCAAGTTGAAGCGCCACAGAAGTAGCAGCAAACAGCAGCAGCAGCAGCAACATCAGTAAAACAGGCAACTCAATAGAACGACATAAATAAGCCTACACTGTGTTGAAAATGCTGGATGCCAAGCATTGTGTTATTATAAAGCTTCGTCTTCTGATAATTACGCATTATGATTCAATGCTTGGATATACATACAAATTATACATATTCCAACAATTTCGAGTATGTAGGGCGAGATTGTTGACTGCCGCATATACTTGGTTTTTACGTCGAAAGTTTGCGCAAGTTTTGTTTGTTGGCATTTCTAATGCTGTGGAAAAAGTTTTTGCTAGTTTCTGATTGCGTTGCAATTGCAAAAAGATTGCATATTTGATTTGCGCTGATTTGTGTTTGCTTTGGCAACACTTTGCCGAGAAGTTCATCCTGAATATAATATGAATATAAAACCAGCAGTATTGGTTTTTAAACAAATCTGAATATTATTTCATTCGAGACGTTCCTAATCTGACGGCAACCCTTTTCTCAATTATAATTAGAAAAGTTCTCCAAAATACGAATGAGTGCGGATTTTTTTCCAATAGCAGTATAGACTGCATATTGGTACAAGATTACTTGTATACTCGACAGATTTGTTTTTGCTTTTACCAATTCGATACCAAATTTATTTACAAAATTTTTGGCAATAAATTTTTTTTTAAATAGACATAATTAATCTGCTAATTAGCATTCAGCTACTGCCTGCATACCAGTATAAAATAATGAAAATATGTGGAACTAATGAAATAGCTCACAAAGTAATCGAGCGAACTTACAAATTTTGTGTTATAATAGGATCGGTATCGGTATTGGGTTTGAATTATACTTCGAAAATAAAATCATTATATAATAATACTCAAACTAAAGTAAAGACTTTTCCTTCCAAAGATGTATAATAAAAGCTTAGAGCAAAAACTTGACATTTCTAACTTAAATTAACAATAAATACTTGAGTAGTACGGGTGATGAAAGCCTACATTGCGTAAATTAATCTGAGACACCATCTCGACTGAATTCCAGTTAGCAAACGCTATTTGGCTCATATTTTCTGCCTGCAAATGTTGGGGGAAATTTAAGTGACGTGCGTGAATTTGAGCATTTCGTGCACGTTCTGGAGTCGTGGTCCTGTGTCCGCGAGATTTTGTGAATTGCTTTTGCAAATGAAAGCTATTAAGTAGCAGCTACAGAGGCGTCCCATCTACTAGATCTTCGTCCGTCGTATAAAACATATATTTTTATGCTGCAACTTACGCAAAGTTCCCATTGAAGTTTCCATTGAAGTTTTGATTGATAAATGTATTTTTATCGCGCTCGCTTTTGGCTTTTTTATGACGTGCCTGAGACGTGAGCAGCGTCAGAGAAGCGTCAAAGCGAGGTCTTGTATTAACTTACTTTTCAAATTATCTGGCCAGCCTGAGTGCTTTTTAATTACAAATACCATAAAACTGCTTGCTTCTTTCACCAGAGGAAACCAGAATAGGAAAGTCAATTTTTTATTTTTACCCTAATATGAGTTCTTGTCGCGTTGTGATACAACGAGTTTCTGATTAAATAAATTGGAATAAATTATAAGGATATATCACCATGTCAACAATTCATAATTGGGGCTGCAAACGACATGCTGTGTAAATAAGTCTGCCTACCTTCTATATTCTTTGTCAGTTTTATTATATTAATAGCAGTTATCAGATATGCTACGATTGAGTATTAACTTTAGATACAGTTTAAACAATCTGATCAAAAAGAAGTTTTTTTGTAAATAGTATAATAACTTGACCGCATGACTTCCCCATTTTAGCATACCCTCTTTTCCAATTATACTGGGTATAAGCATGCTAATTAGTAAAGAAGTCAGTAGCTGTATCTTTGAAGTATTTACGCTCGAGTGTATTTTCAGTTAAAAGTAACGAAGTGTGTGAAGGAAAAGAACTCACTCATGCTCCTACAAGTACATTTAGAAGATCTGGAATTGAGCGACAATTAGCTTATAAACAAAGTAAAGCGTTATAAATAATAAACGCGTTCTTATAAATCGCAGACATATAACTGCTGCATAGTATCACTTTTTTTATATGTGAATTTTAAGGTTTATATATATTTCTGAGGACTTGCGATAAATAATCGATGAGGCAATGTTATGTGGCTAAGCCCGATTTAAAATGCAGTAAAAGCTAGAACAGTTAAACTCAAATTGCAGTGCAAACTGCGGCCGGTCAAAAACTTTTTTTAATTGGCACGCGCTAAAATTGAAGCCAAGCTAAGAGCCAAACAATCGCAAAAAAAAACAACTTTCCAACTACCCATTTGGTTCATTTATATAAAAAATAAAATAAAAAGAAAATTAAACAATTCAGTTGTGTTTTCACAGGTGTATATACGTATGCTGTTTGTTAAGCATTTGGCCAAAGAATGCTATTAAATTTGCCGGAGGAACAGAAATCGCTACTGCAATAAATAATTCGAAATGAAATAAATGTAGAACAAATTAAATGTAAAGAACATTATAAAAAATAAAAACAAGAATTTGACTTCTTATTTAAGTATATTACATAAACACATGTTTGTAGTATATATTTGTTTTTCTAAAACAGACTGAGACAGCGAAAAGGTGTTTCCTAGATTTCTATATATCAGATGTCTTTGCTGGGTTATTAAAATTACTTAAATGAATTTAATTGCAATGTTGACTTTCCTTTTCACTCGATTCCATAAATATGTTTTTAGAGAGGAAATTTTAATTTAGTGTGTATATTTAGAGTAATAGTCATTTATTGTTAGCATAGACAATTCCAATAAACGCAAGTTACAAGTTACGAAAATGTACATATGCCACAGCATTCATTCAGCTGGGTTCATTGTTATGCCATCTGTGTGTGCTTGCCGTGATCATGCTGACAAATTATGCTATTTTATGCGTTTTTCGACACTTACACACGCACATGGCATTTTTACACCTCCACTCATAACTGGGTTGGCACAACATCAAGATGAACGCACGCATGAGATAAAGCGACAAGACAGACCTTTGAGACACAGTCAAAGTCGACCTGAAGTGCTTGTTTTTGTGGCCTGGCTAGCCTCTCATTTTCGCTCTCATTCCAATTCCTGTCCTGTTGCTGATGCTGGTGCTGGATGTAATGTTGTTGTTGGGACCCCAGTTCCCATTTCCCAAGAGCATTATCTGTACGATGTGCGCGACTGGTAGAAATATTAAATGCGCCTGCAAAGTGCTTGCCATAAGGATCACCAGCACACAGTGCGGGAGTGAAGTTGCGAAACATGTGAAAGAAAACATGGCGCATCGTAGGAACTGTTAATATTTCAGTTGCGGCAGTGACAAAGTCAATGGCAGCTTCTCATCCTGCGACAGCGACAACAAAAACGGCAACAACAACAAAGACAACGCTGACGTGTAAACAAATTGACAGCTTATAAAAACCCGAACGTCATGTGCACATGAGAGAAGCGTTTTATTATGCAATTCAAGTTATTTGTGACATGTTTCTACCTAGCAGAACTGTGAAGTCTGCGAAAATTAATAATTAACAACGGAAACGTGTCTATCATGTTTAATAACGACACAAAAAGATGGTAATTTAATGCTCAAAGCAGATCATTTTATACCTTGTTTGCTTCATTCAATCTGAATATGCCAAAAATTTCCATATTAAATTGAAGAAAACGTCAAGTTTGTCATATGTATATATGTATATGTATATGTATATGTATATGTATATGTATATGTATATGTATATGTATATGCATCAAGTGATTATCTCTGTAAAGAATTAATCAGCTAATTTAATAATTCATTAAATTTGCTTGGCTTGGGTTTGGCATTACTCGTCTTACTTATGTACTCTTGTCTAAGTCAACGCGTTGCATTTTAAATCAAATGTCAAGCGATATGCTTCATATTTAAATCTGTTTTCCTTGATTTATGCATTTTCTATTTCAGCCCCTGTATCAAATATAAGAACGATGACGAATGGCATATGTTCCCAGGAAGTTAAGTAGTTTTGTGCTCGCTTTGATCTTGGCAACTATTGACTAATTCTGAGGCTGACCTAAGCAAACAGGCTGCCGCATGGGAAAGTCAAACACGCAACCCCCAAAGCGAGTCCGTGGAAAAGTAAATAGTATGAATGAGCACTGATGCACATATATACAAATGTAAATACATAAATGCGAACCAACTAAACATATAGTTATGTATTCAGCAGACTCTCCCCGCTATGCCAGGTCCAATGATTATATCCTTTATTGTATGTGGCTTATTATTTATATTTTGGCAACACTTAGTACCAGTTTCAGTTGTTGTTGTTGTTGTTGGGTAAACAAGTCGACTGTAATGTTGATTATGCAATTTAATACGTTCAGCTAATAGCTTTTGATGGCAAACATTTGACAGTTTGTCGGTTGCTCTGGGTCTGCCCAGATCACATGGCGCTAATGAAAAATGGCGTTTATTTGTTGCATTAAACATTTATTGTTTATCCTAAACATTGGCGTAAACTATCTTGTGTAAATGGCACCTGTTTACATTAATAATAATAATAAGAATAATTATTATGAAATGAAAATAACAATTATAAGAATAATTATTATGAAATGAAAATAACAATAATTAACATAAGTCGATCTTATCCACTATTCCTAATTCAAGAATAACAGTACCAGCAGCGGCAATGTGCTCGACAATGACATTTTTACGTGTTCATATTATCCTTATAAATTCTATACGCAGTAATAGAAGGACAATTTTTTACTCATGTCGCTATTCCATCTTCTGACTGTTTCAGTATTATGTTTGTTAGTTATGCAATGTGTATATGAAAAAAAAAAAACTAAATTTATGATGGTCCATTTATTCGAAAGGCTTGCAAATGTGTATTTATTTGCTTGATTGCTCCCTCCAGCGCATCTCCCAATTTGCTTATCAGGCGTCCGCTTTGATTTGTTGGACCCAGAAGTGAATTGGCCGCAATGAACTGAAGCAGGACGGCAGTCGATTTGGCTTTTCTTCGCAAGCTGTTAACCCAAATAATTATGGCTTCATTAACTTGATTGTGTGTGTAAGTGGTTTTTTGATAAAGCCCATGAGTTATAGCCAATGCTTTGACCCGTTCCCATTGCAAAATTGTTTGTACCGAAAAAAGAAACATTTCCACAAATGACACAAATTAAGCACAGATTTAAGTGCTAATTTCTGTGGTGTAACTGAATGTTGCCAAAGGGTTTCTGGAAATTGAATACTTCCAGCACCCACCCACAGCATTTTACACATACACAAATGTATTCTCCTATACAAAACATAAGCAAGCATACATAAGCTTACTGATACAAAAAACATTTGGTGCCTACGGCGAAGCCAAATCCCCATGCTTGCCAATTACAAGACGTTTGTCAAAACTCTTCCAAAAATATGCGCGTGTGCTCCATTACACATGCTTACATACACAACATATAGCATATTACAGTAAAAAATATGCGACTATGAAATTAAAAAAAAATATTATTGATAATAGAGGTTCATGTGCGATATTCTTACTGATTTACATACGTATATGTGGAATAAACTTTTAGGTATCGTTACAACGCGTAACATTTTCAATAAGAAAGTCTAATTACCCTTTAAATTTTTGTTTTGCAGAGAACAAAAAGCAACAATAATAACAACCACACTATTATTTTTAAGGGCCAAGCATTACAAGCCGCTAGGACAACAATGGGGAGGAATGGTAACATAAAAATAAATAACAACAAATTGGCAAGCAAATGTTTAGTTTGCGGCAGCATGCCATGTTACCCATATTCTTGTCCAGACCCTGCAGCAGTAGCTGAAACGGAAGCAGCTTTAAATTTGAATCTCTCCCTCTCTCTCTCTTTCATCGCCTCTCGTTACCCTCTATTTCTCTCTCTCTCTCTCTCTAATTCGCTGTTTCACTCTTTTCTGCCTTCCCTGAGCAGCCTTTGAAATGCCTTTGAGCTATTTTATAATTAGTCCCAGGCATGACAAAAACTTTTGGCAGAACAACTAAAGTGCCAGCCGCCGCTCTTTCGGGTCCGTTTTAGCAAACTAACCGCACGCGGCGCACATTTACAACTCCGGCATGAAGCGGAAAACAACAACGACACACTCGTATGAACGCAAGCATCGGAGGTAAGAGACAAAATGTCCTGCGTAGGTGCGCAAGCTGCCTGATGTTAAATTTTATGGCAAATAATGGGCAACATATGGAAAAACTTTGCCACATGCTTTACTCTGATGAAATTAGTTTGGGGTGCAGCCGAAGCAGCAGTCAGTTGAGGCTTGGGCTCATCTAATGCATACCTTTTAACGTTTGGTCGCACAAGACAAAAAATGTTAAACTAATTGTTAATTGGCACGAGCAGGTCTGTGCTTACCCTGCCTTTTCCTTTCAAGTAAGGCTCGTGGTCTATGTAAGCATCTTAGAATGTGAAGAGCAGTCGCTAGTCATACTGCTTATGTAATTTGAAAATGCATTAGACTTGTTTTTGCGTATGATTACAGTACATGAATGTGTTCTGATTCACAAACGGAGTACAGTGTAGAGGTGAAGGTGTCACTTAAATGTGTGAAGCTCGTCAGGTGTGTCAAAATTGCAGTAAAAGCTCGACGAGGTCTGAGCATGGCATAACTCAAATAATGTACAAATAGGAAAAATGCATCTGGGAAACTGCATGGATAATAGACTCACACTTACAAAAAGCACAGACACATTTACTTAGTACATATAAAATTTTTAAAATGAGGCACTATTTTGAAGATGTGAGTTTGGATGAGCACTTTGAGAAAGATCACGTGTCTTATGAAATGGAAATATTTATTCTACGGTAATGAGTGTTAAAGGAACTTACGAACGTATTCAATGTATTGCACTTATGTATATACACAAGTAATTTAGTATGGGAAATGATAATTAAAAACACAAACGAATTTAGGTGCAAGCGCAATGCTTGTCGTTATTCTTAAAGGAAAAGTTCTTTGGTAATCTATTTCCATCATTAAGAAATTTTCAATTTTCTTGTCAATTAGGCAGCTAAAAACTTTTGACTATTTATCTTCGTTATCCGGTGGTTGTTCGTAGCTGAACCATTTTCATCAATGCATGCATATGTTCAATTTGGTAGAATACAAACTTGTTTCGCAACCAGCATACTAACACTCTTGTTAATCATTTTCGATGCTCTAATCACTTTAAAGGCGAAATTACATTGTATCCAAACATTTACCCTTTGTCTATTGATGACATATTACGTTATTACTAATTCACTAAAACAATAAATTGTATTAACTCATGTGTCTCGCAATCTGACATATCATGAATCAATATAAATATAAAAAAATGGATTTTATAAATGTAACAAAGTCGATTCGGTTGATACGACGAGCAGCTACCAAGATTGTAAGCTTTCGTCGTTTTTGTTGCAACTTCTCTTGCATTCTTCCGGCTCGAGTACATTTTTGCATATTTTCAGTTCCTCTGGTGTTTTTCCTTAGCTACTTTTCCAAAATAAAATTGCAATATCCTTTAAACCATTTCCGCTTGTTGCTCAATTCTGCTTTGTATAATGCGGAAATAACAATGCGCCTTGGGGATTTACTTGCAAGTGCAACGAGCACGCACGCACATAGTAAATTCAAAGCATTTTCTCAAGAATTCTGTTTTCCCAAATATTTAAGCAAAGCAATGTAGAGCATGATATTTGTGAAATCTACTTTAGACTTTCTTGAAATACTGTGCTCTGTTTCGTTTTATTCTTTTGTTAAGCTCCACCAAGGTCAAGACATGAAGTCTGGGGAAAAATATTATAGCAATAAGCGTCCATAAAAGTCGCAGAGCAAACTAAATACATTAATATTGGAAATCACCTTGAAACTTTCATTTTCGTTTTAATTTGAAATTTGCTTTAGACTTGTGCTTTACTTATCTTATACTTTAGTCTACTATTCATTACATTATATTATACATTATATTATTATTACATTATATTAAATTTCACATAGGCGCCAGTTATATTGAATATTATCGAAATTATAGCAGACAAACTTGCACATTATATTTTTAAGACCTGTCGTACATTACAATTATATTGATAGTTTTTTTACCCAAATCAAATTGCTCATATTCAAAACAGCAGTCCTACTGCTATTTACGCAATTAAGTAACTTGGTCCAAATGACACTAAAGTTTATATCTGATTATCCTCGCAAAAGTCCCAAAGCGTTGACAAACAAACAATCAAACAAGCCAACAGTAAAAGCTAAGCAGCTGGAGAATACTAGTCAAAACAAAATAAAGGAGCTTCAACGAAGACAATGTGCTAAAATAACCAAAGTCAAAAGCCCAGCAAACGTTCCATGAACAATGCTGCGATACCAGCTGGTCACCTTTGTGGACTTGGTAGCTAGGTGACAGCCATAGCAGTGGAGCAAATGCCAAGCGGAAGGGCAGCCAGTAAAGCGTATTATGTCTACCTTTCGTTCAGCTTTAGGTGATATTTTTTTTTTGTGTTTTTCTCTTTCATTCCCTCTGTGAACGTCTCCTGGGCTATCTCTCTCCCGTTGTCGCCGTTATTTCGATTTTATTTTCTAACTACGCTTGCCCTTTGATTATACACCTTTTTATACCCTGTATCAAATTAGAGCAAGGGTATTATGTTTATTTTTTTTTTGAAAGGATAATCGTCCTTGAGTGAAACCACATAGCAATAAAAAGACAGAGAATAGTTTCGTATGTTACAAATATAAAGGAATGAGTTTGGAAATCTTAATGCACTAAAAGAAAATATAGTATTTCTCAAGTTGAGTACTCTGGTTGCGGCTTGTTCGCGTGTTCTAGTCACTTCAGCCCTGTAGAAGGGGTTATAAGTATGAGCAAGCATTTCACAAGATATCTTTAATTAAAGTCATTTCCTCGTGCTTCGGCTGGGATGAGTTAAAATTAAATTTGCAAAGGACAACGAAAGGAAGTAAGCTCCTCACATAAAGGTACCGCCAAAATATGGCAACAGAATGACCCAGTTACTCATACTCAAATGTATACACGCGCATACTGCACACACTGTCCGCTGTACACCTCGTACGCTAGTCTGGACAATACTTTAACATGTGCATGTTCGCGACCCCTTGGCAAAAGGTTAAGAGTGGAGCTTCGTGTGGCCATTAACATGAAATTTTTAACAACAGCTACGTAAGGAGTTCGCTGGGCCACGTGGCCAAAAATTCTTGTTAGTATTGTTGTTGTAGTTGCTGCTGCTGTGGCTGTTGCTGTGATTGTGGTGGGTGAACTCTAACGACATAAGCAGCGTCGTGGTGCTACAAGAGCAGCTTTTGTCTTCGCTTTTTGTGGATATTTACCCCGTCTCGCAACATCATTCCCTTCATCATTGTTGTTTTCGGACTACGGCGCTTTGTTTTTAAGCTCTGCACCAGTACCTTCTCATGCTACGAATATTCTTTTCTTACTGAGCTTGAACTCTTTAAGCCGAGGCGTGTGTCCTTGTGTCACATCCTTTGCATTGTTTACGTTGAAAACTCTCAAAGCTGTAGGTACTCGTTCTCGTACATACGGCAACAACAAATATGCCAACAACAGCATTAACGGCAATGAGGGTGCTTCTCTTCCCATCTTTGTATTCTCGTCGTTGCTGTTCCTTATTTATCGCATTTTTATGTGAAATAAACGGTTTAAAATTGGCTAGGTAAAACATTAATTTTATTGTGGGCAAAATTGAGACTGCAAAATAAAACAGCGAAACAACAACAATAATAACAAATTGTTTAACCCGCCGCAATGAATTTTAAGTTAGCGTTTGTATGCATATGCAAGCTTAATTGGAACAAAATAGATTTATTTTGGAACAGCGACTCTGTTAGTATTTGTTTTTGTACGTAATAAGATATCCAATTAATTTTCTATGCATGAATACTTTTTGGTGTTCTAGGTACTATATGTCTACGATAGCAACAGTAACGCTTTAGCTCTCTAATGGAATAGCAGAAAAATGATTTCACTTAATATTTTTAACTTCGTATACTGTTATCTTTTGCTCTGTTTGTGTGGTGTAGCAAAAACTATGTCTAAGGATCCACAGAATCAGAATATTCAATTTCAACAACCTAAAATGGTTAATAAAGGAGATCAGGTGGCAAAACAAACAGATCACCTAAAAAAAGGGGGCAAGCTTCGGTGTGCTTCTAATGAAATATTCATTGTCAATAAGGGATGCGTCGATCGAGAAGCATATTTGGAACGCCTCCTCTTAAACATATGGGACGACGACTCTATGGCTTCTGCCAAAACTAGAGCAGGACTTAGAATGACAGTTGAGTGCAAAAAGGGTGAGTTAATGAAAGCATTTGGATGTGCCCGTGAATATAGTCGAATCCGTACAGATGAATCGGAACGACCCACCATCGTACATAATCAATTGTATGACAGCAAGGTGTTCAGAAGCGACGATGCAATCCCTAACGCACATGTACGTAAAGATGGTATAAAGCATATGGAAGGTGGTTCTAATATTGGAAGACAGCGTAATCTTATGCCTCACAATATTCGGAGAACAACCAGAATCATTAACATCGATGAAAATTCAAAAAGTAAAAGTCATGTGGGTCATAATCGACCACGTTCGTACGTCTTTATGCCAGGAAGAAAACTGCAAAGCCAGCGAACATGCAGACCATACGAGGTTCTTGCTCGTACAGGTCGATGCATACGAAAACTTGGAAAATCTGGTTTATATAAACACACTGATCATAAATACGAATTACAGGAGCGCCATCGCCATGAAGCTTTTAATCCTTTCGAAAGTACTTGAATTAATCCATTTTATAAGTATAAGTTAAAACTATAATAAACACCCAAGCTCTGCTCATAACTCTGGTAAAACATATCGTTTTGCTTGTAAATCTCTTAACAGTGTTTAATGGCGATGTGAATGTGTGTTTGTGTGTCTCCTGGTGCGTTTATAGCCGTAATTTAATCAAAACCATTTGTAACTTTGACCATTAGATTAAATGGCTTTAACAAATAGTATTTTACATGGCATTAGAAGTAAATTGGTTATTTGCCTTAAGTCTTTGCATCTTAAATTTAAATAGATACGTGTCAAGATTCTTTGGACTGCTAGTGATGGGCCTGTAAATAAGGTTGCCTATTTGATACTATGTGTGAAGCTTATGAGTGTAAGAGCTTAGTTAAACAGATTTGGACCTTAGCGTTCAGCAGCCTAAGCACGGTTTTTGGGTAAAATAGTGCGGTTTTAAAGGGGTTAAGTAGTTGTGAAATGGATTGTTGTGCTGCCACAAAATAGATCACTCCGGCATACTAATTAGCATACTAACTTATTAACTCCTGTTATACTCCATACACAAAACAAAAATACATAAGTACTTGTAATATCTTAATTGTGCATTCATAACTATTCATGCGTCATTTTGGATAGTTGTGAAACAAGTGTATAAGTGTCAGACGCCTGACGTGATGAAAAGTTCTTTAATAATTTAATTACTTGGCAGTTGATAGTCCACTAGAGAAAGTTACACGTAGCTGCCCTTGAGCGCCCAATAGCTCCAGCGCGCTGGCTTATTTCTGAAAATAATTTAGTAAGCACTTCTTTGCTTTGTATATAGTATATGGAGTTACTAATGTCAGCATATAAGTACGCGCACTGCAAATTGTCGATATTAATCATGGCATTAATATCTATCCGAATGTGGTTTTGACAGTAGCTAGATCATTTTAATGCACATCTTGCAATTAATTATATTTTCAAATTTGATTATTTGACGCTGAGCCATCACAAATTAAAGTCGTATATTTCCATATGTACATTTGGGTAAATTCTGTTCTTATTTAGTATTGCAGAACGGTGTCACGTTAAGTGAATTTAATTTAATATTAATATATGTAACTACACTAAGGCATGTAAATAGAAATACTAATAGAATGGCGATTAAAAGAAAGTATTTCAACCTATTAGTTATTAACAAACGTATTATTGGAATTATTTATATATTTGGCGTAGACCATATGTGGATACCACTTAGTTAAGTTTTAGGTGTACAATTGAATGGACTGCATCTGCTATGTGACAATATGAAGTGCTGCAATATTCATACAGAAAACCAGCTATTCATTGAAACACTATGGTTCAATTAATGCATCATTGCACCTGACGAAAAACTGACAAGTGACACTCAGAACTCCTGGCATATTGTAGGGAGTAAAAAACTCGTGCATGACACCCATTTGATTTTCCCAACCGCTTGAGTTTTAAAGTGGCAATTACAAAAAATTTACTGGCTGATGTGAACTTGCGAATGTGATTCAGCTTTTGGTTGCGCATTTTCCACTCTGAATTTCATGAAATATCAATGTCAAGTGGCATTACAATATTGCAATTAAGAATGAATCTTCTTGGACTCGTATATTTTTATCGATTATTAAAGACCACAGTTATAGTTTATTTAATACCATACCATAAAATAAAATCGTTACTTTCCTCCAATTACCTACTATGGTAAAATAACCGCATGTTAAAAATATTAATATTTTTCTTTCGTTCTGTTTAGTAAATTTGTCTGGCGTTTATGATACTTTTAAGGTAATTTTTTTTAAATATGTATATTTCAATACAGGAAATTATGGAATTTGTTTAAAGTTATTCTTATAAACGGTTATTATTAAAGCAGGTATACATCAGTTGTTATAGCATTTATGTATGTATTGATAAATTAAAATAATTTGCAGAATTCTGCGTCTATAATAATTCAACAATGTGCGAAGCAAGAAATAATTTAGTTTTGTAGAGCAAAAATATCTTATAACATTTAAGTACAATTATTTAGCAGTGAACCGAACTAGCCCTATTTTGCCATTTTACTACATCTTTCTACAAATAGTAATCTATGTTATTTCTGTCAATGATGTGTCAATGTGAACAATGAGATATTGAACAATAGTGACACAATAATAATATTCCATTTTGGAGCACATTGACAATGTTGATCTCGACATTTCAAACCGTTATGTAGGCCGAAATTAAAGAAGTTAAAATGCACGCTTGAAATGCGTTCAATATCCATTGGTCGTAGGATGGTCAACAATGCCATTCACATGATGGAGCTTGGTGTTGTCCTTGTTGGAGGCTCTAGGTGCCATTAACATGGTACATTAAGAACGACGCTGGTTGTAAATTCAACTGTTTTATGTGCTTTTTGTTACGCATTGCTAAACTACAAGCCAACCAGGACCAGACAGGGCTCGGTTTTCAGTTTGCATTGGGCACGCCCCACAAATGTTTCCCTCAAACATGACGACCACAAAGCAACATAAAAAAAGGATGGCAATTGAAACATGAATCTATTATTTTAATTAGATGTTGGAATGGTTTCCATTCATGATTCTTCTGTTCTCTACTAACGTATGTATGTATGCTTATTTTAAGAAAATTAACCGAAACCAGATGTGATGATCTAGTATTGTTCGTTATTAGAAACTGTTTAACCTTTGCTGAAAACAGTAGAGCCCAAAAGGCATTATATTTTCGCATATTGCTATAGCCCGATTAAATATCAATAACCTAATAGGAAGTCTTATGGTATCTGATTATACTGTCACTACTCACGTCACGTAGTCTGAAACCGACTAAGACATATTACACTAGGCCACAAGCGCATCGGTTGTATGTATATAAAAAATGAGGTATGGCGGAAGGACCGGATGTGCAGCCTATATGTCAAATACACCAAATGCTGAATGGATGTCTGGCCTGAAAACTAAGCAAACAAAATCAAAAGACAACAGGCAACTGAACTGACTACAGAATGTGTATATCATTTGGATTGATTGCAGGAATAGACAAGCCGTGAAGTGTTTTTGTTTGCTTGTGGCCGTTTGCTATGATGTTTCCCTCTAAGACAGAGAATATGTGTTATGTATGTATATGTTATTTTATGTGTGGATATGTGAATCTGTGAACCGGATAAGTTTTGTTTGCCAAGAGGAAATCCGAGCAAGCGTCGCCGTCAGACGCCAGTGACGTCGTCGATGCCACACTTGAATTGGATTGACACGAGCAGTAGCGTAAATGAGTTATGAATTTCTTAGTCCTGCAATTCGTTGATACGTTTTGAATTTTTCTTTAGTTCCTATTAACTATGAGTAATTAACTCTGTTCTATTCCCATTGAAAAGAATATTGAATATTATTATATTTTTATTTTAATAAACAAAATTAAGTCGAAATAATTTTTTGAGAATTTTATTATTTCAATTCATTTTTATAAGTAACAATAATTAAAAAAAAACATAAATTTCGTAATTGTTTTAATAGTTCCACTATTTCTCGAGAAGTGCACGAACAATAATTAAAAAAAAAACATAAATTTCGTAATTGTTTTTAATAGTTCTAATATTTCTCGAGAATTGCACGAACGATTTGAAAGTTATTTAGTTATATTGATTAGCCATGTCCTCGGACATGGTTCTGGTCCAGGAAGTGACTTGAAATGTTTTTATTTAAGCGATTTTTTTTTCTTTTTATTATACGAATTACACCTTAAAAAATTTTGAAATCATAAAGTTAAAAGTGACATTTTGGGAATAGTGCAAACAATGCAAGATGCTACACTCACGTACAGGGAGAGTGACATACGCTTACATACATACATGCGTACAGGCGCATAGACACTAACACACTTACAGTCAGGGGAGAAGACAAGATACTCGTGGCGAGCACTTGAAAGAACCGCAGTAAGCCAGCAAAAAGATGTCGACGAAGTGCAAAGCGCTTCAAACGATTTTCCGCAAAGTTGACTGCCTCTTGCAGTGGAAGGTGTTTGAATGTGCCTGTGGGTGGGTATTTTTGTGTACATGTATATACGCGTACATGGATGTTTACGACCACAACAGAGACAGTCGTAGGAGCAGCTGCAAAACCTGAAATAAAATTTTCTGCAAAAGCCTTTACGTATTTCACGCCAGCAAAATATGCGAATATGTTAGATAGGAGGGGGTGAAGAAGATCATTGAGGTCGGGTGCTGCCAAGTTCACACCCAATGGCGGCAAATTTTTGGCAACAAACTTCTATACTCGCTAAGGAAGCACCAATACTATACAAGAAACAAGGGCCAGATGAAATCGGGAAATGTGTAAGGCGGTAGAGTTGTATATATGTATATGTATGTATGTAGTATGAAGTAAGCGAATGTCTGCGAATTTATTGCCCAGGGAAGCATATCTTCAGCATGACGCTCGCATATTTTTTTGTTTTCACCAGTGCTGCAACATGTCTCAAAGTTGTCGAAGCGTAGGCGGCTCAGTTGCTGCTGCAAGGGGAATAGACTTTCGTAAGTTAGCCAACACCAAAACAACAAAAAACTAGAAGTCGCATATGTTTTAGTGACACAACTGTGTTGACAGTTGTGTAAAATATACGCGTCCTCATAATTTATATGAGTATTGTTAACTTAACGTGACTGCGTCTTGGGAAGAAAGCTACTTACCAGATGTTAGCCTAGTCTAACACCAAACCTTATAGACACGACCTGGCTCATGCAGACTCCATGTCTTGAAATCAGCGAGTCGCTGATGTCCGCACGTTCTAGCAATTAGCCAAATGGTCTCACGACCTCACTTGCGCCCTTCGTTGGCCTTCACAAATAAACGACATGTCGGCACTTCTTGCATTAGAAAAACGGAGAGTTAATCCATGCCTATAGCACAATGATTTTTTTCGTTGCAGTTAGGTTGAACAATCTCTATTGTATTTAATAATCACTGCAAACGAAATCAAGACAATTTACTATAAGGGCATGAATTGGTAATCGAAACGTTTGGTTATAGCTAAGGCTACATAGCAGCGGCATCCAATCAAAACCATCGTTTAATTATTTATCTTTGCGACATGTGGTGACAACAAACCGACAAATTTTAATTTTCCTAGTTTGTTATTAATATAATCTAATAATAATTTAAGTTTATTAAATAAATAAGTAAATAAAAAAAAAATGTTTCAAATTTTTTAAAGAAAGAAAATTTAAGTCCAGACAAGTTATGAATGGAATAGTAACAGTTTCACTCATTTATATCAATTACTTGCCTTAGATAATTATTCTTCTTTGTTTATTGAAAGTTTATTTCGACTTAAAATCAATTTAAACACTGCCTAGTTCTTTTTGATACCACAATCGCGATTTGTTTTTTTTTTTTCATATCTACAACTCAATTCGAGTTTAATTTGATTGTAACCATCCCTTAATCAAAAAGTAACAGATCGATACATAGTCAGTTGCATTAAATTGCTGTAGTTTGCATAGTTGGTAATGTCGGTCAGTTGTCTGTAGCTGCCTCTGATGCTGAAAGCTTTGTCATTCTTAGAGTGCATTGTTTTACTTTGTATTTGGGTTAGACTTCTGTGCGCTATGCTATGCAATCAATGTTGAAATCATCTAAAATTCAGTTACTATGCTTAGTGTTTAAAATGATATATGTAGCTAACAGTAATATTCATATAACAATGTTGAGATCTATGTAACTTAACTGAATACTAAACTCATAATAATAATCTGGTTGACTTGTGAATCCACATTGCTTTATTAACAAAAGTACATTTACTAAGTATTCGATCTCTTAATTCTCGTGAATTGGCCAAATAAAAAAAAAATTAATAGCCTGATGCCACACAGGGTGAGACACGATACACTGAGGTGTAGACTGAGTACTTGTATGCAGCCTTTTTTGATTTCACTATCGTCAGCTGTGCTGCGGCTTGGCAACCGTTATGCTTTAACTAAATTGCGGTACTTGTGGCCTACGAGGAGGGAGTGTATGTGTGTGTGGATGTGGGTGTTTCATGCATCACTGGGTGCGCAAACAGTCAAGCAATTAAAACTACAAATTTTGCAAACTTTTTGCCTTAGTATTGTGTTGATGAAGTGCACTAACTCGCTGCGGAAACTGAAATTAGCAGCTGCGTCTACATAGTATGCAGAAGCTAAGCGTAAGCACTAGCACACGAAACATAGATATTTTGAATACGCATACGCACACGACTATGGCATTCGTATGTCTGCAGAACAACTGCATTCGCATGTGTTTAATGTGGCGAGGCAGCGCTAAGTGTAGCGGTTTCAAAATGGCCGTCGCGAGTTTTCCGCATGCAGTTGTGGAAGCAGCGCACTGCCTTCTTTAGGTTTGCCAACAATTCTTCAGCGATATCAAAGCATCGAACAGTTCTCAGTTACCACATTTCTGGGCTACTGGCTTCTGTGACTTACCCTACGGCTTTAAGTTTTTTTTTTTTTTACTATTTATTCACAGACATTTTCGGTTTGAGTAAATGTAAATCATTGGATTGATAATACAACTTACGAATTTGTGCGTGGATAGTTGATCAGAGTATGTATTATATTTTCGTGAACAGCTTGCGTGTCACATTTACATTAAAAACAACAAAAAACCACCCGAAAACATGTCGATTCGAGTATCTTACATAACAAGGAAACTCGAAACAAGGTGGAGCAAATGTACAAACCTGTTGTCAGAAAAACTGAATTAGTTTGGGTGCATTCACTCAATTTGAATTAGGCTAATTAGATAGATAATTGCCAAGACTAATTTTCAATTTACCTATTTTTGTATAGTATTGAATGAAAACAATGTTTACCGTTTATTTTAAGCATATTTAAAACTCATTTAGTCCAAAACTATTGAAAGATTGATTTATCTTTTGATTATTTGAGTTTCCCTATTTTATGTAAGGAATTGAATTTCAATTCCACTAATTATCCTTTTATTTAACCGGTAGGGGAAAGTTTTCATTGTGATTGAATTATATTTTCTATCTTATAATTAACAAGCTATTTACTTCTCGAACTTACCTACTCAGCGCTCTTACTAGCAAAGCGCATAATGATAACCCTTAACTTTCACGTAAGCCACAGAGAATACATACCAACATAGCAGGCCAACAAGTGAGGCCTACCGAGTAAGCAGTTTTTTATACGTGAAACTCAACGTGGAGCAACAGTCAAATTATCTGAATGAGTTTGCAGTCAACAAAAAGGAGAATTTCCACGACAATTGCAGAAGCAAAAACAACAAGTAAAAAAGGTGCAGTCAAGGTTTCTCGACTGCGATATACCTGAATATATACATATATTTCGTTAGTCCGATGGCCCTCCCTATAATTTTTTTAGTTGGTGCAAAGCTATTACCCTTCTAACAGCAGATGTAAAAACTGAAGTAACACAAGCATTGGACAATACTCGTCCTAGTAAATAATGCAACAATTAAAAGTAGTCCGACATAAAGGCGAACACATAATAAGCACATATTTGTGGCTTAAATTTTAAATATTCGGCTTTTAAAAGCCAACTTTAAAATTCAAAAGTGGGTGTGAATTTTTAGAAGTGAAGCCTGAAGAAAATATGAGGTAACTTAAAGGCATGCCATATAATATTTTATGCTGATAAATGGCCGTTTTTATTGCATTTGCTTTGAGTGAAAACATTTTTTCGCAAAAGCTAGGCAGGGCAATGGTCCTGTTATGAAAACGCAAGAAAAAGGCTAAACCCAGACCAGACAGTCACGCAGAAAAAAGGCAAGTCCAGGAGCTAGCATATTGGTAAAGGGTTAAAATGCAACTGAGTTCAAATTCTGATTCAGTTTCATTGAGTGACTGGCTGCTGGACGCCCACATATTGGTTGCCTGGATCGTTTGTTATGTTTCTGATGTTTGATTATTATGTTTGATGGCACTTGGGAATGGATGGGGAACTGCCACAATAGGGTTGATGAATGATTTGCTGATTTACTTTCCTCCAAGCAGCTAGTGTTACATAAAAGTTTACAGATTACTAGTAATAATAAAAAGTATAACTACTATTTATCGACCAATAAAAGCGTTACAGAAATTAGAAATTTAAAAGTAGTTCCTCCAGAAAGTGTTACAGGAGTTCTGGAGGAACTAATTTTAATTTTGTTTACTCTTCGATATTTTATCCGCCAAACCAAAATTTACTAAATTTAATTTTATTTCGCATTTTACTGTGCTCAGCCCAGTAAGTAACAAAAAAAAGAAACAAATAAAAAAGTCAAAAAAGCAATTCGACTTCCAACGCCGCAATATCCACTTTCCATTTAATTTACATGCCAAACGCCGCCAAAAGAGCAAAGTGAACGAACAGTGACAGTTGCAAAAACAATGTAAAAAAAAGCGCTCACACTTTGTCTCCTCTGTTTCATCCTCTTGGCTAATGCTACTTAAATGTAACTCTTTAGCTCTTTTTAGAATAACAATGATCAAGTTTTCAAATGTCGACTAGGTAATACCCCTTGTTATCTTAATTCCACTTATTTGTTAAATTAATTCCAGCTTGTTACTCTATAATAATACTACACAAATGAATCCAATTAACAAAATACTATCATTTTATATTTTCAGCCGTTATGAAGCAACATTTCGTAACGTTAATGATAATATCAATACAATTTCCAATTGTTCATTTAATTTGTGTGCAATAATGAAGTGACATCGGGAGGTATAGTGTTTTACCTTCTTAGTGCACTCACGTTAATTCATAGCTCATCTGGAAATATACACTTACATGTAAGATAAACACAAAATATTCTTGTGTAGTGTGTGATAAAAACATAATCAAGCGATAGATTCTATTAGCACTAAATTTGACATTTGTGTATTCACTCAAATGCTGTTGCCTTGCTGAAGCCGATAACATGTGTATACTCATCTAAAAAACAAGCTCTTTAGTTTGCAGGTTCCAGTGATTTTGTGTAGCTAATGATGAGTTCCACGTAAAAAACATTTGTCGATTGCTAAAAGTAATGTCTTTCAAACGCGAACATATTCGTCTATAATTTTAATTTCTTAGCTACTATGCAATGCAATTTTTTTTATTTGTTACTGTTGTGTTATTCAAACGAATCAGTTGTCGGCTCCCATATTTTTATAAATCAATGGTAAGCACAGCTTACTAATATAAAGACTTGTGGTAAACATTTGCCATCTAATAATATGTTTATTTATGGGCCAAATTTACGATATTTACAAAATTTAAATTAACCCAAAAGAGATTTACAAGGCCGTTGTAGCAATACATTTACTCTATGTGCTTCAATTCAAACTTTATATTTGATTATGTTATTATTATTACAGTGCGATGGCTTACCTTTGAGGATAATTTTTTAATTATCTTGCGGTTATATATATTTTTTTATATATTTAGAGCGACCAACTTGCATTCTGAGTAATTTATTAAAACTCCCTTTGAAGATCTCCTGACAGCTTAGAAACGACCCTTGTGGAAAATAGGAAAATTATTGTACGCTTGAGCGCAACACTAACCAGGCCAACGGACAAAAACGAAACGTGGTCAGCAAGTTCAAACTAATTATGTTAAAAGCTTTTCATCGTGTCATGTTGCAAATTAGTAAGATGTGGACTAGTCTAAACGACAAAGGCCGTTGCTAGCATCTAACAAAACATAAACATAATGTTTACAAGAATGCTACATTTAAGAGAAGTGAGTCGAGTGTGCTCCACTATGAGATACCCGTTATCCATTTCAAATAAATGCAAAATACAGCGGAAGGAGGCATTTCCCACCCCAAAAAGTATATATGATATATGCTCTGCCTCTTATAGTCTCTGAGATCTAGGTGTTCATACGGACAGACACGACAGACGGATCAGGAATATATATGGGGTCGGCGATGACTCCTTCTACCTGTTACATATATTTCCTGCCGGCACAAAGTTATAATACCCTTCTGCGCTATGGGTAGCGGGCATAAAAACAGAGCAACAAAGACGATTCAACATTCACCACCGAAATGTAAAGCTCTATTTCCGTATTATCCAAAGTCTTCATCGACCATTTTGTGAATTAGCACAGGTGATCAGTGAAATTGCTGATAAAAAGTAAGAATATAACTTTTTCATTTAGTTTATTTAAGAATAACATTTACATAAATAAAAAAAAAAAATTAACACTTCGTTTTGAAATAATATTAGTTTTTCGGGGTTTTTCTAAGTGATTTTATCAAATTTAATTAAAACTTAAAGGCATATTCAAAATAAAAATAAAATATCTAATTTTGTTTCTTTGATTTCGTTCGTTGCCCCGTCTTACAATTGTCCAAATAGAAAAGAAGCTAATACCCAGCTAAAATCTAAACAAAGGATTTAATTTTGTAGCACAAAAGAATTTCAATTGCTGTATATACAAATTACCCAAAGCAAACTCAATTTGACGCCAGCTCTTCTGCCAAACTTTATGCTTCTTTAAATTTCGTAACAGCAAATTTAAAATACTTACGTCTATAGCAACCAAATCTATATATAACGGATCTTTAAATTATTTTATTATTATTAAATTTATTTATGTGCTGCTAGTTAAGTAATCGGAGCTATTAAGGCAACCTCTTAAACACTAATTATACCCGCTACCCATAGGGTAGAAGGGTATTATAAATTTGTGCCGGCAGGAAATGCAGGTAGAAGGAGGCATCTCCGACCCTATAAAGTATATATATTCTTGATCAACATCAATAGCCGAGACGATCTAGCCATGTTCGTCTGTCCGTCTGTCCGTCTGTCTGTCTGTGTGTCTGTCCGTATGAAACACTGGATCTCAGAGACTATAAGATATAGAGCTATAATTTTCGACGGCATTTGTTATGTTTGCACGCAGATCCAGTTTGTTTTAAATTTTTGCCATGCCCACGCCTACCTCCGTCACCGCAAATCAAAAAAATCGAATAACAAGCGAATTTTTAAGGCTAGACTCGCGAATTTTGGTATATACAGAAACAGCTATTGGTTGAGATCAGATAATAATTGTCGAAGTTATTAAAGAAATACTTTTGTATGGGCAAAAACGCCCACTTACTAGGAGTCGCAGTTACTCTGGCTGACAATCTGGTGTTTTGTGCCGCCTATGGTATATTTTGAATGCAGTACTTTACCAAATACACCATTTGGTATATTTTCAGTATTATTTGCAGTATTTTACTATATTTTGAGAATATTACAGCAAAATATATTGCTTTTATTATTTTTGTAATAATAGGTTTACATATTAATATACTCGTCTGTGAGATACTCGTTACTCATTTTGGTATATACAGCACAGAATGTAATTAACAAAAAGGCTTGATATATATAGAAAATTATCATTTTATTATAATTGCTATAAATATATAATTGAAATATACCACAGAATTTATAATAAACCTAATTGCCGGCAGCTTACGTGATTTCTGTTGTATAAAAATGTGTTTTTGAACAACTTAGTAGATTACTCCATCGGAAAATAGTTTATGTGGCTCATTTAAATTGAACTTTGGCTTCAAATTCAACTGTTATTGATTTATGTAGGTCATACACAAGCCCTGTCGTAAAACTTTATATTTCCTGAGATCTAGAGCTAGCATCTAGATGTGAAGCAGACATGCGGACCCAGCTGTTGACGGGTGGCGATGCCATATTCTGCTTGCTACATACAATCAAAGTTATAAATATCAGATAAATAACTACAGTTGAGATTAAAGTCGATGTTCTTGTAATCGCCAAGGATGTTTTAGAGATAAGGTAGTCAGCTTGAATATAGTTTAAAAACATTATTCATTAAAACAAAATAATTGAATAAATAATGTAATAAATTCAAATATATTAGGCAAGACTCTAATTGATGTCCAATTTGATTATGTGCAACTTGATTGTCTTGACTGATTTTTTGCTACAAAATTGATTGTCTTTGTTGCACAAACAAAAACAACAGTTCTAGCTCGCAAGTTAGAAATTTTGTGATAAAATGAAATTAAGTTATCACTTACTTCTAGCCCTTTTCGCTTTTTCATCTACCGCTGAAAGACTTGTCCAGAAGCACAACGTAAAAGTATAACACCCAGGCCACACAAAGTTTCTTAGTAAAGTGTCAAGTTTTAGTTGTCGTAGACGATGGTCGAATTATTTTTTTAAGTTTATTGCAAGAAGGCGTGTGCGTGTGTCAGGATATGTTGTAGACTTTCTACACACACGGATGACCGAACAGAATGCTGTCTCAACTTTACTATAGTTTGAAATTATATCATCACTTCGTTGGTAGGCATTCATCTGAACTGCTTGTCTTGGGCTGTCCACAACATGATAAAAGTTTGTCAGTGTAAATTCAATAAGCCAACAATTTGCATAAATTGCGCACGAACAAGAAAGTTCTATGACCGAAATTCTAAATGTTAATTTAATGACTATCTATAGTTCAGAAATAAAGTTAAATTAAATTAAGAAATAAATGGAAAATATATGAAATTCGATTTTAATATGCATTCAAAGAAACTTAATACCCAGGAAGAACATATTTTGTTTTCTTTACAGTTATCATAAATAACATTTTCGAAACATTTAAATTTAATTTTTTACAAGCATGTTAAAATTGTGTATCGTTAATTTATTGGAATCGATCCATTCCCCTTTTATGTCTTTTCACATTAATTAACTCATTGGTGCACAATTAATGTACGCGTCAATAACACATCAACTGTCCTTCACACAGTTCTGCAGATTATCAACTTTCCGCTACCTTTTCGCCACTAGCATTTCTCATGGACGCATTCTAAAATTTATCAAAATTTCAATAAAAAATAATAAATAAAAAACATATTTTTTCGAAAAATACTTACTTTAAGCTCAGACATTAAGTACATATGTATATGTTCATTCTAACATATATGCAACGGGAATATGAAGTCAATTTTTACAGAGTTCATTAAATGTTGAAATATAAATCCACCAAAAAAAATCTGTATTTTTAACACTAAAAAAAAGAATATTATAGAATATAGAGTAACACTTTTCTTTTAAATTTTATTAAATTTAGCTGACATTCGCAAACGGCATTACTAGGCGAATATTTCACATTTTTACTTCGTTTCTAATTAATTTTGTTTTTTTGTTGTGATTTAATATATTTTACATTTTTTGTCGTCTATTACTTTATTACATTTTTTTTTTAATTAGCGTGTCTAACATAAACTATTTAAATGGATGCCTTGAATTCCATCATTTTACTATGATAAATTTAAATATTTTCTTAACAATACTTAAGTTTTAAACCCATTAGCTTACACACCACATTTAAAAACGTCGTTTATAACATTATTTTTAATAAACAAACAAAAAATATTACAAATTGTAATAAAATCAAACTAAAACTGACTACATTTATTTAAATAAGTCTTCTTAATTGTAGTTACTAAATATCTAAACTAATTCGCTTTGCTCACATAGAGATTTTCCTGATTTCTTTAACAAGGAATAAGTGAAAAATCCACAAACAAGCCATGCCATTCACTTCAGTCGCAATTTCAAGGTAAGAACAAGTGACCCGAGTCTCTATAGTTTAGGGATGAATAACAAAACAAATTTCTCACATCTTTATTAATTGAACCACTCATAAGGTACGTAGCTATTGCTAAAACCAAAAAAGTCAACAATGCATCATTACGACAACGCTGTGCAGCCGAAGTTGTGAAATACGAGCTAATGAAGTTTTTCATGCTTGAACCGGAAGAGTGCGTAACTGCAGTTAGAAAGAGCAATCAAAAAAATAAATTAGAAATTATTTCTATATGATAGTCGATAATTTGTTGAAAATAGTTAATCTCACATTTTAAACATACAAACTTACCACGTGCGGGCACTGGATCTCTTTGAGGTGTGCCCAATTCAATATCCTTATATTCCTGATATAAATCGGCAATTTGTGCTGTGCAACGTAGAATCAGCCCACCTGGATTAGGTATATACATAGGTGTTTCTTGGCTATGTATCGAGTTTAAGCCATATCGACCACTATAAACGGCCGAGTTTACACTGGAAAAGTGTACACCCTGTAATTGCAGCTTCAGGGAAATGCGGGATGCAATTAGATTATCAATTGTTCGAATGAACTGAGACTCCGAGTTTGAGATCTGCAGAGTGATAAGAAAGAAATGAAAAAATAGAGAATATAATTTGAGGACCGTGCCTGTTTATTCAGCGCTTGCAAATGCATTTGCATATTTTAAGGAGCTCAAACAACGACAACATTTGGCAACGCTTACCCTCTTAGTGCCCAAACTACATTTGTTTGCTCGGACAAGAAAAAAACTTTTGCCAGCGAACATCTTGTCGCCTTTTGCAAGTTGGCACAGACGACAGAAACTGGAAACAGAGGCTTTGCCACATGTGCACAAAATCCAGACGGCTCAGCCTGGTGGCTATTTCTGTATGCATGAAAATTATGTCTCAAGGAACTTTATCTGTGTTAATGTAATGCAGCAGACATCTAATGTAGCAGACATCTAAAGTAGTACATCGCAAGTAAAAATTTTGAGTAAAAAGCTTCTTACAATTGCGCACATTAGCCGCACTGGCTGGCAGCAACTATCCAACGGATAAATAAAAAATCTGGCCTGGGCAACAAACGACAAATTAATGAAAGTTTTGCAATTTAAACCATTCTACATATGTACATATAGGCATACATATAAAAATATGGGAGGAACTGAGAATCAATTACATTTACATTATCAACCGAAAGGTAAAAGCAATCATGCGAAAATTGTAAAAGTATCTATCAATGACGAATCGATTAATTAATTCACACCGGTTGAGCAAATTTGGCGAGGATTTGAGAAGTAATCGAATATCCTTCTTTGAAAACAATATCTACATATCTCGGCCATATCATGTCATCTTTTCCATGGAAACAAATTGTGTGTATCGCAACTACCATTTCTATCGATCGGGATAAAAAACAAAGCTTAATAATAATAAAACAAAGTATAACATTTTCATATTTTAAAGGAAATACGTTTTGTCTGTCCGTCGCGACGGATTGATTGCCTGTTTTATTAAGTTTAGTTTCAATAATTTTACAATTCAATATATAAACCTGATGACGCAGCCTATGCATACATAATATACCAATAGACATTGCAATCCATTCCATAAACATGTTTTATTTGCTTTGCGCACAATACATTGCAAGCGTATCGACAACAAACAAAATTGTGGCACTGCAATATCTGCAGGATGTTGCCAAAAAATTTTGCGAAAGAAAGCCACCAGATGAAAAACCTACAGAGAGAAGGTTTTTTCAATTTTCCACTAAATTTAACATGGCTCAAGTGCTATTTGTCTTCATTAATGGGTCATTGCAAATGCGCCTAGAAATTGGCAATGCGTTAGGTTCGTTGGCTTCGCATCTACACAACATTTTCAAGCCAAATGACATGCAGCAGTTATTAATTGGCAATTTACATCCCAAATGATTAATGTCTGGCTCGACGGAAGCAGCCAGCCGAAAACGAAGCCACAGCACCCCTTACCCAGGGCGCATATGTCACGCAAGAGTGTATAGATGCTGAGTATGAGTATTTGTGTGTGCTTTGCAAATTACTGATGTGGCTTTTTACCACAAAAACTTTGTCAACATAAAGTTCTGTTGAGGCTCCATATGCCACTATGACTCCTTAGCACAGTACCTCTTGCGAGAAATTTTCCTTGCGTGCAGTAGATTGCTATGAAGCTTGAAGCTTACAAAGTGTGTTTCTCTTTCTGACTGCCCTTTTCCCTACTCACGCTGACTTGCACATGAAATATTCATTTGTTTGCTGTGATCGGTAATTGCAATCTATCTCCTGCTTGAGCGAGTATATAGTATGTATAAGTTTGTGGCATCGTTTTCCATTACACTTTCGTCAACCATACTTATTGTCATTGGCAAATTTGGTAAAATCTATTATCTAGTATTGCTGATATTGGTAATCCCAAGAAATGCGATGCTTTTAATTGAAGAAACTTCTTTATTTCTCCGTTGCAAATATTATTCAAAAAATGTAATGATAAATTTAACACAATAAATTAATAACATATTATATGTATATGCCAAAAAAATTAGAGACACTCTTAGGATTTTCAAAATTTCTTACAATAGAATAATAAAGTTGGCGTCTTATTTTTTATGCTTGCACATATTAGCATTGACTGAAGGGGCTGAATTGGAATGATATCGATAAATAGTTCACAACTTACCACCATATTGTTGATTGTAAATGTAAGCTCAGCACGTGGACGCGAAGGGGGTGTACTGCAGTTAGCACGTAGTATATCACCTGGCTCGTACTTGGTATACTCTGTATATAACTGAGGTCGTTTATCAGGGAGCTCTTAAGAAGTAGAAAAATATTTTACATTTATCAATAGTTGAAGCAAAATTTTTTGGTTAAAGTAGATTGTAATTAAAAAATATTAAACAAAAAATAAGTGAATTAGTGGAATTTCCTATACTTCAGACCTTGAACACCAATCACGCTGACAGTCAGCACTTTGCGTAACTTTTAATTAAGTCAACAAAGTTACAAATAAAAGCAAAAACAACAGTAACAAAGAAGTAATTTCCATGCAAAGGGGTACTCTGAGATTCTGGGCTGGGTCGGCATAGCTCGAGGCAACTCGTTTTCTAATCCTGGCATCGCACCAGCACAGACATTTAATCCCAACTAGTTCTTTAGATGCTGCGGTTTTTTTGACCTTTTATAACGCTAACGTCGTTCGGCTTTGCAGTTCTTAATGAGGGTCAGCAGTGAGGACAAGTTTAAAGATTAATTTAGCAAGTGACCAGCCTACTTTACACTTGGCAAACTGACTATTGTGCAGAGTGCTTCTTGACCCCTTCGCAATTAAGTTGTTAATGCTTAAACCTTCAAAATATCAACTTTTTGCAAACTTTCAAGAGTATGTGCTATGGACTCTGATTTCTAGGCGCATTCCAAGCTAAACATTTCGACTTAATGAAATCATGACTTTCCAGTCATTAGGTTCCTTGTCTTCACTCTTTCGACGCACATTATTTTGAAGAAACATACTACGAGAAAATTTTACGAACATGATTTTGTATCTTATAAGAATGTATCTTTACTGAAATATTGATAATATTTTAAGCAATATTACTAAAATAAAAATTCAAAGGTGAATTACACTCGGAAAATACTCCAAATTTAAATCTAATTCTTGATCAAAGTTTGAATCCCACGGTGTCAGTTTAGTAAAACCAGCCAATTAAGCAACTCAAATGTTGTATTAAATACTATATTTGTATTTTGCTAACAGCAGACTGCTTTCACGTTAAGGTACAAGCATTAAAAATGCATAAAATATTGTCGTCTTTACATTTATGTTGGTAAGTTAAGGTAAGAAAAGCTTTTTCGAAAATCAGAGAGGAATCCCGAATCGATGAACTGCTTTAATATGTAAGTTTGAATCCAGACTAACTTAGATACAAAAATTTTTGGTTTTCCACCCTTGCGCTACACAAATGATAAATGCCTCAATATACATAAATTCGCAATTTAATAATATTTAACTTAATGATTTAAAGATGTAGAAATTACTTACCCACAACTTGCATGGTACCCAAAGCAGTAGCTGTAGAAAAAAGTGGAGCATCGGCGGTAACTTCACATGAAAAGTTTCCAGACAATCCGAAGCCTACATTGCGAATAAGAACTTGGGTGGCATTGGAACTGGTAACCTGGTAACAAAATAAAAAAAATATATACATATATGATTAGCTGTGAATAATGCGTCATATATATATATTTTTTTTTTCAATTTAAAAAGAGATATTCTGAACATCATTTGGAAACATAAACTCTATTGTAACCAAATATTATCTAAATGGATATTTGGGTCCAGATTTACAAAGGCAATGGTATGAAAGCAATAAGGAAAATTTGGTCGCACGTAAAAATGTAAATTAAAATATTTAGCAAAGAGCCGCGTTGATGCATCGTGGTATTCGGTCTTATATGCAGACGAAAGCCTTTACATAAAATGGAATTTGTAAAGGCCCGACAATAACAAAAACACTTTAAGCTGAAAATAATCGAACAAAAAGTTATAAAATATACATTTTTGTACATAAACGTAGTGTGCACGCAATTAAAGCTGGGAGGATAAGAGCATCCACCCGACACAGCTTAATACAAATTTGTGTTAGTAATTTAAAAAAGTTATACAAATATTTATAATATGTTAATGAAACTGCAATGCTTCGTCTACCCTCTTCAAATGATATTTCTTTCTTACTTACATCAACGTGTATACCAGGAAACGGAAATACTTTGGTATTGGGAAACTCCCCCGGTGTATAACGGTAAAACTCCAGTTGACCACGATAGAATTTGGCTGAGTAAAGCGGGGCACCCTCTAGATCATACATGCAGCGCAGGACAACATGCTGGCCACGTCGAACCGCTGGTGGTTCAATAATTAAATGGACATTCCGTAGAGAGCACTCAATAATTTCTAAAATTATTAATGATTAAAGAATTAAGTCGAGTCATCCCATTGAATTGCAATTAACAACTTATACAATAAATATGTGCTTTTTTATCATTATTCATTCATTTTGTTTCTCACCCTTTTAAGAAATAGTAATAATATTATCTTTCAGATAACGAGTATAAAATTGTGAAACTTTTATTTTATTTAAGAACGACTCTAATCTTGCATATTTTTCGAAAACTCATTGTTAATTAACCAAACTCATATATAACAAAAACACCAGCGGATAGTATCTATATTATATATGAATGGATCCTTCAAGTTTTATTAATTGCCAAACAATCAACGCTAATTTTTGGTTTTATGTCCTCCATTTCAAAGTCGTTTGTCAACAAGTATGTAGCATAATTCACAACGAGTCAACGTTGAACGCCGTAGGGGTGCTTAATGCTTGAAGCAAGGCACTAAAAAATTTTGTATATCTTATTTGGGTCACATTTCATGCCGCTGTTCACTTAAGAATAATGACACATCATTTGTGGTTTTGTTGTAGTCCTTCGAGAACTGCGTTTCTGTAGGGACGATGTGTGAATCTTTCCCAAAGCGAATAAAATGTTATTTTTGCACCGTGGTATAAATTACCTTTGGAAGTTGCTTGCTTATGTCTGCATATTTTAATATTTCCGTATACTCAATATATGTAAATAAATTTCAATACTAGTTGACCATCATGGACAATATTAATCTCAATCAAAATTTCAAAAGCGGGGTTTATGCAAAGGTTGTTCATTATTTGTATTAAGTGATTTTATTGATTTTATGTCACTGAAATTTATAATTTCCTCCTTTATTCTTATGGCAATGACATTTTACATGTCTACATTTTTGGCAGTAGCTAAGCTATGAACTCCTTCTAAGAAAAAATATATTTGTTGGGGCAAATTCATGAAAGGCATATCCATTTAATAATCTAAAGCACTGTCTTGTATGTATTAAACAAGGCAGTATCTTGTAGTAAACATGAAGGTTTCTATAAGTATGTACACAATTCAAAAGAGCATTGTTTCATCATTTGACCTGTCCCCCTACTAATTACATAGGACATTGAAAGCTTGAATGCAAATCACAACGGGAGAGCATCGCTGAATACCAACAAGTGTGGACCTGGTAGATTCAACAAAGACAACACTTTTTGCTAGCTTACGAGTTTGTTTACAGATGAGGCTACCAACGCTCATAAGTATGCAACATGTAATGGAATTTCTAATAAGCGTATGCTGCAATTGCTGGTCCTGGGTCTCCTTGGCTAGGTCAACAGCATTTAGGTACAACACAAGCAGATGTAATCAGTACAAGCGCCAATGAATTTCTTTTTTTAATCTTAAGTGGAGAGTGATAAAGAAACAGGTAGTCAGTCGAAATATTTACTTATTTGAAACTCGAACGCATGAAGCAATGCATCTAACGTCATCTACCTGCACATATTCTTACTCACAATAACAAAAATAATTTAATTAACATTGAAACTTAAAAATCAACATTCAAAGCTATAAATCGAAGACTATGTAAACAAACTGAAACATTGGTTTATGCACTTTTATGAAAGAAAATGCCATGCTGAAGTCGAATAGCATTTACACTAAAACTAAGGCACTAACTAAGTTCTATGATAAATACTAGTTTTCATAGTGATATTTTTATAAAAGGCTTATTGTATATTGAGCAAAGCAGTTGTTCTAGTTCTGAAGAAGTGTGGTCGAGCATTATACGGCACAATTCAGTTTGTAGGTGTTAATACCAGCCCAACTCTCTAATCATGTCTCAAACTCATCAGCGCAATAATAACAAAGCTCACGCCAACATAATTTGGTTGGGCTCACACCTTACCGCAATACCAGTCTACTTTTTATGGGAAAATATTGGGATATCACTTAATTTATGGTTTTTAAGATAGACCTATTCAATTTTTTATTAATATTACAATGATCTTTTTAGCTTTTTTTAATACTAAAAATCTATAGAGAAAAACAAAAAAAAAAATTAAAAAGAAGTAAGCTAAACAAAAAAAATGATGTAATAAAATACATAAATCTAAGTGTTCTATAGGCAGCTTGTTAGTAGAAGAGTTCACACAACTCTCAACCGAAAATTCTTGCGTTACTCGTTTGTCTTATGACAGTTTTTCTTTACAAAGAAAAGATAAGCAAATAAAACAAAAGGGATAACAGTGTAAATATTGTGAAACAGACAAGGGATTTGCGCACAGACACAGCCATATTTATATAAAAATAAACAGACAAATATTTACCTATATATTTATGTGCGGATACCCTTTGTATATAAGTTGTTACACATAAGTGCATATGAATGTATGTATAAGTATCTGGCGGTGACATTGCGATGGTGACAAAACACACTCTTATTTTTATATTTTTTGTTTACCAGTTTCCATTTCATGAGCTCTGTAGTCGTGCTCGTACATCTTTAAATATGTATACTTAAATATGTATGTACTTCATGCTCTTAGTTACGTATCTTTTTTTAATGGACAGGCTCTTCTTGCGAACATCTTATCTCATACGTCTAATCGTCAAATCATAGCGAAAATGTACAAAAATATTACTTTTTACTGTTTAAGCTATTCAAGTCCGTGTTTTGGCATCAATCTCTATTATTTTGATGAATTAATAGAACAAACTGATAACATATATTCATTTATACATTATATTTTCAGTAATTCATTTTATATTCATGATAATATACCAATGTAGTTAAGAAAGATAGTGATGAGGGTGTGTGACTCACCGCTACTCATCTTTAAGGAAAAAGCAAATGAGAGATCTTCAATTTCCCTCCATCCTTTAGTCTTGGTGTTTTAAATTGAACACCCCTGCTTTAATATTAAGAAAATTGCAATTTGACCAATGTATACAATCAAATTGCTCTAGTCAAAACCATCCTAATTTTAATTAAATTATTAAAGAACGCTTTAATGCCATTAGTTCAGTTGTGTTATCAATTTCTAGAGCACTTTGTTGATTCTTAGCCAAATTATACCTTAAATATATGCTAGAGCCTTTTTAGTTATCAATGTTATATGTGTTAATAAGTTTATGCAAACGCCCTACATTTCAGTTGCTTGTTTTCGGAAAGTTGTTGCATTTATTTTCTACGCCTCTTATTGCAGATTTATTGTCCATAGTAGTTTTCAGTACTCTGCCTTTTTTTTTGCTTTGTTGTTCACAAGGTTAACTTCTGTGCGCAACTCTATTTTTGTACCGTATTTATTTATGTGATTGTGATTTTATTCAGTTTCATTTAATTTTGTTTTTGTTCTTTGCTATTGCAGCTTAATTAAATGTGAAATATTGAACTTTTAGATGGTTGATTGCATCAGAATGCGACGTTATAAATATAAGATGAAAATAAATGCGTAGTGAAGAGAGATGAAAATTATACGCTGCGTCGAATTTATTTAAATACTTGACACTTCAGGTTTATATATTGTATAAAATATAATCTTCTATTATTAGATTTATGCAAATCATCGAACGTATCTCCTTGCTCTTTTTAACCTCAAGCATATGCCTAATTGACCAAATTATTTCAACTATTTAACTGACATCTTGCAGGCCTCTTACACTGGAGCACAACATTCCAGCATTGCCAAATTACGCTAATGATAAATAAATTATGTGCTGGCAACCACACAAATGAATTCCCCATCCCTTCCCCAAGGCTCTCAGGCAACCACAAACATAAAATAAATAAACTCAATGGCATTGCTTAAAGATAAGTGTGTGCCTCGTGCAAACTACGGTTCCTTCGCGGCAAGGGGATAATGTACTGAGCGGATATGGCGCCACTGAAAGCATAGCGCACACTCGTTAATAAAGAAAATCTGTTGCTAATGTACAATATAAGTTAATTATGGGGACACAACACACAGTATGTAAAAACATTCCATTGATGCTGGCAACTTTTGCAGGGTCTGAAAATTTTAGCTGACTTTTGTGTGTTCGCTATTTAAATTATACTTTAATATGTAATTGTGACTGCAATGCTAATAAATTTCTGTGATGGATAAAATGCATTGATTGCACTGTGTATAATATTGGCAAGTGACAGCTACTTCAAATTCACATTCCAAAGACCCGATTAGTTATTATGTTTCTCAATTCGTTTTCTTTATACCAATATTATTTTACAATTAAAATTATATGTTTGATAATTGCAATTTAAAATACTGTATTTTTCATTTAGGTTTAAACATTGCTTTAAGCGACCACACACAATTGTATATTTATAGATATTTAATCGTTCTGACAGTGTCACTAACCAGTTTGTATTATTCGTGAACGCGCTTGGCTGAAGAAAAAGTTTGTTAAATTATAGTTTGCTATTTTCATTTATTTATTTATTTATTTTGTTAATTATATTAAATCAAGTCTTTAATGCTAAATTTAAAGAGAGTACTGGAAGCTGAGGCCTTCGACAGTATTTTCATTTACTATTGATCACTGCAAAATTGATTAAAACTAGGAAAATTAATTGCTGAGAAAAATAAAACATATCACGGTTCCGCTTTTGTTTGTTTCAACAAAAAACATTAAGAAAACTGTAATAAACACTGTTACTTTTAAGGAACAAAAAAGCATCAACATTAGCACAATAAAAAAAAAGAGCCCTGTGAGGAACTCAATACAACTCTGATTTCAAGTTCTGTTTCGATTTCGTTTCGCCAACGGAATGCCATCAACAATACCTTGCTACACACCCCATCAGTCCCCTATCAGTCTATTAGTTGGTTGGACTGTTTGATTGCCTGCTATGCTAGACTTGGTTTCCCCTTTTCCGTCTGTCAATCCTTTTAATGGTTTGTCGCTTTTAATGTCGCTTGCTCTAAAGTGGATTTCATCTACTTCGCAAGTCCTCTCATTGTTGTCATTTTATTTGTATTTTATTACGGTTAGAATGATATTTCAACTGTCATCTGCCACGCCATTGTATATATTTTATTTTTTTATTTTTTTTTTTTTTTAAATTGCTAACAGAACATATCTTCTAGTCTTTTTAATTTATATTCCAAATTTAATATATGATATGATTAGAAAAGTCACTGCTGCCCACACTTGTCTCCACAATTATAACTTATTCATACACATATGTATGTATAGAACAGAGAAAATTCTTGTTTAAAATATATACCATACACTATGAATTAACAGTACAAATATGTATACAAAACCACTTACCCGCAGTCGACAGAATGAACATCAGAACAAATCCCAGCGAGATCCAACAACCTATGGGTTGAGCAGCCCACCCATTTGTGCATCGCTTCCTTGACTGCAGAAATCCATGTCGTATGGTTGTATAAGTTATTCGCGGCATCATTTTGTGCGCCTTAGTTGTCGACTTGGTAGCCAGTTGCCAAGCCAGCATATCCGAGGGGTCGGACAATATTGTTCATCCGCGTTTAGACAACATTTGTGGCACATTCAATAAACACTTCAATTTCACACCGCCGTTTACCGACCAGAGAATAGAGGCTGCTTTCAATTTGTGGTTGAGGAGTACGATATTAAACTGTTAAACGACTTATTCATCAGCACTTTAGTCTTAGTTTTCCAAGAACATTGCAGTATAAAATACTTTTTTTGAAATTTTGATTTCAATACAAGTATACTGAGTACATGCGTATACACTTCCGGGTTGAGCACAAGTGTTCTTGACTAGTGATGTGTCCACTACCATTGCTGTAATCCATTGAAAATAATTTGATGTAGCAAAAAATCGTTTTGTTGTGGCTTGGTTAATAGCCTCCTATTATTCCGTGCACATCCAGTTGTTGACGACAGAAATATACTGCAAGTGTAAGTATAAACACTGTTGCTTTATTAATATCGTCAAGAAATAATACATATTACGTCGAACGAATGCCTGCTACGAGTTGTAGACAGCATGCCGGTCTCTAAAGTGAAGCTAAGGCAAGTTGAAAAGCAACTGAAAATTGTTTGCTTCAGAGAACATAAAGACTTTTCGTAAACACACCCTAAAAATATGAGCAAGAATTCCAAAATTAACACTGTGTATACATATGTTTCCCAACATAAACTCCCAGCAACACTTTATTCTACTGATATGTTGCTAAGCATGTTGCTAGTGCTTGGATATTCAAGTTGACTAAACTTGAATAGGACTAAACATAGGCATGTTATCCAAACAATACTAATTAATAAGCTGGCAACATCAAAGTGAAAATACAGCTAAGTAGCTCAGTACACTCAACATTTAAAATGGTTATCTGTAGTTATTCTAAGTTTAATAGATAATAGAGTAACTTTTTTTTACATTACATATTTCAGACTTCAGAGTAAGTTTTGTTCAAAATGAGTATCCAATTCATTTTATGTTTTACATAATAAAACTGCAGCTAAGTGTATAGTCTACATGACTACATTTTTATTACCTTTTACAAATACAATAACAGTGGTAATAAGCTGCTAATAAGTTCTACCCAGTACTGTACAAACTTGATGTTGCTGCATTCGACTCTTGGAGTTTCCTTCAATTCGTGAAACATCTCTTAGCGGCAACCTCATTATATAGCATTCGCCAAGCAGACATTTCTTTTGTTCTTCTCTGTAGCTTAATATGTAGTACGTATTTCTAGACAATTAAATACTTAATTAAATTATGACTAACTTTCCATATATGGCTTATTTTCTAAGTTTGACATTGGTACTGATAATCAAATTCACTCTTCTTAGTCGTATTCTTTTTTGCCTACCTCTATCCATAAAATATCTAAAAGTGCAGCACAGGATTACAGCCAATCACAATGGAATTTCGCTTACAATATATAAAGTATAAAGCAGACGTAGGAACAAACATATGTATGTACATATGAACATAACATGCCCATGCACTTGGCAATTTTATTATACTACTGACTACCCCTTGACAGATGCGAGACATGTTATTTAGGAATAATAAAGAGTGTTTATTTGAGTGCTAGACATTCAGTCATTCTTACGTTCGGTTGCTAATAATAACCATTTCACATAGCCCTTAATAAATTAAGAACAGACATATGTATATACGAAATTATTGATTACAAAGTGTTTTAAACAAACGAAATTACCTTTTATTTGCTATACGATCAGTTCAATCAGATATAGAAATTATCGATATTTTATATTAATATGAGCATGGTTGATGAATCAAAATTTCTATCAAAATTATCGTGTTTCAAACGGCGCATTAATATACATCTGTTAGTTCACCTAGTTCAAAATAGGAAAACAAAAATTTATTCTAAATTTTCGCTTTACTTTTTTATTTTGTATATTATTTTCTTTGTTTGACTGCTGTTTTGACAAATTTTTGAGTGTGACCAATTGAATTTCAGTGTTAGCAATTTAATTTCTTTTGTTGTCGACGACATAAACATAACGAGAACGCTGCGTGCGCCCTCATATTTCATCAAGTTCTTTGCAGCTGCGTTTGCAGCTGGTATTTTGTTGACAGCAGGACAATGGCAAGCTCGTTGAAGTATTCGGCTCACAAAATTGAACAATGATAATACAAGTGCAGAAATTTGTTGAAGAAACAGCGGCGACACAAAAATATAACGAGACTCAAGATGACCCTACAAGTAATTTGTCAAAGATATCAAAACGAACTTTAGAATTTTCAATAGACTAAAATCAACACCATAACTGCATCATAAGGCTAAATTTCCGAAAAAGGTTGTACATAAATAGATATTTTCTAGAGAAACTATTTTAACTTTATTTCTGATCCAACAATTCATATGCATTTCGATATAAGTGGCGAAAACACTTACTTAATAGAAATTACTTGAGGGCCATACTCGAACTCGACAAGCTACTCGTACCAAATCATTGATAGGCAAAGCCGAGAGTTGAGCAATCACGTTCTGGGTGGAAGCCCCTCAATCCACCATAAGGAGGACGATGTCGATAAAGCCACTTGAATGTGTCTTCTTGATTTTTACTAAAAATCATTTAACAGCGATGTGCTCGAAATGTGAGATGTTCTTCAAACGTGCAAACATAAATACAAATACAAACGGAATACTTTCTATTGATTGGAGTCGACACCAGGACACCAACTGCTTAAATTTTTACTTGCCAAAATGGCAGCACGATGTGTGCATGACTTTCCTACATGTATGAGTATTATGTTTAGCAATTTCAAAATTGTTGTGTTCAATCAAATCTAGTTTGCCAATACCCAGACTAACAT
Organism: Drosophila niveifrons; assembly: GCA_035046325.1. Lineage (NCBI taxonomy): Eukaryota > Metazoa > Arthropoda > Insecta > Diptera > Drosophilidae > Drosophila > Drosophila niveifrons. The sequence continues at coordinate 24,444,201 of JAWNOC010000046.1, forward strand.
CATCATCATCATAAAACATCGACATTAGTATCAAATCACACTCATCACCATCACTGACAGTTCCTCATGGACTAGCTGCCATAGTGCTGACAGCCAAGTGTTGGGCAGAATCATTCCTGCTGTTCCCAAAGGTGTCTCTATGTACGACACTTGCTGCTGTATGAATAAGTTAACATGAATCAGCTTCTCGAGTAGGAGATTGACAGAAACAAAGTGAAAACCGGAAAAAAGGGTAATTCGGTACAATGCTAGAAAATTTTTAGAAAAAAAGAAAATCGTTGTTCATTATTGCTTAAATGTAATCAATAACAATCATTCCCATTTAAACTTATCTCAATTACTAATAAATAGTTATTAAAAAAATTTCTTAACTGTTAAATAAAACCAAATTTTAATTCATAATATCCACAACAATTTTATTCAAACAAATATAAAAATAATAAAGCAAAATTATACAAGGATACAGAAAACAACTTAAACACATACAAAACAAAATTTAAAACTTTCTCCATTGAATTTTTGCCATATTTTGCTTTATTTTACAAAACGTGAAGTTGAGTGAGTTAGCGGTAGCATTTGTCAGATTCTGGCTTCCAGTGCGCACTTCCTGTGGAGTCAGCCGAAGTTCGTATAATTCGTAACTTTCTACAAGCTTTAATAAACTAACCAAATAGTTTCTACTAAATCTTGAACTTATAGATTTATAAAAATTGTGCACTACATCTGCACAAGATTTTGGGTAACAAGATGTTTTGATCGTACGTTGAGAGTCATAAACTAAGAGTTGTTTTGTAGTATTTATTATTTGCTTAATATATATATCTAAACAAGTAGGAAAGCTTCAGTCGAGAGTGCTCAACTGTTGGATACCCGCTACCGATTTTTCAAAATATAGCAAAATAATATATCGCAAAACTTCGAAAATTTTTATCTGATCGCAACCAAAATTTCAGAAACCACGAACCACGCAATAGTTAGTATTGTACATACCAAAATTCGACATTAATTTTAAAGTTACTCTTGTAATTCGATTTCGAGGGAGGAAGTGGGCTTGCAAAAATTTGAAGCAAACTTGATCTGCGTGCAAACATAACAAATGCTATTGAAAATTATTGCTCTATCTCTTATAGTCTCTGAAATCAAGGTGATACAGATAGACGGCTGTTGACGCTGATCAAGAATATATATACTTTATGGGATTAAAGGTGCCTCCTTCTACCGGTCACATACATTTCCTGTCGGCACAAAGTTATAATTCCCTTCTTCTGGAGCTAAAGGTCTTGTTGCTAGTGCTCGCCGCGATAATTAGCTTTAATATTATTTTGAATTATTGTTAACTTTGTGAAATATAAATAAAAAAAAATAAAAATTCCCTTCTAGCTATGTGTAGCGGGTAGAAAAACATTCACTTGAGAATTCACCTGAATAAGTTTCCTAAAATGTATTGTTATGGTATTATATTGCTATGTAATAAAAATAATACTATGTTTAAAGCTTAAAAAGCTAAGAAAAATGTAATTTTTAACTGTGATTCGTGTGTGTGTGACTAATATTAGTAATAGCAACACAATATAATACATATGTATATGTGACGACAAGGGCTAAAAGAACATGGTCAGACCTAAACAAAGAAAGAAGAGTATTCGCGTATTGAGCAAACGCTAAAATATTTCCCGGTCGTACCTGGGGTGTTGGCATTTGGTCTAAGCTTTGGTTGGTTGAGATTTCACAATTTCTGATAACATGCATCTCGTAAGTTCTAAGGAACGATCCACAAATTTAGAAATTATTTGAGTATGCTTAGAATAAAAAATGATTGCTTAACCTAATGTCATGTCGGTTCCACTTATAAATATTACGCACTTTAATTCCAAACTTATCTAATGCTACTAAAAGGGGGCCACACAACAAAGATTTTTTTTAACGAATAATTCACTTTCATTACACAAAGAGTCAGTTGAAAGTGAACAAAAACAAAGCTACATTACCACAACTTAATGAGTGCCTGAAACATGCCAGCGTTTCGCTCCGCCCCGCTCATTAAAAGTAACCAAACTGGCGGGTCCACAAACCAAAACGCAACAACAAATAGCGACCGCAACACATGAAAAGCTGGCAAAAGGCAGCGGTCCGGGTGTCTCTCTCCACGTCACTAACATCAACGCTAATGACAAAAGCGCGCAAAGTTTGTTTTTGCTTGTGGGAGCAGCTGGGAGAGCAACGAATGACACTAAACATGGCCACAGGGTGTGACTGGCCGGCAAGCACAAAAATCACAAAAGAGCATAAAATTAGCGAGCTAGGCCGCATCAGTTTCTCTAGCTACGAGTATCTTCCACTGTCTCCCTTTACTCTATGGACTTTGTATCGTTACTTTATTTTAAATTCGTACACAAAGATGGAACGGGGGCAGAGAAGAGGCGCTCTACAATGTAAGCAGTCAAAGCGAGCGTTTCCATGATGAATTCATCCCCATCATTTTACTTGTAGTAAAACTTGTGATTGTTGGTGTTGCTTTGGTTGAAATTTGCTCTGGTGGCTGCTTTTTGGATGTCGACTGCTGTCCTGATTTTTCATTGCGGTCGTCATAGTTGTTGTCGTTGCTGTTGCCTTTGTTGTTGTTGTCCGCACTTACACAAGCTGGTCATTAGCTGCGCCTGGCAGCAAATTATTTATCTGGGAGCGGCACTAGTAACCATATTGTTGCTGTGGACTTTGACGCATCTTTGGCATTCGACCACGCAAGTTGTTCTTTATTTAGACATTTATGATAATCATCAGTGGGCACCGCTGAATGCTTGGACGAAAATCGCCTTGATAGCCACTGGTACACCAAATATCGCATGTGTTGCGTAATAAGTTTATTCTTTGAGATAAACAGAGCAAGAGTCCGTGTCCGTTTTCTCACCTCTGCTACCACAGCATTGAGCGTGTTGTAGAAATTTTCATGCAAAGTACTTAAACTACTGTTGTTGTTTTTATCAAATTCATAGGGGAGTCCCAGTAGCGAAAAAAAAATTAAGGGCTTTTCAACCGCCTTTTTTTCATGAAAAATGTACGCAATTTGTATATTTTGTAATGTTTTGTGGGTTGAAGTAGCTGCTGTAGTGGCATTTTATATATATCAACATACAGCTTTAGCACGAAATAGTAAAAATACATGCAGAGCTAAAAAAAATTAATTTAATACAGAATTTGTTACTTCAAAATCGCATCGCATCTATATATGTCCATACTTGTGTACTCGGATAGAAGTCTCAACAAAATTATCGTAGTTGCTGTTTTTATGATTACTTTGATGATTATTTTCGTTTCAAATGTCCTTTTGAAGGCATCGAATATCAAAATCTCTTTTTCCCTTTTATTATGGACTAGCGATTACATTAATTATGTGTTTTCAAACCTTAAAGTTTTAGATGCAATCAATAAATATACAATCAATACACCCTACTATTTATCAGTTGTAAGCAAGCCCTCAACTTTCACGCTGCAATACGATATAAACTTATAAAACCCTACTTAAGTACGTCAAAAATGAACAGAATATTTTATGAAATCTTGATTGAAGGGATTTTCTAAGCTTTTGGGGCAATGTAATAATTTAATTTGGTCCAAGTCAACAGGAAAAGTATGGATGAGAGTGGGCTCATCATTAAAACGTCAAAAATAAGTAGATCTCAGCATAATTTAATAATCTCTAAATTGTGCGGGGTATACCACATCTATGGGTGGCTACTTAATAAAATGCTGGGTAGGCCGTAAGTATACATAGCGTCGTTAGATCAGTTTGGTATATTTGCCTCTTACCTTGCGTTCAAGGTTAGTCAATTTTAGAAATATTAGTTCAGTACATGGGAGGCACCTGGAACACTGTAACAAATCCGTTATCGACAAGAAGCTTTTTTGAAAGTGGAATCGAATTATTTTAAACAATAAACAAATATTTTAGGGAATATACAAAATACTTTCAGAATATTAAGCTTCTGTTTTCAATCCATCCAATACTAAATGTTACCAACAATGGACTAATTGATTTAATAGTTTCCCGTATTAACAACAGCTTACAAATGTTGCTCTTTAAAGCTGCATGTATTTTCTGAGCTATCATAAATACATTTATAGTAATCGCTCAAGCTGAAAAATGGCGAACCATTTCAAAATCATAAAATGTATTCAACCAAAAGTTTTTATATTAACGTCTATAATAAACAAATTTTGAGACAAATTACTTGCAAGTTCTTAATGCATATACTATACACTTAAGAATTTTTTACTTAGTGCTTAGAAAACACACGTTCATTAATCTATGCACGGTTTGAAAGTTTTTTTGTGATTGCTTTTCTTTTTTATTGTTTCTTGCTTTTAGGCTTGCCAACACAAACGCTCAAACAAACAAAAAAAAAAACTAAATGAAATACAATCAGACACCCGAGGGATGCTAGCACAACAAAAATAATCAGTTTGTGATGTACAGTGGGTAAAGAAAACTAGGACTGGGATTTAAGACGACGGCTACTTGATAAAAATTATGTTGAGTTGTGAAACGTAAAATTGAATTTATTTTTAGGTCTTGTCCATATTGTGCTGGACATCTTTTTGATTTGTTGTTTTCCCGGAATCCGTATCACCGACTTGTACAATATCCAGTTACCGCATTAAGTACGGTAAGTCTCCGACACCTTTAAATTACATATAATTCGCGCTCATAAATCATTTGGTATTTGGCATAAGCAAATGGGTGGAAAAGTCAAATCACAAACTTCATGCTCATTTTTATTAAGCATTGTTAATCCAAATTTAAATTTCGTTCCAGTTATAGAAATTCCACTTGGTTGCTGTCGTTAAATGTTGGAGCCTATTCGAAAAATTGTGAAATATATATATTGTGTGTCTATACTATACATATGTACATATATACGCATGTTTGTGTCTTTTGCTCTCTGTGTAAACCAAAAGAGCCGCCGACGGCTTCCAAAACAAAATTAAATTTGCTGTTCCCTTACACCCATTGGTTTTACAACAAAGTTAATGATTTTGTTTTGGTGGTAAATTCAATAAAATGTATAACTCATGTTGTGTGTGTGGTGTCTTTCATTGTAAGCGGCTTAAAGTAGCCATCACCACGTAAGTGAAATTGAATTGAGTCGCTTTTCTGGGTAATGTTAGATTACTGTTATTGTTGATTTTATTTGTGTTTGCATTAAATACTTTTACTGTCGTTACTACTCATCATACTTCTTATTAGTGTTTATTTAAGTGGAATTAATTTTAATGATATTAATAATATCAGTATATTATTGGTATTATATTAGTATTAGTTTCTGTGAAATATATAATTTAAAATTTTTTATATAAATCTATTTGAAGTACTTAAGTTCAATGATCATTTCACTAGTCTTTAAATTGTCAAAATATTACCTTCAAATAAATTAAAATAAAATTTAATTGTGTTAAATTTATAGATTGCTGTAACTATTCTAGAAATAAAATAAAACAGTTTCAGTTTCTTAAGAATGTACAAGATTAAAATATAAGGAAAGCGTTTCGTTAACGAATGCTGACTTAAGCGAAACTCACAAATCAAATGAAAGCATCAGCAAACAGGAAAAGTCTGCATCAGATCAAATAAATAAACAACCATTAAGAATGTCTTAAATTCGAGGACCAAACGATACCAAAATGGGACAGGATAAAAACTTTCAAAATCTATAAATTAATAGAAATTGTTCGGAAAATTTCTCTTAAGATATTATCTCTTTAATATTTAAGTGTAGTAGTCAAACAAACAAAACTATTAAGTTAATAATCCCAGTCGCTCAGTCAGTTAGCTGGCAAACAAGATGAAAAACAATAACAATACAAATATAGGTTAGACACACAGGCCAATCTTGGAGCATTGCGTATACGTTGCAAGAGTACACTGCATATCTTCGATACATGCCACGGCCAAAATTAAACGTAAAACATAATTAAATTATAAATATTATTATTACCAGTAATTTGAAGTTCAGTCGCAATTAAAATGTGAGTTCTAAGTATCCTTCGTGCTAGTTATTAGTAGAAGCACATCTACCTTCTTGTTAAAATTAACAAAAATTAGCAATGCAATAGATTCACTTGTATTTAATAGATATTTTTATAAACACTAGTCAACTTTTCTTTTGATAACTTAGTAAATAAACTTGCCACTTTCACTGTCAAACCGACCGTTAAATTCAACGTTCGCAACGCATCTACCAACTGATTTGCTCCCAACTAGACACATAGCGTGGAGGCTGCAATCTGATACATAGTCAGTCGTTTTTCGCCGCATCCGAAGCTTTAGTCTCCTCGTTTTCAGCCACTCGTATGCTTATCTACAACAAAAGGCCATACGAGCTCTGCAATTCATTCTCGGAAAAGAGAGCACTTCGAAAACTTTCTCTCAATTTACTCAATGGCCATGGCAACAACAGTTTGCAAAATAACCAGTATAACACTTTTCATATAAAGCAAGAGAAATTAACGATACTCTAAAACAGATAACTTAAGAACTAATCAGGCTTTATAATTAAATTTGATTTAATATATTATTAAAAATATAATTTAAATGATTTGAGAACATTTAAAATTAATTTATCAATTACAAACATAAACTGAGTTAAAACTGCGCAAGCGTAGGAAATATGTGTAAAATACCAATAAATACTGGGTACAACACTGGCTGGTGCAAATAGTAGGATTAAATAATACAAATGAGAACAACTTTTTTTAATAATTATAAAAATAAATTTCTTTTGGAAAATTGTAATTTAATTTGAATATTATTATTATTATTATACACATGTGAGTTTACTTTACATTTTTATTTTATTATTTTTAAAATTTATTTATTTTATTTGAATTCAAAGAAAAGAAAGAGGAAAACATCGATTTTATTTTTAAATTGGAAAATTCTATACTTTTGGATTACCGATAAACTATTCTCTATATCTAACACTTTTTGAACCTTTTTTATTTTGTTTCAAGACTAGTAGTGCTGGCTAATAAGCTGTTGCACTTATCGCGCTATTCATATTAGACTTCGAACATACCAACATAATTGACGGACGAGTACGACATATGAATGTTGACGATAGGGTCAGGCTATGTTCATAAGTGTCGATGTATGGAGGTATAACTTTTACCAACGAGTATTCGGTGGTATCACATGCGGCATTCGAATGAGATAAAAGTTGTTTACAATATAGAATCAATACATATAGAGCATATGTGTAATTGTACATATATCATAGCAAAGTGCACATCATGATTTTATTAAATGGACTCTGATGTATTTATTGTCCGACAGCAACGTGACTTGTGAATTGATTTCATTAAACGTAAAAAGTTAACAAAGCAGCGCTGCTCTCACATTCTTGGCAACGTTAGCTTAACTTTTTGTTATATTTTACTATACACATAGCAACATAAATATTTGGTATGGCACTGTCTACACCTCACTGCATTCTATGAATGTGTGGATATCTGATTGTATTGACTTAAGGACATCTTTCGTTAGTGGTGCCCATACCGTTACACTAGGCAAGAAGTATCAATGGCCAATAGCAATAACGGCGAGCGTCAAGTATGGAATATCAATGTGGGCAACTGGATGACTAGCCAGCTAACTGACCAGTCAGCTGGTTAAACTGACTGGCAGGCATTGTGCTACCGGCATTCTGCTAACCGCATATCGCCAAATTGTATGGGATTTAGTTGAGCTTATGTTGCACAAATAATGATGATAAGCTTGCTGATTTAATGTACAATACGCAGATAAGAAACAGGTAGCATGAAGCATGAAGTATACGCTACAATCAAGACTCTCGGCAGGTGTGGCAAAAATGCACTAAGCTTAATTATGTGAAAGTGAAGTAGAAAATAAATATTATTCAATAAGTTTAAGGTGTCTGCATTTTAGCTGTTGTAATTTAAGGGCAGCTTGCATGGAAGACCACTCAATGTCATTTAATTATATTTGCTTTGTTAAAAGACAGTTTTCTGAAGCATGTTAAAAATAAAACGCAGAAAACAACATCTTTTTATTAAGTAAGAAAAAAAAAAGTGACCACGCCCACCTTTGATTTTGATGAAATGGATCGAACCCATCAAATAATAGTTTGATTTTAAAATACTTCTGATCGAATATAAGCTATAATTTAATATACATACTAGTCAGGCATGTACTATAATAATACTTAAGCTACTTTACTAAGTTACTATTTCAGAATCGACGAACGTTTTTTGCTGCAATTAACTAAATGACTGCTGGACTAATTTGGCATGGCGACAAGCATCCTAAAACGCCAAAATGGCGTCAAATGAGTGTCGCCATTTTGTTTTATTTCGTACGGCTAGCAAATGGCGCCGAAAAGTCGTTCGTAGTAGTACATTTTTTTTCTTTTTTTCAGGAAAAAAAACAATAAAATTAATTTTCTTTCGGTTGGCTATGAACTACCTGCTTCGTATTTTAGAGGAAAACAATATAAATAAATGGGTTGAATGAACTACGTCTTATATAAATCATGTGACATTTTATAGGTATTTTTGAAATCAAGACAACGATACTTTTTTGATACCTATTTAACATAAATTTTGACGTTTATATATCAATATACCCATTTAACTGACGGCGAACGGATAAACATACGACAATAAAACACTCTACGCTTCTCCTACAACATTTATTATCAATTATTTAAATGGGAAACAAAAATTTAATTTATGAGTCTTATAATCTCAATGGATTTTAGTGTGCATTTCCCTTATTTCGCTTGTCATCGCATTGCTTAAATTGTAGGAGTCCTTATACAGTATACAGAGCTGCACTCAAATTTCACACTTAAATAAACAACTTGCAGCGAATGTGGCTTGCACTCGTCCGATTTCGTACCCAGAATCCGAGTCTGGTCCGGATCCGGGTTCTAGTACCTGGCCTACTTTAGTGTCCGCAAAAGCTTACTGGCAAGCACTACACGAAACAACAAGTCCTGAGTAGAGTAAGCACGTATAAATTGAACAATGCCCAGTGTTCGTTCTAGTTCCCACACTATGGACTGTGACACAGCGCAAAATACGCCACATGCAATGGATGGAGACTTAGCTTGGCATCAGGGTGTGCCTTGGGGTTAACTTGCTTACCGTATTTTTACTACGCTTAATTCGCATAATTAATTTTGTTAGTAAACTTTGCACTAATACATATTTTTCCACTGCTTATGCTGTTATTACACATGCTCTTGTTACTGTTGTTGCCACTTTTCCATCGCACACACACGCACACGGATGCTGTTTATGTGCTTGCTATTTTATGTTTATTCATTGAATTTATGCCATTATCGTTGCCTATTTTGCGGCGTCAAACATGCCCGGCCTTTCCCATAAATGCGGACCCAAGCGACTATATGGATGTGTGCATACGTGTGCTTATATAACTGCTAGTGTTAGACTGTGCCTGTGCCTTTGCCTGTGACTGCGTTTGCCCGCTGGCCTAGGTAATTGCACCCGTGTTTTGCACTAATAGTCGCGCACAGTTTGCTAGCTACTTCATGTTTAATACGAATACAGCTAAAGTCCGTGTATTTGATGACGTGTGTGTAAGAGACAGCAGCATAATGGTGGGTTGTAAACGTTTATTTACTTTATAGTATTACTTCATATTTGCATGCAGGTTGAAATGCGAGTGATTTATTTGCACAATACGATGTGTACATATGTGTCTGCCTTACTGCTTGGAGAGCGTTTACTTATGCTCTAAGAACATCTTGATTGTTCTTCAGGTGATCTGCACATAACGACAAAACTTTAAATACAAACACTATATCTATTTAAAGTTTTGTCGGTATTCTCATAGCCCGCTTATGAACGAACTAATTCATATACTACACGTATTTTAACTATTGAAATAATTTTTAACTTTCAATCCGATATTAACAGTAATAAATGTGTGACTTAGCTCTATAACTTTCAAAATCTAAAATAATAATTTGTAAGTTTCAAAACCTTACGAAAAACCTTATCAACTTGGCTGTCTAACATATGCAATAATTTGATATGATTTTCTAAAGTTAATGCAATTAGCAGCTAAGCCAAGTTACGCCCACCGCTACTCTTTCCTACTGGACGTGTGTTTTATTAATTATTAGCTTATGCAAATAAACCGTTGGTCATTAAATGCAGAAAATATGTTTTAGCCCTTAAACAGCGTAACTATCTTTTTAATGTTCTGTGCACATTAATGCTCTGAACTCAAGTAAAATGAGAGAAACAATTAACCAATTTTTTGAGAGCAGATCTTTAACTATACAGTGCATTTCGACTATTACCATATAACATTAATTTTAATCAAATTGTTCGTGGATGACTTCTAATTAATTTTTTTTTTAATATTAAATTTTTAGCGATGGAGGTAAAATTTTACTTATGAGTGGGTTTCCAATGCACAACAACTAACTTCTTAAAACAATACCAAAAAATTATTTTTCAAATACCAAAAAATGTAAAAAGCAAATTATTATTTTATTTTATTATTTGGACGTTGACGTACTAACGGCAGTACTATCAAGTGGCCCAGCGATACCAAGCACGGGCTTGTTGACGCGCGGCAAAGCAAAATAAATTTTTGAACAGCATGCATTAAACGGAAACCGCGAATAAATATTAAAAGACGCTGGACAGATAATTCAATTAAATTAAAAATATGTTAGAATATATGTATAATAGGATTAAATATTCGATAAATAAGCTAATAATAAGGTTTTAAGCAAAGGAATAGATTTACTAGAGCAAACTACGTTATTGAGATTATTATAGTTCACACACAGAATACGGAAGGGATTATGGCAAGCAAAGTTAGTAGTTCTACGTGAAATGAGAAGAGGAAGAAAATTCCTAGTGATCCTAACAGGAACTGCAAAACTAATTTGACTTAACAGCTCCAAAGAGTCGATTTCACCATTAATTAGTCTCTGTATGAAAACAGCACCTTGCATAGTTCTACGGTCAGAAAGAGAAGGAAGGTTTAGTAATAAAAGTCTACTGCGATACGGTGGTAATCTAATATTAGGATTCCAATTAAAACTACGAAGAGCAAATAATAAGAATTGTTTCTGCACCGATTCAATCCTATCTTGATGAACCCTATACTGGGGATTCCAGACAAGAGATCCGTACTCAAGGATAGGACGAACCAGTGAGACGTAAAGAGTCTTAGTAATGTAGGGATCATTAAATTCTTTCGACCATCAACTAATAATTGCTTTAAAATTGCATAGGAAAGGGCTCTCAAGACTTAAAAACTCTTTGTTACTCACTTGGTACTCATAAGGTCAGCATGAAGAGCAAAGCATTCATGTCGACGAAACGTAGACAACGTCTTTGAGTATCACCGTCTCTGGTCGGCTAGTTGACTGGACAACTGAAGTGCAACACTTACAACAATAGTAGCAGCAGAAGGCACAAAAGCAAAAACAGCACACTGTAAGGGCAAAACATGATTAAGAGTGAAATATTTATTTGCAGCACTCAGAGGCGCGCCACGACAACGCCAACAATTAGAGCAAAACTAACAACAGAGAAGCGAATGTTTTGCCCCCCCCCTTGAGCCTGAAGGCAATGTCAATGGATGCGCTATTGCATAAGAGGAAGCAATAATTTAATGGCAGGTAACAAAGCCGAGCAGACCAGCATGTGCTGCGAATAGTATGAAAAGTGAATTCAAAAAATGTGAGGATTCAAAGCTTAATTTAATTATGGTTATGAGTTGAACTTGATTATTGTTTGAAGCTGTTTTTGTAATATTATTTGCGCGTTAATGTGTTGCATGTGTGACAAGAGCATGCAAATATAAAATAAAATCTATTCCTAGTACATTGTAAAAACTAATATTCCTCCTCCTCGAAGCCGTAACCGTACTCATCATCGTCTTCATCCGCAGCACCCTTATTGAGCATGTCCTGCAATGTAGCCTCTGTTTCGGGCTCGGCATCGGCATCCACATCATCAGGCTCCACATCATAGTCAATGTCATCTAGAAAAGTTGAACAATGTCAATTAACGCGTTCTAATTAGACAATTGAATATATTAGTCACCTGCATCCACAGCGATTGCGGGTTTCTCCTCGATTTCTTGTTCAATAAGACTGACCGATAGAGCCGCTTCGACTTTCGGACGTTTTCGACTAGGTCCAGGGCCTATGTCGTATGTTGATTTGCTACGACTATTGCATGCGATGGGACTTTCCTCTAAAATAACAGAAGCTTGCTCAAGCTTCTCTATTTTGGGCTTAGCGTGCTCAGAAGAAGTCTCTGCCTCTTCAGATAATGTAACCATACCTTCTGTAAGGGTCTTTAGTATATCATAGTTAATTTTACTTGAGATCTTCTTCTCCTGCAGCATTTTCTCAATTGCTTCGCCAGCACTAGAAGAAGGCCCTATAACTTTTTTCCGTGGTTTTCGTTTTTTCTTTTCGGGCTTGCCTTCCTCACGTTCCTTCGCTAAGCGTTCCTCCCGCTCTTGTTGCTCTCGTAAATACTCGGCGTTCAAATTTTTCCACATATCTAACTTAGTTAACGCCTCCTGCTCTGTCAGTACATACTGATCAAGCTCTTCATCATTCAAATCATCAATAAAAAGTTCAGTTTCGATTGGCTGTTTGGCCCGTTCCAAATCTTCGAGGTCATGCTGCGTGACACGACAAATTGCCTCAATGTCAGGTCGCAATCCTTCGATAACAGCTGTCATGCCTACTTGGGGCTTAGTATCATCTGTATTGTTTGCAATAAACTCCTTAATTACCTTGGCATTCGATTGCTCTATGAATTGCATTGAATCCTCAATTTCGAGTTCATTATCCGTGACGTTATCTTTTTCTTCTTTTTTACCTTTATTTTTTGTCAATTGGCGCATAATGTTGCCAGTATATTTACCAAGATCTTTTTCCAAATGGGCATCGATTTGCTTCTGCAACTCCGTCAGTTCGTGAATGCCCATCTATTATAAAAATTAGGAATTTTATTGATTGCAATATTTGTAAGCTTATTTAACTAACATTTTGTATAAGCTCGCGATCTTTAATACGTGCAGCTTTAAACGAGGGCGGGTCCTGTTCACGTTCCAAGTCGACCGTCATAAACTCCTCTAAAGTCAAGCCGCCTGAGGGTGTTTCGGCAAACTCGGAAAGGCGTTTGCGGAGTGTCGACTCATGTATCTTTACCACACCAATGACATCTGCCAAAGTACGGCTAAACTCATGCATACGGGCGGCTATAAGTAGAGCTACAGTTTACAATGAAATAAATTTTGTATATCAAAGGAGTTTATAATTTTTAAAGGTATCAAACCTGCTCCGCAAAGGCCTGTGGGACGACGTCCTGAATGCATGCAATCTTTTTTCATACGCTGCACTATGCGAAGCGCAGTCATTGATACTTCATGGGTCTTGACACCCAGTTGAAGTCGATTTGCGAAGCGCATAATATAAAGACAGGGATCTGCAATGCAAAAAAAAAATGTATGCAATAAGGAACTTGTCGATCAAATGTACAAAACCAGATTTAAGCAATAAGCTTTTGCTCCTCATTGTCATCGCAAAATGATAGCGCGCTTCAGTAGAAGAACTTGTTTGGTGACCTTCAAAACGGCGCTTACCAATAAAATTGAGAAACACCAATAGTCGTGTCATGCGGCAGCAGCCTCTGCCGAAATACAAGCTTTAACCCGAAGGTTTCAAGTATTTACGAGCAAGTATATTTAACTCATTCAAATTTTACAATACGCTGAGCGTGAGCACTGAATGCGAGAGTGACATAACGATCTACTGTTCGACTAGCATTAAAAAGAGAGTTCATTTATAGCATGCGACAAGCTTTTAAGATTATCATTCACAGCAAGTAATTTTAAATAAAACAAATAAACAAATATGGTTAGAACAAAGGGCACAGGTAAATGTGGATAGTGTGCAAAAACAAGCAAAAGCAAAACACAAAAATGCTCAAAACCAAATAAACGTCATGAATCTTCAATAGTCATAAGTAACCTTGCAACAATCTGTGTCATGTGAGACGAAACAAATATTTAGGAAAAAAACGTTTGAAGAGTTCCATATAGTAAAGTGTACAATGTCTTCAGGAAACTAACATTAGCTGTTAATTTTTAATTTGTTTCAAACGAATTGAGTTTGAGAAATACCGGAGCAATTAGGTGAAGTACGTTCGTTAAGAAAGTGAGGCAACTAGTTTTATTCCCTTAAGCTAAAACGATCACACATTAGCTGACACTTGTGTTCGTATACAACAGCTTGACACACTGATGCAGCTGTTAAATGCCGACAGCAATTACAACCACAACAATCCCGTGGACGAAACCATATCACAAAGTCCTCGAACAGTACTTGAAAAAAATTTATTAAGCCCTAATGAATGCGCATATTTGAGCCAAACAGCCATGCCTTTCCTCAGGCACTTCGCGCTGCCCCCCTTATTTGATGGTCCTGCAACTGCCGTTGAGTGTTCCACTTGAAAAATGATGCTGTTGTCGCTGCGACTGCATTGACCCTTCTTGTGCTGTTACCACTCATCTTCAGCAGCTGTTGCAGTTACTGCTCCAAGCGTTTGCCCACCATTTGACAGACTATTGTGGAGTGGGGTTCTATGGTGAGCGGGTTCACGATATCTGCTGTTGCTAATGGTTTCTTAATGTCCCAGTGCCAACCGTCCAATGCCTCTTATTGCAGAAACTGCGGTAGCCAGTAAAATTATTATTATTTAAACTTTACTTTTGCCTTTGTCATGACAGCAATTATCTGTTACGCATCTCATTAAAAAAAAAAGCGCACCCATTGTCTTTATGAACACTTTTCTGTACTTGTAAATACTGGCAATTTTGGCAACCATTTGCAATGTGACGACGCAGACCTACGTTGGCTTAAATGTTATTTAATTTGACTGGTATTAACCATTAAATGGTATTGTGTAGGCTTACATCGAACGATTACCCAGTAGTTTAATTTTATCAATATAGTTAAAACTATACATTATTATTTTATATATTCAAATATATGTATATATGTATATGTATTTGCCTTAATTGCAATTAAGGAATTTAAGAAATTATTAGTAAGGCTTTTAAATAATTTTGAGCCAAATGTGAAAATAAAACTTAAAATCGTAGAGCTTGCAGTTGTATAAAGGTCTAAATTCAAATAGCAATCAACATCTTTTCGCACCCCATAAGCAATTACCACTAATTTCCAATGCGAAAAAAATAATCAAAAATCGCATGCGACAACTCACAACTCAATTCTCTCAACGCAATAGATCGTCGTCGCTCACAGTCAAAGCATAGTCGGTCGGTCGCATCGTCGACCAGAGGTAAGTGTCTCGAGCTTGTCGTCATGTCGTGGCACTCCGAATTCGTTCGTTGACTCGTGAGCACAAGTGTAATCGACGCGCATGCGCAAAAGTACTATATGAAAAATTATTATTTTTTCGTAGTTATTATTTGTATTTGCTGTACAAATATTAATAATTGCAAAGTGCGCGCTGTTTTGCTTACGTTTTAATTTTTACACAATTAAGCTTAAGTTCGTGACAAAATTAAACTTAACAAAGTACAGGAATAAATTTGTTAAAGTGAAGTCATAATTTCACTCGGTAACTTTTCTGTATTATCAACAAAATATATTTTGGACAAAAACTTTATTATGCCAACACTAGTGTTAAAAGTTATTTAAGATGTGTGTTTTACCCATGTCTAAACTGAAGGTCACCCAGTTTGCCTTTGGTAAAGAAATCAGATTCATTCATATATGTATATGCTAAAAATATTTATAAACAAAGATCAACTCAAGCTGAAAGCCGCTGACAAGGAAAAATTTTAGTATTTCAAATTATTGAATTATTGCAAATTACAGAATTTCGGATTATAATTTAACTAAAATATAACCGAGTATTAATTAATTCAGAAGTTTTAAATTTAATTCAAGTGGCGCTAATATACGTACCTATATGTCAAACACTCGATCCAAAAATAAATTACCGGCTTTTTTTTTAAATATAAAAATAACAATGACAAAAACAATATAACTGTGTGCGTCAAGCAACTATGCGACTTTATATTTTTAAAACCACATCATTCAAAATCAATACCATTAAAAAATTCTCCATTCCGTGCAAAATAGTTGGAGAAAAGAATGCAACTTTTCCTCTCTCTCTCTCTCTCTCTCTCTCCCAAGTGTCTGCTTAATATTCTATGTGCGAATAACGCTTCTAGACGTTGGAATAAGAAGAAATTATAATAAAAAATACGTTTTCGGAACAACAAAATAAATGACAACTCAAGCTGCCTGATGATCGAAGTGAATACGAAATTAAGTAACTAAATTAACGAAACCCGAAACAAGTTTTTCCTCCAACACAAAATATATATCATAAATAAATGAAACAAAGACAAAACATGGAAAACGAAAATATCTGACACTATTAAATAACAGAAGAATTTTTATTTTTATGGCAAAATAATTTTTAGTGTGAAAAAGTTATGCAATAAAAAATTAAAGTCAGCAAGTCATTAGACTAAATGCATCATGACTTACAAAAAAATGCATAGAAACGTTTGTAAAGAAATATTAACATGTGAGAGTGCTTAGCTGAATAAAGTCAAAAGACACCGACTCCGCGCTACCATGCAATAACCATTTCATAAACAATATACCTTACTATAATTCCTTTTTTACGCAATTTTCGCGAAAGGATTGCATAAAGATTTACTTATCGAGAATCATGTAAAACCCGGTTATAACATGGTTTTGAAACTCCAAATGGCATATTGTGTTATCCATAATTATCGCACCCTTCTTCTGTATGTTTATTAAGTACTGGGTATACAAACGAGTAAATTGTTACAAAAAAAAAAAAAACAAAACAAAACAAAAAAAAAATGCCCACTAATGTTCGTAAAATTATTTACAAACCGTATAAGCCGCATGTCTTAGTCAAGCTACTGTCCGCTCGATAGATGACTATCCAACAGATTGCACAATTCCCTAGGGCCCTCGAAACTAGGTATAAAGGTTTTTACCTGTACTGACCTATAATGACACTCAAATGATCAAATGACAATCGAGAATCAACTCCAGCTTAACAATAATGATCATTGTTTTTAGCATAATAAAACATTTCTCATTTATATTACAAAAGCTCATTCAGCAAAAATGCATATGCCAAAAATAAGCTTTATATCGACAGCTCCTCATCCATTTATGTTGTTTTCTTGCATGCGATAATTTGAGTTTGCTGTTTGGTAGAATGTGCTAATCAGCAAACTGATTGACGTTTGCAAAATGGTTTTGTTGCTGCAATCATGAAATACGAAGAAAATCAATACTGTAGAACACCTAAAACCCCAGAAAAGTGAATTTTTTTATTTTATTATTCGCTTATAATGAGAAAATACAAATCGAAAGTGTTAAGCCAAGCTATTTTTTGGGGTCACTCAGTGGTTTTGCGTCTTTCCTCGTTTCATGCCTGTTGTCTGTCGTTTTGTTATGATGAGAGACGACATTTACAATTAAATAGGCAATGAAATGCGGAATGCAAACAATGTCAGAGCACCAGTCAAAAAATACATAAATTAAGAAAGGGCGCCAAATGTTAATGCACGCGACAAATTTTAAATGCATAAACACAAAGTTTAAACAACGTCTACAAATCGAAAATGAGAGGCATAGACTATATAGTATCAATTTACTATATAATCTGAAAAAACGGTCTATTAGCTAGCTTTCGATTTGTAGTAGTAGTCTTCGCATTGTTTTTATTTAAGACTACCTGCTTGCGTAATTCCTCTAGACAGCTGAAAGCATCTTATGCCCGCAGAAGCACAAAAAAGTCAGCTCTATAAGAAATGCAAAGTTACAGCGAAAGTATATTGCATGACGTTAAAAGAGGCAAGGCCGTGAAAATTTTGTCGACTTCCTGTGGGTAATCAAAACGACAAAATGCGTGTGGAAATCCATTTGGGAAGTGAACCTGGTAGAGAAAGTGCATAGTGGCCAGCAACTAAAAAAAAAACTGGCAAGGCAGGCAAGACAAGGCAATAGTAAGCCAGAGATACAGGGTTTAACTGTGTAGTATGAGTTATTACGTAATACAACAACGCATTATTTTTAATTAGTTACAGTGCACTAGAAAATAAAAGAGGAGCTACTCAATGTAAATATGCGACACAAGATTGTAATAAAGCGGCGAAGATGATCGAGGCATTTGCTAACCATCTAAGCAGTCATCTTGGACGTCATATTTTTTATTGGGCAGTTACAACACCGACGCCGAGAAGTCTCGACGGCGTTCATTACGGCCTCAACCTGTATCTGTCCGAGCTAATTAGCAAAATTCACGGCCCCCTCGAGCGGGGTGTGAAGGTGCTGGATCACTTACTAACGCTCGAAGAAGACGACTTTAGCGGTCATTGGGGCAGCGCTTATGCGCACAACTATGAACCGGAGTCTCAACTTCCTGACTCTGAAAACGAGGAGCAGCCTCCTGCCGAAGAACACTTGCCTGGATCGTACAATAGTAAGTATAAAATATAAAACTTAGGAACTTAGTCCACCAATATAAAACTGTTTGGCACATTAGTAAGATCATCAGATACGTGTTAAATTTTTCATTTTGGCTATAACGGCTTCGAAACTGGTTTTATGGTATATGCATACTTATATATACTTGTACAACTTCATTGCTTTGTATGTGTGAATCTAAAGAAATAAACAAACCTTCAGTGCGTTGACCAAATCAATTTCAAGTTCATTTTGATGGCCATACTTCCTAACAATCAATATACATATAAAACTGAAATACCTAATATCGAATTTTTAATTAAGTTAGGCAAATGAAATACATAATGCTGTACAAGGTTGTGTTAAAATTTGGGTGTCACGTACGCTAAAATATATTTTATAGGATAGCACAAGTTTGCGAAAGCAGTTGTCTCGTTTCCAATCGGCATGACGGAAATACATATTAGCTGCCGCATTGATGTACTCTATAAACAACGCTCTAAAAAACTTGCAAAACTGATAGGCAGTCAAAATACTCATTATGTCATTTAAATTCAAAACACACGCTTTCAAGCTGCCTGCTATAGCACACGGCAGCACTCCTGCTGTTGATATCGTTTTTGGGTATGGTTAGTTGACAATCGACGTACCACCACAAATTTATCGGTCTGCTTTTCAAAGAAAAAAATACCAATTCTTTCTAGTCGATAAATTAATATCGATACACACATAGATTTTACAAAAACACATCTGTGACTAGTTGAAAAACAAATGATTGTCCGGCAAGAACCTCTAAAATAAAGGCGCAATAGTAAAATGTGCATATTATATATTATTGGGTTGAAACATTTCGATCAGAAATAAATAACCAAATAACAATCGACATACCACTATCAATGTATCGGTCTGCTTTTCTAATGGAAAATACAAATTCTGTCTAGACGATAATTGTGCATCGATACACACAGATTTTACAATGACACAACTGCGACTAGTTAAAAAATAAATGTTTGTATGGCCAGATAAAAGATAAAAGTGCAACAGCGCAGTCTGCATATAATAATATTGTGTTGTAACACTTCGATAAATAACCAAATAACATACGCAAAAGTCACGGCAACTGCAATCATGGCCAGCAGCAGCAATACCCTTAGTAATAATAGTGGCAATAATAATAATGCCTTAAATCGATTCTCATTAAAGTCAAGTAGCAGCAAACGAAATCAAGAATCTATGTCGCACTCGCAGTTAAGCGGTGGTTGGATAAATGGTAAGAAAATTTATTACAATATACTGATGCTGACACTGAAATGCTGAAGCGTCTCTGTAGACATATCGATTTTCCCCAAAAGTGTTATTCGCATTTAAACATACACATGTGTATGTACATATGTATATACTCATGTACACTTGTGATTTTAGTAGAAAATAAGACCAGTATTGTATAAAGTGAAATTATATCTTGTTGATATATTAAAAAATTTTATAAATGGAAGTTACAAGTTTATTATTTACGATATTTATAAAAATTGGTAAATTGCAGTGGAAACACTTAACAATGGCAACGGTCTCTTGCATACACCCCCGCACAATCACCAGCAGCAGGCACATCAACGTGGAGCCGCAATCACCTCCCCAGGGATAAGTTCAGTGGGCGGTTCCACTGATCACAACATACAGATTACGCAGCCCATTAGTGCCCCATCCTCACCACTGGCATCGCCAAGTACTCTAACTTGCGGCAACAGTGGCAATAGCAACTCCACCACATTCTGTTTACCTTCCAGTTCAACTGACATTGCAACAATTGCCTCCATAGCCGCGGTTGCAGGTGGCACTAACAATGCAACAACTTCAACATCCAACAGTGGCAGTGGCTCTTACGTGTGTGCCGCTGGCAGTAATGCCAGCTATGCCGCCGTCGGCGCCTCGAATGCAATCGACACTGCCGACCCAAACTGGCAAGCAAGCAAGGCGACAGTATTGGAGCGCAATGCGGCAATGTTCAACAATGAGCTGTTGTCGGATGTGAGGTTCATTGTGGGTGGTGATTTTGGTGTGTGGCTAATTAAGTAATGTGCAATTGTTAACGATGTTAATGTATGTCGTATATCTTTTTAGATTTCGACCCGAATCAAACAATTCCTGCACACAAATACATTCTTGCCACTGGCAGCTCTGTTTTCTATGCCATGTTTTATGGCGGATTGGCGGAAAACAAGGAAGAAATCAAAGTGCCTGATGTAGAACCAACGGCTTTTCTTACACTATTAAGGTACGTCCCAAGACCATCGCTTGTGGCACAATTATTAACCGCTCACCTCAATTTTTAATAATTTGCAACAGATATCTATACTGTGACGAAATCAAACTAGAGCCTGAGCACATATTGGCCACGTTATACGCTGCAAAAAAATATATTGTTCCACATTTGGCGCGTGCTTGCGTTAACTACCTCGAAGTTAAGCTGACGGCAAAAAACGCCTGTCTACTTCTTAGTCAATCGCGCCTTTTTGAGGAATCCGAACTGATGCAGCGCTGTTGGGAAGTGATCGATGCCCAGGCCGAGATGGCAGTTAAATCGGAAGACTTTGTTGACATTGACCTGAAGACGTTTGAATCAATCTTATCGCGTGAAACTTTAAATTGCAAAGAGATACACTTGTTCGAGGCCGCTCTCAATTGGGCTATAAATGCTTGTGAAAAAATGAGTATCGACGAAACATCACAAAACAAACGGCGAGTGCTAGGTCACGCGCTCCATCTGATACGCATACCGACCATGAGTCTAGAAGAATTTGCGAATGGCGTAGCTCAAACTGGCATACTCACATCCCAAGAGACAATTGATATGTTCTTACACTTTACAGCGAAAGAAAAGCCCAGCTTGGGTTTTCCTACGAGAACACGTGCAGGACTTAAAACTCAAGTTTGTCACCGTTTTCAGTCATGCGCCTATCGTTCAAACCAGTGGCGATATCGGGGACGCTGTGATTCCATACAATTCTCGGTAGATCGAAGGTACGTAATATTAAAACATTTAAGTTTACTAGATGCTCATTAATATAATTTTATTTATT
The DNA here is from genome assembly GCA_035046325.1 of Drosophila niveifrons. Lineage (NCBI taxonomy): Eukaryota > Metazoa > Arthropoda > Insecta > Diptera > Drosophilidae > Drosophila > Drosophila niveifrons. The sequence goes on from JAWNOC010000046.1 coordinate 24,465,859, forward strand.
TAGAATTTTCATCGTAGGCTTTGGTTTGTATGGCTCTTCCACTGGAGCTGCAAACTATAACGTGAAGATAGAGCTAAAGCGTCTAGGGCGCACTTTAGCCGAGAATGATACAAATTTTTTTTCGGATGGTTCAAGCAACACTTTTCATGTATTTTTTGAGAATCCCATCCAAATTGAACCGGAATGCTATTATACGGCCTCTGTTATACTTGACGGAAACGAGTTGAGCTTTTTTGGCCAGGAAGGAATGTCTGAAGTACTCATGGGCAACGTTACATTCCAATTTCAGTGCTCTTCAGAGAGTACCAATGGCACTGGCGTGCAGGGTGGACAAATACCTGAACTAATATTTTATGGACCCACTACTGTTGTTACTGCACTGAATTCGCCCATCAACTCAGTAAGCCCTGCGATTGCAGGATCTACTCAGGCTATTTCTAATGGTAGCGGGGTCTCTTCTGATATTGGAAGTAGCAACAATACCAATAATGGCCCAAATGAAACGCTTTTAGTGAACAACGTCCCAACAAGCAACGGTGATGGAAACAACACTTGATGCGCGCAACTATACTGCGCTGAATGGCAAGGCGCCTGCTACTATCGACAGCAGCTGCATCATCATAAGAGCTACAACACACATATAATAGGAACTCATGGGGTTTACAGTGCAATGCATCTAAACAAATTGGAGGTTTAGAAATGCTAAATTAGCATTATATATGTAGTTATCATACCAATAATACCATACTGTCCTAAGTAAAAGAAAACTATTTTTCTTTGTTAATGATGCACAAGTCATACGTAAATCCTGTATATATGTTCTTCGTGTTTTTATTTTATATTTTTGGAGCTATAACAGTAATTAGGCAAGAGAGCGACATGTAGGTGCGACACCATATCTATGTAATGAAATAAACTGCTGTTTTTAAAGTACATAGATCTAAATGCAAACACATCTCTTGGTAAATTACACTTTTAAATCTAAAACGTAATTTCAAAGATGATTAACAACTACTTATAATCGCAGAAAAATATAAAACAAATATTTGGTAGGGTGAAGCTTAAACTTATAAAATCGTATAAGTAATTAATCATTCAATGGGCAATCAATCAATATAAGAATAACAAATCTACGAAAAATATGCCAAAAGCGCCACATTTAATGAGAATCTAAGATGTTCAAATTTGAAAGCCATGATAAACATACATACACCTACATATAAACAAACATTAAAGATAGATTTATCTATCAGAATAGAAAGTTGCTTTAACGTAAAACCCAATAATAAAATTAATTTTTAGGTGACGCCGATTTCTACATTAAAAGCACATTTATGAAATTCTAACAGATTGATAATATAAGAAATTATTTTCATTCCATGACTATTAACAATTAAATCGCATTCGATTATTTCTATCAAATATACATAATAAATAATAAAACCAACAGACCAATATCGGCTGCATGAATACATATGGGCGAGCTTGGTTCACTGAATTTGTATGATGCCAGGATTGTAAAATATTTTAATGATCAACTTGAATACACCTATCACTATACTATAACAAACAACTCACCTACAGATGGTATGTTAATACACAAAGCATGTGACAGCTTCAGATAGGTGCGTCCAAGTTCGTACGAGCAAATTTGTTGGACATCGCTGATATCGATAAGTAGATCTGCAAAATAAAAACACTTCGGATAAGTTATGAGGAAGCAAAGATATTAAGTAGAGCCTATATAATCCAACTTACGTGAAGTGCCCTCAGTGCGGCATGTCATGTAGACGCAAGCTGCATAGATGTGAGTGCTCTTCCGGCCACGGGTTAAGTGACGACTTAGGGCCATTTTGAAGAAATTAAGTGCAGTATCTGCATAGTGTTGCGTTAGCTGGAGTTGCTGGCAAAGCAGTGTGATGTCCTTCTTTGCTTTCTTGATCGTGACCTCTCGCGATTCTGTGCCGGAACCCACTTGAAATTTTCCATAGCCATAGTTGGTTGCACCTCCCGAAGACTCTGCAGAAACAAACTGTCCAATGGCGGCGGCACCATGACCCAACTCTTCAAACTGAACCTCTGATACAATAAGAGAATCCTCAAGTACAGATCCGCAATTCATGCAGACTATATGGCAAGAAATCAAAATTTTCATAAGCATTAGTTTATATTGCATATTAAATTAATTACGCCTACCGCGGTCACCACGCGCATTGTCTTCTTCGATTTCATTCGAATTACAATTGCGGCACTTTAATCCAGTCGACATCGTGTTCTTCTACTTATAAATGTAATTACATATTTTCCAGCAAACCAACAAATATAAATCACATGGAAAACTCCATTTGTCAGTTTAATTCATATTTGTAATGTCCAAATTGTTTAAACTACTTAAATGTCGCACTCAGTGTTGCAGTAGTCTAAAATAATCTGTGTATTGTGAATTACGTTGACCAGAAATATCGCATAATTTTACTGCTCAAAATAGTGCCAAGCCTATCAACTTCATTATTGATGAAAGCTAGAATAAACAGAATTAATTTTTTTTTTATAAATTTGAACAAACTTTACAGTTAACTTTATATATAAGTTTATATGAAATATATCATAAAAATAATTGATTTACGAATACAATAGCGATATACAAATTAGCAGCGTACCAATCGCGATAATAAAACAACAGTGTTGTTACAACAGAGAGGCATCGAGTGTTTCACAACTTTCCAACACTAGAAACACATTTGTTGAAAAAAAAAAGACGAAAATCTGAAAGCAGGCCAGGCGACATTTAGAACATTGTAAATTTGTAGGTCTTACATAGTAAAAGCATTTTTATGAATATGGCTGACGGTGATAACGCAATGGCGAAAAATCGGGAACCCAAATTAACAACTGGTATGCAGATAATTCCTGGCGAGATGGTGGCATCAATTGAAGAAATTGTGATGATCGACCCCGAATGCTATGAACTCGATTTGAATCATCGACGCATAGACAAACTGGAGAATTTTGAGCCTTTAATTAATATTGAACGATTATATTTGCGCTGGAATCTCATTAAGAAGATTGAGAACTTGGAAATGCTGAAGAATCTTGTAGAGCTGGAGCTTTACGATAATCAGATTACAAAAATTGAGAATCTTGATAAACTGGAGAATCTGGAGATTCTGGACCTCAGCTTCAACCGACTGACCAAAATCGAGAACTTGGACAAACTTCTGAAACTGCAAAAATTATATTTTGTGGCAAATAAAATCAATTTCATTGAAAACATTGGCATATTAACCAATCTGACGATGCTAGAACTTGGAGACAACAAGTTAAAAAAGATTGAAAATATCGAAAGTTTGGTGAACTTGCGTCAGCTATTTCTAGGTAAGAACAAAATAGCGAAAATTGAAAATCTCGATACTTTAATAAACCTTGAAATATTGAGTCTTCAAGCAAATCGAATTATTAAGATTGAAAATTTGGAGAAGCTAACTAACTTGAAAGAGCTGTATATATCAGAAAATGGTATTGAAATCATTGAGAATTTGTCCGGCAATAAAAACTTGGACACACTCGATCTAGCCAAGAATAGATTAAAGACAATAAGCAATTTGGAAGCACTAGAGCAGCTAGAGGAAATATGGTTGAATGATAATAGTATCGATAACTGGAAAAATCTGGAAGTGTTGAAGATAAACAAGTCGCTACAAACAATCTACCTTGAACACAATCCAGTGGCTACAGATGTCCGCTATCGCTCCAAATTGCGTGACATTTTACCCCATCTACAAAAAATTGATGCCACTTTGTGTGTAATGCCAGGTGCACAATCATAATTAAAATCCAAAAATATAAAAGGCGCTGAGTATAACTAAGCGTTTACAAATAAATTATACATTTAAATAAATTTCCAATTATCTTATCACTGTGGAATAATTTGGATATATTTTCTTATTTATTTAAAAACATTTCTTGTATTGCTCAAATATCAATGGTATAGTAGTTAGAAAAATAAGCTTTCTTCATTAAAATACAGCTGTCGAAATATGTACTTATTATTGAACATAATTTCTCCTTTGCTTAAATATTAATGGCATAGTAATCAGAGACATTGACCTGATGTGGTCCACCATAAAAGTCCAGCACAAATATGTTTTGAATATCCAGTTCACAAAGGTAAAATTGATGGTCTAAAAATTAGTGGGATATTAATTATTTTTCAGATGTTAAGTATTCGGTACTATACTGATTATCCACTTTTCAGCTGCCGGGTGACGATCAATAAACACGCTTAGTGAGGAATTGTACTTTGGTGAATCTGTGTCCATCTGTTAAATTTGGCAAAGTATGTATGTAATATAAAGAGTAATAGATCTTCGTAACAGACCTTTAATACTTGTCCACTAAGCAGAGCACGCGCACAAGTGGGCTCCATTGGATCTTTATTATAGTTTTTGCAATTTAAGGTTTGTTCATCAGTAAACGTGAAAGTCACTTTGTTATTGCTTTGCCAATCCTTTCCCGTAAAATCCAAATCGGTTAGCAAAAAGCGAATAACTCCTGTAGAAACCTTTTGTTCGTTATTGTCATCAATCGAGATAATATTAACAATGGGATAGTCTTTCACGTAGTCATTTGTAGAAATTGTGCCCACAGATGCCCAATTTGCACGATGAACCAATTCACGGACTATCTTGGTATGATTCAATTCCGATTCTCGTTTAAACTCGGCTATAATCTGAGCATCCTGAAGTGCCGAGTAAGCTTGCGTATATGACACTAACAATATGGTAATCACTGAGGGCAGCAGCATTATCTCCTTTAAATTGCAACTGGAAAACAACTATAGAACGTTAATGCCTGTAATGCACACTGGAGTAATTAGCTCCTCGATGGCCTTTAAATACTATTCGGAATGCTAAAATATATATAAGCATATATATTGCGCTTTTCAAAAAATAAACAGCTATAGACAAATTAACACGTTAACCATACGCTTTTGTTAAATGGCCCTTGCACCGCGTTATCGCAACAACCAACAATACATTTATGTTATCTCTCACCTACTAATACAGATGTATGCTTTTGCAAAAGAGCTTTTAAGCTCTATGTTATCAATTTCAATTTAACAATGAAAATTAACATTTCGTTTATTTCGATGTTATGGTGATTGCTGAAAACTTTACAGTCAAGTTTCTCGATTACTTTCTTTAATTTAAATGAATTTGAATGTCTCTGTTTTACTCACATTTAGCATTCTGTTTATTTTCTTTTTTTTAATGAGCTTTCATATTTACATAGGTTATTCAATACATCTACAGCTATGTAGAATTGTTTATATACACAAATGTCGACCACCCTTGAATGTTATGATAATAATAATATAATAAATTATAGTTGCGACAAAGGTGTTCATTTTAATCGATATGTTTACTTTTCGTTCAATATTTTAATAATTAGAGTGAAGTATTTAAGTTTAGCTTAGATAACTATGCATTTTAGGATCTGAATATCATTCATTCCTAGGAAGAAATCAAAAGTTAACAGATTTTTAATATTTGTTGTTTTTTTTTAAACTCATTATTGGTCAACAATAGCAAACATATGTATTAACGAATGCATCTTTGTATATTGTTTGCAAACATTGGTAATTCTTTTTAATTTTCATGAGATTACCATTGGGTACGACTTTTAGTTTTAGTACACCACTAAGTTAATGTGTCATACTTACAGTCTACCATCAAATAAACGAACTATACACATCAGCAATATAGGTTGCTTTTTTCATTAATGTTTTGTAATGTGCATGAAGTAAATGAATAAATAATTTATATTCATGTATCTACATATATACTCTTAGTTTGTATTCGTTAAATTATATTTATATATTTTTATTAAAAGTTTAGAGTCCATTTATCTTGGAAAACTCAGCCAATTTTTTATTAGTAAAAAATAAACCGTAAAATATAATTAATTTTGAGCTCCTTGAATATAACTCTCAGTTATGTTTCAGTAAAACAGTCATGGGTAAAACTTTTTAAATCACGCAAATTTTTGAAGGAAAATTGTGTTAATTAATGCAAATGAATGTAAAAAATTAAGGGAAACAAATGCCTACTCGTGAAGTTGCAAGTGACACCTTAACGCACACAAACCATTCATAAATTTACATTTTTTTTCGACTAGGTAACTTCGAGTATTTAGCTTACATGGAATGTATGTATGTTAACAATAGTTTACTTCCAGTATATACTATTGGTTTGCTGACTCGCATTTCGCCAAAAGCAAATAAATTTGTATTTAAGTACATATTAAGTTATGTATTTTTGTTATTCATGAAGCATATCTTTTCTATATACACATAAATTTAATGCATATTACTTGCCTTATCCACTAAACAATGTTCTTTAAATTTTAATACAATTACTGTAACACTGATATATATATACCTATATAAAAGTTGGTTTTAACTATGCTATAGTTATACATTTTTCTCAAACAATTCCTTGGCGTTTGTTTTTCATGTTTTATGATTAGCATTTGCTTTAGCGGGGGTATAACGGCTATCAATTTAGAGATTAGGTTGATACTACACCATAGAAAGCTTCAATTTAATTGTTTATGACTAGCTTAATGTAAAAATATCGATCGAAAACCTACTCGACAATACATTTCGAAGTGAAATAATTAAAAAATATATGTAAAAATAAGGTGAAATAAATCGGGGCAGTATTACAATACACGGGACATTGGTATATTTTAAAGCTATTATCGGCTTGACAATACACTTCACCCCCATCGGGAAAGATATTAGTTTTAGTACACAAGGCTAAACGTGCAACGTTAGCGTAGCTCGCTGGCCCCTCTATCTGTTTGTGTGTGATGCGTCTGCTGCAACGTCTGTAGCTCGTACTGTTAATAACAGTTACTGCCCACATAGACGGTTCGCCAGACGCCGTCAACATCTCACATTTGCCGGTAAGGTGAATGCATTTTAAGCCACTGCAAGACCAAGGAGGGTCCTCCAGCTTGAATCTCTGGGGGAATAGTGCCGAGTGGGCACTTATCAATATTTAAATACTTTAGGTTTTGACATAATGCCAGCTCAAATGGTAACTTTTCCAAGCCTGGATTTTGATTTATATAAAGGTTCTCCAGGCTTTCCAGTGAACCAATTTCTTCTGGCAGAAACTGCAAATTGTTTTCGCTAACAGATAGGTGTGTAAGATTGCTCAAGTGACCAATGCTACGTGGCAGCATGGTTATCTGATTAGTTTGCAATATAAGCCGTTGCAGTTCATGCAATAAACCAATCTCATGCGGCAAGACTTCGATGCGATTCTCTTCTAGATCCAAAATTCGTAGCTTGCGCAAATTACCAATTGTGTTGGGTATCTTTTTGAGCATGTTGTTGGAAAGAATAAGTATTTCCAGGTTTTGCAGGTTCATTATATCATCTGGTAGTTTTTGCAGTGCATTAGTGGCCAAATTGAGTTCAACCATGTTAATCCAGGTGCCTACATCTAATGGTAAAGCAGTTAGCATATTCTCCTTCATATTTAATTTTGTTAGGCCCTTAGCTCGTGAAAATATACCATAGGGTATTTTGTCGATACGATTGTGCTCTAGATTAATGCTATACGCATTAGTGAATTGCGCTGGCCCCCCTGTCGGATAACTGGTGAATTGATTACGTGACAGCGTAATCGTTGTCAATGCACTCAGACTAGCAAGAATTCCATCTGGCAACTGGGTAATGCCGTTGCCCTCAACATTAAATTCATCCATGCACTTGCAGTTCTTTAAAGAAATGGGTACACAGCTTAGCCGATTATATCGTAAACCTAAACGTACCAGACACTTCAAATTACCAATACTATCGGGTATGTCGAGTAGCTCATTGTGCTGAAGATCAAGTGCACTTAGATTTACACAATTGCCAATATCATCCGGTAAGTGCTCCAAATGGTTATGAGATACATCAAGTGTAGTCAAATTTACTAGCGCGCCAATAGCACACCCCAACTCCTTGATTTTGTTCTCACGCAAACTCAACATAGTTAGGTTTACTAACTGACGCAGCTCATCTGCCACTGTTGTGATTCTGTTGAAACGTAGATACAAAGTGGTCAGGGTGAGCAGTTTATAGATAACCGGTGGAATTTCAGAAAGTTTGTTGTGTCTCAAGTCTAACACTTTTAGTTGCGTGCAGTGCTTCAACGATTCCGGCAGCGATGTTAGCGAATTTTCATTTAGAGCCAAATTTCGCAAATTCACTAGACACCCGATCTCCGGTGGCAACTGTCCAATTTTGTTGCTATATAAGTAAAGCTCAGTAAGATGCACACATTCCCTGACCGTAGAGGGAAGAACGGTGATGGAGGATTTACTGAGGTCCAAACGCTTAATACCTAAAATGATTTGCAAATAATGAAATAATGTTATTATAATGATCAACTAATTAAATTTACCTTCATCGCGGCAACGTTGCAACGCTTTTATAACATCTTGATCTGCTTGAATATTTTTAACAATTTTTTTAGTAGTTGGCTTGGGTTTATTTGATTCAGGATGCTTCACTGTCACCATCTTGGGACGTGTCTCGGGCGGCATAACTGTATTGTTTTCGTTGTGTGTTAGGCTCAGATCGCTGTTAAATCCGGTTGATGGATCTCGGGCTCCGCTAATGACTCCTCCTCCCCCTCCACCACCAAAGCAGTGCGTCGCTTCAGACTGGCCGCTCCCGTTACTTTCGGTGTTCCCTGTAGACGATAGTGATGTAGTTGATGCAGTCGCACCAGCCGAGGAGCACAAGTTCATAATTTTGCCCAGTCTTGCGGTACACGGCGGCAATGTGTTGCCCAGATGAATGCCAACAGTAAGCGATTAGGAAATCGTAGGTATTGCCTGAATAGAAATATTAAAATATAATCATTGTGTTTTAGCTCTATAGATAACGACCGACCACACCCATATACATATACAAAATGCACATATACATATGTCAAGGTTAGACGAAAATCCCAACCAAAGACATCTTATTGGACCTAAGGTATTAAAGAACGCCAAGTAAGCGTTTAAAAATACTATTTCAACAATATAAGATTGCACCCCGCGTAATAACATAATCGTTATATCGTAATACATGCCTTTTGAAAGATAAGGCTTTTGTATTATTTGCCACTCCTTTTTTATTATTTATCATTTTTTGCTTGTGTTGAGGGCTTATTGCTCTCATGATCTTTTACACGTTCTACTACTGAAGTAATAAATCTGCACTCTTCTAACAGGGTTATATGTCGCATACTACATATTTTCTCAAGCATATTAAGGGTAAGAAGTAAACTTTTATAATAGCACTTATAATTGTATATAACATGTTATAAGGATTTCTGTCAATTTTATATTGCAAAAGTTACAGTAAAACACATCAATGTTATAAGTTCTTTTCAAATTACGTATCGCACCGGTATAAACATAATCAACCTATTGCACAGAACTTACACGTTTCTAACAAGAAGCCATTATTTATAAATTGAAATATTTAAAATTATTTATTTAAATCGTCTCGCTATATTTTTGTTTTTAATAATTCAATACAAATTAAAAGAACATTAAAGCCCGTGTGGCAACTGAGGGACCGTGATTTAAATTTGTAAATTGACTGTTTTACGCCAACAAAATATACCAATACATATTACTTCTATAAAAAGCAGCTGGTAATAATTAAGCAAGAATATTTTTAGCATGTTAGAAACATATATAACGTCAAGCAAAATTTGTAACGACGTTTTTTTTTATTGATCTTCTAAAGTACAGACAACATTTGTATTGCTCTACTAGAACACTCAATTGCACGAGTTTAATTACATGCAAATTTTCATACTGTCTGGAATATTCCATATTTGGTCACACTGCAAACCATTTACAATCATAGTATGGTAACACTCGATATTTTCAAAAGCAAAAGCATTTTATTTTAACTATATTTTATAAATTTGTTTATATTCATTTTTGTTTTTTTATTACTTTACTTGTAAGCATAAATGGTAATGAAAATCGACTATAGCATTTCAAGCTTTTTTAAATCAGAGTTTATATATTTATGTTATATACGTATGTATGTAAAAATGTATATAACACCATGTGAATACATAAATGTAAATACATAAAAAGGCTTCAATATGGTGTATTGGGATAGTAAGAATTTGCATGCACTGAGCGTTTTATATAAAATCATTAAATTCTAGTTATCGGATATTTATGTTTGTTCTCTTATATAAATGTATACATATGTATTCAACTAGAAGTGTATGTGCATGTGTGAGCGTATGTATATCTAGTTGAATGTATAAAAACAGAATTTTGATTTAAAAAATATTAGTAAAAAGATTGTTGCATACATTTTCACATTTATGCATTAGACATACATACATAAAACATTTGGAATTGAACAAACAAATATGTTATACATACATATGCATGTATGCACATATATATGTATTTAGTATATATTTGTGTAATTATATTATTAGTAGTATGTAAATTGTCTGTACACCTAAGACTGAAAAACAACTAACCTGGTAATGAACTTGCCACTTTAGGAGCTGTAATTATTTTGAGTCTTCCGCGTTCACTTTGGTAGCTCTTTTATAAATTTTGACCTGGCCAAACACACTTTTACTATACGTTGTTCTGGTCTAGGTGCATACACATACATATGTCTGTGGATACATACATTCAAATATGTTAAACACTCAGTTTCCGAACTTAACTTAAATGCTGGTGTTAACGTTTGAAATATTTGTATACTTGATGTTTTAGAATCGGCAAGTTATCTTTTAAATTTAATTAATTATATTTTGATTATGCTAATATAATTTACTCAGAGGTTTCACATAAAAACATCAGCACGAATGTGATTATATGTAGGTATGTACGTTAGTACATCTTGACGATTTTAAGCCATAACCATTGTTTGCAACGCATGCGCCGTAGATTGTAGCGCCATCTAGTGGTATTTTCATATTGCATCCATGTCGCTTTTAAAGCTCTAACTTTCGTAAATCTTCATTGCTAATAAATTCGCATGCCTGTTGAGATATGATTCGATAGTCTATACAAAAATTATTAATGCTTAAAATTGAACCTTTGAGTTTAGTGTTACTTACCTTTTTGGTACTTGCAATTATACATTCGCATCACACAACTGCTGGCAAACGTTCGCAAGTATCCATTGTGGAATCCACAAACAACGCGATATCCTGTAGGACACACATCGTGACATTTATTTGGCACTGGAAAAATATGACTTCAAATTTAAAAATGCCGATGTTCTTGCATGTCATCTAATTGCTTAACCTCCTATTGTGGATAACTGTCCATATATAATACTTAAACCAGTCAAAAATAGAACGACTGTTAGCTTATAATCAAAAGTTTGTGCACTTTTCATTCTAGGGTTATGACTTTCTCGCTGTATGAAATTTTTTAATAATGACTGAATTAAAGTATTCAAGTATAGACTCTTTACGTGAATAATAATTATTTGTATTTTGCATATTTGCTTTCAAAAATTGTGTCAATATTATTTTAATTTATAAAAATACTTCATATCTGGCAACTGTTGTGCTCATGTACTACCTTTTCGTTCAAATCGTCGAATGGATATACATACATACATGCATGGGTATGTATATAGCTCACGTACATTTTTTCACTTATTATTGGTGCTCGTTTAAGTTTAATTCCACAGGTTTTACATATGTACAATATACATAGGACACTGAATTAATGTGTTTATTGTACCCCAAGTCAAACTTGCATATGGGCAAATCCCAGAAAAAGTCCACCAGCGACCAATTTTTAAATTTCACATTTTGTAATGTTTCTTTATATGGAACATTAAAGTAGATATGGCATTTTAAGAATTGAAAGCAAAAAAGAAATTTCGATCATTATAAATGCACAAATTTGTATCAAACTCAATTTTATTTCTAATTTTCATAATTTTACTTAAATTTGTGCTCTGCGCACACCTTCAAATCCCTATTGTATTCTTTACAATTTTTCGCCTCTGCTTGGGCTCACATACAAATCAAAAGTAAATCACGTTGAAATAATTGTAAGGCACATTTTTGAATATAATATATATATATATATATATATAATATATATTTTTGTCTTATGTTAATGCCAGCGGAAAAAGTGTAGCGTGCGACACGTAGCGTGCGACACGTAGCGACACAATGGGTTTACGGCTTTGCTAAAAATCTATAAACATTATTAAGACCAAACGATCGGTTTTTGCCTTCTAATATTCTTAACTTTCTTTAGGATATTAACTTTCATAGGGTTTATTTTGCAGAATTCGCTAAAAATTGCGTTTGAAATGAAAATTTTAAAACTAACTTCCACTTTATGTAGCGTGCGACACGTCACAATTTTATTAATTATTTTCAAAACAGTGACTCCAGTGAAATTGAATCTTATACCCTCTGAAAGTACTCTCAATTCACTCTAAACACATAACAAAAGTTTACGGTAAATCTTTTAAAAACCCCCCAAAAAATTGATTTTCATTTGCTAAAATCGTGCGAATGTAGCGTGCGACACGTGGGATTTGCCCATATGTAGTTTATGTTTCTGTTTGTATGCCTCTGTTTAATTGTGTTTGTGGGCGGGTAACACAAATTTCGCAGTCAAGCACTTTTGCCAAAAGCTAATTAAGCTGCAAAGCTTGCAATTGCAAATATTGCATATTTCGTTAATAGAATGGGTTAATTACTGCAAAAAACTGTAAGCTGTTATTTAAAAAGTAGTTTCAAACAAGCTTAGTTTATCTGTAACTTGCAATGGAGATGTTTCAAATTTTGTCATTGCTATTCTGCGAGCTACTTATTTTATTTCATACGACAGTCGCTTTTCGTATGCAGCAAACTTCTTTAAAAGCAATGGTCAGCCAAAGATCTCTAAGTTTTTCGGTATCAGGTGAAATTCAAATTTCTCTAAAAACTCGTGATAATATGGAATATTATGGGCGTATTGGTATGGGAACACCTCCCCAAATCTTCAATGTGCTTTTTGACACCGGCTCAGCAAACACGTGGCTACCTTCTAGCAACTGTCTTATTATCAATTCCGCTTGCCAGCTACATAATCGTTACAAAGCAAACATGTCCTCAACTCATAGAAGAATAGGCCGTAACTTCACTTCTGTCTATGGAAACGGGAATGTAAGTGGCTATCTTTCTCAGGACATATTACTATTGGATGGGGTTGAGCTAAATGGCTTGATTTTTGGCGAAACATTGCGACATTACCAGCCAATGTTTATCGACACGAAATTTGATGGCATTGTTGGATTAGGCCTTGGCCAGCTTGCTTGGAAAGATTCTATCCCCTTTGTTCAACTGCTCTGTCAACAGAACCTTATCAAAAAATGTCTGTTTTCGGTTTATCTAAGGCGAGCGACTAGGGACCACTTCGGTGGAAATATCAAATTTGGAACGATCGATGCTCATAAATACAAAGGGGTACTTCACTACGTACCACTTTTGGAAACTGGATACTGGCAGTTTCAGATGTCTGGTGTATTCGTGGGAAGCAAACAAATCGAGGATAACGTGAATGCTATTTTAGACACGGGGACATCGCTAATTTTGGTGCCGCATCGAGTATTTGACAAGTTACATGAAACCATTGGTGCTAAGGTAGAAAACAATAGTTATGTACTGAGTTGTGAACGAACCAAATTACCAAATGTTGATCTCCGTATTGGGGGGAAAATGTATTCGATTAGTTCTGAAAACTATATTGTTGAATTGGGAACTTTAAAGACAAAAATTTGCACAAGCGCTTTTATACCAGTTTCCTTAGATTTCTGGGTACTTGGCAATATTTTCCTAACACTATTCTATAGTGTTTATGATGCAGAAAATAAACGTATTGGATTGGCTGAAGTCGTGGGAGAGTCAAATTAATATATTAATCGCCATCGTTAGTGAAAAAAATTGTTATTATATACATTTACTATAAGTAAAGTACTGTATATTGTAAAATATTTGTATTATGCTTTGCGTTATCCAACACAAATACTTAAAGGCAAAAAGAAATTAAATATTTGAAAAGATTCGTTTTTTTTCGTACGGGTATGAGCAAAACAAATATTTTAACTATGCAGATCATTAATATATGTAGAGTCAGTCCTGTTACTCTATTTACATAGTATACACAAATTACCCATTTTTTGTATATGTTACATATTTCTTAAAATCCTTTAATTTCAAAATATAGATGCTACAATTGATAAGAAAGGTTAATAAACTTATTTGATATAAATCGGTGAATGACATAATACTAACCACTTAGCTACTCATTGCTTTTAGTTATAATCTTTAATCTGCATAATTTTGACGCCTAATGTCGTTTATGCGGGAATAAATTTCCAAGAATCTTTACAAAATGTGAATGACGTATGCCGTTGGAATTTACAAATATGATTAACATGTTAATGAACTTATTTGATAAAATCAGTGAATGACCTATTAACCACTTAAAAATACTAATCTTTGCTTTTAGTTGCAATCTAAAATCTGTTTACATTTATCGCATACTGACTGAAAGGTTTAGAAGGAATAAATATGTAAAGACTTAAAAGGGTTTCAATTGTTATTAAAATTAAACAAGTAAGAAAGCTACAGTCGAGCGTGTTCGACTGTGGAATACCTACTACCCTTTTCGAATAAAAGCAAAACATTGCTGTATTCTTCTCAAAATATACCAAAAATACTAAAACATACAAAATGGTATATTTGAAACAAGCTTGATCTCCTTCTATCTGTTACATACCTTTTCTGCCGGCACAAAGTTATAATACCCTTTTACCCTATGAGTAGCGGTATAAAAACTTTAAACGTTATAGCCAGAGACAGATCGACTTTGAAACCTGAATAGTAGTATAGTATAACCATCAGACATCAACTACCTAATGGATTAATTTAATTCAATAACCTTTAAAATGTATATGTGTAATAATGTGTTTAGGATGTGTGATTCATTATTATTTTATTATTTTGAACAAATCAAAAATCAGTTGAAAAGCGAACAAGGCTTACAAATCGTTTGGAATCTCAACTATAAAAGTGTTGTATTGCGCCTGGATGAGCATCATTTGCAAACCAAACCATAATTTACACATTGCTCTAGTATTAGGTGGCGGAATTTAACACTAATACTAAAAATGTTATTCATTCATGTAATCCTGATAAGTTGTCTCTTATATGGGGTTGTGGCTCATCCTCCAGCTTCATCGTATCCGATAGCGACTGGCAAGGCACCTGCCGGGAATAAAGGCAGTGGATCTGGTCTTGCGAATTCCTATTTACCTCCACCTAGGAAAGTAGGACATACAATTGCAACTGTCAATGCTGCTAAACCAGCTGTACGCCAAACTACGAGCTCAGGACTTTCACCTTCCAATTCACCCTCAATTAATCGTTTGGCTGGTGTCCGTCCAGCGACTCCAGCACATGGGTCATCTGTTCCAAGATTAACTAAGCAGAAACCAATTCCGGTAGTAGCAGGCTCCAACTTAATTACAGCATCCGCAGCCGGAGCACGTCGGCCAATTAAAGGCGAACGTCCCACTGCCCAATATTCTGGACGTGGTGTTTCACGATCAACTGCACGGATAGTCAAAGCAGGGGCACCTAAAACCATTTCATCAACCGGAGTCGGGGCACACCGTATAATCACTAGCGGCCGTAAACAAAGTGCCAAGAGGATTGGAGTTTCAGGCGCTTCTGGCCGTCGGATTGTTGGGGCGCATGCTCCTTATTAAACGTTTTGTGTAATTGAATTTCCAGCTATCATTGAAGCATTAACCACAGCTCATAATTTCGAATATGAATCTAAAAAGCATAATTATTTTTCTTGTATGATAAAATAAACTCCAAAAACACTGTATTAAAATTAAATTGTTTTTTTACCTCAATTTAGTTATTCCGAGTTTTTTAAGCAGAGCTAATAAATCTGGTACACTTTTAGCCCTCATTCGATAGCTCTTATATGATCCTACTCAAAAATTATCCTCCCAAAATAAAACACTTTTGTAGTGCGAGCATCAACATACGGTACTTAGAAGTCTAACCAAATATGTAAGCCTCCACCTCTTAAAACTTTATTCAGAGAGATTGGTATTCATATATTGGTTTTCATATGGATAGATAAAGCGCAAATTCTAATTCTTTTCTCTTTGTGGTGGACCAGCACATAATACGGCAATGTATTTTAAGTTACTGAAGTCGTTTAATCTGCTTATACTCAAAAATAATACAAAATTTATATATATTTTACACTTATTTATAATATTTATTTTGTTTGTCTTGGATCACTTAGCGTATATTAAATAAAAATAAATAATATTTTAGTTACAACTGCTTACGTTTTTCATTTCTTTTTTTATACAAGCTTCCCATCATGGTAGAAGCGTATTATAACTTGTAGACCTACAGGAAAATAGGCAAAAAGAGTCATCTCCTACCATGTACTCTATATATGCAACATAAAGCCTTTGGTAAACTCTAGTGTTTTTTTTTTTAAATATTGATGTCGTTTATATTTAGAATGTGTTTATATAGAAAATATGTGAGGGTATCTTACAGTCGAGTAGACTCGTCTGCAGCTTTCTTACTTGTTTTGGAATATTCGTAATTGTTACGAATGGGCATGACCTCATTATTCTATAAAATATTAATATTTAATTTGTTAGTATGTGTATCTAATGTAATTAACTTATGTATATGACCTCATTATTAAACGATGTATGATTATTTTGGTATGAAGGCATTCTAATGAATTTCATTCCAATTTAATTTATAATAAATAATGTAATATCAGTCGAAGAACGTAATAGCTTGAGCTTTTGAAGATTCAACTATAAAAGTGCTGAAATTCAACTGAAACAGCATCATTTGTCAACAGAGCTGCCTTTAAGACATTTTTCCATATTGAGTTTTTGATCTTAATACGATACTAAAAATGGCAATTTCTTACGTTCTTTTGCTGAGTTGTATTGTATATATAGTTGGCGCTCATCCTCCAGCTTCCTCGAAGCTTTCACCAGGTGGAGCTGTAAGCCGCCCGTCTCCTAAAGGACCTGTCATTGCCCCAGCTGTGAACAAAACCCCTGTAGTTGGACCAGCTATTTCCTATTTACCCCCATCTAAGGAAGGTGGCCAAACTTCTGGACCCGCTAGATCTGCTAAGCTAGGTGTGAACCAAGTTTCGGTGTCAGCGTCAGCGTCAGCATCAGCATCTACCAATTTATCATTAACGAAGAGTGTGGTTGGTGTCCCTTCATCTGTACCCGCGCCTCGCGGGTCGGTCGTCAGTCGTCCGACTGCCCCATATCCAAGATCGACAGTACAGAAACCAATTGTCGCAGGAGCAGGACCGAAACCAAAAGTCGGATCAGGTCGTCCAATCAAAGTCGGTCGTCCAGCTCAGCCAATCAATGCCGGAAAACCAATTGCCCATACTCCTCTTCAGAAGCCGATTGTCGCCGGAGGAGCCCCTAGACCAATTTCATCATCGGGAGTCAGCCCACAGCGCAGAATCGTCAGCGGCAGCAAGCAAAGTGTCAAAGAAGTGTCAGTTTCAGCCGTAGCTGGCATTCGCACTGTTGGGACGAAAGCCCCATATTAAATGTTTTGATTAATGAAATGTGGAATTATCATAACCGTTATAGATTTCGAATTCTTGACCCCTCCACCCAATTTTTAACATGCATCGAATATACTTTATTTTTGTCTTTTAATTGAATAAAATTTGGTATCCTTCTCTTTAATCAGTGAGATTCTTAAAAATTTGTTATAATTAATGACACAAACATATTTTTTGTATTTAAATTAACAGTTTTTTAATCGAATGTATGTGTTATTTGGCATAGACTCAGGTATACCGTAGTGACAAACTTTCACCCACCAATAAATGCTTATTGAAAACTAACAATCTTGTCAATTTAATTTTTTTGTTTAATCCTTGTTTCGCCATATTGTTGAAGGTATAATAAGTCGCTAGTATCTATATCAACCATATCAAAAAATGTCTGTTTTCGGGATATCTAAGGCGAACGACTGGGGACCACTTCGGTGGAAATATCAAATTTGGAACGATCGATGCTCATAAATACAAAGGGGTACTTCACTACGTACCACTTTTGGAAACTGGATACTGGCAGTTTCAGATGTCTGGTGTATTCGTAGAAAGCAAACAAATCGAGGATAACGTGAATGCTATTTTAGACACGGGGACATCGCTAATTTTGGTGCCGCATCGAGTATTTGACAAGTTACATGAAACCATTGGTGCTAAGGTAGAAAACAATAGTTATGTACTGAGTTGTGAACGAACCAAATTACCAAATGTTGATCTCCGTATTGGGAGAAAATGTATTCGATTAGTTCTAAAAACTATATTGTTGAATTGGGAACTTTAAAGACAAAAATTTGCACAAGCGCTTTTATACCAGTTTCTTTAGATTTCTGGGTACTTGGCAATATTTTCCTAACACTATTCTATAGTGTTTATGATGCAGAAAATAAACGTATTGGATTTGCTGAAGTCGTGGGAGAGTCAAATTGATACATTTCAATACATTTACTATTACTTTTTTTATATATTGTCAAATATTTGTATTATGCTTTGCATTAACCAAGACAAATAAATGAAATCAAAAAGAGTTATCTGCTACCATGTATGAATATACCACATTAAGCCTTCGGTATGCTCTAGTATTTTTTTTTGGAATATTGATGTGGTTTATATTTAGAATGTGTTTATATAGAAAAAAGGTGAGGGTATCTTACAGTCGAGTAGACTCGTCTGCAGCTTTCTTACTTGTTTTGGAATTTTCGTAATTGTTACGAATGGGCATGACCTCATTATTCTATAAAATATTAATATTTAATTTGTTAGTATGTGTATCTAATGTAATTAACTTATGTATATGACCTCATTATTAAACGATGTATGATTATTTTGGTATGAAGGCATTCTAATGAATTTCATTCCAATTTAATTTATAATAAATAATGTAATATCAGTCGAAGAACGTAATAGCTTAAGCTTTTGAAGATTCAACTATAAAAGTGCTGAAATTCAACTGAAACAGCATCATTTGTCAACAGAGCTGCCTTTAAGACATTTTTCCATATTGAGTTTTTGATCTTAATACGATACCAAAAATGGCAATTTCTTACGTTCTTTTGCTGAGTTGTATTGTATATATAGTTGGCGCTCATCCTCCAGCTTCCTCGAAGCTTTCACCAGGTGGAGCTGTAAGCCGCCCGTCTCCTAAAGGACCTGTCATTGCCCCAGCTGTGAACAAAACCCCTGTAGTTGGACCAGCTATTTCCTATTTACCTCCATCTAAGGAAGGTGGCCAAACTTCTGGACCCGCTAGATCTGCTAAGCTAGGTGTAAACCAAGTTTCAGTGTCAGCGTCAGCGTCAGCATCAGCGTCAGCGTCAGCATCAGCGTCAGCGTCAGCGTCAGCATCTACCAATTTATCATTAACGAAGAGTGTGGTTGGTGTCCCTTCATCTGTACCCGCGCCTCGCGGGTCGGTCGTCAGTCGTCCGACTGCCCCATATCCAAGATCAACAGTACAGAAACCAATTGTCGCAGGAGCAGGACCGAAACCAAAAGTCGGATCAGGTCGTCCAATCAAAGTCGGTCGTCCAGCTCAGCCAATCAATGCCGGAAAACCAATTGCCCATACTCCTCTTCAGAAGCCGATTGTCGCCGGAGGAGCCCCTAGACCAATTTCATCATCGGGAGTCAGCCCACAGCGCAGAATCGTCAGCGGCAGCAAGCAAAGTGTCAAAGAAGTGTCAGTTTCAGCCGTAGCTGGCATTCGCACTGTTGGGACGAAAGCCCCATATTAAATGTTTTGATTAATGAAATGTGGAATTATCATAACCGTTATAGATTTCGAATTCTTGACCCCTCCACCCAATTTTTAACATGCATGGAATATACTTTATTTTTTGTCTTTTAATTGAATAAAATTTGGTATCCTTCTCTTTAATCAGTGAGATTCTTAAAAATTTGTTATAATTAATGACACAAAGTTTTTTTTGTATTCAAATTAACATTTTTTTAATCGAATGTATGTGTTATTTGGCATAGACTCAGGTTAACCGTAGTGAGAAACTGAAATTCTCACCCACCAATAAATGCTTATTGAAAACTAACCATCTTGTCAATTAAATATTTTAAAATCAAAACACAATATGGGCATTAGTACATATATTTAATAGCAAATAAAACTATATATGATTCAGCATAGACTTGGAAAAACAGAAATTTTCAACTATCAATAAAATAACAACCTTCTGTTACACTAAATGTTGTAACCAATTTATTGGCTTTAAATTTTTATCTAATGTGGTAGAGAAGGACACTAAATTAATAAGTAATATGCTAAAAAGTAGCCAATTAACGACGGAAAGTTGTGTGCACTCGCATTTAATCTGTAGTTGTTAAACAGAATATGATATTTTTACGAAAAATTTTTATTTTATTTTTAAAACCTGGTCCTAACCTAATAGTCGTATCATTTTCATCAAAATAAATATATTGTTTTAATTTGCATTATAGCAAATATAATAGACTATTTTAAGATATGTCTCCTATTAGAAATAAATTAAAATACTTTTAATCGTTCTATTTTATATCATTGAGCAGTGACGTCATTTATTAACAAATCCAAATTACATTCAAAGCAGTTAGTAAGGAGCGCGGGATCCAACCGTGCGGGAGCCAGACTGAGCTGGTATTCCAATTTTGCCGATAGAGATTGGTCGTGCTGACGGCGCGATGGGCAATGTAATTGGTTTGCCGGTAGTTGGTGCGGGACTTGGTCGAGGTAAAATTTGTGGTGTAGCAGCAGGCCCAGGATTTTGGACGACGGGGCGGTTAACAACAACAGCTGGCTTGGAGGGTGGTAAATAGTTAGTCACTGGAGCAGGCCCAGGATTTTGGACGACGGGACGGTTAACAACAACAGCTGGTTTGGAGGGTGGTAGGTAGTTAGTCGCTGGACCAGAGACTACTGCTGGGCTTGAAGTTGGTGCTGGAACTACAGGTCCTTGAATAGCAGGGCGTCCAGCTAATGCTCCACATACAAAGCATACTAGCACTAGAACGAATGTAGCAGTCATTTTTTTTTTTGTTTTAAAAAAAATTGGAATTAATTCGATGGAGCTTTTCTGACAAATGATGTTTTTTCAGATCATTTAGTATGCTTTTATAGGCCCAAAAAATGTAATTCCTTTTGAAATTTTATTATATCTTATAACTGCAGCCCCATTAATAATTAGATTGAATTCCTTTAACTCATAAATTATATGTAATCTTAACACTTAAAAAAAATTTTAACTTTTAAAAGGGTGGAGAGTACGTGCCTCAAGTATTTTTAGCTGATAAAATCTGTGGAGTTGTTTGACCTTAAACCAACACATTCATAACTTTACTTTAAATAAAAGTAAATGTATTTACTTTAAATTGTAATATTATTATAATGTTTAGTATTAAAAAAGTCAAAATTTAAATGTAATCGGGAACTCTCATAAACGGATAACAGTTGTTTGACAAGGAGTGTCCGCTAAATACGGTTTTCACGCTACATTCGTTAAAAATGCACTGCATAATTAGATATAAATGTTTTTAAAAAAAGCTTATTAAGATTAATTGAGATAAGGAGAAAGTGTTTTTTAATGTTTGATATGAAACTATAAATTCTCTGAGACTTGTATAAAAGGCATCAGTTATCTGCCAAGTATAAAAAAGTTGTTTACAAAAACAAATTGAAAAACTAAAAATGATTGCTAAAGTCGTTCTTCTGCTAAGTTGCTTTATTTATGGAGCTGTTGCCCATCTTCCGTCTGCTTCATACTTGCCGCCCGCTGGACCATGGGGTGGACGTTATGCTCTTCAAGGTTCCTCCATATCGGCACCAGTTATAAGAGACGTAGTAGACTCTGGAGCAACTTCTTATTTGTCAACACCTAAAGGTATAGTGGGAAGCCGTTCAGGTGTTCTGTCTTCCGCATCAGTCGGCCCTAGCCACAAACTACAACGATCATATGCTACAGGATCTCTTGCCAGATCAATTCCATATTCTGTACAAGACGCATATCCCACAATTTTGAGGGGTCGCCAGCAAATTAGCCCCAAAGTTGGAGCTGCACTTACATCGGGTACTCGCACTGTTGGTTCACATGCACCATACTAAATGTGCCTTTCAAAATTGTTGTAATCATTTTGCCAATTATTGTAAACTCAATATAATAAACATTGTATAAATAACTGGACTTTAATTCTATGTTTTCGCTTTCTAATATAATTATGTTAAACATTTATTGCAAAACCTTTCAATATATATGTGTAAATCGCTTTAATATTTGTATTAAAGTTATTTTTCCTGTAACCGATAATTTTAATAATCAAATTATATGCATAAAATCAGATCCTTAGTAATAAAGTAAATTTAGGAAATGGAAAATTTTCCGGACACAAAACAGAATCATAATTAAAGAACTATCATTTCATCACTTAAAATAACAATTTTTCTGCTATAGCAATCGAGTATCAAACATTTTTTTCGTGCTAATAAAATTAAGTTAACTTTTGAAAAGTGAACGCAATCGTACCCGATCTACAGGCTGTGAGTTGCACATATCTTGAACATGTTAAGAATGCTTGCAAGGTTGACTACAGTGGTTTTGTCAGCTTTGTAGTGGTTTCAACTTAATTAAATCGACACAAAGTGAGAGCTTATTCGGTACAGTAACTTACTTCAAAAATACTGTATGTACATAAATTAATAGTTTTTTTTAACCGTAGTGTACTCTTAAATATTTAAAGATTTCAATTATATTTAAACTACGGTATGGTAGATATACAAACTTCTTCAAGTGAGAAAAAATTCAAATCACAATCTAGGTCAACAATGTTTGAATAAGAAATAAAAATATCCGAATTCGGTAATAAAAGAAGATTTGTTACTAAAGAAGTTTCTGGTTTTTTATTATTGAATTGCCATACCACCAAAACAGATATGTGAACACGTTGGAAAATATTATTTAGTAAATCTTTTTCTATCGATATAAGTATTCTTATTCATTCATGTTTTAATTTTAGATGAACAAAATAGGTACCACAACATTTCGCTAACAATACAAAATCAAAAGACTTAAGCAACAAACGGCTCAAAAGCACTAACACCATAGCATTAAATCTCACCAAACCCACCACACTATACTCAACCCATGTTGATAATGGCAATACTTGTTCACAGCTGAAAAAAATTTGTACTCAAATAAGACAACGTCATATTTAAAGTCAAACTCAAAGTTGAGCTCAGAGTTGCTTTGGCTATGTTCGTGCTTTTTTGTTAAGCATTTGATTTGCCGGTCTCTCTTGCAGCTGCTTGTTTGTTATGGCTTACTATCGTATTCGCTGCCGCTGTTGCTGTCGTTGTTGCTGCCGACGTCGCTGCGATGCTGACGTTGCCACAACCATATTCCAGTTGCTAAGTTATATGGTTTTGTGTGGCAGCATTGAGCCACAGATTTCAGTTATGTGTTGGATACACACCGTGTCAGCTCTGCTGTAAGCCATCAGTAAGCTTTTTTAA
Organism: Drosophila niveifrons; assembly: GCA_035046325.1. NCBI lineage: Eukaryota > Metazoa > Arthropoda > Insecta > Diptera > Drosophilidae > Drosophila > Drosophila niveifrons. The sequence goes on from JAWNOC010000046.1 coordinate 24,489,554, forward strand.
AAATGTACTAGACGAAATTTGTTTATCTCTTAAAAAGTGTAGTGAATAATGCGTAATCTCTTTAAACAAATTTGGACTTAATTGTTTTTTTCAAAAGAAGTGAGCATATAAATTATTTGGGTTAAAAACACTTAATTATAATTAATAAACTAGACGGCAGCTGTGTGATTGGTCAAAGTGTGTCAGTGTGATGCTGCACCTTAGTTGGTCAACTAAATTACACAATAATTAAGGCCAAGTCGCAAAATCATCATCGCTCTCTGCGTGGGTTAATACAACGTCTTACTTTGTCGTTGGACTGTTTTTAATTGGATTTCAAAGTATTTGGGGCGCAAATTTAAAAATATATTTTTAGTAACGCATTTCAAGAAATTATTAACAACTACGACAATCAATAAGGAAGTAACAAAACAACGTCAACAAAATGATTTTAAGGTATGTTATCTATTTTTGTACTATAAAAACATTTAAAATATTGAAGCTACTATTAGGCCGAGCGATAATATGTGCGGTTAATAAATAACCCTTAGTACAAGACTCTAGCGGCTTGCACATACACTCATACGGGCCAATCGTTATGAAAACTTTCTGTTTACACTTAAATGTTTATTGTACACGTAAATTTGTGTCACTTGTTTGGCAAGTTCTTTGCTCCCATCAGAGAAATTTCTTTATGTCGAATTGTTTTGTTTAGTAAACAAACTTGCGCCATACGTGTAGGTTGATTGATGCATTAATATTTAGGTTGCATAGGTTGTACATGAGAGAATTTTATATTATTTTGTGATGTATTGAATTCTTAAAAACAACTTTAAAATTTTTGACTATTCACAGAATTATGTTAGAGTTATTTTGTTACCTATTAAATAAAGTAAAATAAAAAAATATATATATCCGCAGATAAATAAGACTCTCTTGGCTATAAGCCTCATCTTATATAAAAGTCTGCGCATAAATGCATCTCTAGATGACAAATCTTTAATCTGGGTCATAACTGACATTAATTTGTTTATTACCAATGTCAAAATTTCTATAGAACCGTAACCGACTGCAAGTTAATCAACAATACCAGTGAAAATAATATTGAGTTATCGCTTTGCTGTTAACAATCGATTTTTTTTCTATTAATAATAGTTTTATGATACTCCCAACAATTAAGGACATCTATTCGTTTGTAGTTTGCGTACGCCATTATGGGGACATTAACATTGCAAAGTTCAAATTTTGTTACGCAATTGGTTGAGTGGTTGCTGCTGTTGAAATGAGTTTCATGTTTAACCTGTTCGTCTTCAAGCTGGCTTCAAATGTCTGCGCCTACGTCTACATTTGTTCACTTTACTTTCTCCTTAAATGTAGAAGACCAGCTCCAACAGACAAAAAAGTAAAAAGAAGTTGATTTCCTGCTGTAATTGTAGTGGTGGTGAATGATTGGACTTCACTAAAACTGGGCTGCATCTGCCGCGTGACTTGCTATAGATCCGGTTTATCACTACGTATAGAAAGCAAGTTGAATAGTTAATACTGACAATTGCAGTGATTGTTTCTAAACACCATTGATAGATTTACTATTGCATTTTGCATTCAATTTATGTCAAGGCTATAGTTCTTTGGTGTTCAGTTGCTTTTTCTATTTTAGACACGTCTTTATAAAATTCATGTTTCTTTTTTTCAAACAGATACAGTTGCGTAATCCATCAATCAAGGTTAAAGTTGTTGAGGCAATTGCAAAGAATTGGGATAGAATCATTGGCTAAACTTCAATATTCTGTACCAAAAGACCAATATTGTACTTACTTTTATAACGACCAACATTGTACTTACTTACATAATTTCATCAATTACTCGCTTAGCTCATTTGGTAATTCATTTTGAGTGTGTTTATCTTCAATATAAAATTTTTATCGAATTGTTTGTTCGGTTGGCGCTGATGAGCTTGAATAACAATCGATTTTCAAAGTGAATGTTGATCTGCTTCAACATTTACCTGTCATGTTCAAATTGTTTCCTTTCTGTGCTCTAGTAAACTTTTTGTTACTGATGATGCTCCATAAATAACATTAATTTCACCCACCCGAAATTGTATTGCTTTTATAACAGGCTCAAACCGTGTACTTTCACTATTATTATGCCATGTGCCTATTGGAAATGGGCAAACAAAATGTTATACAGTTTCGTGCAAATATAATACGTATGTCTCAAAAACTATACTTGATATGTACTCTACATTTCAAATTTAAAAGAATCCTAATTTTCGGTAAGTAATTTGCATGTAGCTTGAAATCTTCAGAAAAGATACAAATTCAATTCCTTACATATAGTAGTAACTGATCCCACTTATTATGTACATATGTATGTATGAAAATTAAGAAAAAAATAGCAAAGTATCTGGAATTGTGAGGGCCATATTGTTGCAAATATCGTTAAGCAATTGTTAAGTAAAGAAACCCAAATAAAAGGGAGATGCGATGAGTTGTAGAGTGTATGGTATTTGTTGGAAAAAACTTGTATAAAGCTCAGTTTAAATATAAATACTATTGTTCGCACTTAGAGTTAGAGTGTGATGATGGTGTCTACACAATTGTCACTAAAATTAACTTTTTTTGAATAAAATAAAATTTGAATAAATAGGAAAATACCCATATATACTTGTCCGGTTACTTAAATTCAGGTTTGGTGAAGACAGAAAATATTATTTTTGAAAGAAATACGACAACAATAGAAGCAACAACGTAACTATTGTTCATTACAGACTCCCATGGTGTAACTATTTACCAAGCATGAAAAGTAAAATTTTAGATTTCAAAGAAATTACATTATTTCTTTTTCATATCGCCAATATCATTACGTGTAGATTACTATTAACTATGAAATATATGACTGGTTTGTTGTAAGAATTATTTTGTGACCAAAGTTGATAATACTGATACATAATACTATAATAATGGAAATTATTTTCATCGATAGGTAAATTAAAGTTTCTTGATATATAATCGAAACATTTTTCAGTGAGTTGTTAAAGAGTTACATAAAGATTTTTGGCCATAGTCTGCAAAAAAATAATTGACTTTTAGGCAGGTGTAAAACGTAAAGTTGCGTGAATGTTCAAAAAACCACATTTTTGTTTCGGTCTTAGTCCGGAGGACGTTGAGTATTTTCGACTATGCGTGAGCGCCTTTCATAAAAGCTGTCGGCCCGAAGGCGAGCAACAATTAATTGACTATGCACAGTGCCTCTGCTGGTCTGCATGCATTCGGTAACCTGAGTATAAATATAAAATATGCACACACGCCAGGCGTTGCCAATTACTGCGTAGGTGTTTTTAGCTGAATTCTATTTTTTTTTTTTGACCATTGACAATTTGAAAAAGTACAATACAATCTATATTGGAATTGAATTTATTTTATGAACAACCTTGAAAAATTTAAATTTGTGTATTTAAAAAAAATATTTTTGAGAAAGGTGTCTATAATTCAAAAGTTGTGCAAGTGGCTGACACGTCATTGCAATGGTCAAATGTAATAGGAGTGTTTCTGTTGATTTTAAATAGCTGCTTATACATATATAAAAGTTTTCTTCGATTTGATAATAATTTTATTTCATAATGAATCAGATTATTAGGAGTACACCTAAGATAATAATTTTATTTCCCAATGAATGAGATTATTAAAAGTACACCTAACAGCTCTTTTCAAAAAGCCGTACGTTAATAAAAAATAGAAAGTGAAAGGATTTAAGTACGCGTTATTATACTCATACAATTGGGACCTAGGGTATTATGAACTGAGTTTGTGCTGTTATCTTAAAGAGATGCAACAAAGCGAGTCAAAAAAAACTTTCACTTATGTTTTATGTCATATGAGTACAATGGAAATGAATACCTATAAAAGTCATTAACATTTCCTAACGAAAATATTATTTATTTATTTGTATATGATTATATTTTGATAAAGTTGTCCTTTTACATAAAAGTTTTAGGAAGATACTCCAGCTAGTCTTTTTTTTTAATATTTTGGATTCATTCAGTTTTTCTTCAACATCGAAATGCATCATTTCATTTTCTTTTTTTCCAAGTTATCCACTTAAAAGCTGGTCTTGTTAATTTCGCCTTCCTTTTTATCGAATCAAGTAAAATCGCGAAGTCGCGAGTGTCTGCCACCTACATCTTTCGGTTCTACAATTTTTTTTTTATTTTTGTCATACTAAATCCAAGCCAGCTATTTTATAATAGAGAATATATTTTTTGATCTAGTTGGTATTCTAAGCACAATTACATTTTATTTTTAGAATATCTTTGATGTGCTTCCTGAGTGTTGCAGTTGCTCAATATCATCAGTTTGGAAATCAGCCCTCACTTGGCTCTGACTGTGCTTTACTGCTGGCTGGACCTGGCCGTTCGTCCGTTTACGACTACAATGTTAATTTATTTCGCGGCACGTTGTAAGTATGGTTTTTGTAGTAAACAAGAATAAATACTTTTGTAATTTTTAACATATCTACATACTTGCCTGATTTTGTGTTTATCAAAGTGACTCTTTTTGCTGGTTTAGTTTCTTAAATCTAGGAGTTTATACTTACAGCTGTGTAGAATCAAAATAAATATATGAATATTTTATGGGTATTCTAAATTTTAAATTTTTAGTACGGCATTAGTTTCAAATGTAGGTTTTATAAAAAGCATATTAAACTCCTAAAGCTCTGTGATTTAGTCGTATTCGGCTCCAATAGTAATACTGACAGCTCCAGGCTGTACAAAAGTTTGATGGTACCATCGGTTGGTGTCCAGAACGACTGCAAGAAAATTAGTTTGTCTTACAGTATTGGCAAAATTGATTTCACCTTAACTTACTCATTTCTCCTTGTCGCACTATCACTTCAAAGCGAGTACAATGAAAATAGCATTCAGGTGGGGGTACCAGTACCCAGAGCTTACTGCCTGCCAATTGTGCTTGCCAGGAGGGTAATCGTACATTGTCAATCTGTTATATACCGATAAGTAATCATGATTGTTTATTTGGTATAATTTACATACATGCATTTGGGCGCCCATTCCCGCTGTTCCCATAAATATCCAGTCTACTACTTTGTTCTCTGAGTCCTCGGGTAGAAAATAGGGTTTGCTGTAGTGCTTACGAAATTGATCAGTAGTCTCAGCATGACAATTGCTCCAGCCAAAGTACCAAGGAGCCTCACCCATCACCGAATCGATACGTGCTGGTGACATCTCTAAGGCTTCGTAGATATCCTGAAAGCCTGTTTTATATGGCAAAAACTGGCAGTGGCGCAAACGTTGTTTGCGTCTGGCTTTACGGTAGGCGTTTTGAAAGTATCGAAAATTAAATGTCTGCACCTGATACGTTATTAGAACATTCTTTTCTTTTAATAATTTGTACCCACCGTTGATGCTGTCCAGTTTTGTAATGCATCACTGACCACAATTGGAACACCACTATACCCATAGTGTGATTTAAACTTAGAGGGGCTGAGTTTACTGACATATGGTATACTTTTTATTTTGCTACAGAAATCACAGTTCTCAGGTGGTCGAAACGCGTAGCTCAATGGCCGCATTAGAGACAAAGCACAACGCTAAGAATTAGAAGTATGTTAAAAAATGTATTTAAGTCCCCTATCCCGGTAAAATTGCCCGTCAGTCTCAGTCTCAATAAAAAAAAAAAGTTTAAATTACTTACACGTCCTTGCAACTCAGAGCTATAGTATTTCAACGCGAATACTATTAGACCGAATAATAGAATAATTCTTCCCCAGTTAGTCAGATTTTTAGCATGTCGCGAGGCCTTGCAGTTTTTAAGTTTCAGTTCCTTAGTTCTTGAACTTAAATGAGGTTGACTATTTTGTTCCAATATTTGCTTCAATCTGAGGCGCGTCAACTCCATGTTGACTCGCCAAAGTCATGTAGCGAACTGCGCACAGAGTTAGCATTGCGACGATTTCTTTGCAAGCTTAGGCACTCGACTGTTAATAATTCAATTATCTGGTAAATTGCAAACTGTGCGGGCGTGTTCCTCGTTGCGACCAGATGCTTGTGGCTGCTAAGTGAATGGAAAAAATGATTTTTTTTTTTTATTTTCAATATATACTCTTATCTATGCCTTGCAGGAATCCTTATACCGGTGGAGCAGGCACTTGCATTACCTATGACGCCATTAATGCAGCCTATATGGATGCTCGCAAGCGTATACGTAAGTAATAATTTGCCTGCAGATATCTTATATATATTTTATTTTACGATATTTTTTGTATAGATGTTGCCCAACCAAAATCTGACTGGAAGCCCGAAGAGCTAGCTACCGTTGGCGAATTGTTGCTCGACGTATCTATCCAATTGGCACGCACGTACGTAAGAGAGGCTTCAAAGTTGGGCTCAAAAAATAAATTACACCGAATATCACAACAAAGTGGTTAAGAAATCGAACTAGTTCTGTTTAATGTTGGCACTTGCATCCTTATATGCAAACATTTTAGACTTTGGTAAAGCAATTTGTGTTTTTCAATAGAAGATTTCAAACTTAAGAAATGTTAACTTTGATGGCAACCACTTGTACACTTTACATACTAAATACGATAACCTGAGACCTGTTTGGCTCTAAAACGTTGCACATCAAGCGACCAAGTAGTGGCAATTATTTTTTGCTGTTGACGCAGATGTTATTGATTATTTGTAGTACTTCTTGTGTAAATTTAAATAATGCAAATGCTTAGGATTGCAGCAACATTACATAGTTTAGACGCTTGATTGGTTTATTTGAAGAGACGGTTATTCTTACATATATATAACACCATATGTCTCAGCGGCTATATAAGATAGAGCCATACTTTTATTTCGACAATATTTGGTGTATTTAAATATAGAGTCGCGGATTTTGGTATATGCAATTATAACTATAGTCTTTGTGATTAGTTGCGATCAGATAAAGATTGTCGAAGTTATTGCTTTGGCTGACAATCTGGTATATTTTGTACTCTACAGTATATAGTGAGTGTAGTACCATATCAATGTACCAAATATACCATTTGGCTTATTTTTATAGTATTTTTGTGGTATATTATTTTTAGTTTTTTTTTTAGAAACATTGGGCAATATTTTGCTTTAATTCAAAATGGGTAGTGCGTATAACTTTTGTTAGTAGTGTGGAAATTGTTGAATATTGAATGAATTGAATAATTGTGTAACGTGTAGATATGGCCTATCATATGAAGAAATCGAAAAAGGATTGCCTACAATTGATACCTCAAAAACGCTTATTCGTGAAATCTGTCCACCATTCTTTGCCGGGGTGGAGTGCCGCCCAGGAAAGTATCGACGATTCGATGGACTCTGCAATAACATTGAACATCCTACCTGGGGCGCCGCTAATGCACCTTTCCAACGGCTAATTGGACCGTTATACGCAGATGGCATAAATGCTCCACGGATTTCGGTGACAGGTCGCGACTTACCCTTTTCTCGCGTTGTTTCCCGCACAATGCACCCAGATGATGGATATCACGATCACGCGGGTACAGTTATGGTCATTGCTTGGGGTCAATTCATGGATCACGACTTTACATTAACTGGCACACCCTTGGGTATGTTACGCAGCCATCTGATTTTAATGTTATATGATAAAAGTTTTTTTTTATAATAGACCCGATTAACCGTAATGATCCAGAGGAATGTTGCAAGCGTGCACTACATCTAAAACATCCATATTGCAATGAAATACGAATCCCTGACGATGATTACTTCTATCGCCTTTTCAATGTGAAGTGCATAGATTTTGTGCGAGGATTTCCCTCCCCCCGTCCAGGCTGCCGATTAGGTAATTATTAAAGTAAAACTTGCCCATTAAGTATTGTAGTTCCTCATATATTTTTAACTTTTATTTTAAAAATATTGCACAACATTTGCATTGCAGGGTCTAGACAGCAGTTTAATACATTGACAGGCGTAATTGACGCCAACACTGTTTATGGTGTTAAGGAATCCTTTGCACGAAAACTTCGTACTGGATATGGTGGCCTGATGCGAATGAATCCTGTATTCCAAGAATATGGACTGAAAGATCTATTACCTTTAAAATTAGATATACCTGACGAGGGCTGCACTCGTCCTAACAAAAGCATGTATTGCTTTGAAGGAGGCGAGATTCGCGTTAATGAGCAACTAGTCTTGACATGCATGCACACTCTAATGGCGCGCGAGCATAATCGTTTGGCTACAGGATTGGCTCACATTAATCAACACTGGGATGATGAAACACTTTTCCAGGAAGCGCGCCGTATTAATATTGCTATAGTACAGCACATTACATTCAATGAATTTTTGCCCATTCTATTGGGAAAAGAGGTAATGGAGAAGTTCGGTTTGGTCTTGCAGAAAGATGGTTATTGGGATGGATATGATTCTAAAGTGAATCCAGGAATTATTGATTCATTTGCTGGTGCGGCATTCCGTTTCGGTCATTCCCTATTGCCAACTGCGGTAGAGCGCTGGTCTAAGGCACATAAATTTATTGCTTCAAAGCGTTTATCAGATTTAATTCGTCGGCCTTATGATTTGTATCGAGCTGGAGTTCTAGATGAATATTTCATGGGTCTAATGAATCAGGTGGCACAAGCCATGGATGACTCTATTACCCAGGAGGTTACCAATCACCTCTTTAAAAAGGAAGGTGCTCGATTTGGTATGGATTTAGTTTCATTCAATATGCAACGTGGCCGTGAGTTCGGTATTCCTGGGTATATGGAATTCCGTAAGTTCTGTGGATTGCCAACTTCCAATACATGGGATGAAATGTATGGCTCCATGCCAAATGAGACTGTTCTTCGCTATGGCAGCATTTTTGAGTAAGTCCGATTTAAATTAGCGTCCAAGAATTTCTTCAAATTCTAATGTTTCAGAAATCCTGCTGACATTGATTTGTGGTCCGGTGGAGTATCCGAAAAATCATTACCTGGTTCCATGCTGGGTCCAACATTTGCCTGCATTATTGCTACTCAAATGAGTTACATTCGTCGCGGCGACCGTTTTTGGTATGAGTTGCCTAATCAGCCATCATCGTTTACTCCCGAACAGCTGCAAGAGATACGCAAAGCTAAACTTTCCCGTTTAATTTGCGATAATACTGATTTGATTGATACAGTGCAGATATATCCCATGGTATTGCCAGACCATGAAATGTAAGTATTTTTAATAATAATGGTAACACAAATATTTGACAATAGTTTTTATATAGAAATCCCCGTGTACCATGCAAGAGCGGCATTATAGCGTCCATTGATTTAAGCAAGTGGGCGGACTTGGGTAAACATGGCTTAGACTCATCCCAATATGTAAGTAAAATTAAAAAAAAAAAAACAAAAAATATTTTAAAATAACGTCACTTGTTTTCGTTTTCAGAACTACATTAATGAAATTCCCGATACAATTTTAAACTTTAGAAAGTAAAGGATATTTGGATTATTGTTTTCGTTGCTTTTTAAATTTTTACATAATCATGCTCATCTTTACATTGTCCTATTTAATCTTCTTCTAGTCTTGCTATGTTCATTTTCATTGATTGACATTCATTAATTCATTCATTAATTGACAGTCAACTTCAACTTCACACTGCCATTCGAAATATAGATTTCCAACATTTCCATGCATTTCTATAATTTGTGTAAATATGTATTATTTTAAAATAGCAGAAATACCGAATAGGTTAACAAAGGTCAAATATTCATTTTAAATATAATACGTGAAGAAAATTCCCCAATTAAATAAAATCTAAAAAATGTGCTTTAAGTGCTTGTATTTATTTTCTACAGATTGTTAAAACTTCTTTGGTTACATTATCTTCAGCTTCAATAATTCAACAGGAGAGATGTGTTTCATAAAGAGACAGAAGGTTTAGTATTATGGTGATTAATGCAAACTTTTGGATGTGAATAATATCGCAAGGTGAAAATAAAACTCTAAGATCATTTACTCAAGGGCATTGAGGAATGGTGCTATGGATCCAATATCTTCACAATCGGGAATGGCCTTGCCTTTAAACTTTAGGCATGATTCCGCGCAAGTCTGTCCCTGGAAGTAATCACCAAACATTTTTTTGCATTGCGCACAGTTGTTGAGACAAATCTGTATAAAATCAATTCCGCTCATTGGATCTGTAAAATTGAAATAATATTAGAATTTAATCGTAGTAATGGCTTAACAGGTTTACCGAATCTCTTTCCATAATGTCCAATGGAAGGGTATGTATCCCCTATCTGCAGCAAGCAAACAATTGTCATCGCCATGCACAGCATCATCAGGATCTTATGTGTGCACATTCTAATGGTTATCAAATAAATACCAATTATACTATTGACGTGAATCCACGCAAAATTTGCGACTGTTAAGCGTCAAGTTTTATGTTGAAATAATTAAACTCTCGTTTGTCTTTTGATTTTATATGCGACCCAAACGAATGTGCAAAAGCTTAATAAAGTCAAGAATTGTGAAACAGCGACACCGACAGCGACAACAACTACAAGACTGTTTCAAGCCGGTCTCAGTTAGTCTGAGAGTACGTCAGAATAAAATAAAAAAGATATCAATATAAATAAAATAGCTCGGTAATTTATTTTTGTATTCAATGCAATATTATATTTAAAGAGATCTAACAAAGGATTACAGGATTACAAGAAAGTTATCAATATAGATATAAATAATATTGAATATAATTATTTAGTGCTCTTTTCATACTAACATACTATCAAGACTAAAATCTCCACTCCCAAGAACTATAGTTTATATAAAGAAAGTTAATATATTTTTAGGAAATTGGTATGGAAAGTAACAGTAGGAAGTGTTAAGGAAACGAACTCAGCCGAGTGTAACAGATGTCATGTGCTTAAACTGTAATTAATGCAAATTTAATACGGCCAAGTGGTTGGTCGTCGGGTAGGTCATTGATTAGTGGAGCTGTAACTGCAGCTGAAATTGTAAAACGTAGAATTAACTTGGATGGACAAGTCCAGAGACGCAGAAGCGGCTATAATAATAATTTATGTCCCTATAAAATGCGTGAAATTCTTTTGTCTCAACCGGACATAATATTGGCGTAGTCAGAGACTGGTTCTGGTTTGTCACCAATTCACGCTACAATCTCACTTAGCTTGATAGTCTTTCGACTAAATTGTCTTTTTGTTTTGATTTCACTTTTCTGAAATCTACTCATAAACATTTTCGGCCAAAATTTTTCGTAATAGGTATAATTAGTATTCAATTTATATGTCATGGGAAAAAATTTAAATTATGATATTATTCCATATAAATTATTAAATTTTTCAACTAAATTGACAACACGCGCCTGCTTCTACAGTAATGTGAGAGCTAGACGAAATTACACGTCACTGCGATTTTGTGGGCGTGATACCTGACCAACACCAGCTTATGTCTAATTAATTTAGTGACGTATACAAGCATTACTCAAAACTTACCGGCTGGTTTCGAGAGTTTCTCGAGTTGTGGGTGTGAGCTTTTGGTATATAATTTGGTACGACGACAACGGTTTTGTTTGCTGAGAACTGGTTTGACGGTGAGTGTTGTTAGAGTGCAGAGTTCTTGTTGTATTTATGTGTCTTGACAATTGTCAGGGGCTCACTGAGTTCATACAAATTAATCAGTCTATCTCAGCAACAAACAAATAATTCAATATATTTGCAAAAACTTACTTCCGCTCGCAGCAAGAGAAACAGATACATTTCTTAAGTGGCTTTCACAGCGGTATATTGACTGGATGTTACTTATCCAGTTTAGTTGGGTTTTTTTTTGGTGATTTTTTTGCGGGATCAACAAAGAACCTATTTAAATCAGGAAATGCACCCCAATAGATAGCTCTTAGTGTTTGAGTGTTAATTTAGTTTTTTAATGTATAAAGCTGCAAATCAAATATAGTTTTGTTAAAAGGTTTTAATTCTCAATGCATTTTGTAAAAAGTCGGTAAAATTTTTTCCAATTAATGAATTAAATTATTATACCTGCTACCCATAGGGTAAAAGAGAATTATCAGTGCAGGAAATGTATGTAACAGGCAGAATTAATCAACTCCAACCCCATAAAGAATATATATATTCGTAATCAGCGTTGCAATCCAACACGATATGACTTTCCGTCTGTCCGTCACTCCGCATGAAACACTGAATCTCAGAGACAGAGATACGGATTTGTTTTGGACAGTACTTGAAATTTTTGAGCCGATATTCTGTCCGTACAATATTAACTAAAGTATTTATTATTCCTGAAAATTTGGTAACGTTCAGTTACAAAATTTGTATTCAAAAGTTATTTAGGAAATACATTTGTATGGTAAAAAAGTCATACTGCAATTGGGTCTTAGTTGCTTTGGCTGACAATCTGGTATATTTTGTACTATATGGTAAATTATTTGAATGTAGTACAATATCGATATAGCAAATATTGCCTTCGAATTTTAGTAAATGGCTTTATTGAAAATTATTGGCGGGTATCTCACTTTCGAGCGGACTCGACTGTAGCTTTCTTACATGTTATTGAATAGTAATACCACTATCCATACAATACATACATAGATGCGTCAAGTCATACAAAAAAACATGTCTTTAAAAACAGAATTATGGTGACCCCAGTCGGGCCGAGCGCAGCGATTCGAACACCAGAGCCTCTTCGGCTCATTTCGAAATTCGAAGTTCTAGCGCGTCGCGCAGCGTACGTCACACACTCAGTTCAGTCGTAGATCAAATGCGGAACGATGAGTGCGGGCGTACTTCGATGCGCTGTGCTTTCGTTTCTATGTATGCGTGTGTGTATCTACATGCTCGACTATATTGATATGCGTAAGCCAACATATTGTAGTGTCCCGGTTCAAATCCCGATCAATAATACATCAATTTTTTTTTTTTATACGATTTAAATATGAATTTAAATTATGCCGTAATTATTTTTTACAATTTAAAAAAGTTTGAGCTTTCAAATTTTGTTTTTTACATTTTTCAATAACATCTTAGAAAAGTAAAAAAAATAGGTTCAATCTTTTTGTAAAGCAGGTAATAATACAATACAATTACAGAGAAAGATTAAATACATAAGTACAATAAAATATTAAATATACTTATATTTTAAATTTATTTTTAGAAGTTTTAATTTTAATTTAAAAGAAAATATTCTATAGGAAACTAAATTACAAAAATGTATTTTTTTTTTTAAAGATTGCTAACTTTTAATAATAATAATAATAACAGGCGAGCATGTAGATACACACACGCATACATAGAAACGAAAGCACAGCGCATCGCAATGCACCCGTCCTCATCGTTCCGCATTTGATCTGCGACTGATGATGTTGTGTTGCTCATGAGTGAGTGAACAAAAAAGAGTGAACACAAATGAGCAAGTGAGCGAAAATGAGCAAGTGAACAATAAAGAACACAAAGGAAGGAACATATTCGCTCGCTCAGTTGAGTGAACAACTCTTTTTTGTTCACTTGCTCATTTTAAACCGAAAATACGCATTTAAACCGAAAAATGAGCAAGAAATTGCGCAAAAATGAGCAACTTATGCTTAAGCGGCTTTGTATAGTGGCCACATTTGTGCCATCAGGTGCAGGCGAAATAGTTTGAAATAGATGTTCACTGCTTAAATCATTTAATGTTGAAAATCTTATGTTTTTGTACACTGTTACGGATTGTTTGTTCTTCCTGGGGCCGCGCCCGCTGGCTCATCGGTACTCAGGTAGAGTTCCATCCCTGGCCCGCAGTCCGCACAACCGATAACTCCACCGATAGAAAACAGCTGCTTTAAAACAGACGAAACGCATCACTAAGAAAACAACACAGCTGTCGCGCAATTGAAAGTTGCGCTAAACTAAAGGAAATATGAAGACAAGCTGTTGACGGCGGTAAGTACAAAGAAAAACAATAATAAATACACTCACTGATCCATTTTTATGTTTGAATAGGGCCCAGTTGGACCCCGGCGTACCTACCCTGCCTGAGATGGCCACATCGGCGCCATCTCCCTTGCGTTTGCCACTACAACAGTGGCTATTCCTTATTTGGCGTAGCGCCGTGGATTTCCCCTTCCCTCCATGATGTGAAAACTCACTTCATTGTCAACCTGATCCTACCTAAGAGCTTTTGGGATTGTTAAAGGGGGTGTTATGGGTGATATTATAGAAAATATGTGCATATATATAAATTAGTAAACATAAACATACTACTGTCCACTGATCCACTCCTCTCCTGACATGGACATGTCCACCTACGACGACGAAGACTTCTTGGATGTTGAATCACCTAACCAGACAGTCCTAAGGAGAGAAACAACAAAAAACAAAGCTCAGTGTCTAACGACACCCAACATTAACACAACGACAAGTGCCGTCAGCAAAGGCGCACACATAGAAACGACAACTAGACGATGATACACAGATTAAGCAGCAACAAAACTCAACCATCATGGCTACTGCAGCCAAATCCTCCGCTAGCAACAACAACTCAGCAACATACAACTACAAACAACAGACAGCCAACACAGGAAACCAGCAACAAAAACCAAGCAATATGGCGACTCCAGTCAACACCTCCGTTGGCAACATTAAGCCAGTTATTTACAAAAACAACCATCAGGCAACCATCTCAAAACCCCAACAACAAAAACCGACGCTAAACCTCGCGCCATCACCAACACATACACCGACCAGCCAGCAATGCAAAGCGCAGCTTGATACATACAATTGAAAAAATCCAAGTGACTGATCCAGTGGCTCCCAAACTGCCACCTACAGTCACCACACTTATCGATGACTGGATTACAGCCAACAGTAACCATTCCGGCTTGCAAACGGATCCACAACCAACTATGCAGTATCTCTGGACTCCATCCAAGCGCAAGAGAGTTGAACTTGACTCCATGGATCGCCGCAAAGCTCGTTGAAGTTGTCTACAAAACCAGATTCATCAAGGCCATTAAAAACAATTATACAAACAAGCTACAACCTGTTTCAAGTGGAAACTGATGGTTCACACCTCAAGCTCCACAAGCTCTTGCAGCTCCAATCTCTGGGACTCCAGCTTATAAAAGTTGAAAGGCAGGCAAAGCCAACTGATCCAGCCCAGTGCCACCGATGCCAAACATTTGGACACACGAAGAATTACTGCCGTCGCCCTTTTGTGTGCATAAAGTGCACTTGTTGCCACACAACGACCACATGCCAGAAAAGTAGAGCAGAGGCGTCCAAGTGTGCCAATTGTAAGGGCAGCCACATCAGTAGCTACAAAGGCTGCCCATCCTTCGAAGAAGCCAGAAGCAAATTACTCCACTCCCGCCAGATGCACCTCGCCAAAAAGGACAATCTCCATAACCATCAGCAGCACATGCAGCAGCACCAACAGGCAGCGCGCCGACAGCAGATGCCACCGCCTCCAGCCACAGGGGGGCAACAAGCTCTATGCATGCTACTGCTTCGGCCCCAGCAGCCAACGATAGGCCATCGTACAGCCAGGTTCTCCGCAGCCCGGCACCCGAGACTGCGCCCCTGTCACCTGTACCTGGCCATCTAATTAAGCATCAGCAGCCAGCCCAGCCCAACCTGCAAAAGAAGACAACAAGCAAAGTGATGATATCAGCCAAAAATACTCAGCATTCTTCTGAACATCGGCAGCATCAGCAGTTCCAGCATCGACGTCAGCAGGCGGACGAGCAGACCCAATAGCAACAAAGCAGCAACGCCACCAACTGCGAAATTCTTCTGGCCCTCCAGAGATCGGTCCATATCTCTAAGGTCCTTGAAGAAAAGGTAAATAATTTATCTAAGACTGTCTATTCCGTCCTTATGACACTTATGCGCGAAAAATACGGCAGCCCTGTCGACAACCACTCCAAATTAAATGAAACCCACTAGTCACAAATACTCATAAACTAAACTGCAACTCTGCCCCTTCAACAAATTAAATATAGCATCTGAAAATCCAGCGGTGTTTAAACCAAAACAGAAGAATTTAAAAGCTACTACTTAACTACATAATATTTACATTATAATGGTCATAGTAACGAGGCTGCATGAGTCTACACCAGAACAACTAACTTACACCTTACACCTTACAACAAACACAAAAACTAAAACAAGTAAGAAAGCTACAGTCGAGTGTGCTCGACTGTGAGATACCCGCTACCCATTTTGAATAAAAGCAAATTATTGCGGTATTATTTTCAAAATATACCAAAAAATACTGCAAAATGCTAAAAATATACCAAATGGTATATTTGGTATAACGATGTGGTACTAACATTCAAAATATACCATAGACGGCAAAATATACCAGATTGTCGGCCAAAGCATGTGAGACCCCTAGTAAGTAGGCGTTTTAGCCCATACAAAAGTATTTCTTTAATAACTTCCACAATTTTTATCTGATCTTAACAAAATTTTTAGGAATCATAAATAGTATTGTTATTATTATACACACCAAAATTCGCAGCTTTAGCTTTAAAATTACGCTTATTATTCGATTTTTTTGATTTACGGGGGCGGAAGTGGGCGTGGCAAAAATTTGAAACAAACTTGATCTGCGTGCAAACATAACAAATGCTATCGAAAAAAAATTATAGCTCTATCTCTTATAGTCTCTGAGATCCAGTGTTTCATACAGACAGACGGACAGACGGACAGACGGACAGACGGACATGGCTAGATCGTCTCGGCTGTTGACGCTGATCAAGAATATATATACTTTATAGGGTCGGAGATGCCTCCTTCTACCTGTTACATACATTTCCTGCCGGCACAAAGTTATAATACCCTTCTACCCTATGGGTAGCGGGTATAAAAACTAACCATAACAACACAACCAACTTATGACACTCACAACACATAACATAACTACGTTACTGATACAAAGTCCACTGACAATCTATTTGACAACA
The DNA here is from genome assembly GCA_035046325.1 of Drosophila niveifrons. Taxonomy (NCBI): domain Eukaryota; kingdom Metazoa; phylum Arthropoda; class Insecta; order Diptera; family Drosophilidae; genus Drosophila; species Drosophila niveifrons. The sequence continues at coordinate 24,506,485 of JAWNOC010000046.1, forward strand.
GACTAACTCTACGAATACAACATAAAGTACGTCTCGCCAATACACAATTTAAAACCACAACTATAAAACAAATTACACCTTTAAACAAAGTAAACAGCACACAGTCATTCTTCACCGCAGACTCTAATAATACACATGCAGATATCTTAGCCCATTGGCCCATTGTGAGCCAAAATAATCTTCCAACAGCCAATAAATAAACCGTCAATTCTTTCCATCCTTCATATTTACTTGAACGGCTTGCTTTTGCACTCATTAACAATAATGTTTGATTTTAATCTATTCGCCGTATGCTCGTACAGCATTCTACCTGGAATACGAAAAAAAAAAAAAATAATAATAATTTTAGTATCTTGCCAAATAGATACTATATTCTTGTACTTACACTGCTCCTCTCCTGGACAGCTGTTCTAACGTTCCATCTGAAATTACAAGAACACAGTCAATAAATATTAAGATCAAAAAATATATATAAATATATAAACACAGAAATAAATAAAATAAAACAAAATATAGATTTTGATAGATGTAGATTTTTAGGAATGTATGTATGAAGGTGTTTTGCCGTCCCTACTCTGTCATTTTTTAACAAGAAAAATGTGAATCTACTTTAATTTGATTAAATTTGGAATTTTAATTTACTTTACAATCTAACATATATTATCTTTTAATTTGTTTCTTATCTTTTACTTAATAAATTTACTATCGTTTTTTTCTGGCACGAACATGTTTTGGTTGCCTTTTTTATACAATAAGAGTTTAATGTTCTAGTCACAATACAAATAATAAATTTAAGAGTAGTAATTAAGTAAAACGAGAAAGTCGGCATATGAATAAAGGTCTCAAAACTCAAAACAAATTAGTTGCTGTTTCAGTTGACGGTCAACGACAACTCGAGCTCGATCGAGCAATCTGCTACCACTAATGAATGCGTGTCATGGAATGTGGTCTCGGAGTGGGCCTGATGACGCCGCATGACTCACCAGTCGGGCTCCTGCTCCTGGCTCAGCGTTGGCGGTGTCGTCTGACACTCGCTGTCGTACGCCGTTGGTGTTGTTCCGGCCGTGTGTCTTCTCGCGGAGACGGTTGTCCGCACTCGTCCAACGGTGATAGTCGCTGCTGGTGTCGCGCGCCGTTAAGCATTCGACGCAGTAATCGGACTTGCGTCTGTCGTTGGTGCTGTGATTCCATCTCCAGACTGTCTTTGCCGGCACTTTGGGCACAGAATGACGACGTGATGAGCAAGGAAAGCGGACACACGAGACCAAGGTTTTAATGGTTGTTGTTGCTGCTGTTGCTCTGGTTGTTGCATTTGATGTTGCTGTTGTTGTTGCATTTTCACCGCGCACACACACTCGCAGCAACACATATTTACGTTATTTTCATCAGGAGGAGCAGTTTTAAACTTCCCTCCCCTGGAGTTGCCATTTCTTACCCCCTATAATCGGCACGCAATATATCGATAGCCCCCAACTGCTGGCACAAACGATACCTAACAACGTAACAACACCAATTTGTAAACAATAAGATATGCATAATTAAATCTCCGAAAAGTGCATATTGATAAAAGTTCTTCTCATTATAGCGCCAACTCATTCATCCATAAAGGAATTTATTTAACTATATTTAAATGCCCAATGAAGAGAGCAAAAGTGTCACCACAAATTAAAATGCAGAGATATCGGTAAGTTTGAAAATTATACATGTTAAATTTTAATGATAATAATGATTTCATTGCTTGTAGCATATTACATTTTTTTTTTTAAAACTTATTTAAACAGAATTATGGCGACCCCAGTCGGGTCGAGCGCTGCGATTCAAACACCTGAGCCCCTTCGGCTGATTTCGAAATTCGCAGTTCTAGCGCGTATTTCGATGCGCTGTTCGTTTCTATGTATGCGTGTGTGTATCTATATGCTCGCCTATATTGGCATGAGAAGTTATGCAACGTGCAGTTGCCTCGCTGACAAGCAGCTAGCGCACGTCAATTTTGTTTTGCCGCGACGAAAGTCTCTAAGGCGAAGACAACAATTGCTCGTGTCTTAGATGTTCACAGTTAAATGGCACCTGCACAGGGTCGGCGTTGACTTTGGTGATGGTTCGTAAGCCCGACATATTGTGGTGTCCGGGTTCAAATTTCGACTAATAATACATCAATTTTTTGTTTATTTTTTTTTAATACGATTTACATTTGTTCATTCCCTTTCAAATTAACTGACAGAAGTAAGAACTAATGGCGCATTGATTTTTGACGACTTTCAATTTTTTACATATAAATGCTCATAATATGAAATCGTTGAAATGCAGGCAATTAAAAAATAACGACATAATTAAAAGCCACCCCGCAGTTATTTAAGTGTGCATCCACACACGGAAAGCAACTTAAGTAGAAGCATTGTATGCAACGCTACGTTTTAAGGGTTATACTTTTGTTTGTTGTTTGAGTTTGTGATAATCCGCACAGGGAGAAAAATCATACCGAGGACAACCTAAACTCTACTGAAATATGCTTATTAGATATCATTAGGTGGGTGATTCTTCAAAATTATGGAATTTTAAATTTATCCTAAAATACATCCAAGATAAAAAATCTTAAAATTTAATATTTACAATATGCTTTAAATTACCGATTACCAAACGTCGCGTGCGAGATTATTTAATGTGAAAGAACACATACCAAAATATTTTTTTATTTTCAGCAAAGATGAATTTTATTAGCAACACCTATTTATTGCTGCGAAAAAACATTGTCCGATTGTAGAACGTTGTTCCATGTTTTATGAGGATTTCTCTTATGCAATTGACATCTATGGATTTTTCTCCAATGTTATTTTGTAAATGAATATGCAGGAGTCTGACTTACCTAAGGCAATAATTTAAGTATACGCAGTAGGGTTCCTCATTTCATTAGATTGATTGCCTAACACATCGTTGTTAGACGAAGCGATTCAATTCTTTTAAATAGGGCTACGTCTTTTCAATAATCGAGGGAATGGCCATGTAGAGATCACCAACTTGTCGTATAGTTTTCAAAGCCAGGCCTTTATCTATGGCTTTTGTAATTATTTGATAGCATAGGCTCCCTGGAAAGTCTGTTTTAACAGTTACATAATTTCCTAATTCATGAATAGATGTAGCTCTTGATGTCTCCTTCAAGCCAGTTAATATAAGCTCATAAGGAGTTTTAATAGTTTTGTCATAATATATTAAAGACATATTATTGTAGTAAAAAACAATCTGACGTTTTAAGCGAAGTATATTCTCCTCTACAACTTTTTATACATGTAAATTGTAAGCATTTTTAATATGTATACTTAATTTTATAATGAAGAAATTGTTGTTTAATGGAATTTTTAGAGCATTGAAAGATTTAGCTAAAGAACTTCAAAGAATAAAATGCCATTGAAGAAATTTAATTGTTTTTTTTTTTTTTCATTTTTCACGCAACTGTTTTCACAACAACATAGAACAAAATTGCTGCTGCATATTAAACGTTTACCTTTAAACATATGTATGTATGCATATATTTATTTAGTATTATACATCTTATTGTAATTGAAGTCTTTTTACTTTAAATAACTGACAAAACTTTGGGTCTAAATCGAGGTAATTTTACGTGTAAGATTTTATTTTGACATGTATCAAAAGCCAATGAGCAACCACATAGAACTCGTGACCAATCTGAAATATTGCACATCAAAATAATGCAACATTCCCGTAGTTTGTTGTTTCGTATGCTCGCATGTTCATACATATGTAACAAAAGTACTTATATACATTTGAGCGAGTATCGCAGCTGAGTGGTGGTGTATATTAACGCACGCACAGATACCAAAAATTGCAGCTCATTTGGCACTACCAGTCTCTGTATACTGTTCAACTAAGCATATCGACATCAATAAATCATCCAATAATGTACTGGTGGTGATGTAGTGCAGAGTGCAAATGGCGCCTATAAGTTTGCTGAGCTGACTGTCAAGTCTTTTGCCAATTCCGGAGTTGTCTACGAACTGGTGTTGTTGCTTTTTGAGCTTAAACTTTTGAGCAGTTGTTTTGAAGAGACAAGTTTGAAGCAGTAGTCGAAATTGCTATATGTGAGACTTTGGCGTACCTATATATTTGAATATTTCTTTCAAAAATTGTATAGATTGAATTTGACTTTAATTCGGTTTGTCTGTATGCTCAGGAGATTGAATGTGTACTTATCAATTTTAAATTAAGCCTTTGTGTGTCAGAAAATTAGAAACGCTATTAACTTGAGTAGGCCCAAGGATCAATTTTATTGTTCTGCCATGTAACACACATTTTAAGAGATGTAACTTACCATTTCGCACTAAGTGCAACTCTGACTATTTTATTACATTCGAATTGCATTGATTGAATTGAAATCCCGAAGTGGTTTTGCCAATGGACCATATGGTCTAATGAGCATCTCGGTGTTGACAACAAAAATTTCAAATGTACCGGCTTCAACAATTTAAAGCATATTAAAGACAATAAAAGTTCCCTCAAGGCAATCTTTACGGCAAAATACATTAATAATTCCTTCTTATACACTTTTATACATGGACAATATTGAATTTTCAAAATATTTTCAAGAAGATATTATTAATAGGACAACATCGCCGACAGAACCTGTTAGATTAAAATTCGGTGAAAACCATTATTGTACACAACAGCACATAATAAATTGTTACCACAGCTGTAAGTGGGCTAAACTTGGAATAATTCAAATAATCACGTCCCTTAGCATCAGAGACTCTGCCACTGCAATTGCCGCAACCACATTGTGGTATTCACCCCCTTATCAACCTTTCCATTTGTCTGGCAATGCAAAAGCACTTTATTTAAGTGAGCCCCTCATGAATAGCAGATGGGCGACTTGTGAGCGGCTGGGTGAGATGCATGACTGTTTGAATGCGAAAGACTTCTTTACACTTTTTTTCTTTATTCCTTTTCTTTCTAATGAAGGTGCATGGAAACCCTTACAGGTTGTTGCTGTTATATCGGTCCTGCACTCGATTTGTATGTATGTATGTATTTAAGGTATATACAATGGTGCATACTCTACATAAGTGTGTAAATATATATATATATATCAGAATACCTTCTTTAACTCTGCCCCCGTTAAAAATGGCTTTGTAACAGTTTGAAGGACCGTATATATAAATAATATATGTAAATATTCTTTATTTGGTCATAGCCCTATATTGGTTACCTCACTTAAGCCAACGTGTCACAGAGGTAATACCATCAATTGTGTTTATGTAAAAGAATTATATTAAAATAAAGTATTTAAATTTGAAGAAGTTTTTATTTTTAGTTTTCTTCTTGATTTGCATCGTATTTTTTTTGGATGCATGTTTACTTACAAATGTACTGTTAAAGTAAATTATCAATTTTAATAAATCTCCAATATGAGAAAATTACACATATATTTGATTATTGTAAAGTACACATTATTGGGTTACTTCTAAAAACACATAAAAAATTCTTAATTTTTCACAAAAAATATTATATTATATACGTATACTAATAATAAGAAGTTGATGAGTATTACTTATGAGTAAAGATTGAATTAAAATGTATATTTATTTATTCTATTTTTTGAGCTATTTAGTCTTAACTTTCCGCGTGATTTCTTTAACACGTTCTAAATTATATTGTATTAGTAATGAATAAAAAGTAAATGCATCTTCATAAATTCAATATGTGAATACGTCTTTCGATTTAGATTTTGTAACTCTAAAATGTTTGTTTAGTTATTTTTAATGCGCTTGTTCAATTTATTCTTGTTTTTACGTTTTAAGTGTCAGGTTTGGTAAAAGAACTGCATCTCACCAACTGGATTGATGAGCTTACCTTACCAATAATGGAGTAATCTCATCACGATCCATTTTCTTCAACTGAGCATGGTATTTTCCATCACACGTTGGACTTCTAAGTCTAATGCGCGTTGTTCTCGATCACACTCTACTTGATCGCCGAACTCACGAGCATCATTGAACACACTAGCCGGTAGAAGTCTGTCTGATAAGTCCCCGCACGTTTTCAAATTTGTTGAAGCTGTGAATAAACCGGCTGTGTCGATTTCACTATTAGCACTGTAAAGATCAGTAAATTATTGGGTATCACAAATTTTATTAATTAGTTTACCAATAACTGAATACAAGTTTTAATTTGTTCATTTAGGTTTTAGCTTCGGATTGGATAGGGTTTAGGTACCTGAACTACCTGTTGTTACTACCAGGGCACTTTCGCCGCTCCAACGTTTGATTACACAGCTGTGCATTCATGCGGAATCGCCGATCCGCACTTCTGTTATCTACTGATATGTCAACGTGGCGCGGCGTATTTAATCTCCGTTCCAACAATGGGGAAATTTGATCATTATTGGATTCTGTACTCGAATCGGGTCGAAACATATCTGTGAAGTCGTCTAATCATTGACGCTCGAGATCAAATCACATCATTTTATTACTATACTTACCAACAACTACACGTCCGTCACCCCCTCGTAAAGATTTACATGGAACTCGATATGTAGGCATATTTGAAAACTCTGTACTCGGACTAATACTCGTGTCAGATTCTGACTCCGCCACAACTCCAGTAGTACCATTATTTGAAGGGCGTGTACTAGCAAGTTCTTTAGAATGACCAGAATGTGATCCAGCCACAATAGTCATGGATTTACTCAAAGTAGATTCATCTAAAATTACAAAGCTTAGCATATAGCAAAAGCGCAGCATAAACAAAAACATACCATCGGCGTTAAGGTAACGATTTTTGGGCCAGCTGGACTTGCTTTTTACGTGCCCAAATCTTGTTTTGGGCAGTAACGGGTAGGCTGTAGCATTAAGATTATCTCCTTCGGGGTGACCAAATGTTTTAAATTGCAGAGTGTAATCATGAGGCGTATGTCCTGTTAGCTCATGTGAAGATTGCTTTGCTGGTGCGCCCGTTCTTTCTCCATTCACGTTGAACGTAGCATATGGCGAAATCTCATACATTTCTATTGATGTCATGATATGATGTTAATGACAATAACTAAGCAAAACTATTCAAATCACTTACCTGACTCGTTACTCTTATCAACTGTTTTAACCGGGGAAGCGCTGTATACCTGCTGGTTGTGCCGATTTTCACGCTCCTCCTTGTAATCACTTGGTAGTGTATGAGATTCATACGCCTCATTAATATGGCCACAAAGTGTACGGCGGTGCTTAACAAGAAGTGCGCTGCAAAACAAATGTGTCAGTCGTTTAAATCATCGGATGAATTTAAAATTTAAAAAAATTCCCCTACATAGTTATTATAGTTATAGTGATAATGACAATGACAAAAAATGTTGCCAACCAATCACCACTCGTTGGATTTGTTGCATTTATTAGGTTGTCCATTAAATCATGTTCCGAGTTAAGCGAAGGGGGTGGTGGAAGCGTGATACCATCGAGGCTTCTTGTACTAAACTGGTAATGTTCTGTAGATGTTCCAGCATCGTTGGTAGCCGAGATTTGAAGCTGGTACCACTTGGCTGGTAGAAAATCACAAAATATTAAATTATCACGATTTTCCTCGGCATTTGAAATATCCGATGTAACAACTGTCCAGCGTGTATCCCCTAAGATTGTGGAAAAGTAAGCATAAACATATATTTTAAATCTTGGTAAGCTTTACCAGTTGATAAGACAATGGTATAAATTTATAAAAAAAAACAATTATTTGCTTAAAACCACTATCTTTTTTAATTTTCAATATTAAAATCATGCTTAGAAATATAAATCTGAAATGGCTCGTCATTTAGGCTTTAATGTACCTAGAACTCGATGCTCAATTGAGAAATGGTTAATAACGCATCCACCATTAAGCCACGACGATAGTTTTAAATTTACGCATGTTGCATTTGTTGTAATTAGTTCGTTGCCATTTGGTGCCTGAGATACTGTCAAATTGAAAATAATATAGATTTTACTTTTATGATATTGTACTAATTATTTTAGACATTAACAAATATTCATTTTAATTTGTATGTTATGTTAAAATAAATTGAAGAACTTGCCTTTTCCTTTGGTCCAGACAATTATTTCGTCACTGGTCGCTCCAGTAGCTACTATATTATGAGCAGACATTTTTATTGTGTACTGGTTGCCACACTTCAACCCAGTAATCGTATAAGCGTTATTGTCTGGCAGCAACTCAATCTCCGTCCAGCTATCACCGGATGCATGATACGAAAGGGTGTAGCCCTGTAGAGCTGCACCACCGTTCTCTGGTGCATCCCAACTAACACGTATGCTGTCAGCGGAAGCGTACTGTACTATGATTTGGGGAGCAACGGGAGGTTTCATAGCTATCAATTGATATTGTATTTCATCACTGCCGAACAAATTGTTTGCGGTGCAGGTAAAATTTCCAGACAAGCTGCTTTCAACACCTGAGCACGAGCATGAGAACCGCCAAGCAAAGCGTACATGTAAAGTTCGAATAAATTATATTCTTGCTTTACTTACGGTGTATTTTTAAATTGCCCTGATTGGTCACTTCATAAAAAGAGCTGAAAGTCACGGGCCGATTACGAGTTAACCAACGAGCACGGGGAGTTGGATTCCCGACAGCCATACACTCCAACACAAGCCGCATGCCTACCGGTTTACGCACTACTTGCCCAAAAGAGGCAATGCGTGCAGGTGCTATAATAAACAAACGAACATCCATTTTCATCATTTAGCTACATAAAATTCAAAATTTGCTAAGGTTATTTTGGTCAGCAATCGTCGACTGCACTCACAATTTAAATTAAAATCAGAATCATAAATAGTTTATAAACTGCAATAGACTGCATATTTACTTACCTCGAGTGTTTGTGGCCTGAGCGACCACAGATGTGGGTTCACCTTCCCCTACCGAAGTGGATGCAGAGACCCAAAACTCATACATTTGATTCTCCGCTAGGTTTCGCGCTTCAAATGTTACTGGATATCCGTACTCATCCACACGCACCACGTGAGCTAATAGGACATTAAAATGTTTTTTTTTGTTATAAATAAAGTAATAAACGGTGCTGATCAGCAGAGTACTGCATATCCTTATATTATATAAAACCTATTGACGATCAGAGTTATCATACATACATAAGTAGTCGACATACTTACTTTTTGATTGACCCTTACGACCTGCCTCACGTGCATATACGGTGTAATGCAATATAATTCCATTTCGATTCTTCGGTGGCAGCCATGAAATTAAAATTGAATCGGCAGTTAGCGCCGCAGCTTTGATAGCAAAAGGAGCATCGGGGATGTCGTCGTCGGTTTGACAAAACAATGGTTGACTGGCTAAGCCATCTCCTGTAGATGTGTAAGCGAGTGCTCGTATGGAGTAGTTTGTGGCCTTGTGTAAAGTGTGCAAAAAAGTTTCTAGGTTTGATGTGCGTTTAATTTGCATCTTTGTTGGAGAGTCCACTAAGTCAACATTAAAATTACAAAAGTTATTTGAATCAATTTAAGACATCGTATTAATTTAATTATAGTTGGAGAAAATACGCAAAAACAAATGTATGAATATACTTACTTTGACATCCCATGGGCCGAAACAAAATTTTATAGCCTTGTATAATGCCCCCATGCAGTTGTAAGGGCGGCTCTAACCATGATATCTTTAGACTTTGCGATGACAATGCCGAGCAACTAACATTTTGGGGTGCAGCCTCAGGTACTATAAATATTAAATTTAAATAAAACCATATTATAAAAATACAAAACCGATGTACCATAAAAATTCTTAAATATTCCGAAGTAGAGTATATCTATATATACTAACTCATTTATATACCATCTATACCAGATTCTCAACTAAAGCAAATAATATCCGACTATAACCGTTTTTTGAAAAGTAAAATTATTTCTTAAGCAACTTATATAATATTTAAAGCAGGACTCATAAATACTGTAGTTATTTTTGCAGGTAATAAAAATTACACAAATGTGCTCGACTGTGAGATACCTGCGATACATTTTCAATTCAACTATATTCCAAAAATATATGTACAAGGTTGTCAGCAGTCATGCAACAATTTTTAGAAATACCTTCTACAATGTGTATTTGCTCGCAATCAAATAATAATCGTAAATACAGTTGTTATTAGTGTATGACGGATGGACAGTCAGACAGACCGACGGGCAGACGGATATGGCTATACCGTCTCGCCTGTTGACGCAACTTAACAGTGAATAATATACACTGTATATGCTTTTTATGGCCGGAAATGCATCCTTCTGCATTTCAGATACGTTTCCTTTAGACAAAAAGTAATAATATCCTTTTACCTTACGGATAGAGGATATGATAAGAATTCGCATCAGTTCCGCCATTTAGAATAATTTTAGCCATAGTTCTTTTATATGTAAAAGTGATTAATATTTAGCTGCCATTCAGATAGATAGGTGTAATTGTTATAATTTATTCAATACAATCACTACTTACCGCCCTCTGCCGTAGTGCCGAAGATCGAAGCACTCCATGGTCCAGAGCCAAAACTGTTTAGCGCCCGTACAGTGATAGCATAGCGTGTGTATTTACGCAGCCCACGCAGAGTGGCTTTAGTTGTAGCCCAGCCGCTGACAATAACTGACTTGAGGGAACTATTTGCCACGCTTATGTAGTTAATGTTTTGCTTTTCTTCAGTGTAGTTAATGGTGTAACCAATAAGTTCACCGTTCCAAGACGCACGGGGAGGTATCTATAATATATCAATATAGGAGACATCATTCGACTAGATGATTTTTTTGCTCCAACCTGCCAGATTATGATTAATTCATTCTCGCTGCTGGATTGTACTTGGACATTAGAAGGAGCCTCTGTGGGAGCCTCCTCCTGTGTTGTAATTATAATTGAATCAGTGTAAGCACTGCGGTCAATCTCGTTGATGGCCTGCATACGTATAAGGAAGGTTGTTGCTGGTGAAAGTCCTGATACTATGGCATTTTCACGAATATCACTGTCATAACTTTTGAATCGAAATTAATGTTTCTGTTTCTAAATGTGGATTCAAAAACTTGCCTCTGATTTATGCTTGATGAAGGTAGAGTTACATTTATGACATTGCTCCTGTCCCAATCGCTATCTGCAGCTCCCATTGCTCCACGTGACTGCAAGTACGTAAGTGGCTGATACTGCACAAGGTAACTGAGGACGGGCGAATTCCCGTCGAAGGGACGCCGCCAGCTCAGTTTAACGGTGCGCGACCCTACTGCGAAAGCATCTAAATTAGATGGAGTATCAGGTCGCTCCTGAACTGCGAGAAAAATGATGTGCTCAGCATGTCCATACGGATTTTCAGCTGTGCAACGATAATCGCCTGAATCATGTCGATCCGAGTGCACAATTGTCAACTGAGAGTCTACGCCATTCCCAGTTTTCATCTCAGCAATGCTAAAACGAAAGTTATTAAGATCAATGCGCGCATTGTTGTGAGTCCAGACAATGCTGATAGGCTCGTCGCCTTTTGCGTGGCAATCCAATGTAATTGCTTCGTTACGACGAGAGCTAACATTCTGTGCAGACTTCTCAAATCGCGCTGGTTCTGTGCAGAAATGGAGAGTGAGAAAGATAGTTACGTTGTTTGGTGATTCAAATTACCATTAACATTAATGTGTATTATTTTCTTAAGGCCGGTACCAATTCCATTAGTGGCCTGACACAGGTAGTAACCTTCATCATTATCTGTGGCAAGATTCATCATTAGAGAATTGTTTCGCATGCTCAATGTCTTGAAGTCCTTAAATGCTTTGCCTAGTAGAAACACTTTTATTAATATAATTGGTACTGGAATTAAAGTTATTAACAATCGAAATCTAGAGTCTGGCTAATCTTTGATGTTTTACTAATCTAATTTGACGAATAATAACTCATAGATAACTTACCTTCTCCTTTGAGCCACGTAATAGTTGGAATGGGATATCCTTCTGCCTCACAATTGATCGATATTGTGTTACCAAGCATAATAGCGGTATCCATGGGTTCGTGGCTCCATCGTGGTGCCACTGGAACATGAGAAAAATACAATGAGGAAAGAAATTTGTAAGAAAATGCCTCGGCTCTCCGTTACAATAGCTGGATGATTGTTCATATTTACTGCTTAGATACGAAAAAGTCATTTAAATAGCAATTTAATAGGGAATTGAAAAAAATTGCATATATTTTCTTGGCATTGTGAGGTATGAAATGGCTTTGATAAACGTCATTTTCTATATATATCTATATATATATATATATATATATATATATATATATATATAAAAAATATATATATATATATATATATATATATATATATATATATATATATATAAAATAACTTACAAAATGTAAGTGTGCGACAACCAACCGACAGCCACACATATCCGAGTTTGATTTAGTTTTTTGTTGATTAATAGACTATTCATTCAGTCATTCTAATAAATTAAATTTTGTATACATTCATGTAAAAATGTTCGAATATATGATTGTATCGTGTAGTCATGTTGAATTTATAACGCTCAGCAATGCTAGCAAAAGAATACATGTTTTTAAAATTTTTTTGGGCAGAGAAGCGGTTACTACTAGCAACTTGTGACTATGTATATACTTCATTCATAAATACACTCACCCCGCACTTGCAATTCAGCTGTAAAGTTGACCTTAGCCGCAGCATTACTCGCCAAACAAGTATATTTGCCACTGTGTCTGACGCTGATATCCTTAAGAACAAGAAGTGAGTAAAATTCCTCCTTCTTTTCGTTAATCTTAGATCCACAAAAACACAAAAATTGCTTAGTAAGCTTCATTTCCGTATCTGTGTACTGTCACTTACCTGAAGGCTATTAGGTATTGGATCACCATCTTTTTTCCAGCTAAAAAAGATTGGCATATCTCCAGAAGATACTGCACAGGTAATTTGCGCTCGCCCACCCTCCTGAAGATTTTTAGGAAACTTAAAATGTTCAATAACTGGCGGGCCTAGATGTCGACATATTACATATTAAACGCTTCAATAAAACCTAATCTGTAATACTCACTATTGACATTCAATTGTACATCACGGCGTGCTTCTTCGCCCCCTTGGCCGCGCACGATGCATGTGTAGATGCCCTGATCGCGACTGGGCTCCAGGTTCTTAATAACAAGCTGACCGCCTTCATGTACTGATGCAAACGAATAGTGAGAGCCTAAAGTAATAATAATTATTTTTGAGTTTACCTATTCCATTAAAAGCCGAAAAAATAATTAAATACACCAAATTCTATATTCTAAGATTTAGAACGAGATTATTAGGCAAGGCAAATAACACTCTACCACAAAAGGGCTATTTGTCATGGTAAAATCATTTTCAAAATGGCCTCTAACTTATATGATAATTTACGCTTGGATTGACGGAAGTGGGCGTAGTAAAAATCTAAAACAGACTTGATCTGAGAACTGGGTGTTCATCGTTTCGGTTATTTTCGTTAATGAATAATATATATGATTTTTGGCGGCGACTTCTTCTTTTCTGCTAGTTGCATATATTTTCTGTAGGGTAGCTGGTATAATATATAGCTATATTCCTCAAAAATATACTTACCTGTTATTAACTCCTGATGCGCTTTTTCCCATCGAATTTGATCAATAGGATAACCTGCAAATGGGCAGCGCAGAATTATGTCGTCGCCAGCAATAGCTCTTAATGCTCCAATAGCCCGCACATATGGTGGTCCTGCAACGAAGTACATAAAACATTATTATTGTGATGGTAATAAAATTAAATTTTTAACTTTCCAACTTGCTATTAAAATTATTAAAATGAAGTACCCTTGTGTGTTATAATAACCTTCTACCAAAGACATAAATGCATAAGAATAATTAATAACAATTGGTATACTATCACATCAAAATTTGTGTCTTATAAAAGAAATATTAACTGTTAATGAAATTATTATATGTTAAATATATGTATGGATACCTAACTAAAATAAAAATATTTTAAATTAATTTTTTAGCTTACCGTAAACGTTTAACCTGGCAGAATGCTCAGTGTGTCCCATCGAGTTAGTGGCAACACATTTATAAAGACCCCCATCGTCAGAACGCACATGTGAAATATTTAAGTAACTTATTACATTTCCATTTATATCGACAAATTGTTCAATGGCAAAGCGATGATGTAAAGAAGCATCCATAATAGGCTGCGAATCCAGAAGCCATGTGAACTGAAATGAGAGTTGATTAACAACTTTATCTAAAATCAAAAATGAAAAGCATGGCTAAGGTACCTGTTTTTAAATTTAATATATACACGTGTTCCTAAATTTAATCTCTCTAAAATATGAATCCAAAATATTTAAGCAAATCAACTTACTTGTGGATGCGGTGAGCCGATAGCGGAGCATTTTAGGGATATTAACGGGCCTGGACGAACATTCTGTTCAATGAAAGTGTATGTCAATTCAGGTACAGTGTCTACACGGGAATACAAATTAGCTTATAGTTCTAAATTTCTACAAAATAATATTAACTTACCGCCCAATTTCAACTCCGACATAGCTTGCGCGCTGGCGTGCTGAGTCTCCACTAGGCATTGATAAACGCCTTGATCGCGACGACCGACATTTTGTACAAGCAATGAACTCCTTGAGAGAAAACGTATACTAACAAAAATATAGAATAACAAAAGTATAACAAGAGAAATTGCTGTGAACGCGAATAATTTGTTTGTACATATATTTTTATTAAATTAAATGCGCTGAAGAATTTTCGTATTAATGTCTATGGGAATGCAATGGTCGTTTGTCTGCTCAAGCGAAAAAGGATTTTCTTTTTATTAACATAAGCGTATAAATATATGCTTGATTTGTTATTCTGATTTGTTTCGGCTCGTCTGCTTTTCCATTACTGTACCATTTGCTCTCTTTGTCTTTTTCACTCTCTTATTATGTGAGGCTTGACCACTTCTCTGTGGTATATTCTTGGGCATCAGCAGGTCAGCTCGCACACAAACACAGAAACACAAACACGCATATATTTCAATGGTGTTTACTTTTAGCAGCTTTCTATCCCTATGTATGCGTAAACAGTTTGTAAGTTCTCAGCAATGCATATATAGTCGTGTCCATATGCTCTGAGCACATAGACATCTACCTATGTATGTAGAAACAAGCATATATTGAGAATATACTGTACTGTTGTATACTGTCTAGGAGGCACATTGTGTAATTTGCATTAAATTATCGAGTGGGTTGAACCCATTCAAGTGGATTTGTGCACATCTTCAAATCCTGTGCACTGTGAATTCAATATAAGTCCTCAAGAGGGTTGTATAAATTGATGTACATTAATTAAAATTATATTAAGAAAATCAATAATTGGAAGTTATTTGCTTAATCATAAAACACAGAAGTGGTGCTGCAGCTGCCTGATCTTTTGGTTCATTGTTATTCCCACCCTAAAGTTTGCTGTACAACCAAATGGTTATTTTTTTCTATATTGTAAAGCTCAAAAAGCTTTGTGGCGGAACTGATTTAAGCACAAAATTTAAAAAATTTTCATACTACATATGGGTAATTCCATGGCGAAATTTGTCCCGTGCGAGACTTTTTACAGTGCACTGCACTGAAAATAACATAAACTGAAACAATTTAAAAATTAAGTGAATGTTATTCTTAAAGCTTTAGATAAGCACTATATTTAGAGCTAAGATTGATTTTAGGAACGTGTTCTATTTTACTATAAAATATATAAATTCCTTCATTTTTTGGTTGTGCGTACGAATTGGTTAATTTTTGCAATTATCACAACAGAAAACAAAACAGAAAGAAAATTCCAAAACTATTCTTAGCTCTAATTAATGTAGTTATCTAGAGCTATAAAAATAAACTTTTCTTATTTTTAAAATTGTTTTAGTTTATGTTATTTTCAATGTAAAGAGTCTCGCACGGGACAAATTCCGTCATGGAATTACCCATATGTATACTTACCCATCCCGACCATTGTTAAGTGCATTTTTCGCCTGGAGCTTTTTACCATTGTGCCACCAGTCAATTACATTGATCTCTGACTCAATTGTCGTGCAATTGAAAATTGCCGTTCCGCCAGAATTGACAATTTGAACTTGCGGTAGTATATGCACAGATACAAACGTACTGACTTTGAGCCGAATTTCAATCCGCTGCTCTCCAAATTGGTTGGATGCCTGACAAATCTGTATAAAATATTTAATACAAGTATTTATAAAGTTTTACTTTACTGTTTTATAGATATAAGCGAATTAGTCATCAATTACATTTAACAAACTTCATCAATTTCTATTATTTATCTTACCCATTTTCCTGCATCTTGCTCATCAGCGTTCTTTATGAATAATAGTGTTTGCAAGAGTTTCAAGCGTTGTGATAATGGTATGGGATACAACGCTGCAGAGTCAGAAACACGATACCAGCTGCAAGTAAAGTACCTTTTTTAATTCTGTAAACTTTCTATCTATCGTATGCTGTGACACACGTGTAACTCATATTATAATAAATTTAATCAAAATAATTTAGTTTTTGGTCTGTGGCTACGAAACTCACGTGAATATCGGAAATGGAGAGCCTTGAATATTGCAAGGCAAATGTACGTCGTTACCCCGCTCCACTTCAATTTCCATCACAGGTTTTTGACTGCTTCGTGGTGCCATATTTTTGTTGAGCTCTAAAATAATAATTAAATTATATTATTTTTAGAATGAGTTCAGGTTCCAAATATTTCATATTACCTTTCACCTGTAGCGTAATATCATCACTTTGTTTTCGCTCCCCATTCAGTGTATTAGTAACCAAACAGTTAAACTTTACATGTCCATCTTCTGAGCGTACAGAGCGAAAATACAGATCTCCAGTGGTTGCCAGTACTATGTAGCGACTCACTATAATAGATTGAATTTCAAGGGACGAAATTTAAAACATAACTATCCAGCTTGTCTTGTATTTTTGCCTGCGTATCCTGTCCTCAAGCGGTTTTTTATAAAATAAGATTAAGTATTCCGGTATATTGTCTCTAACACTTATGAAGATATATATTTTAAAGAAAAATCTGAAACCGTTGCGATCACAATTTACTAATATAATGAAGTAATTTCAATCATTGTCTAGCATAGATTTCTATTTTTACTAAAGCAAAAACTGAAATGAAATAAAATTTCATATGCTTACTTAATTTGAAAACCATATGGGTTTATAATAATAATATTTCGGTTGGCAGCTAATGAACTTTGTTAGATTTATTTTTTATTACTTGCCAAGTAAACACATTAAAACTTTCTAAACTTTTTTTTTGGGTCATACTTGACTCCAAAAATCAAGCCTATAGATATTACTCCGATTTAAAGTAGCTCTCCCATCGCTTAGGATATATTAAACTTCTGAGAACATCTTTTATAAATTATTTAAAAAATAAATTGAAATAAACGAAGTCCAGCTCCAGCCAACTCAAAAAGAAATTTGAAACCTGGATAGGAGCGAAAATAACATTATTACAGAATACATAAGGAACTAAAAATAACACGGACTGTCAAGTTTTGTAATCAGTTTTAATTAATCTATTAATCGTAAAATTTGTCGTCAATTACTAACGTTATTAAAGAAGTTCGGAGTAAAGACTTACGAACTTCCGATGATTCTGGCAGTAATATCTCGTTCCCACGATGCCAACTAATCACGCGCACATAAGGCCGTACAAATTCTGGTATAGCGCACTTCACTAATGCTGAGTTTCCCAAATATACTTCCGCAGCTTCAACATGTACGTCAAAGTGGCGACGCAACACTGTAAAATTAAAGTAATTCATTTCGTCAAAAGTTAGTCGAAAACTCTTTCAATGGATGTATTTCCATTTTAAAATCATTATTCCAACTAATGTCTAGCTTCAAATTTGGTCATCATTTTGCTTACCAGCTTGCACTTGAACATTTCGACTCAATATTGTGCCAGCTTCATTACTAGCCCGACAGCGATAGGTGGCTTCGTGAACATCCGTACGAAAATATTGTGCCAAAAATGGGGAAAAATATATTGTTCCGTTTCCAGATATTCTCCTATATGTTGACAGTGAACATTTGAAAGAAAAATAACTCAGAATTGCAAAGTTATTTTTATGAGACCATAGGTTATTGACTTTTAATATCATATCCAATCATCAATTTCAAACAGTCCCTGTTTTGAAACAAGTGTGGGATTGAAAGGTAAGAAGCGTACAGCAACCATTTACAATGTTACTGTGGTTTTGTCAGATTTATATAGTAAGATAACAACAATTTGTTGCCTCGCTTTTACTCAGAAACTTAAAATTAATACATGACAAATCGAAGAACAAAAAGACTTACCGAAGGCCAGGTACTTGCGTTACGAGGGTACCATCTCTCATGACCCAAGAAATATCAGGTTGTGGATTACCGTGTGCTATACAGTTAAGTTGTGCACCGGTGTCGTTACCAAATATCAGGTGTGGTGGGGGTTCTTGAAGAAAGGTGGGAACCCGTAATCCGCCTCTTGCATGAATGGGCGAAGATAGTAATGCCAAAAAAGTAGCAACAGTCAAAAAATGCATAGCAATCTTCTCAGCTGAAAAGCATGAATAATTCGATAAATAAAAGAAGATTTAAGCAGAATGTCATCACGAAACTTGGATTATCGCTTATATGAATATGAAAAGGGCTCATAAAAAGAGTTGACCCAAAGATCAAAGTTGCTGTAATTATACTTTTTACTGTATATACTAATTATTGGTTACAAGTAATATATATCAATAATACAAAATCTTAAAAGATTGCTTACATGTACCCACCTTTTCCAATAAATCGAAAAGTTAATAATTTCATTTCGCAGTATAAATGATAATAGTTTTATATATTGTCCTTATTTGGAGGATCGCAGAGGCGAAATTCTAAAACAAAGCAAAGTTTTAATTATCATATGATACGTAAATATGTTATTTATGGTTAGCAAACTAAAAACTTTTTACAGTACAATAACATATACAAAAATGTTACTAAAGGTCAGCAATCTAAAAACTTTTTACAGTATAATAATAAGCAAAGCATAAAAATCTTTATAATAACACCATTAAAGAATATACGTCCCGGCGGCTTGTGTAGAAAAAACAATAAGGCTTTCGGATTAATTTTCGGATCAATTACACAACTTGGTATCTTTCACTAAGGAAAGTATTAATGACAAATTCTGCTCGCTTTATATTGCTCCGACACGTTCGTTACATTTAATTGAGAATTTTAAATTGTTTATTTTGCTGTTATATTGAAAAATTTGCTACAAGCACTTTTCTTCTTTACCTAACACTTGAATGGTGTCGACAAAGTGTATTTGTCCCATCTTTTAAGTGGACGAACTTATTCCGTGTCCGTGTTTGTTTGTCATCAATTTTTAATGAGTTGCTATTCTTTGGACTCTTTTATGTTATGCCCTTTGCCACTTTAAATCTTCTGACTAGTCGCTTTGGCTTCTGGTTATCAATGAACGGGTAGTCAGAGTTGGTAATTGACAGAGTATCAACATGCATCATTTCTAATAATTTATGTTATAATAAAATACTCTTTATACTAAGCAATCTTGAAAATGGTGTTCAAAGAAAATGTTGGTTCGAATGTTGTAATGACATCCATATCTTTTACTAGAAGTAAAATAACGTAAAATAATATTTATTTTTTTGTTTAGCTTGCTCATATTCAGAACCAGAACTTAAAGGCAAATTAAAGTAGGGCAGCAACAATTTCCGTTTTTGTTCCAATACACCTAACGTTTAACTTTTGAAACAATACCTCCATTTTCACACCCACGCTGAAGTGCTATTCAACGGATAACTCCGTCTACAATAAGTCGGGTCTGCAGCCAAAGAACATCCGCTACAGGCATTGGGCGAGCTCCAGTTTATTCATAAAGTGCAGCTATTTTATACAGAAGTGGCCATTGGAACAATGACAAGAGCCAGCTTCGCCGTCAACCCAATGGTGGTTGACTTTTAGCGGAAATGCAAAGGCGAAGAGCCACATAATTACTGATTGTCGCTAACCGAATAGGCAGTCGAGTTGTACATACATATAGTGTGCAGAAGCAACATTTTATTTGTGTTCATAAATGTTATGCCACCTTTAATATATGGCAATTAAAGTAAGAATAAGTAAGAAAGGTACAGTCGAGTGTGCTCCACTGTGTGATACCCGCCACCCATTTTGAGTAATATCAAAATATTGCGGTAATATTCTTTAAATTTACCTAAACAAATTTACTACAAAATATTAAAAAATAGAAAAAACATGTCACATTGTATATGTGGACAATCATCAAAAATTAATCAATCAATCATCAATCAATGTCCGTCTGTCCGTATAAAACACTGGATTTCAGAGACTATAAGAGATAGAGCTATAATTTTTTTCGACAAGTTCAAGTGTTTCAAATTTTAGCCACGCCCACTTCCGACCCCGCAAGTAGAAAAATTCGAATAACAAGTATAATTTTAAAGCTATGACTATAGTCTTCGTGACCTCTTTGGTCGCAATAAGAAGTAATTAAAGAAATACTTTGGTATGGGCAAAAACGGCTACTTACTAGGGGTCTTATTTTGTTTAGCTGGCAGTCTAGTATATTTTGCTCTCTATAATATATATTGTGTGTAGTACCATATATATATACCAAATATACAATTCAGCATATTTTAGAGTTTTTATGGTATATTATTTAAGTATATTTCGAAAAAATACCGGAATATTTTGCTTTTATTCAAAATGGCTAGCGGGTATCTCACAGTCGAGCACACTCGACCGTAGCTTTCTTACTTGTTTTTTGTCGTGTTCATCTTCGTTAGAAAACTACACATACATACGCATACCAATAGAGGCGGGCATGTAGATACATAGACGCATACATACAAACGAAAGCATAGCACAAAATTATTTCTTTAACTTCGACATTTTTTTGTTTTAAATCTAAAATATTCACATCCGATACACATAACTTTGTGCCTACAGAAAATGAATGCAACAGCTGGAAGCAGCCATTTCCGATCGCATAAAGTATAAATATGTTATTCTTGATCCGCGTCAACACTCGAGACGATATGGTCATGTCTGTCTGTCTGTCTATCTGTTTATTTTCCTGTTTTTCTGTCCGCGTGTCTGTCTGTCCGTCCGCCCTAATGGACACGTAGAGCTTAGAAACTATTAAAGGTAGAGAAATAGTTTTTTTTCGACAGAGCCAGTTTTTTATCATTTATAATATTTTTATAATATAATAATATAATAATATTTATCATCGATAATAAAAATACCTTATTTTAATTAAATTAGATTTCATCAATTTGTTTTCGTTTTTAAAATTTTTAAAAATCTCAAACGTGCGGGTGCATATATCATCAATATTTTCTTTTAAATATAAATATGGGTAACATAATTATTTTTGGTTGAGCTTTAAATATCGATGCTTTATTTAAAGCTTTTAGGAGCATTTGCAAATGAAACAATTTAGATGCAACAGAACACTATGTCTCGAATTTGCAAATCCAGTCAACAATAATCACACAGAAGTTGACTTCTACACTTTTCATGAGTGGGTGCCAAATGTTTGAACATAATTAAATGTTGTTAAATCTTAATTAATCTTCCGTCACGGAATTTTATATCGAAAATGACTTCACTTTTTACCTAACTTACTTTTTCATTAAACGCGATAGAACTGATAGCAAACCAGCAGTAAAAGCACGATAATGCCCAAGAATGCACATACAAAATGTTAGGGGAACTGAACAAACCAGATTTGTTACCGTTTTTATGAACACATTCGCTAAGACAATCAACCCGTAAAGTTACTCATATGCATGATAAAAACAAAAAGGTTTTACATATGTACATACATATGTGTCAAATGTCAGCACATGAAATTCGGCTTGGGTTTAGGAATCTACACATCACACTAGAGTATATAAAGCTACAGATGCAAACGTTGTCACTCAAACACAACCATATATACACACAGTTTCACATTGATGCCTGGCCACTGTCTCCAATGGGTTTCCTGCTCGGAGCGTCGAAAACAGCAGCATCCATTAATGATTTTTTTCATTAAGTCCCCAAATAGTGCCTAAATCACACAGGCATACACATAGTACACCAGGCCATTAGACCGTTCATATATGTGTACATACATATGTGTAAAACTAATACTAACACACTTAGGCTATGTCAATGCCAATAGTACACATCACTTCTAGTTTCGTCCGCTTAGCACGTCCAAACAATTTGAAACGCCGGCAATGACTGAGCATTGAAATAGTCCTCCGCTGCCAGCGTCGCGGTCTGCAGAACCCGTAATTCTCCAGACAGACTGCTGCGTCAACAGCGACGTCAACGCCGCCGCCTGTCGTTTAGGATTATCTCCGTCGGCTTTAGCCCTTCGGCGACCACTTCGTTTACGGTTTCGTAACTGTATCCAAACGGAGTGCTATTATTGAACGCCGGACGCTGCGCTGCCTGCAGCAAAATAAATGAAAGTTTTGAAAAACACGTACTCTTATTACTTTTGTTCTCTTTGCCGTCTATACACAAAGATTTGTATCTGAATACAGTTGTATTGTAGCTTATTCTATGAGATGAGTACATTTATATTTTTGACAAATGTTCTATGTGTTAAAAGAGTAAATGAAGGTTAAATAGAAACATGTCCTAGCAAGTAAGAAGTTTGTAGGGAAATTAGCTTGGCTTGTATATACCTGGAATTTATGAGGAAAAATAGGTTTTTAGCACTAAACTAATCTAGAGAATAAAATAACAAGTAAGAAATCTACAGTCGAGTGTGCTCGACTGTGAGATACCCGCTACTCTTTTTGAATAAAAACAATATATTTTGCTGTATTACTCTCAAAATACTGAAAATGTACCAAATGGTACCAGATTGTCAGCCAAATCAAATTCGACCCCTAGTAAGTAGGCGTTTTAGCTTATACAAAAGTATTTCTATAATAACTTCCACAATTTTTATCTAATCGCAAGCAAATTTTCAGGAATCATAACCACTACAACTGTTATTGTATGTACCAAAATTCTCTAGTTTTAAAATTACGCTTGTTATTCGATTTTTTTTTATTTGCGGGGGCGGAAATGTGCGTGGCAAAAGTATAAAACAAACTTGGTCTGCGTGCAAGCATAACAGATACTGTCGAACAAAAATTATAGCTCTATAGTCTCTGAGATCCAGTGTTTCATACGGACAGACGGACAGACACACATACACACAAACACACAGACAGACAGACGGACCTGGCTAGATCGTCTCGGCTATTCATGCTGATCAAGAATATATATATATATACTTTAAAGGGTCGGAGATGCCTCCTTCTGCCTGTTACATACATTTCCTGTCGACACAAAGTTATAATACCCTTCTAGCCTATGGGTAGCGGGTATAAAAATATACGCCAATTCAGAAAAATAAAATTGATAGTATCAAGTTTTTTGTTTTTAATATAATCAGAATAATTAAACTGTAAAATAAATATATAATAATATCAAAACGCATTCCGATTCTAATTTTATGGTAGTGAATATCATTAAGTAATTCACACATTATTCATTCCATATATTTTAATTCTTCTAAATTTAAGTGACCCTTTAAAAAAATATATAATGCACTTATCATAATCCTTTATTGTTTTTCTAATCGTGATAAAAAAGAATGCAATAGCAAGCACGTGTTGCATTATTATTGAGAAGCAAACTCAGCAAGGCGCATGCACTCTCTTTCGTCGATAGCACAAAAGCAGAATACGAACAAAAACATCAACTATTTCTGTTTTTTTTTTTTTTATTTATATGTATTTTTATATGTATATATGTATATATAAAATTATTATACAATAATTCTCAAAATATTCGACAGTTATCATTTTTAATATTATTAATAACCTTAGTCTTTCACTGAGAGGAATTTTTAACAGAATTAAATTAAACAAAATTAATTGGTTGTTGAATATGTTTAGATAGAGGTATAATGTAGGGTGTTGAAGCCACTCTTTAAGGTTGTGTCTGTACTAGTAGATTTCTGATAGAAAAATAAACTTTCATTTAACTCTTGTGCTGAAAATAACTGAGTATATATGTATATGGGTAATTCCATGGCGAAATTTGTCCCGTGCGAGACTTTTTACAGTGCACTGCACTGAAACAATTTAAAAAATAAGTGAATGTTATTCTTAAAGCTTTAGATAAGCACTATATTTAAAGCTAAGATTGATTTTAGGAACTTGTTCTGTTTTACTATAAAATATATAAATTCCTTCATTTTTTGGTTGTGCGTACGAATTGGTTAATTTTTGCAATTATCACAACAGAAAACAAGAAAATTCCAAAACTATTCTTAGCTCTAATTAATGTAATTATCTAGAGCTATAAAAATAAACTTTTCTTATTTTTAAATTTGTTTCAGTTTATGTTATTTTCAATGTAAAGAGTCTCGTACGGGACAAATTTCGTCATGGAGTTAACCATATATCATATGCCATATGTATATATATATTTTTTTTTATGAGTAAACTTTATAGCTATAAATAAATATAAAGGGGTCAATTCCTTTCAAAGAAATGTAGTTTTCTCAATTGTTTTATTAACTCATGTATTATTATAGGCAAGATTGTTAAAAATAATAAATATATGTAACAGGTAGAAGGAGCCATCTTGTGACGTTTGAGAAAAATATCGCCATATTTGGCTTTTATTCAAAATGGGTGGTGGGTATCTCACAGTCGAGCACACTTAGGCTTTCCAACTTGTTTTTTTTTTTTTGATTTTGGTGACCCTGGCAAATCCGCGATTAAAATATTAATTATAATAAATTTTTTTTCTTATTTTACAATAATATTCTCTAAGTTTGGTTCAGCCCAGAACTAGCTTTCTGTACTTCTGCTTTATCATTATTATTTTCCTAAATAACAGAAATGACTACCAGAAAAAAACTCAAATTTGACATAATTTAAACTTAAAACTTTTCTTTTCAATCAGCTCTACATTTCATGATACGCTCGTTTATTTGTCTTAGGTCAGGTATTAAGAATTTAAGAGTTGAGAGCGACTTGGCTGCGCTGCAGGCGTCAAAAGAGCGAGCATGCGCCTTGTTAACGTCTGAGCAATATGTGAATGCAACACGTGTTATTACATTTGTTTACGGTAGATCAAAATAAACAACAAAGAGCTTAAATCGTGAGTAATAAATATAGTGAATATACAAAAATATCGACTAATAATATATCGGCCAGATCCACACGCATCCCCCTGTAGTTAGTAAGTGTTGCGATCTAACAGTAAGGGGAAATAGTAAAGTATAAAGTATAAAGTATAAAGTATAAAGTATAAAGTATAAAGTATAAAGTATAAAGTATAAAGTATAAAACTAAAGCCTCAAAGAGCAAAAATAATTTTAAAAATTCTAAAATTAAAGTTATATTACAGGAATTGCTTTTATGGCACCCTTTATAAAAAACAAACACAAACTGAAAATACACACTACGACTAAATAGCAAATAAATCTACATTAATGTCTGCCAAAAAACAGATAAGTATGGTGATAATAGGTCAACACTAAAATACTACAATAAAATATATACATATATATATATATATATTTTAAATGATCTCTGAAATTATACGCACCGATCCCTGATTTTTGTGACCTGCCAGGCACGTCCAAATTAAACTTCGGCAGCAGGTAGATATTTTCAATGCACAACTTTTGATATACAAAGTGACATTATTCGCTGATTTTTGTGAGCTACTGAGCCTGTGGAAGTTGAAAAATTATATAAATTTTCTGTAGTTTGCGGATTACAAAAGAACTATAAGGGCCATGTGAGCGAAACTTGGCTAGTAGGTAGATATTTTCAATGCACAACTTTTGGTATACAAAGTGACATTATTCGCTGATTTTTGTGAGCTGCTGAGCCTGTGGAAGTTGAAAAATTATATAAATTTTCTTTAGTTTGCGGATTACAAGAGAACTATAAGGGCTATGTGAGCGAAACTTGACTAGTAGGTAGATATTTTCAATGCACAACTTTTGGTATACAAAGTGACATTATTCGCTGATTTTTGTGAGCTGCTGAGCCTGTGGAAGTTGAAAAATTATATAAATTCTCTTTAGTTTGCGGATTACAAGAGAACTATAAGGGCTATGTGAGCGAAACTTGGCTAGTAGGTAGATATTTTCAATGCGCAACTTTTGGTATACAAAGTGACATTATTCGCTGATTTTTGTGAGCTGCTGAGCCTGTGGAAGTTGAAAAATTATATAAATTTTCTTTAGTTTGCGGATTACAAGAGAACTATAAGGGCTATGTGAGCGAAACTTGGCTAGTAGGTAGATATTTTCAATGCACAACTTTTGGTATACAAAGTGATATTATTCGCTGATTTTTGTGAGCTGCTGAGCCTGTGGAAGTTGAAAAATTATATAAATTTTCTGTAGTTTGCGGATTACAAGAGAACTATAAGGGCTATGTGAGCGAAACTTGGCTAGTAGGTAGATATTTTCAATGCACAACTTTTGGTATACAAAGTGACATTATTCGCTGATTTTTGTGAGCTGCTGAGATATTTTCAATGCGCAACTTTTGGTATACAAAGTGACATTATTCGCTGATTTTTGTGAGCTGCTGAGCCTGTGGAAGTTGAAAAATTATATAAATTTTCTTTAGTTTGCGGATTACAAGAGAACTATAAGGGCTATGTGAGCGAAACTTGGCTAGTAGGTAGATATTTTCAATGCACAACTTTTGGTATACAAAGTGACATTATTCGCTGATTTTTGTGAGCTGCTGAGCCTGTGGAAGTTGAAAAATTATATAAATTCTCTTTAGTTTGCGGATTACAAGAGAACTATAAGGGCTATGTGAGCGAAACTTGGCTAGTAGGTAGATATTTTCAATGCGCAACTTTTGGTATACAAAGTGACATTATTCGCTGATTTTTGTGAGCTGCTGAGCCTGTGGAAGTTGAAAAATTATATAAATTTTCTTTAGTTTGCGGATTACAAGAGAACTATAAGGGCTATGTGAGCGAAACTTGGCTAGTAGGTAGATATTTTCAATGCACAACTTTTGGTATACAAAGTGATATTATTCGCTGATTTTTGTGAGCTGCTGAGCCTGTGGAAGTTGAAAAATTATATAAATTTTCTGTAGTTTGCGGATTACAAGAGAACTATAAGGGCTATGTGAGCGAAACTTGGCTAGTAGGTAGATATTTTCAATGCACAACTTTTGGTATACAAAGTGACATTATTCGCTGATTTTTGTGAGCTGCTGAGATATTTTCAATGCACAACTTTTGGTATACAAAGTGACATTATTCGCTGATTTTTGTGAGCTGCTGAGCCTGTGGAAGTTGAAAAATTATATAAATTTTCTTTAGTTTGCGGATTACAAGAGAACTATAAGGGCTATGTGAGCGAAACTTGACTAGTAGGTAGATATTTTCAATGCACAACTTTTGGTATACAAAGTGACATTATTCGCTGATTTTTGTGAGCTGCTGAGCCTGTGGAAGTTGAAAAATTATATAAATTCTCTTTAGTTTGCGGATTACAAGAGAACTATAAGGGCTATGTGAGCGAAACTTGGCTAGTAGGTAGATATTTTCAATGCACAACTTTTGGTATACAAAGTGACATTATTCGCTGATTTTTGTGAGCTGCTGAGATATTTTCAATGCGCAACTTTTGGTATACAAAGTGACATTATTCGCTGATTTTTTGAGCTGCTGAGCCTGTGGAAGTTGAAAAATTATATAAATTTTCTTTAGTTTGCGGATTACAAGAGAACTATAAGGGCTATGTGAGCGAAACTTGGCTGGTAGGTAGATATTTTCAATGCACAACTTTTGGTATACAAAGTGACATTATTCGCTGATTTTTGTGAGCTGCTGAGCCTGTGGAAGTTGAAAAATTATATAAATTCTCTTTAGTTTGCGGATTACAAGAGAACTATAAGGGCTATGTGAGCGAAACTTGGCTAGTAGGTAGATATTTTCAATGCGCAACTTTTGGTATACAAAGTGACATTATTCGCTGATTTTTGTGAGCTGCTGAGCCTGTGGAAGTTGAAAAATTATATAAATTTTCTTTAGTTTGCGGATTACAAGAGAACTATAAGGGCTATGTGAGCGAAACTTGGCTAGTAGGTAGATATTTTCAATGCACAACTTTTGGTATACAATGTGATATTATTCCCTGATTTTTGTGAGCTGCTGAGCCTGTGGAAGTTGAAAAATTATATAAATTTTCTGTAGTTTGCGGATTACAAGAGAACTATAAGGGCTATGTGAGCGAAACTTGGCTAGTAGGTAGATATTTTCAATGCACAACTTTTGGTATACAAAGTGACATTATTCGCTGATTTTTGTGAGCTGCTGAGATATTTTCAATGCACAACTTTTGGTATACAAAGTGACATTATTCGTTGATTTTTGTGAGCTGCTGAGCCTGTGGAAGTTGAAAAATTATATAAATTTTCTTAGTTTGCGGATTACAAGAGAACTATAAGGGCTATGTGAGCAAAACTTGGCTAGTAGGTAGATATTTTCAATGCACAACTTTTGGTATACAAAGTGACATTATTCGCTGATTTTTGTGAGCTGCTGAGCCTGTGGAAGTTGAAAAATTATATAAATTTTCTTAGTTTGCGGATTACAAGAGAACTATAAGGGCTATGTGAGCGAAACTTGGCTAGTAGGTAGGTATTTTCAATGCACAACTTTTGGTATGCAAAGTGACATTATTCGCTGATTTTTGTGAGCTGTTGAGCCTGTGGAAGTTGAAAAATTATATAAATTTTCTTTAGTTTGCGGATTACAAGAGAACTATAAGGGCTATGTGAGCGAAACTTGGCTAGTAGGTAGATATCTTCAATGCGCAACTTTTGGTATACAAAGTGACATTATTCGCTGATTTTTGTGAGCTGCTGAGATATTTTCAATGCACAACTTTTGGTATACAAAGTGCCATTATTCGCTGATTTTTGTGAGCTGCTGAGCCTGTGGAAGTTGAAAAATTATATAAATTTTCTTTAGTTTGAGGATTACAAGAGAACTATAAGGGCTATGTGAGCGAAACTTGGCTAGTAGGTAGATATTTTCAATGCGCAACTTTTGGTATACAAAGTGACATTATTCGCTGATTTTTGTGAGCTGCTGAGCCTGTGGAAGTTGAAAAATTATATAAATTTTCTTAGTTTGCGGATTACAAGTGAACTATAAGGGCTATGCGAGCGAAACTTGGCTAGTAGGTAGATATTTTCAATGCGCAACTTTTGGTATACAAAGTGACATTATTCGCTGATTTTTGTGAGCTGCTGAGCCTGTGGAAGTTGAAAAATTATATAAATTTTCTTTAGTTTGCGGATTACAAGAGAACTATAAGGGCTATGTGAGCGAAACTTGGCTAGTAGGTAGATATTTTCAATGCACAACTTTTGGTATACAAAGTGACATTATTCGCTGATTTTTGTGAGCTGCTGAGATATTTTCAATGCACAACTTTTGGTACACAAAGTGACATTATTCGTTGATTTTTGTGAGCTGCTGAGCCTGTGGAAGTTGAAAAATTATATAAATTTTCTTAGTTTGCGGATTACAAGAGAACTATAAGGGCTATGTGAGCGAAACTTGGCTAGTAGGTAGATATTTTCAATGCACAACTTTTGGTATACAAAGTGACATTATTCGCTGATTTTTGTGAGCTGCTGAGCCTGTGGAAGTTGAAAAATTATATAAATTTTCTTTAGTTTGCGGATTACAAGAGAACTATAAGGGCTATGTGAGCGAAACTTGGCTAGTAGGTAGATATTTTCAATGCACAACTTTTGGTATACAAAGTGACATTATTCGCTGATTTTTGTGAGCTGCTGAGCCTGTGGAAGTTGAAAAATTATATAAATTTTCTTAGTTTGCGGATTACAAGAGAACTATAAGGGCTATGTGAGCGAAACTTGGCTAGTAGGTAGATATTTTCAATGCACAACTTTTGGTATACAAAGTGACATTATTCGCTGATTTTTGTGAGCTGCTGAGCCTGTGGAAGTTGAAAAATTATATAAATTTTCTTAGTTTGCGGATTACAAGAGAACTATAAGGGCTATGTGAGCGAAACTTGGCTAGTAGGTAGGTATTTTCAATGCACAACTTTTGGTATGCAAAGTGACATTATTCGCTGATTTTTGTGAGCTGTTGAGCCTGTGGAAGTTGAAAAATTATATAAATTTTCTTTAGTTTGCGGATTACAAGAGAACTATAAGGGCTATGTGAGCGAAACTTGGCTAGTAGGTAGATATTTTCAATGCGCAACTTTTGGTATACAAAGTGACATTATTCGCTGATTTTTGTGAGCTGCTGAGATATTTTCAATGCACAACTTTTGGTATACAAAGTGACATTATTCGCTGATTTTTGTGAGCTGCTGAGCCTGTGGAAGTTGAAAAATTATATAAATTTTCTTTAGTTTGCGGATTACAAGAGAACTATAAGGGCTATGTGAGCGAAACTTGGCTAGTAGGTAGATATTTTCAATGCGCAACTTTTGGTATACAAAGTGACATTATTCGCTGATTTTTGTGAGCTGCTGAGCCTGTGGAAGTTGAAAAATTATATAAATTTTCTTAGTTTGCGGATTACAAGAGAACTATAAGGGCTATGCGAGCGAAACTTGGCTAGTAGGTAGATATTTTCAATGCGCAACTTTTGGTATACAAAGTGACATTATTCGCTGATTTTTGTGAGCTGCTGAGCCTGTGGAAGTTGAAAAATTATATAAATTTTCTTTAGTTTGCGGATTACAAGAGAACTATAAGGGCTATGTGAGCGAAACTTGGCTAGTAGGTAGATATTTTCAATGCACAACTTTTGGTATACAAAGTGACATTATTCGCTGATTTTTGTGAGCTGCTGAGATATTTTCAATGCACAACTTTTGGTATACAAAGTGACATTATTCGCTGATTTTTGTGAGCTGCTGAGCCTGTGGAAGTTGAAAAATTATATAAATTTTCTTAGTTTGCGGATTACAAGAGAACTATAAGGGCTATGTGAGCGAAACTTGGCTAGTAGGTAGATATTTTCAATGCACAACTTTTGGTATACAAAGTGACATTATTCGCTGATTTTTGTGAGCTGCTGAGCCTGTGGAAGTTGAAAAATTATATAAATTTTCTTAGTTTGCGGATTACAAGAGAACTATAAGGGCTATGTGAGCGAAACTTGGCTAGTAGGTAGGTATTTTCAATGCACAACTTTTGGTATGCAAAGTGACATTATTCGCTGATTTTTGTGAGCTGTTGAGCCTGTGGAAGTTGAAAAATTATATAAATTTTCTTAGTTTGCGGATTACAAGAGAACTATAAGGGCTATGTGAGCGAAACTTGGCTAGTAGGTAGATATTTTCAATGCACAACTTTTGGTATACAAAGTGACATTATTCGCTGATTTTTGTGAGCTGCTGAGCCTGTGGAAGTTGAAAAATTATATAAATTTTCTTAGTTTGCGGATTACAAGAGAACTATAAGGGCTATGTGAGCGAAACTTGGCTAGTAGGTAGGTATTTTCAATGCACAACTTTTGGTATGCAAAGTGACATTATTCGCTGATTTTTGTGAGCTGTTGAGCCTGTGGAAGTTGAAAAATTATATAAATTTTCTTTAGTTTGCGGATTACAAGAGAACTATAAGGGCTATGTGAGCGAAACTTGGCTAGTAGGTAGATATTTTCAATGCGCAACTTTTGGTATACAAAGTGACATTATTCGCTGATTTTTGTGAGCTGCTGAGATATTTTCAATGCACAACTTTTGGTATACAAAGTGACATTATTCGCTGATTTTTGTGAGCTGCTGAGCCTGTGGAAGTTGAAAAATTATATAAATTTTCTTTAGTTTGCGGATTACAAGAGAACTATAAGGGCTATGTGAGCGAAACTTGGCTAGTAGGTAGATATTTTCAATGCGCAACTTTTGGTATACAAAGTGACATTATTCGCTGATTTTTGTGAGCTGCTGAGCCTGTGGAAGTTGAAAAATTATATAAATTTTCTTAGTTTGCGGATTACAAGAGAACTATAAGGGCTATGCGAGCGAAACTTGGCTAGTAGGTAGATATTTTCAATGCGCAACTTTTGGTATACAAAGTGACATTATTCGCTGATTTTTGTGAGCTGCTGAGCCTGTGGAAGTTGAAAAATTATATAAATTTTCTTTAGTTTGCGGATTACAAGAGAACTATAAGGGCTATGTGAGCGAAACTTGGCTAGTAGGTAGATATTTTCAATGCACAACTTTTGGTATACAAAGTGACATTATTCGCTGATTTTTGTGAGCTGCTGAGATATTTTCAATGCACAACTTTTGGTATACAAAGTGACATTATTCGCTGATTTTTGTGAGCTGCTGAGCCTGTGGAAGTTGAAAAATTATATAAATTTTCTTAGTTTGCGGATTACAAGAGAACTATAAGGGCTATGTGAGCGAAACTTGGCTAGTAGGTAGATATTTTCAATGCACAACTTTTGGTATACAAAGTGACATTATTCGCTGATTTTTGTGAGCTGCTGAGCCTGTGGAAGTTGAAAAATTATATAAATTTTCTTAGTTTGCGGATTACAAGAGAACTATAAGGGCTATGTGAGCGAAACTTGGCTAGTAGGTAGGTATTTTCAATGCACAACTTTTGGTATGCAAAGTGACATTATTCGCTGATTTTTGTGAGCTGTTGAGCCTGTGGAAGTTGAAAAATTATATAAATTTTCTTTAGTTTGCGGATTACAAGAGAACTATAAGGGCTATGTGAGCGAAACTTGGCTAGTAGGTAGATATTTTCAATGCGCAACTTTTGGTATACAAAGTGACATTATTCGCTGATTTTTGTGAGCTGCTGAGATATTTTCAATGCACAACTTTTGGTATACAAAGTGACATTATTCGCTGATTTTTGTGAGCTGCTGAGCCTGTGGAAGTTACAAAATTATATAAATTTTCTTTAGTTTGCGGATTACAAGAGAACTATAAGGGCTATGTGAGCGAAACTTGGCTAGTAGGTAGATATTTTCAATGCGCAACTTTTGGTATACAAAGTGACATTATTCGCTGATTTTTGTGAGCTGCTGAGCCTGTGGAAGTTGAAAAATTATATAAATTTTCTTAGTTTGCGGATTACAAGAGAACTATAAGGGCTATGCGAGCGAAACTTGGCTAGTAGGTAGATATTTTCAATGCGCAACTTTTGGTATACAAAGTGACATTATTCGCTGATTTTTGTGAGCTGCTGAGCCTGTGGAAGTTGAAAAATTATATAAATTTTCTTTAGTTTGCGGATTACAAGAGAACTATAAGGGCTATGTGAGCGAAACTTGGCTAGTAGGTAGATATTTTCAATGCACAACTTTTGGTATACAAAGTGACATTATTCGCTGATTTTTGTGAGCTGCTGAGATATTTTCAATGCACAACTTTTGGTATACAAAGTGACATTATTCGCTGATTTTTGTGAGCTGCTGAGCCTGTGGAAGTTGAAAAATTATATAAATTTTCTTTAGTTTGCGGATTACAAGAGAACTATAAGGGCTGTGCGAGCGAAACTTGGCTAGTAGGTAGATATTTTCAATGCGCAACTTTTGGTATACAAAGTGACATTATTCGCTGATTTTTGTGAGCTGCTGAGCCTGTGGAAGTTGAAAAATTATATAAATTTTCTTTAGTTTGCGGATTACAAGAGAACTATAAGGGCTATGTGAGCGAAACTTGGCTAGTAGGTAGATATTTTCAATGCACAACTTTTGGTATACAAAGTGACATTATTCGCTGATTTTTGTGAGCTGCTGAGATATTTTCAATGCACAACTTTTGGTACACAAAGTGACATTATTCGCTGATTTTTGTGAGCTGCTGAGCCTGTGGAAGTTGAAAAATTATATAAATTTTCTTAGTTTGCGGACTACAAGAGAACTATAAGGGCTATGTGAGCGAAACTTGGCTAGTAGGTAGATATTTTCAATGCACAACTTTTGGTATACAAAGTGACATTATTCGCTGATTTTTGTGAGCTGCTGAGCCTGTGGAAGTTGAAAAATTATATAAATTTTCTTTAGTTTGCGGATTACAAGAGAACTATAAGGGCTATGTGAGCGAAACTTGGCTAGTAGGTAGATATTTTCAATGCACAACTTTTGGTATACAAAGTGACATTATTCGCTGATTTTTGTGAGCTGCTGAGCCTGTGGAAGTTGAAAAATTATATAAATTTTCTTAGTTTGCGGATTACAAGAGAACTATAAGGGCTATGTGAGCGAAACTTGGCTAGTAGGTAGATATTTTCAATGCACAACTTTTGGTATACAAAGTGACATTATTCGCTGATTTTTGTGAGCTGCTGAGCCTGTGGAAGTTGAAAAATTATATAAATTTTCTTAGTTTGCGGATTACAAGAGAACTATAAGGGCTATGTGAGCGAAACTTGGCTAGTAGGTAGGTATTTTCAATGCACAACTTTTGGTATGCAAAGTGACATTATTCGCTGATTTTTGTGAGCTGTTGAGCCTGTGGAAGTTGAAAAATTATATAAATTTTCTTTAGTTTGCGGATTACAAGAGAACTATAAGGGCTATGTGAGCGAAACTTGGCTAGTAGGTAGATATTTTCAATGCGCAACTTTTGGTATACAAAGTGACATTATTCGCTGATTTTTGTGAGCTGCTGAGATATTTTCAATGCACAACTTTTGGTATACAAAGTGACATTATTCGCTGATTTTTGTGAGCTGCTGAGCCTGTGGAAGTTGAAAAATTATATAAATTTTCTTAGTTTGCGGATTACAAGAGAACTATAAGGGCTATGTGAGCGAAACTTGGCTAGTAGGTAGATATTTTCAATGCGCAACTTTTAGTATACAAAGTGACATTATTCGCTGATTTTTGTGAGCTGCTGAGCCTGTGGAAGTTGAAAAATTATATAAATTTTCTTTAGTTTGCGGATTACAAGAGAACTATAAGGGCTATGTGAGCGAAACTTGGCTAGTAGGTAGATATTTTCAATGCACAACTTTTGGTATACAAAGTGACATTATTCGCTGATTTTTGTGAGCTGCTGAGATATTTTCAATGCACAACTTTTGGTACACAAAGTGACATTATTCGCTGATTTTTGTGAGCTGCTGAGCCTGTGGAAGTTGAAAAATTATATAAATTTTCTTAGTTTGCGGATTACAAGAGAACTATAAGGGCTATGTGAGCGAAACTTGGCTAGTAGGTAGATATTTTCAATGCACAACTTTTGGTATACAAAGTGACATTATTCGCTGATTTTTGTGAGCTGCTGAGCCTGTGGAAGTTGAAAAATTATATAAATTTTCTTTAGTTTGCGGATTACAAGAGAACTATAAGGGCTATGTGAGCGAAACTTGGCTAGTAGGTAGATATTTTCAATGCACAACTTTTGGTATACAAAGTGACATTATTCGCTGATTTTTGTGAGCTGCTGAGATATTTTCAATGCACAACTTTTGGTATACAAAGTGACATTATTCGCTGATTTTTGTGAGCTGCTGAGCCTGTGGAAGTTGAAAAATTATATAAATTTTCTTAGTTTGCGGATTACAAGAGAACTATAAGGGCTATGTGAGCGAAACTTGGCTAGTAGGTAGATATTTTCAATGCACAACTTTTGGTATACAAAGTGACATTATTCGCTGATTTTTGTGAGCTGCTGAGCCTGTGGAAGTTGAAAAATTATATAAATTTTCTTAGTTTGCGGATTACAAGAGAACTATAAGGGCTATGTGAGCGAAACTTGGCTAGTAGGTAGATATTTTCAATGCACAACTTTTGGTATACAAAGTGACATTATTCGCTGATTTTTGTGAGCTGCTGAGCCTGTGGAAGTTGAAAAATTATATAAATTTTCTGTAGTTTGCGGATTACAAGAGAACTATAAGGGCTATGTGAGCGAAACTTGGCTAGTAGGTAGATATTTTCAATACACAACTTTTGGTATACAAAGTGACATTATTTGCTGATTTTTGTGAGCTGCTGAGATATTTTCAATGTACAACTTTTGGTATACAAAGTGACATTATTCGCTGATTTTTGTGAGCTGCTGAGCCTGTGGAAGTTGAAAAATTATATAAATTTTCTTAGTTTGCGGATTACAAGAGAACTATAAGGGCTATGTGAGCGAAACTTGGCTAGTAGGTAGATATTTTCAATGCACAACTTTTGGTATACAAAGTGACATTATTCGCTGATTTTTGTGAGCTGCTGAGCCTGTGGAAGTTGAAAAATTATATAAATTTTCTTAGTTTGCGGATTACAAGAGAACTATAAGGGCTATGTGAGCGAAACTTGGCTAGTAGGTAGATATTTTCAATGCGCAACTTTTGGTATACAAAGTGACATTATTCGCTGATTTTTGTGAGCTGCTGAGCCTGTGGAAGTTGAAAAATTATATAAATTTTCTTTAGTTTGCGGATTACAAGAGAACTATAAGGGCTATGTGAGCGAAACTTGGCTAGTTGGTAGATATTTTCAATGCACAACTTTTGGTTTACAAAGTGATATTATTCGCTGATTTTTGTGAGCTGCTGAGCCTGTGGAAGTTGAAAAATTATATAAATTTTCTGTAGTTTGCGGATTACAAGAGAACTATAAGGGCTATGTGAGCGAAACTTGGCTAGTAGGTAGATATTTTCAATGCACAACTTTTGGTATACAAAGTGACATTATTCGCTGATTTTTGTGAGCTGCTGAGATATTTTCAATGCACAACTTTTGGTATACAAAGTGACATTATTCGCTGATTTTTGTGAGCTGCTGAGCCTGTGGAAGTTGAAAAATTATATAAATTTTCTTAGTTTGCGGATTACAAGAGAACTATAAGGGCTATGTGAGCGAAACTTGGCTAGTAGGTAGATATTTTCAATGCACAACTTTTGGTATACAAAGTGACATTATTCGCTGATTTTTGTGAGCTGCTAAGATATTTTCAATGTACAACTTTTGGTATACAAAGTGACATTATTCGCTGATTTTTGTGAGCTGCTGAGCCTGTGGAAGTTGAAAAATTATATAAATTTTCTTAGTTTGCGGATTACAAGAGAACTATAAGGGCTATGTGAGCGAAACTTGGCTAGTAGGTAGATATTTTCAATGCGCAACTTTTGGTATACAAAGTGACATTATTCGCTGATTTTTGTGAGCTGCTGAGATATTTTCAATGCACAACTTTTGGTATACAAAGTGACATTATTCGCTGATTTTTGTGAGCTGCTGAGCCTGTGGAAGTTGAAAAATTATATAAATTTTCTGTAGTTTGCGGATTACAAGAGAACTATAAGGGCTATGTGAGCGAAACTTGGCTAGTAGGTAGATATTTTCAATGCACAACTTTTGGTAAACAAAGTGACATTATTCGCTGATTTTTGTGAGCTGCTGAGCCTGTGGAAGTTGAAAAATTATATAAATTTTCTTAGTTTGCGGATTACAAGAGAACTATAAGGGCTATGTGAGCGAAACTTGGCTAGTAGGTAGATATTTTCAATGCACAACTTTTGGTATACAAAGTGACATTATTCGCTGATTTTTGTGAGCTGCTGAGATATTTTCAATGCACAACTTTTGGTATACAAAGTGACATTATTCGCTGATTTTTGTGAGCTGCTGAGCCTGTGGAAGTTGAAAAATTATATAAATTTTCTTAGTTTGCGGATTACAAGAGAACTATAAGGGCTATGTGAGCGAAACTTGGCTAGTAGGTAGATATTTTCAATGCACAACTTTTGGTATACAAAGTGACATTATTCGCTGATTTTTGTGAGCTGCTGAGCCTGTGGAAGTTGAAAAATTATATAAATTTTCTTAGTTTGCGGATTACAAGAGAACTATAAGGGCTATGTGAGCGAAACTTGGCTAGTAGGTAGATATTTTCAATGCACAACTTTTGGTATACAAAGTGACATTATTCGCTGATTTTTGTGAGCTGCTGAGATATTTTCAATGCACAACTTTTGGTATACAAAGTGACATTATTCGCTGATTTTTGTGAGCTGCTGAGCCTGTGGAAGTTGAAAAATTATATAAATTTTCTTAGTTTGCGGATTACAAGAGAACTATAAGGGCTATGTGAGCGAAACTTGGCTAGTAGGTAGATATTTTCAATGCACAACTTTTGGTATACAAAGTGATATTATTCGCTGATTTTTGTGAGCTGCTGAGCCTGTGGAAGTTGAAAAATTATATAAATTTTCTGTAGTTTGCGGATTACAAGAGAACTATAAGGGCTATGTGAGCGAAACTTGGCTAGTAGGTAGATATTTTCAATGCACAACTTTTGGTATACAAAGTGACATTATTCGCTGATTTTTGTGAGCTGCTGAGCCTGTGGAAGTTGAAAAATTATATAAATTTTCTTAGTTTGCGGATTACAAGAGAACTATAAGGGCTATGTGAGCGAAACTTGGCTAGTAGGTAGATATTTTCAATGCACAACTTTTGGTATACAAAGTGACATTATTCGCTGATTTTTGTGAGCTGCTGAGCCTGTGGAAGTTGAAAAATTATATAAATTTTCTGTAGTTTGCGGATTACAAGAGAACTATAAGGGCTATGTGAGCGAAACTTGGCTAGTAGGTAGATATTTTCAATACACAACTTTTGGTATACAAAGTGACATTATTTGCTGATTTTTGTGAGCTGCT
Source organism: Drosophila niveifrons (assembly GCA_035046325.1). Classification (NCBI taxonomy): domain Eukaryota; kingdom Metazoa; phylum Arthropoda; class Insecta; order Diptera; family Drosophilidae; genus Drosophila; species Drosophila niveifrons. The sequence goes on from JAWNOC010000046.1 coordinate 24,545,255, forward strand.
GAGATATTTTCAATGCACAACTTTTGGTATACAAAGTGACATTATTCGCTGATTTTTGTGAGCTGCTGAGCCTGTGGAAGTTGAAAAATTATATAAATTTTCTTAGTTTGCGGATTACAAGAGAACTATAAGGGCTATGTGAGCGAAACTTGGCTAGTAGGTAGATATTTTCAATGCACAACTTTTGGTATACAAAGTGACATTATTCGCTGATTTTTGTGAGCTGCTGAGCCTGTGGAAGTTGAAAAATTATATAAATTTTCTTAGTTTGCGGATTACAAGAGAACTATAAGGGCTATGTGAGCGAAACTTGGCTAGTAGGTAGATATTTTCAATACACAACTTTTGGTATACAAAGTGACATTATTCGCTGATTTTTGTGAGCTGCTGAGATATTTTCAATGCACAACTTTTGGTATACAAAGTGACATTATTCGCTGATTTTTGTGAGCTGCTGAGCCTGTGGAAGTTGAAAAATTATATAAATTTTCTTAGTTTGCGGATTACAAGAGAACTATAAGGGCTATGTGAGCGAAACTTGGCTAGTAGGTAGATATTTTCAATGCACAACTTTTGGTATACAAAGTGACATTATTCGCTGATTTTTGTGAGCTGCTGAGCCTGTGGAAGTTGAAAAATTATATAAATTTTCTTAGTTTGCGGATTACAAGAGAACTATAAGGGCTATGTGAGCGAAACTTGGCTAGTAGGTAGATATTTTCAATGCACAACTTTTGGTATACAAAGTGACATTATTCGCTGATTTTTGTGAGCTGCTGAGATATTTTCAATGCACAACTTTTGGTATACAAAGTGACATTATTCGCTGATTTTTGTGAGCTGCTGAGCCTGTGGAAGTTGAAAAATTATATAAATTTTCTTAGTTTGCGGATTACAAGAGAACTATAAGGGCTATGTGAGCGAAACTTGGCTAGTAGGTAGATATTTTCAATGCGCAACTTTTAGTATACAAAGTGACATTATTCGCTGATTTTTGTGAGCTGCTGAGCCTGTGGAAGTTGAAAAATTATATAAATTTTCTTAGTTTGCGGATTACAAGAGAACTATAAGGGCTATGTGAGCGAAACTTGGCTAGTAGGTAGATATTTTCAATGCGCAACTTTTGGTATACAAAGTGACATTATTCGCTGATTTTTGTGAGCTGCTGAGATATTTTAAATGCACAAATTTTGGTATACAAAGTGACATTATTCGCTGATTTTTGTGAGCTGCTGAGCCTGTGGAAGTTGAAAAATTATATAAATTTTCTTAGTTTGCGGATTACAAGAGAACTATAAGGGCTATGTGAGCGAAACTTGGCTAGTAGGTAGATATTTTCAATGCACAACTTTTGGTATACAAAGTGACATTATTCGCTGATTTTTGTGAGCTGCTGAGCCTGTGGAAGTTGAAAAATTATATAAATTTTCTTTAGTTTGCGGATTACAAGAGAACTATAAGGGCTATGTGAGCGAAACTTGGCTAGTAGGTAGATATTTTCAATGCACATCTTTTGGTATACAAAGTGACATTATTCGCTGATTTTTGTGAGCTGCTGAGATATTTTCAATGCACAACTTTTGGTATACAAAGTGACATTATTCGCTGATTTTTGTGAGCTGCTGAGCCTGTGGAAGTTGAAAAATTATATAAATTTTCTTAGTTTGCGGATTACAAGAGAACTATAAGGGCTATGTGAGCGAAACTTGGCTAGTAGGTAGATATTTTCAATGCGCAACTTTTGGTATACAAAGTGACATTATTCGCTGATTTTTGTGAGCTGCTGAGCCTGTGGAAGTTGAAAAATTATATAAATTTTCTTTAGTTTGCGGATTACAAGAGAACTATAAGGGCTATGTGAGCGAAACTTGGCTAGTAGGTAGATATTTTCAATGCACAACTTTTGGTATACAAAGTGACATTATTCGCTGATTTTTGTGAGCTGCTGAGCCTGTGGAAGTTGAAAAATTATATAAATTTTCTGTAGTTTGCGGATTACAAGAGAACTATAAGGGCTATGTGAGCGAAACTTGGCTAGTAGGTAGATATTTTCAATGCGCAACTTTTGGTATACAAAGTGACATTATTCGCTGATTTTTGTGACCTGCTGAGATATTTTCAATGCACAACTTTTGGTATACAAAGTGACATTATTCGCTGATTTTTGTGAGCTGCTGAGCCTGTGGAAGTTGAAAAATTATATAAATTTTCTGTAGTTTGCGGATTACAAGAGAACTATAAGGGCTATGTGAGCGAAACTTGGCTAGTTGGTAGATATTTTCAATGCACAACTCTTGGTATACAAAGTGACATTATTCGCTGATTTTTGTGAGCTGCTGAGCCTGTGGAAGTTGAAAAATTATACAAATTTTCTTAGTTTGTGGATTACAAGAGAATAAGGGCTATGTGAGCGAAACTTGGCTAGTTGGTAGATATTTTCAATGCGCAACTTTTGGTATACAAAGTAACATTATTCGCTGATTTTTGTGAGCTGCTGAGCCTGTGGAAGTTGAAAAATTATATAAATTTTCTTTAGTTTGCGGATTACAAGAGAACTATAAGGGCTATGTGAGCGAAACTTGGCTAGTAGGTAGATATTTTCAATGCATAACTATTGGTATACAAAGTGACATTATTCGCTGATTTTTGTGAGCTGCTGAGCCTGTGGAAGTTGAAAAATTATATAAATTTTCTGTAGTTTGCGGATTACAAGAGAACTATAAGGGCTATGTGAGCGAAACTTGGCTAGTAGGTAGATATTTTCAATGCACAACTTTTGGTATACAAAGTGACATTATTCGCTGATTTTTGTGAGCTGCTGATCCTGTGGAAGTTGAAAAATTATATAAATTTTCTTAGTTTGCGGATTACAAGAGAACTATAAGGGCTATGTGAGCGAAACTTGGCTAGTAGGTAGATATTTTCAATGCACAACTTTTGGTATACAAAGTGACATTATTCGCTGATTTTTGTGAGCTGCTGAGCCTGTGGAAGTTGAAAAATTATATAAATTTTCTGTAGTTTGCGGATTACAAGAGAACTATAAGGGCTATGTGAGCGAAACTTGGCTAGTAGGTAGATATTTTCAATGCACAACTTTTGGTATACAAAGTGACATTATTCGCTGATTTTTGTGAGCTGCTGAGATATTTTCAATGCACAACTTTTGATATACAAAGTGACATTATTCGCTGATTTTTGTGAGCTGCTGAGCCTGTGGAAGTTGAAAAATTATATAAATTTTCTTAGTTTGCGGATTACAAGAGAACTATAAGGGCTATGTGAGCGAAACTTGGCTAGTAGGTAGATATTTTCAATGCACAACTTTTGGTATACAAAGTGACATTATTCGCTGATTTTTGTGAGCTGCTGAGCCTGTGGAAGTTGAAAAATTATATAAATTTTCTGTAGTTTGAGGATTACAAGAGAACTATAAGGGCTATGTGAGCGAAACTTGGCTAGTAGGTATGTGAGCGAAACTTGGCTAGTAGGTAGATATTTTCAATGCGCAACTTTTGGTATACAAAGTGACATTATTCGCTGATTTTTGTGAGCTGCTGAGCCTGTGGAAGTTGAAAAATTATATAAATTTTCTTAGTTTGCGGATTACAAGAGAACTATAAGGGCTATGTGAGCGAAACTTGGCTAGTTGGTAGATATTTTCAATGCACAACTTTTGGTATACAAAGTGACATTATTCGCTGATTTTTGTGAGCTGCTGAGCCTGTGGAAGTTGAAAAATTATATAAATTTTCTTAGTTTGCGGATTACAAGAGAACTATAAGGGCTATGTGAGCGAAACTTGGCTAGTAGGTAGATATTTTCAATGCACAACTTTTGGTATACAAAGTGACATTATTCGCTGATTTTTGTGAGCTGCTGAGCCTGTGGAAGTTGAAAAATTATATACATTTTCTTTAGTTTGCGGATTACAAGAGAACTATAAGGGCTATGTGAGCGAAACTTGGCTAGTAGGTAGATATTTTCAATGCACAACTTTTGGTATACAAAGTGACATTATTCGCTGATTTTTGTGAGCTGCTGAGCCTGTGGAAGTTGAAAAATTATATAAATTTTCTTAGTTTGGGGATTACAAGAGAACTATAAGGGCTATGTGAGCGAAACTTGGCTAGTAGGTAGATATTTTCAATGCACAACTTTTGGTATACAAAGTGACATTATTCGCTGATTTTTGTGAGCTGCTGAGCCTGTGGAAGTTGAAAAATTATATAAATTTTCTGTAGTTTGCGGATTACAAGAGAACTATGAGGGCTATGTGAGCGAAACTTGGCTAGCAGGTAGATATTTTCAATGCGCAACTCTTGGTATACAAAGTGACATTATTCGCTGATTTTTGTGAGCTGCTGAGCCTGTGGAAGTTGAAAAATTATACAAATTTTCTTAGTTTGCGGATTACAAGAGAATAAGGGCTATGTGAGCGAAACTTGGCTAGTTGGTAGATATTTTCAATGCGCAACTTTTGGTATACAAAGTGACATTATTCGCTGATTTTTGTGAGCTGCTGAGCCTGTGGAAGTTGAAAAATTATATAAATTTTCTGTAGTTTGCGGATTACAAGAGAACTATAAGGGCTATGTGAGCGAAACTTGGCTAGTAGGTAGATATTTTCAATGCACAACTTTTGGTATACAAAGTGACATTATTCGCTGATTTTTGTGAGCTGCTGAGATATTTTCAATGCACAACTTTTGATATACAAAGTGACATTATTCGCTGATTTTTGTGAGCTGCTGAGCCTGTGGAAGTTGAAAAATTATATAAATTTTCTGTAGTTTGCGGATTACAAGAGAACTATAAGGGCTATGTGAGCGAAACTTGGCTAGTAGGTAGATATTTTCAATGCACAACTTTTGGTATACAAAGTGACATTATTCGCTGATTTTTGTGAGCTGCTGAGATATTTTCAATGCACAACTTTTGATATACAAAGTGACATTATTCGCTGATTTTTGTGAGCTGCTGAGCCTGTGGAAGTTGAAAAATTATATAAATTTTCTTAGTTTGCGGATTACAAGAGAACTATAAGGGCTATGTGAGCGAAACTTGGCTAGTAGGTAGATATTTTCAATGCACAACTTTTGGTATACAAAGTGACATTATTCGCTGATTTTTGTGAGCTGCTGAGATATTTTCAATGCACAACTTTTGATATACAAAGTGACATTATTCGCTGATTTTTGTGAGCTGCTGAGCCTGTGGAAGTTGAAAAATTATATAAATTTTCTTAGTTTGCGGATTACAAGAGAACTATAAGGGCTATGTGAGCGAAACTTGGCTAGTAGGTAGATATTTTCAATGCACAACTTTTGGTATACAAAGTGACATTATTCGCTGATTTTTGTGAGCTGCTGAGCCTGTGGAAGTTGAAAAATTATATAAATTTTCTGTAGTTTGAGGATTACAAGAGAACTATAAGGGCTATGTGAGCGAAACTTGGCTAGTAGGTATGTGAGCGAAACTTGGCTAGTAGGTAGATATTTTCAATGCGCAACTTTTGGTATACAAAGTGACATTATTCGCTGATTTTTGTGAGCTGCTGAGCCTGTGGAAGTTGAAAAATTATATAAATTTTCTTAGTTTGCGGATTACAAGAGAACTATAAGGGCTATGTGAGCGAAACTTGGCTAGTAGGTAGATATTTTCATTGCGCAACTTTTGGTATACAAAGTGACATTATTCGCTGATTTTTGTGAGCTGCTGAGCCTGTGGAAGTTGAAAAATTATATAAATTTTCTGTAGTTTGCGGATTACAAGAGAACTATAAGGGCTATGTGAGCGAAACTTGGCTAGTAGGTAGATATTTTCAATGCACAACTTTTGGTATACAAAGTGACATTATTCGCTGATTTTTGTGAGCTGCTGAGCCTGTGGAAGTTGAAAAATTATATACATTTTCTTTAGTTTGCGGATTACAAGAGAACTATAAGGGCTATGTGAGCGAAACTTGGCTAGTAGGTAGATATTTTCAATGCACAACTTTTGGTATACAAAGTGACATTATTCGCTGATTTTTGTGAGCTGCTGAGCCTGTGGAAGTTGAAAAATTATATAAATTTTCTTAGTTTGGGGATTACAAGAGAACTATAAGGGCTATGTGAGCGAAACTTGGCTAGTAGGTAGATATTTTCAATGCACAACTTTTGGTATACAAAGTGACATTATTCGCTGATTTTTGTGAGCTGCTGAGCCTGTGGAAGTTGAAAAATTATATAAATTTTCTGTAGTTTGCGGATTACAAGAGAACTATGAGGGCTATGTGAGCGAAACTTGGCTAGCAGGTAGATATTTTCAATGCGCAACTCTTGGTATACAAAGTGACATTATTCGCTGATTTTTGTGAGCTGCTGAGCCTGTGGAAGTTGAAAAATTATACAAATTTTCTTAGTTTGCGGATTACAAGAGAATAAGGGCTATGTGAGCGAAACTTGGCTAGTTGGTAGATATTTTCAATGCGCAACTTTTGGTATACAAAGTGACATTATTCGCTGATTTTTGTGAGCTGCTGAGCCTGTGGAAGTTGAAAAATTATATAAATTTTCTGTAGTTTGCGGATTACAAGAGAACTATGAGGGCTATGTGAGCGAAACTTGGCTAGTAGGTAGATATTTTCAATGCACAACTTTTGGTATACAAAGTGACATTATTCGCTGATTTTTGTGAGCTGCTGAGATATTTTCAATGCACAACTTTTGATATACAAAGTGACATTATTCGCTGATTTTTGTGAGCTGCTGAGCCTGTGGAAGTTGAAAAATTATATAAATTTTCTGTAGTTTGCGGATTACAAGAGAACTATAAGGGCTATGTGAGCGAAACTTGGCTAGTAGGTAGATATTTTCAATGCACAACTTTTGGTATACAAAGTGACATTATTCGCTGATTTTTGTGAGCTGCTGAGATATTTTCAATGCACAACTTTTGATATACAAAGTGACATTATTCGCTGATTTTTGTGAGCTGCTGAGCCTGTGGAAGTTGAAAAATTATATAAATTTTCTTAGTTTGCGGATTACAAGAGAACTATAAGGGCTATGTGAGCGAAACTTGGCTAGTAGGTAGATATTTTCAATGCACAACTTTTGGTATACAAAGTGACATTATTCGCTGATTTTTGTGAGCTGCTGAGCCTGTGGAAGTTGAAAAATTATATAAATTTTCTGTAGTTTGAGGATTACAAGAGAACTATAAGGGCTATGTGAGCGAAACTTGGCTAGTAGGTAGATATTTTCAATGCACAACTTTTGGTATACAAAGTGACATTATTCGCTGATTTTTGTGAGCTGCTGAGCCTGTGGAAGTTGAAAAATTATATAAATTTTCTTTAGTTTGCGGATTACAAGAGAACTATAAGGGCTATGTGAGCGAAACTTGGCTAGTAGGTAGATATTTTCAATGCACAACTATTGGTATACAAAGTGACATTATTCGCTGATTTTTGTGAGCTGCTGAGCCTGTGGAAGTTGAAAAATTATATAAATTTTCTGTAGTTTGCGGATTACAAGAGAACTATAAGGGCTATGTGAGCGAAACTTGGCTAGTAGGTAGATATTTTCAATGCGCAACTTTTGGTATACAAAGTGACATTATTCGCTGATTTTTGTGAGCTGCTGATCCTGTGGAAGTTGAAAAATTATATAAATTTTCTTAGTTTGCGGATTACAAGAGAACTATAAGGGCTATGTGAGCGAAACTTGGCTAGTAGGTAGATATTTTCAATGCGCAACTTTTGGTATACAAAGTGACATTATTCGCTGATTTTTGTGAGCTGCTGAGCCTGTGGAAGTTGAAAAATTATATAAATTTTCTGTAGTTTGCGGATTACAAGAGAACTATAAGGGCTATGTGAGCGAAACTTGGCTAGTAGGTAGATATTTTCAATGCACAACTTTTGGTATACAAAGTGACATTATTCGCTGATTTTTGTGAGCTGCTGATCCTGTGGAAGTTGAAAAATTATATAAATTTTCTTAGTTTGCGGATTACAAGAGAACTATAAGGGCTATGTGAGCGAAACTTGGCTAGTAGGTAGATATTTTCAATGCACAACTTTTGGTATACAAAGTGACATTATTCGCTGATTTTTGTGAGCTGCTGAGCCTGTGGAAGTTGAAAAATTATATAAATTTTCTGTAGTTTGCGGATTACAAGAGAACTATAAGGGCTATGTGAGCGAAACTTGGCTAGTAGGTAGATATTTTCAATGCACAACTTTTGGTATACAAAGTGACATTATTCGCTGATTTTTGTGAGCTGCTGATCCTGTGGAAGTTGAAAAATTATATAAATTTTCTTAGTTTGCGGATTACAAGAGAACTATAAGGGCTATGTGAGCGAAACTTGGCTAGTAGGTAGATATTTTCAATGCACAACTTTTGGTATACAAAGTGACATTATTCGCTGATTTTTGTGAGCTGCTGAGCCTGTGGAAGTTGAAAAATTATATAAATTTTCTGTAGTTTGCGGATTACAAGAGAACTATAAGGGCTATGTGAGCGAAACTTGGCTAGTAGGTAGATATTTTCAATGCACAACTTTTGGTATACAAAGTGACATTATTCGCTGATTTTTGTGAGCTGCTGAGATATTTTCAATGCACAACTTTTGATATACAAAGGGACATTATTCGCTGATTTTTGTGAGCTGCTGAGCCTGTGGAAGTTGAAAAATTATATAAATTTTCTTAGTTTGCGGATTACAAGAGAACTATAAGGGCTATGTGAGCGAAACTTGGCTAGTAGGTAGATATTTTCAATGCACAACTTTTGGTATACAAAGTGACATTATTCGCTGATTTTTGTGAGCTGCTGAGCCTGTGGAAGTTGAAAAATTATATAAATTTTCTGTAGTTTGAGGATTACAAGAGAACTATAAGGGCTATGTGAGCGAAACTTGGCTAGCAGGTAGATATTTTCAATGCACAACTTTTGGTATACAAAGTGACATTATTCGCTGATTTTTGTGAGCTGCTGAGCCTGTGGAATTTGAAAAATTCCATATATTTTATATAAATTTTCTGTAGTGTGCGGATTACAAGAGAACTATAAAGGCTATGTGAGCGAAACTTGGCTAGTAGGTAGATATTTTCAATGCGCAACTTTTGATATACAAAGTGACATTATTCGCTGATTTTTGTGAGCTGCTGAGCCTGTGGAAGTTGAAAAATTATATAAATTTTCTGTAGTTTGCGGATTACAAGAGAACTATAAGGGCTATGTGAGTGAAACTTGGCTAGTAGGTAGATATTTTCAATGCACAACTTTTGGTATACAAAGTGACATTATTCGCTGATTTTTGTGAGCTGCTGAGCCTGTGGAAGTTGAAAAATTATATGAATTTTCTTTAGTTTGCGGATTACAAGAGAACTATAAGGGCTATGTGAGCGAAACTTGGCTAGTAGGTAGATATTTTCAATGCACAACTTTTGATATACAAAGTGACATTATTCGCTGATTTTTGTGAGCTGCTGAGCCTGTGGAATTTGAAAAATTCCATATATTTTATATAAATTTTCTGTAGTTTGCGGATTACAAGAGAACTATGAGGGCTATGTGAGCGAAACTTGGCTAGCAGGTAGATATTTTCAATGCGCAACTTTTGGTATACAAAGTGACATTATTCGCTGATTTTTGTGAGCTGCTGAGCCTGTGGAAGTTGAAAAATTATATAAATTTTCTTTAGTTTGCGGATTACAAGAGAACTATAAGGGCTATGTGAGCGAAACTTGGCTAGTAGGTAGATATTTTCAATGCGCAACTTTTGGTATACAAAGTGACATTATTCGCTGACTTTTGTGAGCTGCTGAGCCTGTGGAAGTTGAAAAATTATATAAATTTTCTGTAGTTTGCGGATTACAAGAGAACTATAAGGGCTATGTGAGCGAAACTTGGCTAGTAGGTAGATATTTTCAATGCACAACTTTTGGTATACAAAGTGACATTATTCGCTGATTTTTGTGAGCTGCTGATCCTGTGGAAGTTGAAAAATTATATAAATTTTCTTAGTTTGCGGATTACAAGAGAACTATAAGGGCTATGTGAGCGAAACTTGGCTAGTAGGTAGATATTTTCAATGCACAACTTTTGGTATACAAAGTGACATTATTCGCTGATTTTTGTGAGCTGCTGAGCCTGTGGAAGTTGAAAAATTATATAAATTTTCTGTAGTTTGCGGATTACAAGAGAACTATAAGGGCTATGTGAGCGAAACTTGGCTAGTAGGTAGATATTTTCAATGCACAACTTTTGGTATACAAAGTGACATTATTCGCTGATTTTTGTGAGCTGCTGATCCTGTGGAAGTTGAAAAATTATATAAATTTTCTTAGTTTGCGGATTACAAGAGAACTATAAGGGCTATGTGAGCGAAACTTGGCTAGTAGGTAGATATTTTCAATGCACAACTTTTGGTATACAAAGTGACATTATTCGCTGATTTTTGTGAGCTGCTGAGCCTGTGGAAGTTGAAAAATTATATAAATTTTCTGTAGTTTGCGGATTACAAGAGAACTATAAGGGCTATGTGAGCGAAACTTGGCTAGTAGGTAGATATTTTCAATGCACAACTTTTGGTATACAAAGTGACATTATTCGCTGATTTTTGTGAGCTGCTGAGATATTTTCAATGCACAACTTTTGATATACAAAGGGACATTATTCGCTGATTTTTGTGAGCTGCTGAGCCTGTGGAAGTTGAAAAATTATATAAATTTTCTTAGTTTGCGGATTACAAGAGAACTATAAGGGCTATGTGAGCGAAACTTGGCTAGTAGGTAGATATTTTCAATGCACAACTTTTGGTATACAAAGTGACATTATTCGCTGATTTTTGTGAGCTGCTGAGCCTGTGGAAGTTGAAAAATTATATAAATTTTCTGTAGTTTGAGGATTACAAGAGAACTATAAGGGCTATGTGAGCGAAACTTGGCTAGCAGGTAGATATTTTCAATGCACAACTTTTGGTATACAAAGTGACATTATTCGCTGATTTTTGTGAGCTGCTGAGCCTGTGGAATTTGAAAAATTCCATATATTTTATATAAATTTTCTGTAGTGTGCGGATTACAAGAGAACTATAAAGGCTATGTGAGCGAAACTTGGCTAGTAGGTAGATATTTTCAATGCGCAACTTTTGATATACAAAGTGACATTATTCGCTGATTTTTGTGAGCTGCTGAGCCTGTGGAAGTTGAAAAATTATATAAATTTTCTGTAGTTTGCGGATTACAAGAGAACTATAAGGGCTATGTGAGTGAAACTTGGCTAGTAGGTAGATATTTTCAATGCACAACTTTTGGTATACAAAGTGACATTATTCGCTGATTTTTGTGAGCTGCTGAGCCTGTGGAAGTTGAAAAATTATATGAATTTTCTTTAGTTTGCGGATTACAAGAGAACTATAAGGGCTATGTGAGCGAAACTTGGCTAGTAGGTAGATATTTTCAATGCACAACTTTTGATATACAAAGTGACATTATTCGCTGATTTTTGTGAGCTGCTGAGCCTGTGGAATTTGAAAAATTCCATATATTTTATATAAATTTTCTGTAGTTTGCGGATTACAAGAGAACTATGAGGGCTATGTGAGCGAAACTTGGCTAGCAGGTAGATATTTTCAATGCGCAACTTTTGGTATACAAAGTGACATTATTCGCTGATTTTTGTGAGCTGCTGAGCCTGTGGAAGTTGAAAAATTATATAAATTTTCTTTAGTTTGCGGATTACAAGAGAACTATAAGGGCTATGTGAGCGAAACTTGGCTAGTAGGTAGATATTTTCAATGCGCAACTTTTAGTATACAAAGTGACATTATTCGCTGACTTTTGTGAGCTGCTGAGCCTGTGGAATTTGAAAAATTCCATATATTTTATATAAATTTTCTGTAGTTTGCGGATTACAAGAGAACTATGAGGGCTATGTGAGCGAAACTTGGCTAGCAGGTAGATATTTTCAATGCGCAACTTTTGGTATACAAAGTGACATTATTCGCTGATTTTTGTGAGCTGCTGAGCCTGTGGAAGTTGAAAAATTATATAAATTTTCTTAGTTTGCGGATTACAAGAGAACTATAAGGGCTATGTGAGCGAAACTTGGCTAGTAGGTAGATATTTTCAATGCGCAACTTTTGATATACAAAGTGACATTATTCGCTGATTTTTGTGAGCTGCTGAGCCTGTGGAATTTGAAAAATTCCATATATTTTATATAAATTTTCTGTAGTTTGCGGATTACAAGAGAACTATGAGGGCTATGTGAGCGAAACTTGGCTAGCAGGTAGATATTTTCAATGCGCAACTTTTGGTATACAAAGTGACATTATTCGCTGATTTTTGTGAGCTGCTGAGCCTGTGGAAGTTGAAAAATTATATAAATTTTCTTTAGTTTGCGGATTACAAGAGAACTATAAGGGCTATGTGAGCGAAACTTGGCTAGTAGGTAGATATTTTCAATGCGCAACTTTTAGTATACAAAGTGACATTATTCGCTGACTTTTGTGAGCTGCTGAGCCTGTGGAATTTGAAAAATTCCATATATTTTATATAAATTTTCTGTAGTTTGCGGATTACAAGAGAACTATGAGGGCTATGTGAGCGAAACTTGGCTAGCAGGTAGATATTTTCAATGCGCAACTTTTGGTATACAAAGTGACATTATTCGCTGATTTTTGTGAGCTGCTGAGCCTGTGGAAGTTGAAAAATTATATAAATTTTCTTAGTTTGCGGATTACAAGAGAACTATAAGGGCTATGTGAGCGAAACTTGGCTAGTAGGTAGATATTTTCAATGCACAACTTTTGGTATACAAAGTGACATTATTCGCTGATTTTTGTGAGCTGCTGATCCTGTGGAAGTTGAAAAATTATATAAATTTTCTGTAGTTTGCGGATTACAAGAGAACTATAAGGGCTATGTGAGCGAAACTTGGCTAGTAGGTAGATATTTTCAATGCGCAACTTTTGGTATACAAAGTGACATTATTCGCTGATTTTTGTGAGCTGCTGAGCCTGTGGAAGTTGAAAAATTATATAAATTTTCTTAGTTTGCGGATTACAAGAGAACTATAAGGGCTATGTGAGCGAAACTTGGCTAGTAGGTAGATATTTTCAATGCGCAACTTTTGGTATACAAAGTGACATTATTCGCTGATTTTTGTGAGCTGCTGAGCCTGTGGAAGTTGAAAAATTATATAAATTTTCTGTAGTTTGCGGATTACAAGAGAACTATAAGGGCTATGTGAGCGAAACTTGGCTAGTAGGTAGATATTTTCAATGCACAACTTTTGGTATACAAAGTGACATTATTCGCTGATTTTTGTGAGCTGCTGAGCCTGTGGAAGTTGAAAAATTATATACATTTTCTTTAGTTTGCGGATTACAAGAGAACTATAAGGGCTATGTGAGCGAAACTTGGCTAGTAGGTAGATATTTTCAATGCACAACTTTTGGTATACAAAGTGACATTATTCGCTGATTTTTGTGAGCTGCTGAGCCTGTGGAAGTTGAAAAATTATATAAATTTTCTTAGTTTGGGGATTACAAGAGAACTATAAGGGCTATGTGAGCGAAACTTGGCTAGTAGGTAGATATTTTCAATGCACAACTTTTGGTATACAAAGTGACATTATTCGCTGATTTTTGTGAGCTGCTGAGCCTGTGGAAGTTGAAAAATTATATAAATTTTCTGTAGTTTGCGGATTACAAGAGAACTATGAGGGCTATGTGAGCGAAACTTGGCTAGCAGGTAGATATTTTCAATGCGCAACTCTTGGTATACAAAGTGACATTATTCGCTGATTTTTGTGAGCTGCTGAGCCTGTGGAAGTTGAAAAATTATACAAATTTTCTTAGTTTGGGGATTACAAGAGAACTATAAGGGCTATGTGAGCGAAACTTGGCTAGTAGGTAGATATTTTCAATGCGCAACTTTTAGTATACAAAGTGACATTATTCGCTGACTTTTGTGAGCTGCTGAGCCTGTGGAATTTGAAAAATTCCATATATTTTATATAAATTTTCTGTAGTTTGCGGATTACAAGAGAACTATGAGGGCTATGTGAGCGAAACTTGGCTAGCAGGTAGATATTTTCAATGCGCAACTTTTGGTATACAAAGTGACATTATTCGCTGATTTTTGTGAGCTGCTGAGCCTGTGGAAGTTGAAAAATTATATAAATTTTCTTAGTTTGCGGATTACAAGAGAACTATAAGGGCTATGTGAGCGAAACTTGGCTAGTAGGTAGATATTTTCAATGCACAACTTTTGGTATACAAAGTGACATTATTCGCTGATTTTTGTGAGCTGCTGATCCTGTGGAAGTTGAAAAATTATATAAATTTTCTGTAGTTTGCGGATTACAAGAGAACTATAAGGGCTATGTGAGCGAAACTTGGCTAGTAGGTAGATATTTTCAATGCGCAACTTTTGGTATACAAAGTGACATTATTCGCTGATTTTTGTGAGCTGCTGAGCCTGTGGAAGTTGAAAAATTATATAAATTTTCTTAGTTTGCGGATTACAAGAGAACTATAAGGGCTATGTGAGCGAAACTTGGCTAGTAGGTAGATATTTTCAATGCGCAACTTTTGGTATACAAAGTGACATTATTCGCTGATTTTTGTGAGCTGCTGAGCCTGTGGAAGTTGAAAAATTATATAAATTTTCTGTAGTTTGCGGATTACAAGAGAACTATAAGGGCTATGTGAGCGAAACTTGGCTAGTAGGTAGATATTTTCAATGCACAACTTTTGGTATACAAAGTGACATTATTCGCTGATTTTTGTGAGCTGCTGAGCCTGTGGAAGTTGAAAAATTATATACATTTTCTTTAGTTTGCGGATTACAAGAGAACTATAAGGGCTATGTGAGCGAAACTTGGCTAGTAGGTAGATATTTTCAATGCACAACTTTTGGTATACAAAGTGACATTATTCGCTGATTTTTGTGAGCTGCTGAGCCTGTGGAAGTTGAAAAATTATATAAATTTTCTTAGTTTGGGGATTACAAGAGAACTATAAGGGCTATGTGAGCGAAACTTGGCTAGTAGGTAGATATTTTCAATGCACAACTTTTGGTATACAAAGTGACATTATTCGCTGATTTTTGTGAGCTGCTGAGCCTGTGGAAGTTGAAAAATTATATAAATTTTCTGTAGTTTGCGGATTACAAGAGAACTATGAGGGCTATGTGAGCGAAACTTGGCTAGCAGGTAGATATTTTCAATGCGCAACTCTTGGTATACAAAGTGACATTATTCGCTGATTTTTGTGAGCTGCTGAGCCTGTGGAAGTTGAAAAATTATACAAATTTTCTTAGTTTGCGGATTACAAGAGAATAAGGGCTATGTGAGCGAAACTTGGCTAGTTGGTAGATATTTTCAATGCGCAACTTTTGGTATACAAAGTGACATTATTCGCTGATTTTTGTGAGCTGCTGAGCCTGTGGAAGTTGAAAAATTATATAAATTTTCTGTAGTTTGCGGATTACAAGAGAACTATAAGGGCTATGTGAGCGAAACTTGGCTAGTAGGTAGATATTTTCAATGCACAACTTTTGGTATACAAAGTGACATTATTCGCTGATTTTTGTGAGCTGCTGAGATATTTTCAATGCGCAACTTTTGATATACAAAGTGACATTATTCGCTGTTTTTTGTGAGCTGCTGAGCCTGTGGAAGTTGAAAAATTATATAAATTTTCTGTAGTTTGCGGATTACAAGAGAACTATAAGGGCTATGTGAGCGAAACTTGGCTAGTAGGTAGATATTTTCAATGCACAACTTTTGGTATACAAAGTGACATTATTCGCTGATTTTTGTGAGCTGCTGAGATATTTTCAATGCACAACTTTTGATATACAAAGTGACATTATTCGCTGATTTTTGTGAGCTGCTGAGCCTGTGGAAGTTGAAAAATTATATAAATTTTCTTAGTTTGCGGATTACAAGAGAACTATAAGGGCTATGTGAGCGAAACTTGGCTAGTAGGTAGATATTTTCAATGCACAACTTTTGGTATACAAAGTGACATTATTCGCTGATTTTTGTGAGCTGCTGAGCCTGTGGAAGTTGAAAAATTATATAAATTTTCTGTAGTTTGAGGATTACAAGAGAACTATAAGGGCTATGTGAGCGAAACTTGGCTAGTAGGTAGATATTTTCAATGCACAACTTTTGGTATACAAAGTGACATTATTCGCTGATTTTTGTGAGCTGCTGAGCCTGTGGAAGTTGAAAAATTATATAAATTTTCTTTAGTTTGCGGATTACAAGAGAACTATAAGGGCTATGTGAGCGAAACTTGGCTAGTAGGTAGATATTTTCAATGCACAACTATTGGTATACAAAGTGACATTATTCGCTGATTTTTGTGAGCTGCTGAGCCTGTGGAAGTTGAAAAATTATATAAATTTTCTGTAGTTTGCGGATTACAAGAGAACTATAAGGGCTATGTGAGCGAAACTTGGCTAGTAGGTAGATATTTTCAATGCGCAACTTTTGGTATACAAAGTGACATTATTCGCTGATTTTTGTGAGCTGCTGATCCTGTGGAAGTTGAAAAATTATATAAATTTTCTTAGTTTGCGGATTACAAGAGAACTATAAGGGCTATGTGAGCGAAACTTGGCTAGTAGGTAGATATTTTCAATGCGCAACTTTTGGTATACAAAGTGACATTATTCGCTGATTTTTGTGAGCTGCTGAGCCTGTGGAAGTTGAAAAATTATATAAATTTTCTGTAGTTTGCGGATTACAAGAGAACTATAAGGGCTATGTGAGCGAAACTTGGCTAGTAGGTAGATATTTTCAATGCACAACTTTTGGTATACAAAGTGACATTATTCGCTGATTTTTGTGAGCTGCTGATCCTGTGGAAGTTTTTTTTAAGTGGAAACTGTCCCGCCAGTCGATTTAGACTGATGGTAATTTTTATTGTTACATTACTCTTAAAGCAACCTTTAACAATTTTTTGGCAACATAGTTGATGTTGACAGGAATGTTGCCTGTAACAAATGACTTTAAGTTAGGCTAGATAAATTTGTTAGTTACATTATTGGGGTTTAGGAACAATGTTCCTAAACAAATATAGTTTTTAGAGTAATTGAAGATTGGTAATCAAGGTTTTAGAACAATTGGACTTATGAGGCTATGGTTAGATTTAAGTATTGGATATGAGTAACATATTTTGTTTAGGCTTAAGGTAGTTTGACTAGTAATATATAATTAATCTAAATTTAGTGTTACAATTATAATATTATTATTAAATTTATATTTTGTTTTAATATTAATGTACATGTTTTAATATGCTTTGCATAATTTAGCTCTAATAAATAAATTGCAACTCTGCCGCTGTCAATTGTCAATGGAATTATTTTGTGGGCATCTTGACAGTAAATTTTTATTGTAAACAGGTCATTGTTGAGGAGGACGGAAATAGTTTGATTTAATTAATTTGAATTTGCTCGTTAGGGTTATCGATAAATGTGTGTCGGAGTTAAAAGAGTGATTGTTCGTTGTGTTGGGGGAGTGGAATGGTGTGGTAATTTGATTAGTGGTCCGTTGAAATAATTTATTAGTGTCTGTTTTATGTGTTATATTTTTAATGTAAGTATTTGCGTTTTAAATTTATTGTTGAGGTAATTTGATTTAGTGGTACGTTGAGATAATTTATTTGTGTCTGTTTTGTGTGTTATATTTTTAATTTAAGTATTTACATTTTAAATTTATTGGGATAGACTGTTTTCAGTCGAGTGAAATAATAATTAATGGCTGTTTATTTGTGTTATATTTTTATAATAAGTTTGTATTATGTATTTTTTTTTTGGAGTTAGTGAAGTAGCCTATTTTCACTGCAATACCAGTGGAAACAAGCTAACAGATAAAAATTTGTGGAGGTTGGTTGATTATGGAGGATCTGTGATATGGAGTTATCGATGAAAGACTGTGTTGAAGTTACTGGTGTTAGGCGAATTAAATGATTTGTTAGCATGTAGAGATAATTATTAATAACTGTTTTATGTGTTATATTTATAATTTGATTTATATTATTTGTTTTATGAAGTTGATGAGATAGTCTAAGGAATGAGAAGTTTAGTAATTTAATTTTTAATTGGCAGATGTCACTGTAGTCATCATTTATTTATGGATATTTATGAGGTAAGTTTTTATTTTATTTTTAAAGAGAAAAAGATTTATTTAATAGTTTGTATTTATTGGAAGATACCATTTTTGCTGCGTGGTAGTGGAAACATTCTGAGAAAATACGCTTGCAACTCTGTGCTGGGTAGTTATCGATAAATTGTGGAGGTTGGTACAAGGAAAATTAATGAATGTAAACAAATGCACAGAGTAAGTAATTTGAGATACTCAACCTCGAATTATTGTTAGTATTGTATACTAATAAATTGTTTTAATTAGTTTTATCTTTGTTTAATGTGTTGTTTTGCAGATGGCGTGTTGGAAGTTTGCAGATGGCACGATGTACAAGCGAGACAGTGGATGGACTGTACGGAGTACTGCTACAGACGCAGAGTGAGTAAAATATTTTATTTAATGTTTAGACATGTTTTAATAGTGTTTAATCAGCAGGTACATTGCAAGAAGGGCCAAATGGAGTGGCAAAGCAAAGACCATATCATGCATCGAGTGCAGGTATATGGTAAGTTGCAGTGAATATTGAGGATTGATTTGTAGATATAGTTATTTAGGTAAGAAAATTTACATTGTATTTAATTTAATTTATATTTATGTGTATATTTTTATTTGTATTTATTTATATATTTTGTTCTTTATATTTATTGAGTATGTTCTTATTATTGTTATTTATATATTTTTGTACTTTATATTTATTGGTTGTTCTTGTAATTTCAGAGGGCCAAATGGAGTGGCAGAGCAAGGATCTGATCATGCAACGAGTGTAAATGTATGGTAAGTTACATTGAATTTTAAGAATTGGTTTGTAGATATAGTTATTTAGGTTACAATTTTACATTGTATTTATATTTAATTTGTATTTATGTATATATTTATATTTGTATTGATATTTTATATTTGTATTTATTTATGTATTTTGTTCTTAATGTTTATTGAGTATGTTATTATTTTGTTATTTATATATTTTGTACTTTATATTTATTGGTTGTTCTTGCAATTTCAGATAATGCGTTAGTAAAGAAGGGCCAAATGGAGTGGCAGAGCAAGGATCAAATCATGCAACGAGTACAGGTGTATGGTAAGTTACATTGAATTTTAAGAGTTGGTTTGTAGATATAGTTATTTAGGTTACAATTTTACATTGTATTTATATTTATGTATATATTTTATTTGTATTTATATTTTATGTTTATATTTATTTATATATTTTGTTCATTATATTTATTAAGTGTGTTCTAATAATTGTTTAGTTTTGCAGAATACATGCTGAGGGATCGAGCAGCGTAACAATTGGCGGCCGGCACATGGGCCATGCTGATGCAACTGATTGAAAGTACTTGTTAATTATTTAAGGAAATAAATGTGAATGACTAGAAATTGACAAGTTGTGATTACTCAGGGAACGAGGGAGGATGCAGTAAGTGCAGACACAGAGTAAGTAAATGATTTGTTTGAATTTAATTATTAATTTAAATGCATTAAATGTTAATATTTGCTTTTATATTTTGCAGGTAGTTGAAACTGCGGATCTGTGAGTGCATTGGGGATTAGTTTTTGGTTTTCAGGTGTGAATGCAGTGTGCAGAGCAATTATGTACGGGATCAAAGCGGATGCACCACTCCACGCCCATCCCAGCACTGCACAGAATTCAGTACAGGCAAGACAGACGGAAAACAGGGCATCCAGTTGAACGCGGCACAGTGCTGTTTATGGTTGGTGATTGACAGGTGAGATTATTGTTATAAATTATTGAGTAGTTGTGTTTATAATTGTGTGTAGGTAAGACGTATTTTCTTAATGTGTTAGTAGTGTTTGAAAGGCGTCACATAGTTTGTTAGTGACTATTGTTTCATTGATTTTAAGCTTAGAGTTGTGTACGTGTTTTAAAGGTTGAGATGGTTTATTAGTTTGTAGTGTGTCGATAAAGTGGTTATAAGTTGTGTTGTGTGTGACAAGAGTTGGTTGCGTTGTTGTAGTTGCGTTTGAGTTATTGTGTTTGCTGAAAGGTATGAGTTATTTGTTCTGACGTAGTCGCAAGTAGCCCTTTTAGTTAACCGTCGTAAAGTCTATATCGTGTTATTTATGTGACTTTTGAGTAACTCTGTTTGTTTTAATGCCAGTGGAATTTAATGTGCTATATTTGAATTGTTGACAGAGGCAGAGTTGCAGATTCTAATTTTATTATTTATAGAGGATGTTCTAATCATTCAAGTCAATATCATATTTTATGGGGCTGCCTTGTTTTTCTCGCATGAGTGTCATAAGTATAGAGTAAACAGTCTTAGATAGTTTATTTACCTTTTCCTCCAAAAGGGTTGATATCTTAACCGCGTTTTGGAGGGCCAGGAGTAGTTCGCTGTTGGAGACTTGCTGTTGTGTTGGCCTTTGGGTATTTTCATCGGTTTGTTGACGTTGATGCTGATAATTATTGGTTTTCCTTTTTTGCAGATGGTGCGGAGCTGGCTGCTGATTCCTGTTTGGCCGTTCAGGTGCAGGAGGCAGGGGCGCGGACTCGACCACCGGGCTGCGGAGGACCTGGCTGTAGGATGGCTTGTCGTTGGCTGCTGCGGCCGAAGCAGAAACGTGCTTCGGGCTGGTTGACTGCCCCCCTGTGGCTGGAGGCGAAGGCATCTGGAGTCGGCGTGCTGTCTGGTGGTGCTGCTGCGTGTGCTGAGGATGGATTTGGAGATTTTTCGTATTGGCGTTGTACATCTGGCGGGAGTGGAGTAGTTTCCTTCTGGCATCCTTGAATGATGGGCAGCCTTTATAACTGCTGATGTGATTTCCGTTGCAGTTGGCGCACTTGGACGCCTCGTCTCTTTTCTTCTGGCATGTAGTTGTTGGGTGGCAGCCAGCGCACTTCATGCACACAAAAGGGCGACGGCAATAGTTTTTGGTGTGCCCAAAAACTTGGCAACGATGACATTGGGCCGGATCAGTTGGAGCTGACTGCCTTTCAACTTTAATTAGCTGGAGTCCCAAACCTTGAAGCTGCAGTATTTTAAGGTGTGAGCCATCAGATTTGGGCTCAACAACGACTTCAAAAAGGTTGTATGGCTTATTAGTAAAGTTGTTTTTGATTAACTTGATGAATCTGGTTTTATAGCCGACTTCAGCGAGCTTTGTGGCGATCCATTCAGTAGGCGTGGAGTGGTGCAGATGCCTGATGACGACGCGCAGGCCCCTGTCTTTGATGAATTGATGAGAGTACATATGTATTCCAGCTTCGATTAGTTTGATTTGAATGGCATTATATGTACTGAGGCAGCTGCTGATGATGCGGACACCGTTGGATGCGCTCTTGATCACATAGCTGCCAACGCCTGGTATATTTTGTAACTCTTCCATCAAAGGAACGATGGCATCAACTCTCGGAATAAATAATGGAGGTATCTCTCCAACGTTGCGATCTGACTCACGTTTGTTGTTGTATTGGTGGCCATTGGGTTTTGGTTGATGCTGGATTGTATTTTGCTGGCTTTCAATAATGGATTGGGAGCTTCTTCTAGCTATCTGTATGTTTTTTGCAGCGTCACTTTTGAAGACAGGTGTTTGAATCGCATCAAATAGGCTTAGATGCTCGTCGCTGGAGTCAAGTTCGACTCTCTTACGTTTGGATGGAGTGCAAAAATCCTGCGTAGTTAAATGTGGAGCCGTTTGTAAGCCAGAATTGTTATTGTTGGCTGTAATCCAGTCGTCGATGTGTGTGGTGACTGTATGTGGCAGTTTGGGAGCCACTGGTTCAGTCACTTGGATTTTTTCCATTGTGTTTGTCAAGCTGCGCTTTGCATTGCTGGCTTTCGTCGGTGTATGTGTTGGTGATGGCGGGAGGTTTGGCGTCGGTTTTTGTTTTTGTAGTTTTGTAATGGTTGCCTGATGGTTGTTTGTGTAGTTGTCTGGCTTAATGTTGCTAACAGAGGTGTTGACTGGAGGCGCCATATTGCTTGGTTTTTGTTGCTGGTTTCCTGTGTTGGCTGTCTTTTGTTTGTGGTTGTATGTTGCTGAGTTGATGTTGCTAGCGGTGACTTTGGCTGCAGTAGCCATGATGGTTAGGTTTTGTTGCTGCTTAATGTATGTATCGTCGTCTAGTTGTTGTTGTTTTTCTATGTGTGCGCTTTTCGTCAGACACTGATCTTTGGATGTTGATGATTCCCTCCTTAGGACTGTCTGATTTGGTGATTCGACATCCAGGAAGTCTTCGTCATAGTAGGTGGAGATGTCCATGTCAGGAGAGGAGTGGATCAGTGGACAGGTGGTGCCGTCAGAGTCATATAAACTCACTACACTCGCGGTGGACGACATTAGACCGAGGTTCACTGTGTTTTTAACTTTTGGACGCACTGCTTTCTTTTTATTTTTCTTTTTTTTATTTGTGATGCTGAGCATTACTTTTTGTTTAATGTGAAATGGTAAGAAAAAATTTTTTTCCAGAAACAACACTTGTTTTGTTTATTTTTTATTGGAAACTGTCTTTTTAAGTGGAAACTGTCCCGCCAGTCAATTTAGACTGATGGTAATTTTTATTGTTACATTACTCTTAAAGCAACCTTTAACAATTTTTTGGCAACATAGTTGATGTTGACAGGAATGTTGCCTGTAACAAATGACTTTAAGTTAAGCTAGATAAATTAGTTAGTTACATTATTGGGGTTTAGGAACAATGTTCCTAAACAAATATAGTTTTAGAGTAATTGGAGATTAGTAATCTAGGTTTTAGAACAATTGGACTTATGAGGCTATAGTTTGATTTAAGTATTGGATATGAGTAACATGTTTTGTTTTGGCGTTAAGGTGGGATTAACTTAGGTAATTTTAGTGATACATTAAAACTTATAAATAGTGTTTTAATTGTGTTTTGTGCATGTTTTTGTATGTTCTACAGATTAAATTTATATAAACTGCAACTCTGCCGCTATCATTAGGCTAAATAAATGATATCTGATACATTGCTTATGTCTCTTAATTTAGGTTTAAGTACAATTGGTTACAGTTGGAAGTCTTAAGTATTGGCTGTATCTCATAGTTGTGGTATGGGTACAAATGGGTACAGTTTAGAGTATTGAGTATCTTTTAATTAGGGATTAGGTATTATTGGTTTTAATTTTGTTTAGGTATTGGCCATATTTTATAACTTTATTTTGCGTTGAGGTGGGTTTTTCTTAGGTTAATTTAGTAAAACATTAAAATTTATATTTAGTGTTTTAAATTAGTGTAATATGCATGTTTTGTAAGTTCTACAAATATAGTTAAATAAATTGCAACTCTGCCTCTGTCAAAGATTGGATCGGTGTGTATATTTCAGTGGCATAGTTTTACGGGTAAGGTAATTTTTGTGAGTTTTGGTAAAATGACGGTTAGAAATGGAGACTGATGAGAATATTAATTTGGTGGACTGAGCAAATACCCCTATTCTTTTCTTTTTGGTTTGGTAGCCCGTTTCACTATAGTGGAAGTGGAAATAGGCTAAAAGAGCGTGGGTAAATTGCGCGTTAGATTTAACGACACATGTAAAATTGGATTCGCAATGTGTTAAATGAAGTCGATATTAAACAAACAAAGCGGAGGGAAATCAATAAATATGATTTATTTAATTAATAGTTGGTTATGGAGCTTGAGGTAGTTATATATTAGTGGCTAATATAGTTAAATTGAATTCATGGAACTATCGATAGGCAATATGTGTTTTCAGTATATTTTTAATGAGGAGGCTGGTGAAGAAATAGTGTGTTGTTATGCAACCCTGCTTTCAATTGCAAATGGCATGCGGCCTCAACTGCGAAAATTTAAAGTGAAAAGTATCAATGTGTTGAGTTTATTTATTTTTATATAAATATATTGTTTTTTTTTTTTTTTTAGTTTATTGATTGCTTGGTTATATTTAGCAGATGGCGAGTTGGAGCAATGGACCAGCTGAGGCGTTGGGTAAGTATGAATGTATTATTGTTATGTGGCAGACTAGTTAATGTGTTTATTTTATTTTATTTTATTTTTTTTTTTTTTTCGTTTTACAGACGATATGGCCTGAGCGAGGCAGCGATTGGCTGTACCGCGCACTGCTACGGACGCAGTTGAGTAGTTAATTGCATTTAACAATTTAGTATGGAAATTGGTGTTGTGTGAGAAGGGAATGTGCAGGATCCAACCAAGCACTCAGCCTCCGCCCGCCCCGACCCTCCACTATAGGAAATCCATAGTTTGAGGGGAAAAGCAGGCGAGGAGCAGTATGCCCGGAAAAACCGAGCACTGTGGACAAATGAATTGGCAGATCATAGATCGGTGGAGCATGCAACGAGTGCGTGGACAGGGTGAGTTGCGGTGATTTGAGTGTGTATAGATTATTTTAGAGTGTTCTTTATATTTGGTGATTTTGTTCTTATACTTGCAGATGGTGCGTATATCAGTGGACCGATAGGCAATTTAGGTAAGTAAGGGACATTGTTGTTATGAGAATGGTGGTTAAATTTATTATTTATTCATTTTGTAGATAACTAAATGTTTAATGTTGTGTGAAGACAAGAAAAAAAAAAAAAATAGATAAATAAAACCGGTTAAAAGTTGTTGGATATTAAAGAGAATCCAATTACAAAAAATCGAAACGATAGTGGCTGTTTTTTTAAGTGGAAACTGTCCCGCCAGTCAATTTAGACTGATGGTAATTTTTATTGTTACATTACTCTTAAAGCAACTTTTAACAATTTTTTGGCAACATAGTTGATGTTGACAGGAATGTTGCCTGTAACAAATGACTTTAAGTTAAGCTAGATAAATTTGTTAGTTACATTATTGGGGTTTAGGAACAATGTTCCTAAACAAATATAGTTTTTAGAGTAATTGAAGGTTGGTAATCTAGGTTTTAGAACAATTGGACTTATGAGGCTATAGTTTGATTTAAGTATTGGATATGAGTAACATATTTTGTTAGGCTTAAGGTAGTTTGACTAGTAATATATAATTAATCTAAATTTAGTGTTACAATTATAATATTATTATTAAATTTATATTTTGTTTTAATATTAATGTACATGTTTTAATATGCTTTGCATAATTTAGCTCTAATAAATAAATTGCAACTCTGCCGCTGTCAATTGTCAATGGAATTATTTTGTGAGCATCTTGACAGTAAATTTTTATTGTAAACAGGTCATTGTTGAGGAGGACGGAAATAGTTTGATTTAATTAATTTGAATTTGCTCGTTAGGGTTATCGATAAATGTGTGTCGGAGTTAAAAGAGTGATTGTTCGTTGTGTTGGGGGAGTGGAATGGTGTGGTAATTTGATTAGTGGTCCGTTGAAATAATTTATTAGTGTCTGTTTTATGTGTTATATTTTTAATGTAAGTATTTGCGTTTTAAATTTATTGTTGAGGTAATTTGATTTAGTGGTACGTTGAGATAATTTATTTGTGTCTGTTTTGTGTGTTATATTTTTAATTTAAGTATTTACATTTTAAATTTATTGGGATAGACTGTTTTCAGTCGAATGAAATAATAATTAATGGCTGTTTATTTATGTTATATTTTTATAATAAGTTTGTATTATGTATTTTTTTTTGGAGTTAGTGAAGTAGCCTATTTTCACTGCAATACCAGTGGAAACAAGCTAACAGATAAAAATTTGTGGAGGTTGGTTGATTATGGAGGATCTGTGATATGGAGTTATCGATGAAAAACTGTGTTGAAGTTACTGGTGTTAGGCGAATTAAATGATTTGTTAGCATGTAGAGATAATTATTAATAACTGTTTTATGTGTTATATTTATAATTTGGTTTATATTATTTGTTTTATGAAGTTAATGGGATAGTCTAAGGAATGAGAAGTTTAGTAATTTAATTTTTAATTGGCAGATGTCACTGTAGTCATCATTTATTTATGGATATTTATGAGGTAAATTTTTATTTTATTTATTTTTTTTTTTTTTTTTTTTTTTTTTAAAGAGAAAAAGATTTATTTAATAGTTTGTATTTATTGGAAGATACCATTTTTGCTGCGTGGTGGTGGAAACATTCTGAGAAAATACGCTTGCAACTCTGTGCTGGGTAGTTATCGATAAATTGTGGAGGTTGGTACAAGGAAAATTAATGAATGTAAACAAATGCACAGAGTAAGTAATTTGAGATACTCAACCTCGAATTATTGTTAGTATTGTATACTATTAAATTGTTTTAATTAGTTTTATCTTTGTTTAATGTGTTGTGGCCTTTGTATTTATTGATAATCAGCAGGTACATTGCAAGAAGGGACAAATGGAGTGGCAAAGCAAAGACCACATCATGCATCGAGTGCAGGCATATGGTAAGTTGCAGTGAATATTGAGGATTGATTTGTAGATATAGTTATTTAGGTAAGAAAATTTACATTGTATTTAATTTAATTTGTATTTATGTGTATATTTTTATTTGTATTTATTTATATATTTTGTTCTTTATATTTATTGAGTATGTTCTTATTATTGTTATTTATATGTTTAGTACTTTATATTTATTGGTTGTTCTTGTAATTTCAGAGGGCCAAATGGAGTGGCAGAGCAAGGATCTGAATATGCAACGAGTGTAAATGTATGGTAAGTTACATTGAATTTTAGGAATTGGTTTGTAGATATAGTTATTTAGGTTACAATGTTACATTGTATTTATATTTGATTTATATTTATGAATATATATTTATTTGTATTAATATTTTAAATTTGTATTTATTTATATATTTTGTTCTTTATGTTTATTGAGTATTTTCTTATAATTGCAGGTGGTGCGTTGAAATAGTTGTCAATTTGTTTGTTTAGCAGATCATATGCTACACAACGAGACAGCGGATGGAACGCTGAATCATACGCAAGGTAAGTATTAGAGTTTTATTTATGTTTAAACATGTTTAATAGCAGTGTCGCAGTGATTTGGCGATTGTAAGAATTGAAGTTAAGGTATTAATGTTAATTTTGTGTTGTGACCTTTATTTAATCAGTGTGTTCTTTTATTTGCAGGTGGTGTGATGGAGCGATGAGCCGGAAGAGGGGTGAGGTAAGTACACAAGTAATGTGGTTAAGTGGCGAGTTAAAGTATTTGTTTAGTTTCACAGAAAACATGCTGAGAGAACGAGCAGCAAGTGGGCTGGACAGAACTCCGTAATAATTGGCAGCCGGCCCATGGGCCTGCTGATGCAACTGATTGACAACACTTGTAAAATTATTAAGCAAATAAATGAGAAGAATAACTGGAAATTAAGAAGTTGTAATTACTCAGGGAACGAGGGAGCATGCAGTAAGTGCAGACGCAGAGTAAGTACATGATTTGTTTGTATTTAATTATTAATTTAAATACATTAAATGTTAATATTTGTTTTTATATTTTGCAGGTAGTTGAAACTGCGGATCTGTGAGTGCATTGGGGATTAGTTTTTGGTTTTCAGGTGTGAATGCAGTGTGCCGAGCAATTATGTACGGGATCAAAGCGGATGCACCACTCAACGCCCATCCCAGCACTGCACAGAATTCAGTACAGGCAAGACAGACGGAAAACAGGGCATCCAGTTGGACGCGGCGCAGTGCTGTTTATGGTTGGTGATTGACAGGTGAGATTATTGTTATAAGTTATTAAGTAGTTGTGTTTATAATTGTGTGTAGGTAAGACGTATTTTCTTAATGTGTTAGTAGTGTTTGAAAGGCGTCACATAGTTTGTTAGTGGCTATTGTTTCATTGATTTTAAGCTTAGAGTTGTGTACGTGTTTTAAAGGTTGAGATGGTTTATTAGTTTGAAGTGTGTCGATAAAGTGGCTATAAGTTGTGTTGTGTGTGACAAGAGTTGGTTGCGTTGTTGTAGTTGCGTTTGAGTTATTGTGTTTGCTGAAAGGTATGAGTTATTTGTTCTGTCGTAGTCGCAAGTAGCCCTTTTAGTTAACCGTCGTAAAGTCTATATCGTGTTATTTATGTGACTTTTGAGTAACTCTGTTTGTTTTAATGCCAGTGGAATTTAATGTGCTATATTTGAGTTGTTGACAGAGGCAGAGTTGCAGATTCTAATTTTATTATTTATAGAGGATGTTCTAATCATTCAAGTCAATATCATATTTTATGGGGCTGCCTTGTTTTTCTCGCATGAGTGTCATAAGTATAGAGTAAACAGTCTTAGATAGTTTATTTACCTTTTCCTCCAAAAGGGTTGATATCTTAACCGCGTTTTGGAGGGCCAGGAGTAGTTCGCTGTTGGAGACTTGCTGTTGTGTTGGCCTTTGGGTATTTTCATCGGTTTGTTGACGTTGATGCTGGTAATTATTGGTTTTCCTTTTTTGCAGATGGTGCGGAGCTGGCTGCTGATTCCTGTTTGGCCGTTCAGGTGCAGGAGGCAGGGGCGCGGACTCGACCACCGGGCTGCGGAGGACCTGGCTGTAGGATGGCTTGTCGTTGGCTGCTGCGGCCGAAGCAGAAACGTGCTTCGGGCTGGTTGACTGCCCCCCTGTGGCTGGAGGCGAAGGCATCTGGAGTCGGCGTGCTGTCTGGTGGTGCTGCTGCGTGTGCTGAGGATGGATTTGGAGATTTTTCGTATTGGCGTTGTACATCTGTCGGGAGTGGAGTAGTTTCCTTCTGGCATCCTTGAATGATGGGCAGCCTTTATAACTGCTGATGTGATTTCCGTTGCAGTTGGCGCACTTGGACGGCTCGTCTCTTTTCTTCTGGCATGTAGTTGTTGGGTGGCAGCCAGCGCACTTCATGCACACAAAAGGGCGACGGCAATAGTTTTTGGTGTGCCCAAAAACTTGGCAACGATGACATTGGGCCGGATCAGTTGGAGCTGACTGCCTTTCAACTTTAATTAGCTGGAGTCCCAAACCTTGAAGCTGCAGTATTTTAAGGTGTGAGCCATCAGATTTGGGCTCAACAACGACTTCAAAAAGGTTGTATGGCTTATTGGTAAAGTTGTTTTTGATTAACTTGATGAATCTGGTTTTATAGCCGACTTCAGCGAGCTTTGCGGCGATCCATTCAGTGGGCGTGGAGTGGTGCAGATGCCTGATGACGACGCGCAGGCCCCTGTCTTTGATGAATTGGTGAGAGTACATTTGTATACCAGCTTCGATTAATGTGTATTGAATGGCATTATATGTACTGAGGCAGCTGCTGATGATGCGGACACCGTTGGATGCGCTCTTGATCACATAGCTGCCAATGCCTGGTATTTTTTGTAACTTTTCCATCAAAGGAACGATGGCATCAACTCTCGGAATAAATAATGGAGGTATCTCTCCAACGTTGCGATCTGACTCACGTTTGTTGTTGTATTGGTGGCCATTGGGTTTTGGTTGATGCTGGATTGTATTTTGCTGGCTTTCGATAATGGATTGGGAGCTTCTTCTAGCTATCTGTATGTTTTTTGCAGCGTCACTTTTGAAGACAGGTGTTTGAATCGCATCAAATAGGCTTAGATGCTCGTCGCTGGAGTCAAGTTCGACTCTCTTACGTTTGGATGGAGTGCAAAAATCCTGCGTAGTTAAATGTGGAGCCGTTTGTGAGCCAGAATTGTTATTGTTGGCTGTAATCCAGTCGTCGATGTGTGTGGTGACTGTATGTGGCAGTTTGGGAGCCACTGGTTCAGTCACTTGGATTTTTTCCATTGTGTTTGTCAAGCTGCGCTTTGCATTGCTGGCTTTCGTCGGTGTATGTGTTGGTGATGGCGGGAGGTTTGGCGTCGGTTTTTGTTTTTGTAGTTTTGTAATGGTTGCCTGATGGTTGTTTGTGTAGTTGTCTGGCTTAGTGTTGCTAACAGAGGTGTTGACTGGAGGCGCCATATTGCTTGGTTTTTGTTGCTGGTTTCCTGTGTTGGCTGTCTTTTGTTTGTGGTTGTATGTTGCTGAGTTTATGTTGCTAGCGGTGACTTTGGCTGCAGTAGCCATGATGGTTAGGTTTTGTTGCTGCTTAATGTATGTGTCGTCGTCTAGTTGTTGTTGATTTTCTATGTGTGCGCCTTTGCTGGCGGCACTTGTCGTTGTGATTATTATGGGTGTCGTCAGACACTGGTCTTTAATTGTTGTTGGTTCCCTCCATAGGACTGTCTGGTCCAATGATTCGACATCCAGGAAGTCCTCGTCGTCGCAGGTGGATGACTCCGTTTCAGGAGGGGAGTATGTCAGTGAACAGGTGGTGCCGTCAGAGTCATACAAGCTCACTACACTCGCGGTGGACGACATCAGGCCGAGGTTCACTGTGTTTTTAACTTTTGGACGCACTGCTTTCTTTTTATTTTTCTTTTTTTTATTTGTGATGCTGAGCATTACTTTTTGTTTAATGTGAAATGGTAAGAAAAAATTTTTTTTTTCAGTAACAACACTTTTTTTTTTTTTTTTTTTTTTTTTTAAGTGGAAACTGTCCCGCCAGTCAATTTAGACTGATGGTAATTTTTATTGTTACATTACTCTTAAAGCAACCTTTAACAATTTTTTGGCAACATAGTTGATGTTGACAGGAATGTTGCCTGTAACAAATGACTTTAAGTTAAGCTAGATAAATTTGTTAGTTACATTATTGGGGTTTAGGAACAATGTTCCTAAACAAATATAGTTTTTAGAGTAATTGAAGATTAGTAATCTAGGTTTTAGAACAATTGGACTTATGAGGCTATAGTTTGAATTAAGTATTGGATATGAGTAACATATTTAGTTTTGGCGTTAGGGTGGGATTAACTTAGGTAATTTTAGTGATACATTAAAACTTATAAATAGTGTTTTAATTGTGTTTTGTGCATGTTTTTGTATGTTCTACAGATTAAATTTATATAAACTGCAACTCTGCCGCTATCATTAGGCTAAATAAATGATATCTGATACATTGCTTATGTCTCTTAATTTAGGTTTAAGTACAATTGGTTACAGTTGGAAGTCTTAAGTATTGGCTGTATCTCATAGTTGTGGTATGGGTACAAATGGGTACAGTTTAGAGTATTGAGTATCTTTTAATTAGGGATTAGGTATTATTGGTTTTAGTTTTGTTTAGGTATTGGCCATATTTTATAACTTTATTTTGCGTTGAGGTGGGTTTTTCTTAGGTTAATTTAGTAAAACATTAAAACTTATATTTAGTGTTTTAAATTAGTGTAATATGCATGTTTTGTAAGTTCTACAAATATAGTTAGATAAACTGCAACTCTGCCTCTGTCAGAAGATTGGATCGGTGTGTATATTTCAGTGGCATAGTTTTACGGGTAAGGTAATTTTTGTGAGTTTTGGTAAAATGACGGTTAGAAATGGAGACTGATGAGAATATTAATTTGGTGGCTGAGCAAATACCCCTATTCTTTTCTTTTTGGTTTGGTAGCCCGTTTCACTATAGTGGAAGTGGAAATAGGCTAAAAGAGCGTGGGTAAATTGCGCGTTAGAGTTAACGACACATGTAAAATTGGATTCGCAATGTGTTAAATGAAGTCGATATTAAACAAACAAAGCGGAGGGAAATCAATAAATATGATTTATTTAATTAATAGTTGGTTATGGAGCTTGAGGTAGTTATATATTAGTGGCTAATATAGTTAAATTGAATTCATGGAACTATCGATAGGCAATATGTGTTTTCAGTATATTTTTAATGAGGAGGCTGGTGAAGAAATAGTGTGTTGTTATGCAACCCTGCTTTCAATTGCAAATGGCATGCGGCCTCAACTGCGAAAATTTAAAGTGAAAAGTATCAATGTGTTGAGTTTATTTATTTTTATATAAATATATTGTTTTTTTTTTTTTTTAGTTTATTGATTGCTTGGTTATATTTAGCAGATGGCGAGTTGGAGCAATGGACCAGCTGAGGCGTTGGGTAAGTATGAATGTATTATTGTTATGTGGCAGACTAGTTAATGTGTTTATTTTATTTTATTTTTTTTTTTTTTTTTTTTCGTTTTACAGACGATATGGCCTGAGCGAGGCAGCGATTGGCTGTACCGCGCACTGCTACGGACGCAGTTGAGTAGTTAATTGCATTTAACAATTTAGTATGGAAATTGGTGTTGTGTGAGAAGGGAATGTGCAGGATCCAACCAAGCACTCAGCCTCCGCCCGCCCCGACCCTCCACTATAGGAAATCCATAGTTTGAGGGGAAAAGCAGGCGAGGAGCAGTATGCCCGGAAAAACCGAGCACTGTGGACAAATGAATTGGCAGATCATAGATCGGTGGAGCATGCAACGAGTGCGTGGACAGGGTGAGTTGCGGTGATTTGAGTGTGTATAGATTATTTTAGAGTGTTCTTTATATTTGGTGATTTTGTTCTTATACTTGCAGATGGTGCGTATATCAGTGGACCGATAGGCAATTTAGGTAAGTAAGGGAGCATTGTTGTTATGAGAATGGTGGTTAAATTTATTATTTATTCATTTTGTAGATAACTAAATGTTTAATGTTGTGTGAAGACAAGAAAAAAAAAAAAAAAAAAAATAGATAAATAAAACCGGTTAAAAGTTGTTGGATATTAAAGAGAATCCAATTACAAAAAATCGAAACGATAGTGGCTGT